>KE504127.1:83724-786303 GCA_000344655.2 Fomitopsis schrenkii
TAATATGCAGAGCTGAGACGCACTCGTGACCGAGAATGTCCACACCGCCACCGGACACGGCTCCGGCGGATCCTGAGTTCGCGTTCCCATCGTCGGTGCGGCGACTGAACGAACTGAAAGCGGGTATAACGTCGCTGGTGGCGAAGGCATTAGACGACGACGACGGGGTAGAATGCAGAGCTGAGACGCACTCATGACCGAGAATGTCCACACTGCCACCGGACACGGCCCCGGCGGATCCTGAGTACGCGTTCCCACCCATGGTGCCGGCGTCGTCGGCGCGGCGACTGAATGAACTGAAAGCGGGTATGAAGTTGCTGGTGGCGAAGGCATTAGTCGACGACGACTGGGTCGAATGCAGAGCTGAGACACACTCATGACCGAGAATGTCCACACTGCCACCGGACACGGCCCCAGCGGATCCTGAGTGCGCATTCCCGCCAGCCGCGCCTGTATTCGAGGACCTTATATCGAACAATTGAACCGGGGATACCCTTGAGCAAGGTCAGTGCCGTGCTGCCCAAAACAGTGTAACAACTCACTTGGGAAACCCCGAGACTACCGTACCGACCACAGGTCGTCGAACGACTTCCGCATCGCGAACATGCACTGCGGACGCAGGAGCCAAAGTCCCGCCAGTCACGATTGGCATACCGTTCGCGATAGCGTTCCCTGGGGCTGACAATGGAGCTGCCAGTGCCAAAGGAGTGATGGCCGTGAGGACAGCGAAGGCGAGGGTAGGAGTGTGCATCTTGAAGATCGGTGGAGGAACGGTCTTGTTCTGTTGAAGCTTGCGGTTGGCTTGGGACGGAGAGGGTAAAGAACGTGGGGGCGCAGATGGTCGGTAGGCGCCATACTAGCCCCTGCTTTATACCATGGCTAGGGAGGCTGGCCGTGCCAGCGAGGCCGACGACGGCCGTTGAGGCTGACCCAAGGCTGACCAGAGGCTGACCATCGACCTTCCCTTGGTTCTAGGACACTTCCATTTCGGGCGCTGCACCATGTCGATGATGTCGTGCCGCGTCGGCACACTCGGCATCAAGCCTGCCGAAAGGCAAAAGCGCGAAAGCAAACGAGGGCGGCGAAGTTGATTGCGCTCGACTGAATCAAAGACGGGGCTCGAAGCAAGGTAGAGCTTAGATTATGTGAAGGGTTGAACAGTATCTGTCAACGTGTCAACAGTAGGATAGCATCGAATATAGAAAAAGCAGGTGCGGCTAGGTTATCAGGTAGCAAATAGGGTATGCAAAGCCATATGCGAAAGTTCAACGAGAAGCAAGGAGCCTAACGACGCACAGCGGATCACTCATCGACCATCAGCCATTCGGTGTCTGATTCGCGTCCGTCTCCTCGGGAGACTGAATGCCATCCCTCGTCGTCGCTGCCCCGCTCTCCGTCGTCTCCCCTCCGTTTCCCGACTCCGACTCCGAGAGCGACTGAACATCTGCACTCCTTTCTTCTGATGATCCTGAAGGATTTGGATCCGAGGTAGTCGCTTGGCGCCGTGTCTGCAAGTCCTCGTAGAACTCGTTTGCTGCGTTCATCTTGTTGACCTCGGCTTGTTTTGCGTCCAACCAGCGCTGGAGGAGCTTCGCATTGTCCTTCGTCAGAATCGAGTTCCGCTCCTCGATTTGAGTCAGCTCTAGCTGCAGGGTGTTGATCTCGTCGTGCAGAATCTTAGGAATTGAGGGGTGGCGGATAAGTACCGAGATGAAGAGTACACCGAACCTGCGAGACGAACCTGCGCGGTCCTGTCCTTCTCAGCCATCAGCTCGTTATGTTGCTCGACCTTCTTCCTCAAGGCTGCAATGTCATCGCGCGCCTTCCTGAGGTTCTCCGAGTCGACACGGGAAAGCTCCTCCTTTTCTCGAAGGGTCTCGTTCATAGCCAGCAGTCGCTGCGCGTTTTGACCTTGGGTCTTGTAGACTGTGGCGAGTTCGTCCCGTAATGACGAAATTTGCGACTCCAGGGACGTGATGTACGCAGCGCGAATGGGATTGCTGCAGCGACCAGAGTAAGACAGCAGGGCAAAACCTCGAGCTTGACCGGTACGCACTCTTCTCCCGATCCAGGCACATAGACGGTTGAGCTGCTGGGATTAGGGTTCGCTCTCGCGCTACCCATAGCGCGTAGGAGCGATGCATTGCGTTCCTTCAGGATCTTCGTTTGTTGGGCCAACCTGCGATCTTCTCAGCGTTCAAATGCCAGCCAAGAAAAGCGCGACATGGCAGAGTATGAGACCGCAGGGATCAGGCGTAAGGGGGTGCGTGCGAGATCATACACGTACATTGCTCGATTATCGACGCATACGACGATTCTTGCGCATTACGTTCCACGAGGCGGATACGAAGGGTCTCCTGCCATGCTGGCTCACCCATGGCGGCGGCTGGTCCCAGAGCGAGGGGAGGGGTGTGTCCAATGTTGGTCCAGTGCGCAGGTGGGACGAGCAGCTCGCCCGGAGGACGCGAGACGCGACGATAGCGGGCGTTCAGTTCGGACGGAGCTCCAATACATCGTCTGTATCTCAGATCCTCAGAGCCGCCTGTGCCCGCGCCATCTCGCCCGCACAAGCCATTTCGCAGTCACCTTCACCATTTACCCCTCCCCACCACCACCGCCCTCGTCAGCGCCATGGGTCGTGTTCTGCTCAAGGTGGGTCTGGTTCATGACAGGAATCTGCGCAGTCACTGAGCCTGCGTCACTAAGGTTATCATCCTCGGAGACAGCGGGTACGTATGCCGTTGCTACACCATCCTAGGGACTTCTCGAGCCTCATTGTGCTAATGTATTGCCGGCTTCCCTCCGTAGCGTCGGGAAGACCTCGCTCATGAATCAATATGTGAACAAGCGGTTTAGCAACCAGTACAAGGCAACCATTGGTGCAGACTTGTAAGTCAGCTCCATGCGCGAGGCCGTTCGATGTCTGACCGTGGGTGTCTCGAAGCTTGACGAAGGAGGTTATGGTTGACGACCGATTGGTGACCATGCAGGTATGTCTTACCTCCACCTCCCATGGCTGCAAGCTTATAGTCGCCTCGCACCCCTCAGCTCTGGGATACAGCTGGTCAGGAGCGCTTTCAGTCGCTCGGGGTTGCGTTCTATCGTGGTGCCGATTGCTGCGTTCTCGTATACGATGTGAACAGTGCCAAGTCCTTCGAGACGCTTGACAGCTGGCGGGACGAGTTCCTCATCCAAGCCAGCCCACACGATCCAGAGAACTTCCCTTTCGTCGTCCTTGGCAATAAGATAGATATGGAGGAGAACAAGCGCCAGGTATGATGCCATGTTCCGGAATCACGCAGCATACCCTCCACCGAAGCTAGCCTTTGCTGTTTTGTTAACCATTGCGCGAATTCTAGGTCACTCAGAAACGTGCGATGACTTGGTGTCAATCGAAAGGCAACATCCCATATTTCGAGACGTCCGCTAAGGAGGCTATCAACGTGGAGCAGGCCTTCCAGACTGTTGCAAAGAACGCGCTGCAACAAGAAGCAGAAGAGCAACTGTAAGTGGCTAGCATCGCAAAGCGGGTTTGGTCTCTGAGGCTCTTCACCAGATATGTCGACTACCCCGACCCTATTAGGATCGACCAAGAGAGCACGCGGAGCTTCGGCTGCTGCTCGTAAGGAGCACCACCCTCCCTTGCATTGCACTATATCATGTTTTATGACTTCCGGTTACCCTGTCATCTTCGAACGATGTTCTGTCGCGCACTTGTTTCTACGCTTGTTCACACTAATGTGTTCTTGACGCCCTTGTACATCGGTATACAGCATTTCACTGTTTATGTCATCCAGTCAATGGCATCCGCTCTTTGCCCAACTCGGTGAATCCATGGGAATGCTCCTCTCCCGGGCCGCTTAGGTGTGAATCATACATGGTTCGACGAGCGCGGTGGCCGCGTTGACGATGGATAACAAATGGGCGTCCTGTGTCGTCAGATCTAAAGTGTCTGCGCAGGCGGCGCGACGGAGGGCACCGCACCATCACGTTATGCAGAGCCACGACAGGTTCCAAGGGTGTTTCCCCACGTAACTTGGGCACATACCCTCATATTCATCTCCATGTTGCTCGCTCCCATACCCTCTACGCTAGAAGGACAACAGCTCAGCATCTGACGTCTATATTTTTGGCATCCTCCGTCTGCATAGTGTTGCAATCCGACTCCTCATACCAGAATAGACGCGTCGGCCGAGCAAGGACATTCGTATTCCTGCACTCGTCAACCCTGTCATACTCTACTCGGCCAATCCGCACAATCTCCTCTGAGCTGCTCTGGTCCGACTGATCCGTGAACTCACGCGCAGCTACCTCAGCGTAGTCCTAGGATGCAGTACCAGACAGCGAGACATCGACGTTCGTTCTCCAAGGCGGGAATGGATCATGTCTTCTGCGAGGGGTGGGTTCTGAAGAAGAGGCGGAAGAAGATGCAAGGTGAGTAAGCTTGTGCTTCCCGTGCTTGAAGCTGGGGTAACGAGTGTTCGCATCTTCGCAAGGTTTCGCCCGCCGATACTTCAAGCTGCAGCAGTCGGGGTGGCTTTCATACTCATTCGAGCCTGGTCAACCCGACCGAGACGAGATCTTCCTACCTCACGCGGCTATCTCTAGTACCCCAGGGCGGAGGGACATTCATGTTGATGACGGTCATACAACCTTTCATATCAAGTGCCTCACAGCGGAGGACTTCACCAAGTGGATGTCAGCATTCCGGTGCGTTCGTACGCGTGACGGCGTAACAGCGATCATGATGGTTGTAATAATTGGACTGTTTCAAAGCAAATTCTTGGCCCCGAAAGACGGCCCCACATCCCCCACCCTAGGAAGAAGGTCGACCATCAGGTCACTACGTACACCACAGCTGGGAGGCCTAGGGAAGGCAGGCCCCATAGTCGAGGAGATGGGTAACGTGAGCATGCGTTCCACTGCCTCAAACATTGGCTGATGTCGCGGTCAGACGATCAACGAGTTGCAGACTCTCGTGTCGGCATGGCAGGCAGAATCACTGAAACGCCGAAGTGGTTCTATACGATCCAAAGCAGGCGGGGAGAAAAGAGACCGGAGTAAGGAACACGGCGGTAGTCATGTCCTTGGCTTCCTGAAGAAGGGTAAGTATCATTATAGCCATAAGCCAATATAATACCGACGGCTGACGTTGTGCGCATTCGGAAGCCGCCCCTCACCACCAACAACCGAGCACTTCGCGCGACAGCAACCAGGAAGAAGCTTCAGATGCAGGCTCGGCATCAGGCGCCAACGTACAGAAGATACAGGACGTCCTAGACAACCTCAAACACCAACACGCAGCCCTCACGCGCATCCTTCCCGCACACTCTACTCTAGACCTGGTCCACTCGCCGATGGCTGGTACTTCTCTGGCGCCAACGTCCGAGGAGGACGGCGGGCAAACACCGACTACGGGCACGAGTCTCGCGCAAAAGTTCGCGCGTATGTCTGTAATGAGCTCGAACAGTGGGGGCAGCAATAGTGTCTGGTTCGATGCTCCGGAGCCCGAGGGCGCGGAGGAGTTCATTTTGGGCGCCTCACCTGGGGAAGAAGGAGAGAATAGCATCCTAGACGAAGGCGTCCAGCCGAACAGCCCGATCTCGCAGTCCGACAACATGTCTGGCTCGGATGCGACCACGGACGCGGATACTGATGTAGAGAGCGATACGGAGGCGGAGATCACACCTGAGACCGCGCCCACCAGTCCAGCAATGTCCCAGGAGGAGAGGCAAGTCGTGCGACGCACTGAGTTGCCGTCAGGTCCCGTCGGTGATGAAGGTAGTCTCTTTGCTGTACTGAAGAAGAACATTGGGAAGGTTAGTACATATGCTATGACCATTGCTCGGTTCCTTTCCTAATGGTTCTACAGGACTTGTCTCAAGTGGCGATGCCCGTTTCTTTCAACGAGCCTCTGACCCTGCTCCAGAAGTGTGCAGAAGAGATCGAGTACTACGACCTCTTCTCCCAGGCCGCCCACTCGGATGACCCTGTCGATCGGATGTGTTTGATAGCCGCCTTCGCCGTCTCAACGTATGCGAATACGAAGCAACGAACCGGACGCAAAGGCTTGTACGTATACTTTTCACACTCCTCGAGGCAACACATTACCTGATCTCTGAAGCGACTCTTTAGCAATCCGATGCTTACGGAGACATACGAGGAGCCGAGGATGAGGTTCATCGCTGAGAAGGTTTCTCATAACCCTGTCATCCTTGCATATCATGCCGAAGGCGATTGTTGGGAGCTCTGGGCTACATCCAGTGGGAAGACGAAGTTCTGGGGTAGGGTCAATTCGCTTCGAGCGATTGAGAACTCACCTGATGAGGACGTCTTACATAGGCAAGAGCCTTGAGATCATACCACAAGGGACGACCCACCTGAAGCTTGGGGATGAGCACTACCAATGGTATGTGAAACCCGCTACCAGTCTTTCCAGGTGATTGGTGACATAGTGTATAGGAAGAGGCCATCCTCCTTTATGCGGAACCTCATGATGGGCACCAAGTACCTCGAGCATTGCGGTAAGATGACAATAGAGAACACTACGTCTGGAAGCAAGTGTGTCCTCGACTTCAAGGAGGGTGGTTATTGGGGTCCCTCCAACATAGTCTCTGGAACGGTCGTCTCGTCCTTTGGGAAGGTACAAGCACAGCTAGAAGGCAAGTGGGATGAGCAGATGGCCCTCAAGCTCGATTCGTCACACCTACGCGTGCTCTGGCGGATCACGCCCTTCCCGAAGAACGCGCCAGACCTCTACGGCTTCACGGCGTTTGGCATCACACTCAACGAAATCACCCCCGACCTGGAGGGTCGTCTGCCACCGACGGACTCCCGTCTCCGGACGGATGTCCGGGCACTGGAGGAGGGCGATATTGATCGTGCCGAAGAGGAGAAGAAGCGCATCGAGGAGATGCAGCGGGACAGGCGGAAGAGAGGCGTCGAACCTAAGCCGCGATGGTTCAAACCGCAGGGCGACGAATGGGTGTACGTGGGTGGGTACTGGGAGCAAAGAGAGCATGGGTGGAAGGACATTCAGCCCTTGTGGTGAAGACGAGGGACCGGCCGAGTACTACTTTATCACTAACTAATGCCTTTTGCAAACGGTTTGCATACCTCTGCCTACGCGCTCAACAATGGAGCAGCATAGAATTGATGCGCAACCATGCCCACTGTTCGTCCAGGGATGCGTTGTCGGGGTACCATTCGGCACAGCACGTTCATATGAGTTCGTGCATCTCAGCCCTAATCCCGTTCTCATTTTCTGTTCGCGTGTATCTGAGAAGCGTGCAAGACACATATTGTTACATGGTATAGTTAGATCTATACTAGTGTATGACGGCTCTTGTCATAGGCAACTAGATGATAAGCGATACTGACGGAAGATCGTGAACAACGAGCTAAGAATCAGTATAAAGGCGCACGAGGGGCTCACAGTCACAGCCAGCATCGTCCTCCACAGACTAGACACAGGCGCTAAGTAAATGTTCTGCAGCTACCGCAGACGATTTCGCTCTTGCCCCCTCACTAGCGCGAAATGGGGAATATAGACTACTACCTCATCCCACTTGTTTCGCATATCTTCCTCGTCATCGATATCTATCCCCTCTATTTCTTCCTCATCGTCCTCTTCGAGCTCGGCGGCTGTCTTCCACAGACAACCGATGTACCACAATTTGGGACAAATATCCGACAAGAAGGAAGCCACCTCGATGGAGTCATGGATTCGCGAGTCCCCCACTTCTAGCTCGATCGCCAGGTCGGTCACGATGCCATTCCCTGGGCGACCGTTGAACTCGATTGCGTCATACGAGCGCAAAATACTGGTTTGCATGCGGTATCCAATGTGAACGATCCTGGGGCAGTGCTCGATGAGGGCGAGGAGGCCGAGGATAGTGGCGCGCGGTGGGTGGTCCGTAAGCCAACGCTTCACACCGAGCGAGAGCCTCTCCATGTCGGGCCACGCCTTGGCCACTGCTATGAGCCCTTCATCGTCGATGTCGACGAAGAAGTCCAGCGTAAGATATCTCAAACGGAGCTTGAAGAGTGGGGTGAAGGTGCTATTCGTGAGTCTTCGCGCTGATATATCGAGTTGCCAGGGTGCTTGAAGAGACAAGGCGTACAGCTTCCGCCGGCACGGGTGAGACGCGAGCGCAGTGAAAAACACCTCCACTTGCTGGGCGTCCGGTACGGTTGCGTAGTATACCGCAAGCGTGCCGAGGCGACGAGACGATACGAGTGCCAGGAATTGAAGCGCGTGTTCTGGGGAGGTGACCTCCAGAGTAAGCTGGGCTAGCCCATTGAAGGCCGGGTGATTCGCCTCTGCGCTGGTGGCAAGTGCCTCAGCAAGACTATCATCTACCTCCGTGAGTGCTATGTGCAGGTACTTGAGACTAGGCGAAGAGGCGAAAGCCCTTAGCACGGCCGTGGGCATGGAAGAGCAGGGCATTATGAAGGTTGTGAGATTCTCGAGTGCGGGGACAAGCTCTGCAACAACGTCCAGGAACACCCTTGCTGCCGAGCGGCCGCCTATGACGACATGGTTGAGTTGAGGACACCTACGCGGTATGCTGCGTAGCGCCTGCAGCGTCCTCGGGTCTCCAAGAACCTGGTCTCCGTCGACGCGCATCATCTCTACATGCGGCCCTAATAGTGCGGAAAGATACGGGGTGGCGAGCTGTTCGACCGACAGTCGACGTATGTTTGCGAAGAACACTTCACCGGCCGCGGAAAGCAGTTGTAAGAAGGTCTGGAGGGCCGTTTGGGGCATTGCGTACTTGAAGTGGATATGCGGATCATGTGTGCACGAGTGCGGGTCCGCTAGTGTCTGCACATGCGGCGCGTAGACTCTCACGCGAGCGAGGTCGAAGGGAACTAAGACACGTCGCAAAAGCTGAGATATGGGTTCAATGCGTAAGATTCTCGCTGAAGTGAGTGGGAGCACGCACCACAAGCTTCTCAGCTGTATATTCCGGGTTCGTCTCCGTTGAAACCACCTCCCATGCATCCGAAGGTAAAAGATGCGCGAGGATCACTAAGGAAGGGAGATTTCGCCATATGGCAGCAGTAGTAGGCTCAAAGAATGCCCTGCAAGTCCTCGCGAGTGCAGGCAAGGTGTGCCACTGGTCCCTGTCGGCGGCGTTGTCCCTAATGAAAGCGCAGAGGTGGCCGATGATGTCGTGTGCTGTGACCTTTGGCGCCATTATCGAGGAGCTTATTGCCAGAAAGTGAGAGGTAAAAAGATAGACACCGGCGAGCGACGAGAGGAGCTGGAGTCGGGAGAAAGGTGCACAGGTAGAGTGGTAGTGTGTGGCAGTAAGCAAGTGAGATGAACGCACGTCGGTCGCGGTCACGAGACACAATGTCAATCTCGATCGATCGAACTGGCCACGTGGACAATGTCCAAATTGCATTGGCTGGTCAGGCAAGCGCCCGAGGACACTGGCCCGGGCAGAGCACGTACTAAAGCTTGTTCGCGGCCACTGCTCTTCCGGCGGTACTTATTCTGAGATAGCCACTTCCAAGGGCTACTGCCGCACAAACTGGTAGGCTGTCTGCTAGTGAAAGCACCCTCCTTCGTACTCAGTTGCTCAGTGAGTACCCGAGGGCATCATTACCAGCCAATGACTCATACAGTATCCTGTTAAAGGGACCGTGCAGACCGTCAGACTAGCCTGCGACGGGACCCCATGGGTGTCAATGCAGTAGCAAAGAGATGCGCGGCAACAGGCCTTCGTGTTCGCCATCGAGGTCTTGCAACGCACACTGGCCTACCGGAACGCGACTGCTCCTCGATCACGCCGCCATACGCACGGCTGCAGCAGAAGCTCGCTGAGGTTCGCGAAGTACTGGGCGGTAGACCCCTCACTCTTGCGGAGAAGACTCTGTACAGTCACATGACAGAACCGAAGAAGAGTCTGGCCGATGGCAAGCTCAAACGCGGAGAGACCTACCTGCAGTTGAGCCCAGAGCGTGTCGCCATGCAGGATGCTTCAGCTCAGTGAGCTGCTAATATGACGCCTTCAGATCACTTTACTTACATCCTTCATTCCTAGAATGGCACTGTGAGTGCGGTCACTGTCGCTCACATGAAGCCTCACAGACGTCCTTCCTAGGCTACAGTTCATGAGCGCGGGTATGACGAAGTGTGCTGTGCCGACGAGCATACACTGTGACCACCTCATCCAGGCCGTTCATGGTGCAGACACTGACTTGAAGGTAAGAGTCCCTGCGTTATTAGTCGTCTGCGCATTGCTGAAACCTGCTACTAGCGTTCCATCGCCTCGAACCAAGAAGTCTTCGACTTCCTTGGGAGTGCAGCTCGCAAGTACGGTATTGAATTCTGGAGGCCCGGCTCCGGAATTATCCACCAGATCGTCCTAGAAAACTATGCTGCGCCAGGCATGCTCATGTAGGCATCGTCTGCGCATCGCATCTTGACGTTTCCCTAACGCTTGTCAGGCTGGGTACCGACTCGCACACACCCAATGCCGGAGGGCTCGGCATGCTCGCCATCGGTGTTGGAGGCGCAGACGCCGTGGATGCTATGACGGGGACGCCATGGGAGCTTAAGGCACCTCAGATCGTTGGTGAGTGCTGCGGTTGTGTCACGCCCGTTCACGCATGAGTTCATCGTGCATTCCAGGTGTACACTTGACTGGTAGTCTATCCGGATGGGCGACTCCCAAGGACCTAATCTTGCATCTCGCTGGTAAGCTCACTGTCAGGGTACGTCATCCGAAGGTTATCACAAGTACGCTCGTGTCTCAACGTAACTGCAGGGTGGAACAGGACGCATCTTGGAATACTTCGGTCCTGGTGTCTCCAACCAATCATGTACGGGTCTCGCCACCGTTGCGAATATGGGCGCCGAGGTAGGCGCGACGACGTCTACGTTCCCCTATACCCCGAACATGCGCTCCTACTTGATTGCGACTGGCCGAGCTCCCGTTGCGCGCGCAGCCGATGAGGCAGCTTCAAGGGGTTTTCTGTCTGCTGACGAGGGTGCGGAATACGACGAGGTCATCAACATCGTAAGCCATACGACCTCTACTACGCTGCCTTCAGTCTTTACTCACGGCGGAATATTGGATTGGTTGTAGAACCTGTCCGAGCTGGAACCTACTATCAACGGGCCCTTCACCCCCGACTTGGCGACCCCGCTCTCGAGGTTCGCCGACTTTGTGAAGGAACAAGGATGGGCGGACGAGTTGTCTGCTGGTTTGATCGGATCATGCACGAATAGCTCATACGAAGACATGGTACGTTGCATCAACCCTCATATTCTTCTCGTCTTATCTAGTTCCCCTGCTTGAGTAGACGAGTGTGGCTGATTTGGCAAGACAAGCCAAGGCAGCGGGCCTCAAGGTCAAAGTACCGTTCCTGTGCACTCCGGGTTCGGAACAAATTAGGGCTACGATTGAACGGGACCATGTCACGGATGCTTTGCAAGACGTCGGAGCGACTGTGTTGGCTAATGCGTGCGGACCGTGCATTGGGCAGTGGAAGCGGGAAGACCACAAGGGCGAGGAAAATGGTACGCCTGAGATGTCTAGCGGCTCCCTAATGATGCTGATTGCCCACATGCAGCCATTCTGACTTCGTTCAACCGGTAGGAAACTTCGCCTTTCTGAAGGGTTCTGGGGGCTGAAAACCCCGACTTCAGGAACTTCAAGTCTCGCAATGACGGCAACCGGCTAACGATGAACTTCCTCGCATCTCCCACCGTGGTGACCGCTATGTCGTTCTCAGGCAAGCTCTCGTTCAACCCCATGACCGACACGATCCCCACTCCCTCCGGCCCCTTCAAGTTCACTCCCCCTAAGGGACAGGACCTCCCGGCCGCTGGCTTCACCCCCGGAAACACCGACTTCTACCCGAAGCCCACGCCGGCGCCGCAGCCAGAAATGGAGGTCGTCATCCGACCCGACTCGCAGCGGTTGGAGGTGCTGGAGCCGTTCTCGAGCCCCTTTGGCGAAGGTAGCGGTAACCCGCGAGGCCTGGAGCTCCCGCCGTTGAAGGTGCTGATGAGGGTCAGGGGCAAGTGCACGACGGATCACATTTCTGCTGCGGTGCGTCTTCAGACACTTTGAGGAGCGTCTCACACTGACGTTGTGACAACAGGGCCCATGGTTGAAGTACAAGGGACATCTGACAAACATTTCCGAGAATCTCTGTACGCACTGTCATCTCTAGTACATGGGTGCCTCTGAACTGACCATACGACATAGTGATTACTGTGGGTTGAGCGCCATTTGCAAATAGCGCCGCTTGATTGACGATCCATGCGTAGGCTGTGAACGATGAAGGTGGCGACGTGAACGTTGCTTTTGACCACGACCATGATTCCGCGCAGACCGACACCGACACCATTCCCAGCGTCGCCAAGCGTTTCAAGGCCCGAGAGCAGCCCTGGACCTTGGTGGTCGATGACAACTACGGCGAGGGTAGTGCTCGTGAACATGCCGCATTGCAGCCTCGTTTCTACGGTATGTTGACGATTCCTGAGTGTATAGGCGCTCTGCTGACTCCTGTCCTAGGGTGCGCCATGATCGTTGCGAGGTCCTTCGCTCGTATCCACGAGACCAACCTCAAAGTATGTTTCCAGCTCTACCAACAACCCCTGTGTACTGAGCGCGCTCACAGAAACAAGGCATCCTGCCACTCTGGTTCGCCGATAAGGCCGACTATGCTCGTATCGGCTCTGGCGATGTCGTCGAAACGATCGGTCTCACAGACCTATTGAATGGCGCACCCGACGCTACGATTAAGCTGAGGGTGGCTCGACGAAACGGAGACGTTTTCGAGATCCCGACGAAGCATACAATGTCCAGTGACCAGCTGAAGTGGCTGCGGGCTGGTTCAGCACTGAACTACATCCGCTCGCAGGTGCAGTCTCAGTGAAAAAGAAAGCCGACGAGGGCTTCATTAGGAATATCGTACGTGCTGTATCAATATACACTATACATTACTAGCGTTGGTTGCAATAGTTCGTCCTAGGGTCCGTAGATCGTCTGTGTGCCGTTCACTGGCTCTTTTCGCTTTCAACCATGAGAGGGCAGTCTGCGCGACGTTGACGGCAGATGGCGGTAGTCCAGCAAGCTGGGCAACCTTGAGGCCATGGCTATCGCGGTTGACCCCGGGCCTCATTCGATGAGAGTACGAGAAGTAGCCATCCTATGAAGTACCGATCAGGATGTGCAATGCTGAGGAGCAAGGATAGCACGGAACCTCTGTCTCATCTACGTCGGTACAGAAGAAGCTCACAGCTGCAAACGCGTCCCGTCCTCGGTTGTCTTCGGAAGAATCTAGCATGTCGGCCAATTCGTGGAAGTGAGTGGCAAAGAGCGCGCGACAACGATTCACAGAGACCAGGTGGTGTACAGCGGCAAATGCAATCGCTAGGCCGTCGTCAACCGTGGTACCTCTGCCAACCTCGTCCATGATAACCTAGAAAGTGTCACCTTCCCATTTTAGGAGGTAGGAAATGTGCTCACAAGACTCCTGGGCGTAGCTCGGCGGAGGATCTCGCTTGTCTCGAGCATCTCAACCATGAAGGTGCTCCTGTTGTGGAAGAGATCGTCCTTCGCTCCAACCCTGGAGAATACCCTATCCACTATTCCTATTTGAGCGGCGTCAGCCGGCACAAACGAACCGCTCTGTGCGAGTATCGCTATCAGAGCTGTCTGTCGGAGGAAGGTAGATTTCCCAGCCATATTGGGCCCGGTGATGACATGCAGTCGTGAATCGGGCGCGAAAGACACTGTGTTTGGGACGAAATTCCGCCCGGAGGTGAGAAGGCCAAGCTCCACCGTAGGATGGCGACCATTGGTGACATGGTATGAGATACTGCGGACGCAAGTCTAGTGAGCTTCCAATGGAAGACAATAATGCGGAGGGGACGGTTCGTACTCTTCGGTTAGGGTGGGCCTCACTAAGTTGATTTCCGTAGCGAGAGTTGCGAATGCCAGCGTTACATCGAGTTCGTCAAGAATCCGAGCATTTGATCGCAGCTGTCTCGCATGTGCATTCACCTAGTGTTATGTCAGACAATCCTACGTCCTAGGGACAAAGACATAGGCACGGTACCTCTCCACGCAGAGTCTCAAAGACTTCCCTCTCCGCGATGTCGATGGCTGTCAGCGTGTCCATTATATTCGCACCGAGAGTTGACCAATCCTTGTGAATCTTACTCAGTGACAGAGTACGTGGCTTCAGTCATCATACACACCTTGAAAAAGAATGCGTTCGTACTGGCGCTCTCCGCGATTGGTACGAATTGTTCGGATGCTTTCAGCTTCATCGAATCACGCTTTCCCCTTGCTACGTGAACGTGCATCCCATATCCGGGCGAGGACCTAAGGGTCAAAGAAGGTGCATCTGGGGCGGACGACCGTTTTCATGGGGATAAATTCAGGATGTACGAAACCTACTGTATTCAAACTGCAGTCGCCGTTCTAGCGCTGCTCTTCTTCCGTGCAACGTTTGCAAGGTGTCATGCAAGCTAGACAACTCTGGGGAAAACCTAATTATGTTCCGTGAATATGTTGACAAAGCTAGTAAAGGGGACTCGAAACCGACCTTGGAGCAATGGTGTGCTTTACACTGACGGTGCCCTGTGCTGCCTGAAGCAAGCTGGGGGGTCTGTAGTCTGCTCCCCCGACATCTTCACCTTCGCCCAATGAAGAAGCGCCGGAAGTTGTCCCGTCTACATCATCCGCACCTGGCATAGCTTTCTCTATCATGCCGACAAGATGGTCCAGGTTGTGCATCCCATGCATGAGTGCGTCTATGCTAGACCATTCATCTTCATCGATTACGCCTCGCTCCCTTACTTCCATGTTCCTTTCCAGCGCAACACGTCCCTTGATACCGGCCCAGGTCTGAATGGTGTTCTTGATAGCGGCAAGGTCACTAGGCTGGCCGCGTCCGAGCAGGAACCTCTGAACGATGCGAGTCGTGTCCTCAATCTCTCCCAAATCTTGAACAAGGTCTTCGCGGAGATGAGGACGAGAATGAAAGAAAGCCACCAAAGATTGACGTGCGTTGATTTCAGGCAGAGACGTACTCGGGGAACCTGTGTTGGGTCGTCAGTCTACACTTCGACCGTCCTTTAATGCCGTGAATCCATACATACATAACCAACGCGCGAGCAACCGGGTTCCGCCGCTTGTCGCAGTACGCTTGACAACGCTCAGAAGGCTGCCAGTCGCTCCACCATCGCCCAGTCCTTCCCGGATCTCGAGGGCCCTGATGGTATGAGAGTCGATCTGCATTCTTCCGCTGGTCGTCTCCCTGCTTGGCGACGAAAGCATGGGCATGTGATCCAGCAAGTTTGCCTGCATGAAAGCCGTTAGCAGCGAGATCGCTCTTGCCTCGGGTTCGGTAACGACGGATGCTTCTCGAGATTCTCTTTCCAAGTGGGAAATAACGTCGTCTGTGCCTTCTGGGACAGATGCTGGGGCAGATACATCTGCAGGGACGGGCATGCTGCAGTACGACATGAACAAACCCTCCTCCTCGATGACTGAGTTGATGGGATCGTCTAGATTCGCGTCTGGCCGTTCACTCAGAACCACTTCGCGAGGGCTGATCCGTACGAGTTCGTCGCGTAAACCTTCCACAGGTATGGCCTTCGTGAAGAACTCGCCCGTGGACACGTCGATCCACGCAAGGCCGACGTGCTCAGAAGGCACCGATTGTGCAGAGGCAAGGCCAGACTGAGGTCGACTGATCGCCAGCAGGTAGTTGTTCTCGTAGGGGTTGAGGAAGGGCTCATCGATAAGGGTTCCTGGCGTTACTATGCGAGCGACGCGTCTGTCAAAGCCCCCCTTCGCGCCGAGCTGTGGGTTGCGCGGGAACTCTTCGCACATGGCGACAAACCGTTTGTGGTTTTGCACGAGAACCTTGAGGTACTTGTCTAGGTGCAGCAACGGAAAGCCGCACATCCAGATGCGTTGCCCGTCCCATGTTCTTTGCGTCAGCTTGATACTGAGTAGACGAGCTACTTCCTTTGCTTGGTCGAAGTACGACTACACAAAGACGGCATGGGTCCAGTAGACACGGGTGGAAGTCTTGCGGGGCCCTGCTTACCTCGTAGAACTGGCCGACACGAGTAAGCAGGATGCAATGAGGGAATTGGCGTAAGTTGCTGAGAATCTCGGTAGCGAGCGTATTTCTCGGATGAGCAGTAGCCACTGCCGACTCTGTGTATGCAAAGGATCAGAACACGGACACAACGCACAAATGAGTGATGTACCCGCAGAAGGGCCAGTGCGGCTCTGACGTCTACGCCGAGGCCTCTTTGAGACAGCGATTGCGAGCGCGTCATCAGGGTTCGACGTGTCATGATCACTTGGACCATTGGACTGAACCCGCTCCTCGCTCTGAACGACGGGCGAGGACCCAACTGCACATCACGCATCGTTCATGGAAAATATAAGTTTTATTAGACTCTGGACATGACAAACAGCGCACGTGTATGGCTACTAGGAGTACTCCCCGAGTCGACTATCTGCGAGCCTTTGAGCCCACCGTTCCAGTTCTCGAGAGGCGAAGAGGTCACGGAGGGTGGCACCAGTAACTCCGAGTACTTCTTTGTAATCGTACGTTTCCTACGTGGTTTCGCGGGTAGGTCCAATGCCACACTATCGGTGCGGAGCACGTTGGTAGTGTGGTATGTTCGCGTCCAATTCGCGGTACGTTGGGTGACCTGACAAGTGCGGCTAGCGCGCTGCAGAAGGAGCATAAGCTCCGAGTAGCAAGCCAATAATGCAAAACGACCGATCCAATCCAAGAGACAGACAATCACAGCGCAGGAGCCAGGGAAAACGGAGGCAAGGAGCGGAGGCGAGGCGGATGAAGCCTTTGCGAGTAAGTCGGAGGCGCCCGCTGCCACCGTCTGTTCGGGTTGCTTCGGCGGAGTTCAAAGTTCCAAACTTCGCCTCGTCGCTCTTGCTTCGACGACGACCAAAAACCAGCAGCCAACCGCCAACGCCCATACCCCGCTTACATTATGTCTTTCGCCGGCAGACGCAGAGGAAACAAGGTCAAGAAGGGTGTTCAGTTCACCGTCATGGTGGTCGGTCAGTACTTTCGCCCGTATCCTTGCGTGTCGAGTGCCAGCGCTCACTGTTACTTGGGTGTCCTTGTCGTGGTGTGCGTGTTCACCCTATGTGTTTAGGTGCTTCTGGTACCGGCCGTACGACGTTTGTGAACACCCTGTGCGAGTCTGAGGTCTTGCCGCATAAGGTCTGCGACACCCCGGAGACTGCGCATACTGAGGAGGGTATCAGGATCAAGCCCGCCAACGTCGGTACGTGTCCGTCTTTCGTTGTCCCTCGATAGCGACACACTGACGTGTAATATATCCAGAGCTTGAAGAGGACGGCGTCCGCATTGCTTTGACCATCGTTGACACCCCGGGTTTTGGTGACAA
This sequence comes from Fomitopsis schrenkii, assembly GCA_000344655.2. Lineage (NCBI taxonomy): Eukaryota > Fungi > Basidiomycota > Agaricomycetes > Polyporales > Fomitopsidaceae > Fomitopsis > Fomitopsis schrenkii. The sequence continues at coordinate 101,162 of KE504127.1, forward strand.
CATTGACAATGAGTTCGCGTACGATCCCCCGCGTGTGCCATGTGGAACGTCACTGACGGTACTTACCTACCTCAGCTTCCAGGAGATTGTTGGCTACCTAGAGCGCCAGTACGATGATATTCTCGCTGAGGAGTCCCGTATCAGGCGTAACCCTCGCTTCCGGGACAACCGTGTCCATGCTCTGCTTTACTTCATCCCTCCCACCGGCCATTCGTGCGTGTTCCCTTCCTTCTCAAGTCCGCTTCTCGTGTGACACAACATACAGGCTGCGAGAGATGGACATCGAGTTGATGCGCCGCCTCTCCCCACGTGTCAACGTGATCCCCGTTATTGGCAAGGCCGACTCGCTCACTCCTAGTGAGCTCCGCGGATTCAAGAAGCGGGTATGCATCGGCCCTCATGAATGGCGTCCATGAATTGACATGACTCCTCTTAGATCATGGAAGACATCGAGTATTACGACATTCCTGTCTACAACTTCCCGTACGACGTTGAGGAGGATGACGAGGATACTATCCAGGACAACAGCGAGCTCCGCGTGAGTTGCATCCTTCATCTGGTTTCGTCGTCAATTGAACATGCCATACTAGGCAATGATGCCCTTCTCTATTGTCGGCTCAGAGGAAGAGGTTGAGATTGACGGACAGCTCGTCCGTGCCAGGATCTACCCCTGGGGTATTGTCGAAGTAGACAACCCAAAGCACTCAGACTTCAGCCGCCTCCGCGGTGCTCTGCTTAAGTAGGCCGATTTTCACGTACCTTCGTATTAGATGCTGACGAAATGCTAGCACCCATCTGGCCGACTTGAAGGCTTTGACCCACGACGTTCTGTATGAGACGTACCGTACCGAGAAGCTGTCGAGGACGGTCCACTCGGATACTCAGTACGTCATTGTTCGCATCATCACATATGTCAACTAACGTAGCCGTCGGCGTAGGGATTCGTCCATCCTCCCCGAAGAACTGGCGACACAGAGCGTGCGCCTGAAGGAGGAGCAACTCCGTCGGGAGGAAGAGAAGGTTTGTTGTATTGTGCAGGCCGCGTACTTTCACACACTAATTCTGTTGTCTTTCCATCAGCTGCGCGAGATCGAGCTCCGGGTACAGCGCGAGATCAACGAGAAGAGGCAAGAATTGTTGGCGAAGGAGGAATCACTTCGGTATGTTCACGTAGCGATCACTCAACAGGCCTTACAGCTAATAACCGCGTGTCACCACAGCAACCTGGAGAGTCGACTGGCTGCCCAAGGGTCGCAATCCGACTTCCCTCAGTGAGCTCTTGCGCCGTTATGGTGCCTAGCGAAAAGCAGGACAGAGCGCCAGTATACCCTTCTTGTCAGGCTGATTGTCTCGTCGAGAGTACACTTGTTCCAATTTGGGCCTAGCATTCGGATAATCTGTTGTGTTTCCCATCTTCGCTTCAGGCTTGCCTGCTTCTCTTCATCATCGGTCCTTCTAGCGTTCTTCCCGGCTGTCTCATCGCGTCGTCGGCCGTAATACGTGTTTACTACGCTCCTTTGCATATACTATGCTTCATACCACTGTGCGGCCTATATCATTGCATGCAGAGCGGTACCAAGTACTGGTGCATACCGCGAACTACATGGAGATACATCATTGATAGGAGTGTGACGAGGCTGCTTAAATGGCGCGGACGTCGGACGAAATGGTGTGTTTGTGCGCGGTGATGCCAATAACTGTGTGAGCAATAAAGGCAAAATAAAGGCCACTTGGTTCCGGCAGATCGGCAGATCGGGGCTGGAGGCCACTTGTGCGCAAATGTAGAGTGATGCTGATCACCTACGTGCATCTTTGTGGCGTCGCTGGCTCAGCCCGGTCGGATTGTCTGTGGTGCATCAAGCTCAAGTCCGACCGTTCAGGTGGGCATCATCCCGCTGCCGTGATTCATCCCACGAAACGGTCGGAGAGTGGTCAGGGACTGTGCAATCCGTAAAAAGGTGTAAGACCCCCTGAGTACGAGGCACGCTGGACGACGATGTGCGGGGGATCAGACATTGAGGAAGGGCACGGACAGGCCTAGGGTCGGGAGGAAGTTGAACTGGCCGAGCCAAGGACCCGCCACGACCGCCACCAATTGGGACTCCGCCGCCGCCTTCCAAAAAAGGAAGCGAGCACTGTGTGCGACATTCACAGGCGGCCTGAACGTCTGATCAACGTCTCCCTCCTCCTCTTCACCCGCCCCCGCCCTTCTCATCACTGCCTGCCACGCTCCTGGTGCCGCCGCTATTGTCGTTGCTGTCGACCCTCAGCAGCAGCGAGCGTCGATCGCGTCCCTCTCTATCTTGCCGAGATAGGGCCTGTTGTGAGCGCTTCATCTACCCTACCCGCCACCACCGACCCTCCAGACCTCGGCGCAGCCCAGTGTTGACTCTCCTGGTCCAAGCGCTGCTCCACTTGCAGTACGACTGGTTATTGCTTTCTGGGGCGTTTGCCTCTGCTATTCAGCACACCCGCATCGGCGATCCTGCCCTAGTCCAAAAAGGGTCACTGTATTGTTGAACAAGGACACCTTCCTTCTGCTACGCTGGGCAAGCAGCTCCCCCTCCCTCACCCTGGCGACATCACCTCTGGCGCTATCACACCTTCTCTTGAGCTGAGTTCTTGCCATGGAGCTTGAATACCAGACCCATCCCATCCCCATCGTACACCAATCGCGTGCTTGGCACAATCAAGACACCGTAGGGGGGCCTGTCGTCCCTACCTCGACATCTACGTTCGTATCGCGACGTCGCTCTGTGATTAATCATGCACCACCTCCTGGCCCACCACCGTCGCAGCCCATCCCAAGCGTTCCTGCACTTCCGACGACGCATTATGGATTACATGATAGGGCGCCAGGCGTGTTGGACTATGACAACGGTACGAGCTCTCAGATTCATGCTTATTCGCGTCCGTCTGGCTCGCCCAATCTTGTCGCGATCGCGTCATACTCGCAAGCACGACTGGCAGCGGCGTCGAGCTCAGGAACATCACCACCTCCTAGCGCGTCGTCGTCATCCGACAATCTGTCCGACCCGCCCCCTCGCTCAATGCTCCGTGCCAACATCCAGTCAAGGCAGACTGCAACAACCACACACGATATCGCCCCTGACCGCCTGCTGCTTAGTCCCCCAGAGTCTCGTCCGTCGGAGTCGCGTCCGTCGTCAAGACGCGCTCTCACGAAGGCATTGGAGCTGGCAAGGGAAGCCGTGCGACTGGACTCAACTAATGATGATCCATACGCGGCGGTGGTTGCATATGGGCATAGCGTCGCATTGCTTAGCCAGGTGATGGAGCGCGTCATGCGTGGAGAAGATAGCACGGAGTCGCATAGGAAACAGAACGGCCGACGAAGAAGCGTAGTGGCGCAAGAAGAGGAAGTGCGACGGCTGAAAGCCATTGTGAGTCGTTTATGGATAGCCAAAGATGATAACATCTCAGACTGGTTCATTTGCGCAGCATGATACCTATGCAGAGCGGATGAACATCCTCAGCTCGATCTACAGCATACCAGTGCCTCAATATTCTCCGCCCTCTGTTCACTCTTCCTCCTTCTCGCACTCCTCCAACTCAACACGGCCCTCTTCACCCGCTTCGACCTCACCAACGTCTGACTCATCAGACTCGGGGCTAGTACACGCCTCTGTTAGGCATCGCAGCGGGGAAGTGCCTCGGAACTCGGGGGACACCGTGCGAGCACAGGAGAGAGATGACGATGAGTTGAGTGCTGAAGAAGCCATTGGCACCGCTCTATCCACGTCCACAACGATTATCACTGGTGGGCGGGTCCCCTCTGCCAGCTCCCCCTCAGCACATCCATATGCATTTTCCGCCGTCACTCCCGCCACTCCCGCCTCTGCCTCAAGTGCATCTGCGCGCCTCTCCGCCACCCCTGCGGCGCGCTCTCGTGCTCGTGCGTCGTCTATACTTCCGCCTCCGGCACCTCCCCCAACCACAACTCTCCCACCCACTCCACCGGGTCCCCCGGCGGAGCCGGCACTACTGAGCGCCCAGGACACAGGGCGATTGAGAGGCAGTTCTATAAGTCATTCGCGCAACAACTCTGGGGGTCGCTTGTCTGCCCTTCCAGAGGAGAGACGCGAGGATGGCTTGCCCTCATCCGACCATATATTGTTAGAAGAGCCGACTCGGTCGCGTTTTATGCCTCTTCAGCACAATCACGACGATCATCCTCTTCCCCCTCTACCCACGCCGTCTTCTCCTGAGATCGCGACAACTCCTCGACTATACAGTGCGAATGGACAGGTGTCAGAGCCGGCATCACCTCATGCGAGTTCGCACTTTACAACGCCCCGGCCGAGGGGTGGGTCGACTTTCTCATCGCGGTCCGAGGCAACGCCAACGAAGATGCCACCGCTGATCAACACTTCTCCGGTCATGGGCACTATCTCTCAACGGCGGGTGAAGACTTCGGCTCCACCCTCGTCAACGCCTTCGTCGTCGCCGACAGATTCGACCACTTCGGCGGCTTCTGTGCCCAGTATGGGCCGAGTAGTGAACGCGTTACCTGCGAGCGCGCTGTCCAGCGCTGGCAGGACCCGGGCCTCATCACAGCCCGCTAGGCGTCCGTCCGTCGCAAGCTCTACATCGTCGTACTTCCCGCCCGGCGCGACTATGGTGCCTGGTACCGCGCCCGTACCGCGTAAGGTATCAATGCCATATTCACGTCTAAACCCTAACGCCCCGCCCTCTATCTCCGTCAACACCGCGTTAATGTCTCCTCCGCTCGGTCCGATGGCGCCGCTTGTGCCTCCCCCGCCAATCCCCTACACGAACATCCCTACCGCTCCTCTGTCTCCCCTTCCCTCATTGGCACCACCGGACCCCCTGCGAAAACCGTACCACATGATGTCTCTCCTCCGGCAGACGATGACGTCGAAGACAGGAGGCTACATCACGAGGAGACTGCACGTCCCACAAGAGGTGTGGTCTCAGGGTGGGGCGAAATTGACGAACATCCCCGAGAAGATCCGCATCGTCGAGGTGCTCTGCTCAGCACTCGAGGAGCTGCAGAACTGGAGCGTGGAATACTTCGGTGCAGGGAGCGTGAGCAGCGGGATGGCGCTTGGAATTGGCGCCATCGGCCGCCGCGAAGGCGAAGGCTGGTCGATCAAGATGGAGGAGTTTGCGAACGTGTGCGACGGCGTCGTTGGTGGCTTCGGTAAGAAGCTCGGTGTTGGCGAGGGGTTCGTGATGAAAAAGAGCAGCGGGGTAAGTCCTGTCCGACACAGCGCATTGAATAGGATCGTCTATCTCATTTCCGTCGACAGGTGACAGCATGGCGCGGCAAACTGTTAGACAAGTTCACGAATGGAAAGAAGTACGCGACCCTGCATGTCAATTTGATCGCCCTGCTAACGCCGACTTTAGCCTCGACTCGCCTGCATCTTATGTTCAAGGCCTGTCAAAGCTCTTCCAGATGGTTCAAATACTCGACGAACACACAAAGGCTGCGACGTCTATTCCTCCTGCCCCACTTTATGCTGTGTTCCCTATGGACATCCGGCAAGGCCTCGAGTTCAAACTTCGCCATTCGTCGGAGTTCTTCGCGAAAGTCGTCCTCACGTTCGTCATCAGCGATATGTCGCTTCTACTTGACAAGTATGTCAAGAAATGCGAGAAGTGGCTCGCAGAGTGACAAATGCCGAGCCCTCCGACTAGTAGAGGTCTATGTGGTATATGGGGTACGTCGCGCAAGCCAGGCAAGCAAGAAGACTTCCACCGCATTGTAACAATATGCTTCAAGATTAGATTCCCCTATCTCTCTTCCATCTGGTGTTCTTGCACTTTCCATTCGCCCGTCCCTTTTGTTTCGGTGGATTTCTGTCACATAGTATTATATCCTTCGGTCAACCATCTTTATTACCTCTGTTGCCTTCCTCTGTACACATTGGGCTTCTGCGGTGCCATAATCCTGGCTTGTAAAGTTACCCAGTACATACCTGCTAATAGTACATATCCGCGAGCGGATCGCAAGTGCACACACCGGAAGGATATCGCACTGGTTGGATGCATTCTGATAAGTACCGAATTGAGAGGGAAGTATACAACACAATAAGCCAAGTGTAGATCATTGTCTCATTGCATGCATTACAGATGAAGTCTGAATGAAGTCGATAGTCTTTGGAAGTGGATGATTGTCGTTGGCGGCATGAGTTACAGATGTGAAGCATGGGACATTGTGAAGAACTCTGGGATAGGACTACATGGAAGAGTATCAGCGTATACAAAAGCATGCTGCGCGAGGCTTAGATGGAAGCTGAGTGCGCATTTACATGTGTATGGGTATGGATGATAGGGAATGGTACAATCTGTGGTATAGATTCGGGTTCGGGCGTGGGTTCCTTGCCACGTAGTCTGCTGATGATACGCAAGCGCAAAACTGCAGCGGAGGGCGCGTTAGTGGCGGTGGCGGGGAAGAGCAAGCGCTGGCACTCACTATAGTCCAGCCGGGCGTTCTCGTCTATGACCTCCTCATCCGAGTCAGCCAAAGGGTCGGTGGTCATCACGACGTGCCATGCCTCTGTCGACAGATTTGTCACTATAATGGTCGCGCAAGACTGACGTAGATTGGTGCATACGATCAAGCATAGAGTGCTGGCCCTCCGGATAATGGGGCACCGGGGGCGTCGGAGGCGGCGGAGGTCTGTCATACGCGGGCGAATATCGGGAGGCATAAGTGTACATCGACCGAGGTGGTGGTAAGGACGGGCCCGGGACTGGCTGAGGGCGAGGTGCGCCTGACTGGAAAGCGTACAGGTTGTTGCTGATGGGGGGTAACGGTAATTGATCAGGATAGGTGTGAGTGCGGGGTCGGGTTCTGGTCGGTCTGCCACCGTTTGACGGTGGCGGACCAGGACTTGATTGTCGCCGTGGATATGGATCCGCGAAATGCCGGGGGTCGCGGATGTCTGAGAATAGATCCGGGATAGATGGCAGGCGTTCTGTCCGCGACGGCGGTGGCAGAGACGGTGAAGGCAAGCGTTCTCGGGGGCGATTGATAGGCGGAGGCGGTAATGAGGAAGAAGGCAGGCGAGGTGGCCTGTCCGCCCACAGGGGAACCTGCGGAGGTCTATACGGCTCCGGAGAATAGTGGTGTGATCCTACAACAAGACGCGTTGGATTGTGTGGAACAACAGTTCTGCACAGAGACGAACCTTCCGGCGCGTCTTGCAACATTGGCGGCAGAGAAATGAAACTCTCGGCAGGTGACACCTCCCGCTCGCGTTCCTTATCTTTGCTCGAGCCCGCCGTGCTCGACGGCTCTGGTATATTCTTCAACCTCCTTCGGCCTCTGGAGCGGCCGCGTGATGCACCTCTGCCTCTGCCCTTGGGTTGCTCGCCCTCGTCCATGGACTCGCCATCATCCTCCTTCGCCTTCTTGGCCATGAAGATCCTGCGCTGTTCTGTCATACTCTCACCCCACGCGCGTTCATCCGGGGGATCCACGTTCTCTTGGAAGGCCTGCTGCTCGGAGAGCATGACGAGAGGGGGGATTTGATCCGGCGCACTGGCATTGTCGTTCGCGAAGGGATTGAGTAGGCCGTGCTCGTGGTAATGGAAGCAGAGCCACAGGAACGCGCGCGCCCTCGAGGCAGACGAGACGGGCACGGGGGTGAAGAAGTCGAGGAAGTCAAGGTTTGCATTCGGCCCGAAATGTGTCCTGGCAATCGCCTGACGTGCCAGAAGGGGAAGGGGAGATCAGCATACGCGGCCGGCTCATGGTTAGCACGAGCAAGGAAAGACTTACACCAGCGTGGATGGAGAAGGTGAAGATGAGGTTCACTATGCTCGTTGGCGGCACCTGACCAGACCGCTAAGTGATCCAAACTGTCAGTGTCATTCGGCGTAAGCGGAGTTGTGGATGGGGACACTGACAGAGCGCGCCTGTACGTCGGCGGGTGAAAGGAGCGAGCCTTGAGGTTCGGTGTCGAGGTAGCATGATTTGAGGATGTTCTTTATTCGAGGAGCGTCTTGAAGATTGCCGCTCGTCTTTTGGAGCGAGGGGACTGGGTGGTATGTGCGCAGGGCAGTCCGCATTTCCGGGAAGACTGAACAAAGAAAGGTCAATGAGCATGGATTGATGCGACGGTCGAATGAGTCAGCGAGTGAGTGTGTTGCCATCGTGAAGCTACGACGTCGACAGAGTAGCGTGAATGGCAGTTGTGCGAATTTATTAGTGCCAAGGGCAGCCCCTATCAGGGACACGTAGAAGTGACCAGCCAGGACGCGGTCGACTTACAGGCCATGGTGGTATTTATCCGGCCGACGTTGGAGAGGAGGGACATCTTCGCGAACTCATCGCCAAAGTCGGGGGACTCCATGATTTTCTCGCGCGACGCCTTTGAGCAGCGGGGCGAGTGGAGGAGGCAGTTAATGTAGAGGTCGCGGAAAGTAACGAGCGTGCGGGGCGGGTCGCCATGGATAGTCCTGTACGGGTCAGTGAAGACGACTTGGTTGTTAGCAAATATGTGGTTGAGGAGATCGTGCTGGAGGTCGGCGCGCGTAAGGGGCTCTCCATCGAGGTGCTTGACCGCGAGAGCCTTCCTGCTGGTCGTCTGTGCGCTGGATAAATGTGCATCAGCATCGACGACAGCTTGGGGGGCAAGGGGGAAGCGGGGGGGACGCACGCGGGGTTGGGCATGAAGCCTGCGGGAGGGGGTGAGGAAGGGGAGGAGGGCAGCAGCCACATTCCTTACGGCACCGCCCGATGCGTACATTGTCCCGATCGCATCTCATAGCTGCACGCTCGCAGATCCCGCTCCCATCAGCCCTTCCCCGCCAACCCGCTAAGCTGCCCACCGTCCCCGATGCCCCTTCATTGTCGTCCAGCACCGCCTGCACAACGCCCAGCACGTCTCCGCGAACACATGGGCCGCCGGTGACGCCGCTTTAGATCATGCGTCGTAGGCGGCGAGGTGCCACCTCTGCTGCATTGCTGATTTAGTGGGGGCAACGGCCACGTCTCGTGTCCTCCAGCAACTTTCTTAATCAGCCCTAAAGCCAGCATCGCACTCGCCAACCGACCTTTGCACCTTGGTATCACACGACTCCTGGGCACAATGACCAGTGCGCAAACGCAACAGGCACTCCTGCGGAGCCACACTTACTACCCGCCCTTTCCCGACCCAGACACCTACCATCCACTCATATCCGCCATCGGTACTTGAGGTCGTCTAGTGTCCTCAAGCTGTCGGCTGAAGCGGTACAGGTAGGCACAACAGGCGACGCGCAGGTGGTCCCGCTTGGCGACGGCTCGCACAGGAAGTTCGAGGTTCACGAGCATGAGGCTAACCTCTTCCACGGCCAAGCGCTTGCTCGAAGAGAAGGGTTTCACCGCGGTAGCTGTTGGAGCAGATCAGCCGGACGCGTTCCGCGCCAGCAGGTTCGTCGCCGCCGTATATTGTCGAAGCACCCCACTCATTGGGCGCTCTCCATAGGTACATCTACGATGGCGGCCTCGGAAGCAGAGTCATCAGAGATGCTGGTGATGCCTTGGCACGCTTCGAGAGGTGTGTTCAGCGCAGCCATGTGACGAGGATAGTGAGTCGAACTATTGTCTAGGTTTTCGGGACGTGGAAGAATGAAGTCATGCCTAGCTTTATTCAGTACATACGCGACTACAACGATTGGAAGGAGACGAACGATCCGTACCAGGTTTCCTTCTTCAAGGGAATGGACCTCTGCTCTTTGAACCGATCTACTACAGATGTAATCATCAAATATTTCGAGACCGTAGACCCTGAGGGTGCGAAGGCGGCTAGGAAGAAGTGAGCTGTTGCATTGAACCCTTACGGCAGCGCTCACATGCGGATAGGTACAACTGTTCTAAGCGGTCCGGTGAAGACACCACTAGGTACGCATATGAGGCCGAGTTGAGCCTTAGAAAGGTTCGTTCCGTGAATTTGCTCCACCATGCGACCACATGCTGAGTAGTCCGGGACTTGTAGCATTTCCATAAGAAGGGCATCTTGAACTTGCGCAGCCTCCTTTGAATGAGCGAAAATATATCGAAGAGCAGGGTTTGGCTTTGGCCACCCTGCTGAGGAGTAACTTGTGGCAAAACCGAACGCGCCAGTGGTGCGGATGCAGAGGAGCACTGCACAATGACGTCCGAGGACACCCTCAGCTGGAACCTGCGGGACGACCGCTTGGCACGGACGCTCCGCAAGCTCGCAGGCCACCTGGGAGACGGCAGAGGTAGAAAGGTTGAGATTGTCGTTTGGACACACAAGTGGTACATTGGCGATGTCAGGGCGACATGCATGGGCCGCAGAAGGGGTGTAGCACCGCCGCCTATCCCGAATCCCGTTGCTCATGAGGTAACTCCGCAGGTATAATCAATGTTGGCCAGCAAACGCGGGATCCTCGGCTCAGATAACGCCTGAACGTCGAGTTCTTGAGTTCTTGACTGACAGGGGCACCGTTACTGTTGTGTATGAGTGGGACGATCCACCCCGTATCCACCACATGAGCGTTTCATCGAGCCTACGCCTACCTCGATGAATACGCATCCGGCGACTGCTTCGTCACACAGGCATCAGATCGAGCGCACGCTAGGCAACGAGAAGGCGGAGACGTCTCCGGAAGTTACGGAGTACGTGATCCTATGCGCTGTTTTCAGTTCTCTGCCCTGTCCCACTGACGGTGGCGTGTACAGCTTCTTACCATCCACGCCACGGGCGGTTCATCGATGTCATCTTATACCGGAAGGACACCGAGCGACCGTCGCGCTACCCTCGTTGCCATGTGGCAGATCAGTACGACATCGTGGCGCACATACGGGAGGCGAGGGGCATCCAGCCTCTCGAGTGGGAGGCGCACCGACGTCAAGATGGGGATATTGACGAGACATACCCATTTGGAGAGTGAGGCGGAGAATGGCAGATAAACAAAAGTTGGACAAGTGAGTAGCACAGCATAGTAATACCATGTATTTTTGGCCATGGGCCTCCTGTACCACCATGATTGTGTTACTGTCTTACCATTGTTCCATTGGCAATGGCTTGCGCAGAAAGGTTATCTCGGAAACTCTTGACGACGAAGATGCCGCCGGGTCTCATCCGAGGGTATTGGAACCCCAGCCCGTGGGTCTGGTGTATTGTGTGGGTTGCTACATGCACACAATGCCCGCTGCCGAACGCTCGGTGCCGTAGCATTTATGTCCGTTACGTAATAGTATGATCAAAGCGCTCGCCGTCCACCTGCAATCAGTATGTTAACGTTGCAGATCAACACTGGCACGTCCTGGACTCATCGGCGCGAGGAGCGCATGATACTAGCAACAAGATACCGGCGACGGGTGCTGTACGGGCCAAGTTTAGGTCTTGTAGTGATGCTGAGAACAAGGGAGAAGACAGCGACTGTAACGAAGCGCATTTGCAAGGGGGCACGGAGGGGAGAACGATTTGGATGGGATGATTGTGCACTCATTCTGGACCCGTCCACTGCGTTGCTGGGCTCCCCGGCCTCCTCCCACCCCCGCCAACAATCCCTGCCCCTTATACTGCCCTCTCCGCCCACTCTTAGCCCCTTCCCGCTGTCTTCTTCAGTCTGCAGGATGCTGGCCGTCCTTGCCGTACCCTACTAATCTGCCCCGCTCTAGCGTTATGACCTTCCTTAACCATACGCTCTCCCTCTTCGTGCTCGTGTGGCTCGCGCTCGCCCCGGTGCTCGTGGTGGCTACGGACCAGACGTTCGGTATAGACAACAACTCCGCCGTTCTCTTCTCTTCCGGATGGAGTACCGTATCCAACGCGGCGGGAACCTTCAGAGAGACCACAGGGGAGGCCAATGAGGTCGAGATATTCCTCCCAGGTGCGTTAGACTCGTTCTCACACAGTGCTTCGCGAGGACTGCTGACAGTTTTTATACGCCCAAAGTCGGCACGGTGTCTCTGTCCTACATTGGATTTAAGCAGACTCGTGGTGCGCTATATGCAGTATGCTTGGACTGTGGGACCTCTGGGCAACAGGTGCAGCAAATCAATGCGTCGGATCCCATGGCGGACACTTCCACCCCAGTACGTCTGCAGTGTGGTCGTCAGTTCGCCGTATGGTGCTAAGATCTCGCTGTGTAGGTCGTGCTCTTCGCGCGCTCTGGTCTCGACCCTTCGACGTCGCACACGTTGCAGGTCGTGAACGGGGCTGACCCGGCGTTCGACAACACTAGTACACTTACATTTAAGGAAGTAGTCACAGTTGTGGACGTTCAATGTGAGCTGAATAGGACATTGTTCCGGAGGCTTGACGTTGACGTTGTTGCTCAGCCACCTCCCTCAGTAGCAGTAGTACCGTGTCAAGTACTGCCACCAGTTCATCGTCCCACACAACGTCCTCGACCTCATCAACCGATGTATCAACTAGCACCACCTCTTACTCGACGTCGACGTCAGCCACAACCGCTGTGGTCTCCCCTCCTCTAGTGTCTATAACAACCAGTAGCATCCCCACTTCATCGACCGCAACCGCCTCCTCCGCCTCACTCTCTAGTTCGGGCCTCTCCACCGGCACGATCGTCGCAGCAGCCGTCTCTTCCGCCGCGGCGGTCCTGCTCCTCTTCGCGCTCGCGATCTTCCTGCTCTACCGCGCGCGCAACCGCCAGCTGCGCCCCGATTCCGAGTCCGTCGCCTCGAGCACGGGGCTCACGCGCCAGATCAGCGCGCCGTCCGTCGTCGCCGTCCCCTTCGAGGTTTCGCCCGCCGCTGCGGCCTCTTCGTACACCCGGCCCGGCTCGCGCAGTGCCACCGCCGCTACGTTCAACTGGCCAAGTCTCACGAATAACGTCAGACGAAGGTCATATCTGACGGGCTCCGTGCGGGGTATGGCCGCCGCGACAGCGGCACAGACGGATGGCGACGCGAGTTCGACGTCATCTGTGCCTGCACGGCCGCGGAATCCGTATGAAGGCGTAGTACGGCCTGACCTCCCGCTCGACTATCCCGGACATATGCCTGGCAGCCCGCGTGAGTGCACCCCAGGTACTTCTCCCAGTCGACATGCTCAACCCTTTGCGTATAGGCACCCCAGGGAGCGGCCGTCAGCGCGGGATGTATAGGTAACATCGGCTGACCGAGGATTGTGTTGATTTATTGTATAATTTGCTTACCTTGAGATTGACGAGCACCATTCCGGACGCTCCTTGCGCAACGCAGGCAGCTAAGCTGCCACAACGCAACGCGCGTCCGGCTGTACTGGTGCGGGGCTGCCGTGCATTGGGTGGCAGAGCCTTGCCTACAACTTTGTCGTTCACTCCCACCCATTGGGTCCAGGACAATCTTGCGCCCATCGTCGACTTGCTATCCGTCATGCTATCATTGAGTCAGGCCTCAACCCACATCCCTATCGTAGGAGGCTTCAGTCCCTGCTGGAACAGGCCAGGCTGCTAGAATGCCACGTAACACGGACTCGGGACGCTGTAGTAGTTTCATCCTGTATAATGATCAATCCGGAAAATATACAAAGGGAGTCTCGTATACGAGGATGCCACGCTCCAGGTGCGATACCCAGCAGAGCCCACTACGCGGTAATAAAGAAATACTGTACGCATACACGATTATATAGGCGAGGTTTTTTGTATGGGGAGGGTAACCGAATGAGGACGATCCGACCAAATGTGGAATGCGCTGGACGATGATGAACGAATGCGGAACGTGGATTCTGTGAGTGTGATCCAATGTGTAGATAGTAGGCGCTACAATGGGGGGAAAGAGTGGTGGACGAAGATGAAACGTATATCGCACAAGAAGGTATATAATGCAACAAGTGGGGAAAGCATCCGAGGGTACCGCAGGGGACGTTGGGAAACATAGGCAGAGTGTGCACGCCCTCAATCACCTATACAGATAATGTGAGCACGCAGATGGATTTCAGCCAGTGCGAAACTCACAATCACGCCAAAATTCAGTGATACTCTCTAACACCTCAATGACTACGCTGCTCTTGTACATGAGCGCATGGTCCGCGCCCTGAATGACCTTGACGATGCACTTGTCGCGCCCCATCGTTCTCTCCATCCACCACACCGCGTTCTCCGCGATGCGCTCGTCGTGGTCACCATACCACACCCGCACAGTGTGCGGGTATGTTGCGTATGAGAAGCCCCACGGTTGGCGGTCGTGGTTCAGGATCTGCACGAGGTCGCGGTGGGTACCCTTGGCGGACTCAGCGTGTGAGGCAGCCACAAGCGCGTTGCCCAGCATGGCTTGGTAGCTTGCGGGTGTAGTGTCAGCCTCGGGTAATGGGCTTGGTAAGGGGGATGGGATGGACATAGTAGGGCGCTCGCCGATGCCCAACGAGATAGACCGACGCCCGGTGCTTCGCGGTGAAAACTGGTCATCTACGGGGAACTCAAGGGAGGCCAAGCTCTTCGAGGTCGGGGATGTAGCGCTCGTCGTGGAAGGTAGCGTGGACGTAGACTTGACTCGTATCGTATCCGAAAGGTCAAGGCTATCGAGGTCAAGGTTACCGAGACCCAATCCGACGTCCCCATTGTTATTGTGCAGGACCAGCGGAAGCTGCGGCACTGGCGGAGGCACTGGCGATGTCGGCGAGTGTCTCTTGCCCTTCAGACTGCCCATCGACCTCAGGACCTTGAGCTTGCCCCCGCCGCGATGGCCGTTGTCCTGTGGAGACGGGGGCTGTCCGCTCTTTAGGCGACCGAGGAAACCACGAGACGGTTTCCGCTGGATTGGCTTGTTCGCGCACGCCTCTGCACGATTCTGGTCTGAGTTTGTGCTCTTCCGTCCGAGACTGATCCGGCTCTCAAAGCGGCCATCGAAATCGCGAAGGTCGTCGTATTCGCTGAAAGTTGATGATGTGCTTGGCCGGGGTTCGAGGTCGTGCTTCGTCTCGACATGTGAGGTGGACTTGCGCGTCGGCGTATACAGCGACCGAGGCGCCACAGGTGAAGCGACTACCGACTTAGGCGCAGCAGGCGATGCCGCTGGAGAGCTGGCGTCGAAACCAATACCCTCGAACTGGAACGAAGGTGGCTTGCCGATCATCCAAGCCTGAAGCTTCCACTCGGCCGCCTGCGCAGTCTTGATGATACCGTTCGGGACGTACTTCAGCCATTTATAGCCAGCTGCGAGGTTTTGCGTGAGGACGAATGACGCTTCGATAGAATGCGTCGCTACTTACCGCCCTCGCCCCCACCAACCCAAGGTGCCAACAGACATACTTCGCCTCGTATCCGTTCGGGATACTTATTTGCGAATGCCAGAGCATACGGTGCCCCCGCAGAGTGCGCCATAATGCTGCACTGGTCGATGTTCAACCTATCCAGCACTTCTTCCACTACATAAGCCCACTCGGGTATTCCACGTGCAAACTTGCTACTCGGGCTGTCTGTCCTTCCCAAGCCCCAGCTATGCATAATGTCAAGCCGACGTCTCCGTCAATGAGGAAAACAGCTTACCGGTCAATGGTGATGAGTCTGATATTCAGACATTCTGCCATTTCGTCGTAGAGACCCATGATATGCCTCACACACCCCAATCCGAGGAAAACGACAACAGGATACCCGGTCGAGCTGCCCAAGTCCGATAGACTGACCGTCAGTGGACGGTCCTTGGCTGCATGCGGAGACCGAGTCAAGGGAAGCAGCGTGGTGAGACGAGCGGAACGAAGGTACTGCGCGATTGCCTGCGAAGGTGAGTTTGTTGGGGGTTTTGTCAATGTAGAGAGATCGAATCCAGGTGCAGGCGGCTGGTCGGAGGCGGTCGAGTAAGACAAGATAGAAGACTCGCGCCGCTTGTCGGAGCGGCTCGAAGACACGTTTCGAGTGTCAATCTGAGCAACGGGAAGCCGGGGGAAGGAGCGAGAGAGGTGCAAAGGTCGAGGAGCGGTTGAAGGAGCGGTGATTTTCTCTAGCGTCCGCTGGACCTCTTCGGCTATAGTATCGACGGACGATCTGGACACAAGGTCATTGTCGTCGGATTTCATTGCCTGGGGGGACGGCTCAGGCTGTTCAATGACTGTCTCGTGGCCGAAACTGCACGCATACGACGACTTGCGCGAACGCGTTCGTTGGGTAGCGGGGGCGTGTGCGCGTATAATATCGGAGATAGAAGGAGCGACCGCTCTGGAGGGGCTAGCCGAGTACGAGCTGTCATACGTGCTCGTAGACAGGAGGCTGGTCGGTCGCGAGATATACGGATAGTCACCGAGAGCGGTGAGACGAGGATTTGGTCCCGACCTGGTGGAGTCGCTCCGGCTGAGTCGCGATGGGAACGCGTGGTTCGTCAGCGTGGCCTCGTCTGTGATGAAGGAGTGCTTTGTGGGAGTAGACGTAGAGGTGGAGGGGGGACTGGCAGCAGATGCCGTGGACTGACTGCTACCGGGCCGCGTCGTAAGGGTATAGTCGGTGACGCTGAGGCCGGTAGAAGGTCGGGATGATCTCGATGACAACGTGCTGGCTGGTCGTGAGGGATGGACGGAGTGAGGCGGCGTGGTGGAGGGCGGAGGACTTCGAGTGGTGCCAGGCCGACGCTTCTTCCTGTGTTCGCGCTGTTCGGACCACCGCTGAACGGGCACGGTAGCAGCGTCCTCATCCTCGTCCGAGTCCTGCGAGCGCCGGGGCGTGGAGCTCTGCCCAACCTTGCCCAAGATAACTCCTGGAGGCGGCTTTGGAAGCGGGGGATGATACAGCGGGTGGTGTCCTGACTTTGATATCTTTCTCCGCCCGGAGAGTCCACCAGACCCTGTGAAGTGGTCGTCCGCGAACCCATCATTCATCCCATCTACCAGCGCGTCCATGGTCTCGACTCCAGATACGGGTGCGGCTACGACGACAGAGAGGGGATAGATGGTGTCCCGAAACAGATGATCGTCTACCGGAGTCTTTGGCGCATCGTAGTGGCTCAGCACTGAAGAGGCGGAATCGACGAGCGATACGCTGAAAGGCCGGTTATGGAAGACGAGCTCCTCGAAGGCGTCGTGGTCACTCTTTTGAGAACGCGAACGACTTGACCGCCTTCCGTAACGATCATCGGACATAGATGGGTCGCGCTCGTCCATTACAGGGAAGGGCTGCAACTCTGTGTGCGATGGGGTCGCCTTATTCTTGCTGGGCTGTCGGTCGCTGCCCTTCGCGCTGTGAACGGACCCTTGATCGTGTCTCGAGCTTAGGCTCCGGGACGACCGCCTGCTGTGATGACCTTGACGGGATGACTGGCGACTGATACTAGCTAGAATAGCCTCTGAGGGGTCCTGCAAGGCATGGAACGACGATGGCGACTTTGACTTATCACCGACGCGAGAATGACCCGGCGTGGGAGACGCAGTGAGAACAGGAGATTCCAGGGATGATATTGACTGTTTCTTGGTCCTTTTCAAGGACAAGAACGACGACTTGGACGACTGCTTCGACACCCTGCGCTGGGGTTGAGGGGAGTCGGCATCTTGGAAGGTATACGCGTTAGGAGGCAAGCGGGTTGAAGTGGCAGCCATCAAGAAGGTACGTCAAGGATTGTGGTGAGTAGCTGTGGTGTGAAGGAGCGCGTCGACGGAAGTCCAGTCGAGCTACCAGAGACTCGCTGCCGTTAGCGTCGTCGCGGTCGTCGACTATCGCAGTGGTGAGCGACCAAGGACACGCTAGCCGGCCGTAAATTGATGTGTGAAAGAGGGAGCAGCCGCGACCCGGAGCGCGCACTATCCCGAGCGGCGAGCGCTGAAGCTGCTGAAGCGCTGACCGCCATGTTGAAAGTCAATTGATTGATCTACAGTCAATGACTTGTACAAGTACTCAATTAGCTGAGTTCCGTAAGGCGAGCCTCGAGCAGTTGTTGGCGAGGAAGTGGAGGTCCAGATACGTGGAATGACTAGTACTGATTACTCAAGATATGCACACGCGCAATTCGAGTTGTATGCTGGGTATGACGTCGAGCCAGAATACTGGACGCAACCTACGCATCAGAAAGTCGTGCAATTCTTCTGAAGGTCCTTTCAGTTGCTTCAGATAGCTTCAGATGGGCTCATTTCGGCTCAAAAAGTCTCAGGACATCAAATGTCAGTAAATATCAATTCGTCGATTTGTTGTCTTCAGACAATCGTGTTCAGAGACTCTCAGCACCCCTCAGTATATCAGTGGTCTCAGACAGCTTCAACGTCTCAGACGGACAGCTACTAACAGTCATTGAGATCCATTCATCATGTATCAATTACATAGTAGACACTACTGTGTGCCCACGCGCCGCCTGTCCACTCACCCGTTTCTCCGCTCGAGCCCCCGTTCGCCCGTCCACTCGTTCGGTCGCCCACTCGCTCGCTGTTCGTCTGCACGTCTGCCGTCGGCTGCAGGTCCTCCCGCTCATTCGCCTGTTTCCTGTTCGTTCGCCTTCGGTCGCCTGCCCGTTCGGTTTTCGTTCGCGCGTTTGCTCTTTGTCGGCACGTCTGCTGTTAGCTGTCTGTCCGCCCGTTCACCGGCCGGTCGCCCTTGGTTACCCGTTCACTCGCTGTTTGTCCGCCCGTCCACCCCCCGTTTGCTATTCCTCCACGCGACCGCCCGTTCACTGTTCGGCAGTGCTCGTCTACCTGTTCACCCGTTTGTTCACAGTTCATCTGCTCGTCTGCCTGTGTGCTGTGTCTGCACGTTCACTCACTCACCTGTTCGTTGTTTGTCCGCACGTCCGTGTATCCGCCTTTCCGTCCATTCAGCTATTCACCCGTTCGCTTGATCGTCCGCCCGTCCCTGCGCCTGCCCGCCCGTTCATCTGTCTTCCCGCCCGCTCGATACCGACTATTCCCAATCACCTGCCCGTCTAGCCAGTTACCCGGCTGCTCGCCCAACGAGTCGAATGCTCACCTGATTATCCTGACTGACCACCTGCTTATGCACCTGGATGCCGACTCACTGGTGCAGATATCTACTGGTTTATCTTCTCGCTTGTTCTCTCGATGGTAGTACTATCGTATGACCAAGATCAGAGAGACACGACTGGATATTTGACTGACCTTGTATGATATTTACGTCTGACTGTACTTTCCAGTCCTCTTCCGAAGCCCATGCCACCGAACCGCTTGCGTATGTTATGGAAATGCTGTGAGGCTGAAATCGTACAGCTGTCATGACCTGTGAGAGCGAGCAGGAAGCAGGAGAGACAGTCAATAGTAGCACAGAGTGACGAACAAGTCAAGAGGTCCGGCGCCAGCCCGTGCCGCCAGAACCGTGGGAACTAGTTTCTAGGGCGCTTTCGACTTCGCTCGTTCGTCATGCTCTAGCTCCTACTTATCATCCTCAAAATCTTGCGCGCACAGACCTAGGTGAGTGCTGATTACTTGTGTCTATGCAGCTCGGACATCGCGTTGAACTCTAGCTTGCTCAGCTAGTTGTGCTATTTCGCACAAGTGACGGCCAACCCACCAACTGCTCTCGTCACGGCAGTCCTCTCGCCAAGGGACTAGTAGGCATGCCCGAACGACTGCCTGCTTTCGTACGTATGTCCACCCTGAACTCTCACCCCTCCCTTGTCATGCACATGCACATCCTCCGCCCACTCGTGGCGGCGTAGTGCCGTGTCGAAGATGCTCAATGGGCTGACGTTAGGGCAGGGCAGAGGTATGGCCAACTGGCACGGATTGTGAGTACAGGCGAGTGAGCGGGCAAGCGGGTGAGGAAGCAAACGAGCAGGCGGATAGACAAGCGGGTAGGCGAGTGGTCGAAGAGACAGGCAAACAAACAGGCAGACGGCCGAGTGGGCGGGCAAGTAAATGGGCGGGTGAGCAGACAGGCTGGTAAGGTGCAATGTAACATGCACAACATCTGCCAATGAATCAGACTCGGAGGTGCATATATAGTTGAAAGGAGCAGCAAAGCCAGTGTGAGACGGACCTGGTGTGGTCATATAAGACGATGTACAGTTGTGGTATAGACATGTGTAGAATACACGTTGATTAGATCTACTGTGATGAGTGGAACTACTGCGAACAAAGAGGTTTGAGTAACATATCACAGTAGTTATCATTCACTGATACTTGCTGTTACGGAAGCTCTGAAGACTTCTGAGTGCACTGAGAACATCTGAAGACTGCTGAGTGCACTGAGAACATCTGGAATCCTCTGAATAGCTGAGGCTCCTGAGCGTTGTGCGTCAGGCCTCCAGAGCCTCAGCGCTTGCACAATTTGCTGATGCGTGCCAAGATGCAAAGCGATTGCTGGTTGACGATGTAATTTAGGCGGTGAACATCCCGGGTTTTGGCATTTCGGCACAGACGTGGTATATATTACCGTACAGATACAACACATGTAGCGCGATGTTGGCGGGCATTGAGCGAGGCACAATTCTAGATCATGACCTGCAAGCGCATCGTTGATTGAGCTCGAGTAGCCATGACTGAAACCGAGAACCCACTTGTCAATTTTTTGACCAACAAAGGTCAAGGGAGAGTGCAACGCCATGCTTCTCGCAAGCCACATTTAGTGGCTGGTAACGTTCGTTGAGCTGATAGGAATCCCTTGAGTACCAGTAGGGAGGTGAGATGGTCAATTGTCGGAGATTGGGGATAGCGTTGGACGCGATCATATTGGCCCACACCATACTGTCGATGCGAACCTCATGGCCGACGACCTCCAATACCTCCAGGTTGTTACAGCGCTCGACTATGTGTACGATGCCGTGCACGAGAAGGCCCGACAGTCGAAGCGTGCGTACGGACGGGCACTTGAATGGCGCAGACACCATAAATGGGTATCCCACCTGAGACGAGTGTTCGTAACTGAGCCTTTCCAGCGCGGTGCAGCGCTCAGTCAACTCGCACAGGAGTTCACCCATCGGCGCTGCGTTCGAGACGTCGCGTACGCAGACCCGTAAGGACCGCAGGGCATTGAACGAATCGCCCATGATGTCGATGATAGAACCTCCGACAACGGCGACGTTGTCCAGTTCCAGGCTGGTGAGACGGCCGCATGACGCACCCCAAGAAATGACGGTGAGCTCGAGGTTGGACAGAGTGAGGGCCTGAAGACGGACAAATCGACAGGCAGTCATGTCGTCCCACTCTAACGTGCCCATTCGGGCTGATGGATCAGAGTCAGGGTAGCCCCCGTCGATGCAGAGTTCGGTGATAGTCTGGGGATGCGTCAAGAATTGGAGGAATCTCTCCGCACCAACTGCGAAACGGCCTCCGAACGTGACCTTGCAAATCCCAGGAAGAGTCAGGATGCGTCGTAGGCTCGCCATGAGCTTGGCCGCGTAGGTGGCGCCTACGCTGCGGTCGACTGCGGGACGAAGGTCGATGCCCTGGACGAGGGAGGCCAGGAGGGGATTGCCTTCAACCGCCCGCGCAAAGTGTATGCAACTGGTCGGTGTATGGAGAGCGGGCCTTGCGTAGAGACGTTTCCTGATGTGTTGGAGCCATACAGGCGAAACTAATGCCAATCGTGTGTAGTCTCGCGACCACCAATGGTCGTAGGCGTTAAGTATGCAGGGAATGAGGTCGTCGACTAGATGAGGGTAAGCATACATGGTGGGGATGCCCGACGTCGATAGTTGTTTGGTGGGCGTGACAGAGGGTTGAGAGAACCGGGGACAGCATGTCTGCCGCGTTGTAGTGCCTGTGAGCAGACAGGTGGTTCGCGTCTGCTCCGGAGCCTGAAACGAAGCCTCGGAGAGTCAGTGAGGACGTGTGCTTCTGGCCAATCGGCGCGCGACCTCTTAGCCGCGGCTTCGGTCGCACCCCACGTGAGCGAAGGAGATCGAGATCCAGTGAGAATGACATGGGATCGCGATCTGCCATTGCGGGGAAGGGCCCGGGTCAACACCGCGCGCCTGGCGCGTATGCGACCTCCTCGAGCTCGAGTACCAGAACTTACCCGCGACGACCATGTCTCACCGCCCTGACCACTCCCGGTGTTGCGACGCTGTGCAGCTTTGCACTTGGAGCGATCCTGACACAAATCTTGCAGGCGCCCCTCTAGGCCTTATCAGGTTTGCGGATACATGATATAGGACTCTCACAAAGCCTGTCAGTCACGGTCTCTCTCGGTCTCGCTGTGATAAGAGTCCTCGGAGGTGCAGTGCAGTCTCGCTCAGGATTCTCCTCTACCCCTCCACTGCCCAGCGTATCTTGCTCTCGATGCCGACCAGTGATGAGAAAAGCCACTCCTCCCAGCCTGAGTCCGACGCCAAAGCAGTCACTGTCGCCGTAGAGAAAGAGGACGTCTTCGGATCCGAAGACGGCCACGAGATTCAGTTCAAGACCCTCAGCTGGCAGGTATGTGGCGACTTTGTACACCAGCATGCAGCTGAACATGAGCATCGCAGTATGTTGCGTTCTTCATGATCGCTGAGATTGTGAGCAATGGAATGCTGACATTGCCAAACGCAATGGCCGCCGTCGGTAAGTTGAAATGAGTGACCACCGTTCTGCCAGCAGTTTGGGCACGCTTACATACCCTTTGATCCTCAGGCATAGTACCGTCTCTCATCTTGACCATCTTCTTGGGAGCATTCGGGCTGTTTACCGCCAAGCTACTAATAGACTTCAAGTTGAACCATCCAGATGTGCATAACATGGGTTAGAATCTTCCGTGTGCGCAGCTAGTCTTCTCTCGGATGTCTCATGTTGTTTTCTGTTAGGAGACGCTGGTTACCTGATGTTCGGCCCTATAGGGAGAGAAATTCTATCTCTAGGGACCATCATCTTCGCGATTTTCGCCGTGGTGAGCATCATCGGTTTCTGTGTAAAATATCGTGCTGAAATC
Organism: Fomitopsis schrenkii; assembly: GCA_000344655.2. NCBI lineage: Eukaryota > Fungi > Basidiomycota > Agaricomycetes > Polyporales > Fomitopsidaceae > Fomitopsis > Fomitopsis schrenkii. The sequence goes on from KE504127.1 coordinate 123,884, forward strand.
GCCGCTACAGGGCTCTGAGTTGCTATCGGGACAACTCGCTCTCTCGACGTTGTCGAACGATGGTCTTTGCGCCGTTGACCTGCTGCTGATATTCTCGGCGGCAACCTTCATTCTCTCGTTGCCCCGCGCACTCGGTCAGATGAATTGGCTGGGACTCGTCAGCACTGTCGCGATCACCCTTTGTGGTGTTCTTGCTATGGTTGGCGCCGGTGTAAGCCCTACGCCCGGCCGATCGCTGTCTACCGTAATCCCAACAACGTTCTACGATGCGTTCTTGGCCATTACGGGCCCTGTGAGTATCGAATTCTTTCGTCAGAAGAGCATGTTGTTGAGTATCTGCCCTAGGTGTTTGCATATGCAGGTGGGATCAACGTTCGCATGCTTCCGGGCCTCGCTAAGCACACGTTCACCGCTATTTGCAGGTCACTTCATGTAAGCTTTCGCTTCCAAGATGCGTCGTATATCCTAAACCATCAACCTAGGTTCTTCATCCTTATCTCTGAGATGCGCCAGCCCAGAGATGCCATGAAGGTATCCATCCGATTTGTGCTTCACGCCTTGTGTGACCTGTGCTTACGCGGTTGCATCAGGCGGCATGGGCACTGCAAGTGTTCTCCACAGTGTTCTATGCCGTGTTCAGCGTCGTGGTCTATGTCTACCTCGGCAACACTGTGCAATCTCCAGCCCTTCTATCACTCTCCCCAGTATGGGCCAAGGTGACCTTCGCCATCGGTCTCGTCAACTTCTTACTGCGAGTACTCCCATTATCGCGCTGTCTTCTGAAGCCTCACTCAGTGCATACAATGCCTGAACAGTTCTGGTGCCCTTTACTCGCACACAGCAGCCAAGCTCGTATTCGTTCGCCTCTTCCGGCGGTCTCGCCATCTGTACACCCATACATGGCTGGGATGGTCCGTCTGGACGTTCCTCTGCTTCGCCGCCACCGCTCTCGCCTTCGTCTTCGCCGCTGCCGTACCTGTCTTCTCGGACCTCACGGGGATCACGGCCTCCCTCTTCGCCTCTTGGTACACCTACGGCATCGCCGGCTTCTTCTGGATTTACGATACGTACTACTCGGGTGGTGAAGGCATCAGAGCGCTCAGACGCAGGTGGGCGGGTACAGTGGTGGCGCTCCTTACGATCTTGTCGGGAGCGTTCATCTGTGTCGCGGGCACCTATGTGTCAGTGAAGGTGCGTAACAGTCGCACCACTGTGGTTGATCTGCTTACGATTGTGGCCTCAGCTCATCGCCGATGCCTATGCAAGCGGCACCGTTGGTAGACCCTTCGCATGCTAGATATTCAACGGATTGGTCGGGAAACAACGAGGCGTATGGCCGTTATAAATATCAGGAACTACCTGAGGATTCAGATACACATGGATATGGCCAGCAGGCCTACCAGCAAACAGGAGCTGGGTTATTGTCAGTGCCATGCTACTCGTAGAGTATTTGTTCAGTCGAGCTCTATTCGCTGTCCTAGCCCCTGCGAGACGTTAACGTTTTGGAGCTTGACACCAGCCGTCCTTGCGTAGGCTCAGGCTTCCATACTCGGGAAGTGCTGTTGAGCAGACTGGCAGGTACGCAGACGTGCATCCTTACGACTGAGATGTGCCGGGGTGGCCAGGGCAGGCCGGGCTTCCGAGTCGTGCATGCATATTCAACGTGATTATGGCCGGCTGGGGAAATCAACGCCGAAGCGCGCATGTGGTGCCACTTGCACGAACTAACAAGGCCCGCTGAGGCAGTCTAATATACCTGTACTATTACGCCCTCTGTACATTGTACCTTCTCGCCCGACCAGCTGGCCAAAATTGCAGGTGCCGCAACTCGCGTCCTCCATGGCGACCGCTCCCGCACTCCACACCCTCGAGATCAGCCAGCGGCCCCGAAGAACGTGGGCGCAGACCCTCAATGCCATTCTCGCCGCAATCGTCTTCCTCTCTGCATGCCTCATGATTAATTGCTCCCAATTCGTCTTCTTGCTGCCCCTACAGCTCCTCCCCTTCGCCTGGGCCGAAACCGTGTATCATGAGGGCATCCGCTACAGCAAGGGCGCGTTCGGGAGGCTGCTCGGTATGTCGCGCGACGCTTGGCACGCGCGTAAGCGACGAGTACTGATCCGTCGCGTGACAGTGCTCTTGAGCCAGTGGTTCGCGCCGACGAAGCTGGTCGTTACGTTCGAGCAGGAAGGGCAAGGTCGGTTCACGGAGGAGCAGATCGCACAGGTGGTCGAGCGGGATGCAAGGGGCAGAGTGGTCGGGTTGCGCCTCCCCCAGAGGGCAGTCCTGATTGCGAATCACCAGGTGGGCCCGTTTTCAGGTAGGTCGCACTTGCCGCAGGGTCTAATCACTTGTGACACGTCCAACAGGTCTACGCTGATTGGTGGTATGCGTGGTCTTTGACGTACTATATGGGGACGTTTGCAGACGTCTATATTGTACTGAAGCAGAGCTTGAAGTGGTTGCCGCTCCTTGGATGGGTACGTGTTTTCTTACCCTATCCTGTAGAGGCTTCTTGCTTATACCAGTGATTGCTCTAGGGCATGCGCTTCTTCAACTTCATTTTTCTCAAACGTTCGTGGGCGTCGGATCGACTGCACCTCTCCTCCAGCCTATCATGGCTTGGCCGACGAGCGGAAACGCAAGATTCGCCGTTAACATTCATTCTGTATCCTGAAGGCACGTTGGTGAGCAAGGATACGAAGCCCCTGAGCAAGAAGTTTGCGGATAAGATAGGCATTGTAAGTCTAGCCGTGTTACATTCATGGCAAACTCTCAGTAACACGCCGTCGATAATAGCCCGATATGTTACACAGTCTCCTTCCCCGGTCAACCGGCCTCCACTATTCCTTGCGCTCGTTGGCACCCCGTATACCCAGCTTGCAGCTCATTGACATAACGATGACATATCCTGGTGAGTTGTGTCATAACCGAGACACTATCCGCTCATAGTCACATATGACGCATTGTCTAGGCATACCTCCGTTCGGGTACGGCCAATCTTACTATACTCTCCGGTCAATTTTCATCGACCGAGTCCCGCCACCTGCGGTACACATGCATATCCGTTGCTTTGACGTGGCGAAGGGGGTGCCGATAGGCGATGTGTCCGCGACAGAACCCAGTCTGGTCCCGCACTCATCGCACGACGAGCGCGTGCAAGAAGTGGACATACCCGAGAAGGAACGGGAGACGTTCGAGCTCTGGCTGCGTGAGCTCTGGCGCGAGAAAGACAAGCTGATATCCAAGTATCTCGAGACGGGCTCGATGGTCGATGATGGCAAGCTCACGGTCGAGATCCCCCTGCGGCTGAAGCGAAGACGGGAAGTGCTCGACGCCTTCTGCTTCTTCATGCCCGCTGCGGTATTTTGGGCGTGGTGGAAGCTCAGATAAGCTCTTGGACAGCGTTTATGATCAATCATGTCGTGGCGATGTCCTAACGAGTTTACTGTGGATTAGGCCTCGGTCGGATGTAGCGTTGTTGGTCTGTCTGTTGTTGTGTCACGCGATGTTGTACCGTACGCAATTATGACCTGGACGTTCCTGCAGGTACAATACAATTGTCTAGAAGAGTGGCGGTGACTAGTGGTTATGTTCTGCGTTTGCCGGAAGGCAACACAGTCGTGAGCAGACGCCACGTATGGCGCACACGGCGATAGGGCAAACGCCATCACCCTCGAGGCCCAAGCTTCAGCACCGCGCCTTATCGAGACAATTGCGAGCGGTCCCGCTGCTCCTGGATCTGCTTAACCATGAACAAGCTTGTGTCCAAGAAGCGTTCGACACAATTAGCGAGGCAGCCCTCCTCTCCGCGCGCGAAGCGGGTCGACGGGCTGCTCGTGATGCACCTATGGGTCGGGCACGTCAGCGTCAGGCGAAGAGGGTGGCTACGAATGCCCGGGCGAGGCCTGGAGAGTTGGACGCACTTGTCCCAGCACATGCTCGTCAGCATGTGGATTTGCGAGGTGAGGTGTGCCTGCGCTTGCTCAGTCTGGACAAAGTTGGCAAGCTCTTTCTGTACATGCGGATGCCACCTCAGCGATCATTGTCTTCGCGCGCGACGGAACCTGTAAACGTACCCGAGTGGCCTCGTCAAACTGATCCGCCATGGCGTGAATAAAGGTGCGAGCGAAATGGGGGCGGAGAGGGCTGGTGCGTGTACGACTTCGCCGCGAGCAGAGGGTGGCGACACGACGCCACGCGCCTGCACTACCTGACGGATTAGGAAATGTTGAACACCGGCACGTGATAGGAAGTAGGAATGTCGACGGCGCGCCGCGTACTGCAGAGCCCGGGATTCACAGCTTCCTTCCCACAGTGCCTAAGTGAAAGTTAGGTCCGCTATCCAGCACAAGTCCGAACGTCGGAGCGGCGAGGATGGGCGACAATATAGTCACGGCCGGAGATAACTCAGTTCTCATCTTCATCCGCACTAGGCACTGTAGCGACTCAATTGTGTGCGCCCACGTCAGAAGTTGGAAGGGCATCGACCGTCTGATATATTTGGTGAAGGATATACCGCTTCGGTGAAAGGCCACCATCATATCTATTGAGGAAGAGGGCCGAAACACCTGCAGCACGAGTTCCAGCCCATGATATGCATTGATCCTGGAAAGGAGACGGTACCCCGACCTCGAGTGATAGCGCCTGACCTGGGGTGCATGGCATGGTGGTCGCGCCCGCTGAGATGTCGGTCAAACGCTCCCGGCACAGGGATAGTTGGCGGCATAGCCCAGCCAGCTACTGGGACTTCGTACCATTCCCGATTCTGTCTTCGCCGCAGTAGAAGAGCGAAGTAAATACCTTCCTGGTACTCTCTGCGATGCGTGGAGCAGGACCGAGAGTGCTCTAGTGCACACGCTGCTAGCGTTCGTGAGGACACAGGCCGCCAGGCATTCATTTGCGTTGAACTACGAGGCCACCGCAGCACGATTTGATCCCGAAGGTGGGCTGACGGAGTGGGAGGCAAGAACTGCAATCAATGTCGGTTATCAGCCTCCAGGGAGTCCGAAATGAAGATATCGATGTCATCGAAGACGTAAGAGGGGCAGCACAGGCTACTCGGCGGCCCAGGCTTGGCTTCGGAGAGCAGTGAGAAGAAAGCTTACGGGGGGCGCGCTACGGACACAGGGATGGCGACGGGGATTCTGGCGTCGAGGCGCATGTGGGCGTGAGCATAGGCCTGTGCGGCTAGTGCGCACTGTGGTCTGGGTCGTCGGCGGACATAGGTTGTGGAAGAGAAAAGCCCGGATCATGTTGAGTGTGCCACAGCAAAGGACTCGGAGGAGGTCCAGGGACCCGGAGGACGGGCCGCGGAGCCGCTGGGGCTGTGGATTGGGTTCGAGTGGAGGTATGTTCGCGGATGGCCGGTGCCTGGGTGCGCTAGCGGGTGCCGGTGAGGATCAGGATCGGGATTTGATGCCATTGTGTGAACTGCCCGTGGCTTGGTGCGGCGGCGTCGGAGAACTTGGAGGCGGGCGCCGGGGGTTGTGGTGTCTGACTCGGGCACTCGGAGTGAGTGGAGGTGATAGAGGGCAGAGTGTGGTCGTGATGGACGTAGATGTGTGTCCCGGCGCTGGACTGGGAGGAGGAGGGGACGGGGATTCGAGGGAGGAGGCCCAATGGGGGCGTTGTGGCTTGATTTTGCATCCGCGAAGGTGCAGGGGAGATACGGCAACGTGCTGACAGGGCAAGCGGAGATCAGAGCGCAAGATCTTCCGGCGCCTCCCTCTTGGCCGCCACCCAAAGTCGCCCCGCATCAGCCTCTGTAATTTTCATTATGGATCCATAGCTACGCCAATTGTCAGTCACCATGTCTATCCTCTCTTCTTCTCCTCCTCCTCGTCTCTCACTCACGCACACGCGGCGATAGCATCTCCTGCCTGCCCAGATTGCCGCACCCTCCGCCCCATTTTCCGTCTCTTCACCTCCGTTCGCTGCACCCATCGATCATTCGTCCTTGGGCTGATGTGTATCGGACCAGGCATACTGCCTCCATCCCACACGTGAGATCGCCCGAGGCTCCAGATTCCCGTATACTGTACGCCGATATAAAGCATGGGCGACGAACACACCACCGCCTCGTGCGCGGCGCAGGAGGGTCAGTACTTGCCTCGTGCATCCCGCTCTTTCTTTGCTTCATGGCGTCATCCAGCTCTACAGACCGTCCACCCGCCGTCTCCAACATCCAGGGCTGGCACCCCCAGCAAGTCACCACCCCGTGAGCTACCTGCTGCCACCACCGGCAGTCCTCCTCCCGTCCTCACACACCCCGCCTATAGCCCCCAATACCTTGGCCGCAAGACTCTCCCCATAAAGCGAGGCGACGCCGAACCCCTCACCAGGGAAGACCTCCAGTATGATCTTCTCTATTACATCTTCGCCGATCGTACCGTGGCCTTCGTCGACTTCCTAGCGCCGGGGAAGCCCCTCGTCAATTTCTGCGACCTCTACGTCAATTCCCTCTACAACTCCAGCAAGTGCTCAAAGGTCCTCAAGGACAAGATGGTCGAGACGCCCGCCTTTGCCATTGAGTTTGCAAAGATCTCCCTCCTCACCAACGTAGGGCGGATCAACACCACCATGGCTTGTCAGTGATCAACTTATCTGGTGATCCCTCCGCATTTGGTACGGCCATCTGACTGGCACCCTTCCTACAGTCTTTCCCGAAATGAAGACCGCCCTGCGCAGCTACCATCCGGTTCCGTCACTCCAGAAGACGGACGGCAACCTTCAGGACGCTCCCCGCATCAAGAATTGCTTAAAGGCCGCATTACTGCCCTCTGAATTTAAGGGCACGCCCCCTTCTTCTCCCTTGGAGATCCTGGAAAAGGCGGTACGTCACCAAGTCGCCGATCACCCTTCCCAGGTGTTGACCAACGTCACTCTGACAGCGCGCAGGGCAAATTCCCCCAACGAGCGTGGTCAACCTTATATTCGTCCTTGCTAACTCCAACAACTCGCAGGTAGGCCGTCGTCATCATTTCGGGTCATAAGACCGTGGCTAACCGCTGGAATAATTTATATGATAGCAAATTGCGCACAATCATTTTGATCCACCAGTCGACTTCCTCGACCTTTTCCTCCCCGTCAACCTCTCCTCTGCCTCTCGTGCCAAAGCATTCCTCTGGCTCATGTTCCACTACCTCCAAGGCCCGGACCGTCCCAATCCCTTTGACGACGATTACTCGCGGGCGAACCCTGGGAAGGTGCCACGATTGCGACACCTCACCAATGAAGAGATGGCGCGAGAGAACGTCGATCCTGCAGATGAGATTGAATGGGGCAAGAAAATGAGTGCACAGCGGAGCAAGTTCCTCAAAGAGCTCGTCGACGAGATGGAGGCGGAGAAGAAGAAGGCGCGAGATCCGGCGCCCGCGCCTCTCCCCGCGCCAACGACGTCCACCTTTTCCGGTAAGTCGTCGCCTCGGGGAGAATCCCTGTCCTGTCGGCCGCCAAGGAACGGGACGCTAACCATGTTTGGGTACGCATGATTAGTTGCTCATGGCCAGTCGAGGCGTAGCCGACCGCCGCGCTATCCTGGATCAACGTCCGGAGGGAGCCGCGGGTCCTCGCTCTCTCGCGGCGACTATCCTGTACCACCTCATGTGGTGGAGACGGCGCCGCGACAGCCGCCTCGCGCGCCGCTGTACCAGAGTACGTCTTCGTTGCTACCCTTGGCGACGACCACCGCTAGACTAGACGACTACCACCATTTAGGAGAACCGTCAGATTCCGGGCCACCTCAAAATCAGGAGCGAAGCATGCTTGAGCGTAAGCGAACCGCTGTCGTGAAGTGGTTCATCACTCACAGAAGGATTATGATTTTCCAGATGCCTGGCATATCGCTGCTACCACCGATCCGCTGAACGATTCCGACGAAGAGCAAGACGAGCATGTGCGGCTAGACTACAGTGCGTCCCTCCGGCGGTCACGCCTCGTAATGATCTGTGACTGTATCCGCGTAGATCGTCGCCTCCGCGTTCTGTCACGGCTGCGAGGGAAGGATCCCACGCCGGAGCCAGAGGTCGAGACCAGCGCGCCAGCTCCGGGCATGCAGCCTTCGCAGCAATTTGGTTCCCGCGATCCACCTGCCGGCGGGTCGGACAGCGGGACAGGGCGACTATCCCAGGTGCAATCCTGGCGGTGATACTGCGATCGATGGCAGCAATGTCCTCTACATTGCGTTTCTTTTGCGGCTGTTTCCCACCTACGCTGGGGGTTTGGCGATGCCGCCCTTCTTATTCATCCGCTGGGTTTGTGTACGACGTCCACCATGTTTTCCGTCAGGTCTGTTCTCACTGTATCTCCACATAAAATTGTAAATATGTACCGCTGGTCGAGCCCTTGGTATCAATCATGATCTTGCACGCTCGTACGGGCTCCTTGGAATTCTGGCATCGTCCGTAGCGTTATATTACGAGCTGTTCTCCCGCATCTTGTGTACTCCGCTGACCGGTCAGCCATAACTGTTAGATGTGGCCTACATTGACAGTTAGCCGCCTGTCGATGTTGTTCATCCGCATGCATTGACATCATACATGGTCAAACATAGAGGGCACAGCCCACCATCTGTATTGACACTGGAGTAGTCATGTGTGATGTACGAAATGGGGTTGTCGACAAGACGCTGGCTACTCAGTGCAAGAGGCGCTGCCTCTTCCACGATACTACAGAGCAAGGGTGTACGCAGAAGGGCACGCAGGAGAAGCCGGGTCAACCGGCCACCCTTGAACACCGCACCGAGAAATAAATACGCCAATGCCAAGGTACAACGAAACCCCGAGACCGACTCTCGTGCATTAAGGTTGCACGAGAGGGTTACAGGATATCAATCCATTGTCCATTCGTCCAGACAGCATCCAGGTTGCTTGTTTATTCACTGCAGTATGCGATCCCGAGCCCGGAGAGAGAAACGACAGATGTGGGGACGGTCTATGCAGGGTCATCGGACCATCGCTGGTCAGAACGCACCGGGCGACGCGAGGATGGGGTGCTCGAAGCCAGTGCGCGCCTTGTCCCGCTCCTGGAGCTCGGGGGGAGCGCTACGTCTCCGGAGCTTCCGCTCCTCGTCATCCTCTCGCGGCGACGCGGGCGCGCCGAGCTCCGAGGGCGAGATAGTGCGGCGCCGCAGTCGCGTGAGCATCTTGCGGCGCGTATCCTCGCGCGAGTCGGCGGAGGAGTTGAAGGCGAGGAGGTTCGACTCGCTGAACTCCGTCGGGGAGGTCGTGTGCGTGCGCGGCACCACGGTGGTGGTGATCTGCAGCTTGGGCGGCGCGCTGAGCGTCGGCGAATCTGGCGGCAGGCAGGGCTTCGGCGAGCGAATGACCAGGGGCGCAGGCTGTGCCTCGGGCGCGGCAGAGCGCGCAGGGAAGCGCAGGCGACCAACGTCCTGTGGCAGTCCTTGCCGGGCCTTGGAGGCAGTGGAGGCTTCGACCTCCGCGGCGACAGGCGCAGCCGCCTGGACAGGTGCACGGCGGCCCGACTGCAGGAAGGAGGGGAGCCGAGGGGAGCGGGAACCGTCCTTGTTACCACCCGTCGTGTGCGAGCTTAAACGAGCGGTGATCTGGTCCAGGGAGGGCAAGACCTTGCGCTTGCTGAGAGCGGGTGCCGTCTTGGGCACGGGCAAGCGCATAGGCTTACCCGGCAGACGGAAGTCAACCTGCTCGACCCACGGCTGGCCCATCATCTCGCTCAGGGAGAGGTTCTCAAACATCGCGATGGGCGATTCCAAGCCAGGGGATGGCAGGGAATAGTGGAAAATGGCCGGCGACTCGGGAGGAGTCTTCGGAGTGACCGTCGCGGTGGGCGAGGGCGGGGCTTGCACCTTGGAGAGGAACAACGCCCTGCGCTCGACTATCAGAGATCGCAAGTAACATTGTAGCGTTAGAAAAGCTTTGTATGTACAAACAAGGAAGAGAACTTACCCTGCTTGGTCTTGTGCTGCTTGAGAGCGATTTCCTTGCGAAGATCTACTTCCTTCCTACTGCCGACAGCCGCATTGCGTTCCTTGGAAGCCTTGAGCATCGCTTCGAAACGCTCTCTCTGCAGACCCTTGCCCTTGGCAAGGAACTCAGCGGGACGTAAAGGAGAGAGAGCCCTGGGCGAGATAGTAGGCGGGGGCGAGAGGAGGGACGGCCGGAAGCTGTCGTCGTCCTGTTTGAGGGCGCAGATAGTGGGGCTCTTGGGGGAGAAGCCGGGCGTAAAAGGAGAGAAGGGCTCGCAGGCAGGCTCCTCCGGGGATGCGAGAGAGATGGAGATCTCAGGGATGGCGGGGACGGCGAGAGGCATGGTAGGGAGTGATGCAGTGAATGACAGGTTTGGACGAATAGAGGCAAAGACGAATAGACGGGATTGAAGAGAGAAGGCGACCAGCACCAGTGCAGTTAGCGCAGCGTGAATCGCACCGGGGCCCAGAAGAGGGATGAATGAAGGAGAAAGAGAGAAGATATTACACCGACACGGAAACACCAGACAAGATGGCAGACGAAGATGGCGAACAGCCGACTCGCCCGCAGCACACGTCCTTATACGCGTCTATCTACTCACCGCCTCCCCCTTAGCAACCGCGTCCACGGGCCTCTCTCACCCATCCATTCAGCCCACGAACCTCTCTATGTACTCGTGCCAGCGGGGCGACACTCTCACTCTCTACACGCCCTGGCCGCCGACACGCCGCAACATGGAGGTGTGCCTCCCCGCCGTGGCAATTTAATGTGGCTGCCACAACCCGCACACACGCATCTATCCGCGTGCTGTCGGTGTGTCAAGCTCCCGCCGCCATCTCTGTTTCGTCTCATCGCACTACGCATGTCGACAGCTAGGACCGCACAGTTCGTCAGCATTCGCGTGACGTTTCATGTCTAGTACACCGCAGATGACTTCTATCTATGTGCATCGTTTTCCCGGGTGTCATGCGAGACCCAGACTATGCCAGCCCCTCTGCCTTGACAGCCTCGGCTAGCTTTTCCTGGAACAACTTCTCTGCGTCCGTCCAGACCCGTGCGGTCTTGTGACGCGGGAGCTCGAGCAGTGACGGCAGCAAGTCGGCACTGAACTGCTCAGAGGCCTCCCGTGGAAGCAAAGTGGGCAGGTGATCAATGGAGATCACAGAAAGCGGCGGATTTCCAGGCCTGGGATGCAACCGTTAGGTCAGTAGAAGAGAAGCCGATGGTGCTGACCACGCACCCAACATCCACAGGAACGGTCGGTTGCGAAAACGTCGTGTTGATGTTGTATATAGGAATCGGGTTGTGGGGATTGGTAGTATCACAGCTCACATCCACCACTACCGATAGCCGCCTGTTTTTGCCGGCCGCCTGCAGCTGCTCCGTGGTGATGAAGTGTGGAATCGGGGAGCTGAGATAGATGCAGTTGACGAATATATCAACGTCCAGAATCTCCTGGAACGGGCCACCCTTGGTCGTCTCTTCCAAATCCCACTTGAAGATGTCGTCCCTGGAAACCAAATGTGTCATTTCAGCTCTAGATGCACCGAAGGCATTCACGTACTCGTTCAATCCGATCTTTCTGAAGAGGTCGACGGCACCGCGTCCGCAGCGGCCAAGAGCTCCGATCACAAGTGCCTTCACGCCCTTGCCGCTGCCGCCCAGTGCCTGCTTGACCCCCTCAACCATCGCCGCCTCGTTGGGATAAGGCTCCAGCTGACCGAGCTTCTGGCCATTCGTCTGCGCTGCGCGCGCAAGTGCGCCTGCCGCGGCGCCTGCGAAGCCCGCATGGAATCCGAAGGCAGCGACTCGCCGACCGCTGTTATCCGTGAGGAACTCTAGATCGTACAGAGTGCCTTTGCCCTTGTAGAAGCGTGCAAGAATGGACGACCAGCCGGCCTGGCGCTTGTAGCAATGCGCGAACTGTATGTGAGTGTGAGGGAGGGGCGCGTCCGAGACAGGCAGCTCCTTCAGCCCGATGATGGGGATATCGGTAGGCGCGCTCGGCCAGGAGTTGTTAGGCACAAGCTTAACCCCAACTCTGTGCAGCGGGTTGGCGACAGCTCATACTAGAGTGTGTTTGCTTACGCCTCGTATTCAGCATCGTCGAAGATCCTCTGTTCATCCCGTTCGACGTAGATGTCGAATCCGGCGTCGATCAGTTTCTGGGACGTCGTCGGGGTAAGAGCAGCGCGACGCTCGAACTCTTTAGTTTCGCAACGGAGCCAGAGAGGTTGGCGAGCCATCGTGGTGATTGGTGTGTCTTGCAGATGCGGCACGGCGAAGGCGAAGTGTAACTTGGAAAATGTTTCTGACTGCAGATGACTCTAGCTCGTAGACGCCCATGAAACGCGTATCACGTGATGTGAGTGATCGCGTCTCCCGATCGCGAGTGAGCATCTCACTCGGGCTGCCTCTTGCTTCTCGACTGCCACCTTGCCTCATCCCACATCACTCTGCGGACGAGACGCAAACAAACCAGCGCCGAGACACAACACACGAGGTACGGATAGTACTCAACATGCCTGCGAGGGTACGCAAGCGGTCGCCTCTGAAGCTACCGGGTACTTGGTTTTCAAATATCTCCAGGCCATAATCCGTTCATCTCCAATGGACAGAGCGGCCATACATCGCCCTTGGTCTCGAGGGCTCTGCGAACAAGCTAGGCGCAGGCATCATCCGACATGACCCGGACGGCGCGACCACAGTCATGTCTAACGTCAGACACACCTACATAACGCCACCGGGCGAGGGCTTCCTCCCGCGAGATACGGCACAGCATCATCGGGATTGGGCGTTGACCGTAATCAATGACGCGCTCAATAAAGCGGAGATATCGTTGCACGACCTCGATTGCATTTGTTATACCAAGGGTAAGTTCCGCGGGCCCTTGATTGCGGGAGTGTCTCATTCTTGTCTACGTCCTAGGCCCGGGGATGGGCGCGCCCCTCGTCTCAGTCGCGCTAGTGGCGCGGACGCTCTCGCTCCTGTACAACAAACCGCTGGTCGGCGTCAACCACTGTGTCGGGCGTGCGTGATCTGATGTGACCAACGAGGCCGGCTCGGGCTCACATCTCGCTTCCAGACATCGAGATGGGCCGCCAGATCACTGGTGCGCAGAACCCGGTGGTGCTTTACGTGTCCGGAGGCAACACCCAGGTCATTGCCTACTCGCAGCAATGCTACCGGATCTTTGGTGAAACGCTCGACATCGCCGTGGGCAACTGCCTTGATCGCTTTGCGCGAGTCATCAACCTAAGTAACGATCCAAGTCCAGGCTACAATATCGAGCAGGAGGCAAAGAAGTGATTTTGACTCCGCCCTTTTCCTCGGACACAGAGTATACTGACATGAAACAGGGGAAAGCGTTTGTTGCCACTTCCTTATGCCACCAAGGGCATGGACGTAAGTCTCTCAGGCATCCTCACGTCCACGGAGGCATACACCACGGACAAACGCTTCCGATCGAACGGTCCGTCCGACGATGACGGTGAAGACGTCATCACGCCGCAGGACCTCTGCTTCTCGCTGCAGGAGACTGTCTTCGCCATGCTGGTTGAGATCACCGAGCGCGCGATGGCACATATTGGCAGCAAGGAAGTGCTTATTGTGGGCGGCGTTGGATGTACGTACGGAGCCCCGAAAATTTCTACAGCGCTCAAGCTGATTGGATAGTATGTCGCTACAGGTAATGAACGATTGCAGGAGATGATGGGCGTCATGGCCAAGGAGCGCGGAGGTCAGGTTTTCGCCACAGATGAGAGGTACGGAAGAAAAATTTGCTCATGAAAGGACTAGCCTAACGGAATGCCGCAGATTTTGCATCGATAATGGTATTATGATTGCTCAGGCTGGTCTACTCAGTTTCCGCATGGGCTTCCAGACACCACTTAGTAAGAGCACATGCACCCAGCGGTGAGTCACTAGTGGTGGCGGTTCGTGGATTGCACAGTGGGCACTGATGCATTGCCCGCATAGGTTCCGCACTGACGAGGTGCATGTAGCGTGGAGGGCATGATACTCGATACGCCACTCGATGGGCATCGGTTTCCCCGTTCTGATCACGCCCTTGAACGTGGCGTTTGCTGTCCATTTGACTGATGAGAACACCGGGGTCATAGCACGTTGTATGAATCGTAAGACATGTCTGTGTCGGTCTCCTAGCCAAACCGCGGGTGTACGTATAAATGTAACACTAATACAAATCAGACCCTGTTGTCAAATACACACGGAGGGCCAGCTCGATTAATTGACCGTTGTGCTGCGTGATACGTCTCAAGACGCCGAAAATACACTAGTGGGCAACTGTAGCGGCTCGAGACACTAGGGCCCAACCTGCGCTGTCAGTGGTCTGCATGTCGGCACACAAGGCTTCGTATTCCTTCCGCCACCACTGATTGAGTTCTTCATAATCGCCACCTTCTCCTGGGCGAACTTGCCATGGTTTCTCCGCGAGGATGTAATGCAGGCAGCGGACCTCCTCATCTCGCCACATCGGCTTGTGGATGTACCTGAGCGTTTTCAGCGCGTTGTAGCACCACGACAGCGGTCTCCACCTTCCCTCGAAGTAAGCCGCGAGAAGATCTTGATCTGGGAATTTGAAGCCGGAGATGTCCGTCGTGAATAGGAAATTCTCTATTGAGTCGAATAGCTGCTGAGACGGGTTGAGGACGACGGTGCCGGAGTTGAGGAGGAAGTAGGGTCGGGGGCTGGTGGCGGTGATCCTGGGTGGTGACGTGAGAGCGCTCGGATGGACCATAGCTGTATGTGCGCAATTCGCGGGTACCCTGAAATGCTTCGTCGGAACAATCGAATTAGCAAAGCCTGGCATTTCTCACCAGTCATCTGGGTAATGTGGCAGCTTGAACGGGTTGCACGCGCAGACGTGCACGGCGGCGATGGAATCTTGGGGCAGGTCAAGCTCGATGAGTTCGTCCATGTTGCGCATAATGAGCATGTCTGCGTCGAGGAGCACGACACGCTGGGAGAGTCCGTGAGCGACGAAATTACACGGCGGGCGCGAAGAACGGCGCACGTCATATTCGGTCAGTTCGATCACTCTGCAGGGGTGCTGTCAGTGGGTGGCAGCGGCGCGCTTGAGATGCGAAAAACGGACCTTAGTTTAGTCCAAGTGTCACCGAACCGGGCGTCATGTGGCGACAGTGAATGCGCCCCCTCGCTGGGCTTGAGGTGTTCGACCGACCGGACAAGCATGCCCCGCCTCGTCAATAGGTCTCTCACCTCCTGGGATACGGTGTGCGTCACCATAACCACGAGGGGATGACGGGCACCGACGGACACCAGCGAATGGTGCAGCACAAGGACACCTGGCAAATACGTGAGTTTAGTAAGCAAGGTGGCATAGGCAGCTCTAGGAGACATGGTGCGGTGCGGTGAACCAGGCATGATGGAGAGGGGACTGTACCAGGGGGACACAAAACGAGCGTATATATATTACCGTCTACGGGTTTTATCTTCTGGGGTCATCAATCGGTCGGCAGGGACAGCTCCGCATAAGCTATCACGGACATCTCCTCATAAGGACAAGGACAGTCAGCGGGTGCCCTTGAACAGTGTAAGACAGAGTGCCTGCATGGTGGCTGCAGTGTAGCGAGCAGCGAGGCGACAACTCCGACCGCCCATATGCTGCCATACAGCGGTCCTCCGATCGTAAGCAAACGCTCACACAACCCCATGCGCAATAGGCACACGCACTAGCAAGTACACTTTTGGGCCGGCAGCACTCATCACGACCAGATCTGATGCTGTTCACTTTTCCCTGACGCACAGACACGGACGACGGCACGAGGTGAACAGCTCCGAGGTTTCGAAGACAGCGGTCGGATGGTCAGTAAACGCGCATGAATCACCGTGAGTGACGCAGAACATCGAGATCGGCAACTAGGGAGCGGCCAGAACGCCCTATCGTCCGCGCAATCTCGGATCGTTTACTTGCTAAAAAGAGGCAGTCTAGTTTTTCAAGGGTCGTGGGAGCCTGAGGCGCATAGCATTGGCGGAATCATACACAGAATGAGAATGGCTGGGTGTACATGCAGTAATCGATAGCGCGACGACAGCGTCTCAGCGGAGACGGCTAGAAGCAATACTAATTAGTTCAATGGAAACCAATGTCAGGAGCCAGAACGTACCGAGCCTCACGCTCACTCTCCAGGAGAGCCAGAATGTCCTTCTCCCGTACGGGACCCTTCACGTTCCGGATGATTGTCCGACTCGGGTCGTCCATGAACTCGACACGGACTTGAGTGACACCTCCACGGGAGCCAGTCCGACCAAGAACCTAGGGGGAAGAAAGGTCACGATCAGCCACAATCGCAAACATCCCCGAGGTCCGCAAGCAACCTTAATGACGGTGGCGAGCTTGACGGGTGCTTTTGATGAGTCCTGTTCCAACGTCAGACTTCAAAATACGTGATGCAAAGATTGGGAAACCAACCATTTTGAAGGAGATGGTGGTGCCGAGGACGGACTAGGGTGTTTTGGCGGTCGGTGGATTGGTAGGAGAAAATAAGGTTCAAGGATTGGGTTTCCATCAGCAGGAACGGCCGACTCCGACGGCAATCGCCGGTGGCGCATCGTGGTGGGCCCTCATCAGAGTCTCTGGCCATTGGCATTGAACCCTTTGTACAACCGTTTTTCTCTCCTCAAACACTAGGTCGTGTTCAGGGTCTGCCTAGGGGTGTTTACTTTCACCAAGGGTCAAACAATTTGAGACGAAGATAAATCGACCAATCCTCTATAGTGTACGGACAGCAAGGATACAGACAGGTGACAAACCCAATGCCCAGACACTCATGGCTCAAATTGTCGTCTGCTTCGTTGTCCCAGACTCTGCGATCAAAGAACCGGCCCTCCTTTCCGCCGCCTTCCCGCGTAGGACATTTTCAATGTAGAACTCACCGGCCTACGATCATGAGTCAGCTACATCACTCAGAAAGAACTGCCGTCGCACCTTATAGCTGCTGCGCACTAATGGGCCGCTCGCAACGTATAGGAAGCCCATCTGCTCGGCGATCTGCTTCCATCGTTCGAATTCAGCGGGCTCAACGTAGTGGTCGACCTTCATGTGCCGTTTTGTTGGTCGCATGTACTGGCCAAACGTCACCACATCGACGTCAACTTTGCGCAGCTCTGTGATACCGGTCCTTGTCAGCGTGTCAATCAGATGCACGTACGTGTGAACCCACCTCGAAGCGCATCCATGAGATGCTCTTCCGTCTCTCCGAGGCCCAGCATGATGCTTGTCTTAGTGATTCGGACCCCTTCCTTCTTTGCGTGCTCCAACACACTCAGACTTTGTCGGAAGGTCGCCCGACGATCCCGAACAAACCGAGTAAGCGCCTCCGTGGTCTCTACGTTATGGGCGTAGACGTCGAGACCGGACTTCGCCACGACAGACACATGCGGAAGGGACCCGCCAAAGTCTCCGGTGAGTGCTTCCACGAGGATATGAGGTGCTCTGGGAAAAGAATGCGTCAGGGAGCAGGAGCGCGGAGCATGGCACAAGCGTACTTCTGTTTAATCTTCATAATGGTCTCGGCGAAGTGATGTGCCCCTCCGTCAGCGAGGTCTTCGACACCATCAAGTCAACACATACACGGAAGATGAAACCCATGCACTTACCGTCCCTGTCCACGCTCGTAAGGACGATATACCCCAGCCCCCACCGGCTGATCGCTTCCGCCGTGTGCTCCGGCTCATGTGGGTCCAGGGGTGGTGGTGTCCGCGATGTCTTCACAGCACAGAATCTGCATCCCCTTGTGCAAGTATCGCCCATGAGCTTAGAAAAGGCATATCGTTAAGTCTCCAGGTGTCAACTGGCCGCAACGTGCGTACCATGATCGTCGCGGTGGCGGCTTGGCGTCCTTCCTCAGCTGTCGCGCCCTCCTTTCCGCCCCAGCAGTCACCAATGTTCGGACACCGTGCCTCCTCGCATACAGTATGGAGTTTGAGACCCCGCAAATCGTTCTTGATACTGGCGAAGGAAGCCCCCTTGGGAATGGATGTCTTCAAGTACGACGGCAGGCGCGGACTAGTGTGATGGGTAAGCTAAGGTCGGTTATTATGGCATGGCACATACGCAGTAGTGTTACCCAGCACCACTCTCTTGGGCACATCGCCAGCGATGAATTCGTCTAGTGAAGGACCCGCAGCTAGTGTCTCGCTGAAGTTCGTCTTCGACGATGACGGTGTTGCCAGTGTCCGCACTCGGATGCCTCGAGGCGCACGAGCGTGTTTGAAGAGCGTGTCTACTATGCGTGTAGAGTGAGACATTTCGAGCAATGCACTGATGCCGAGGCTGAAGTGAACGGAGTCTGCTAAGCCTGAGTGAGAGGGCTCGCGAGACGGAGCAAGGGATGAGTGTGGCGGACGCACTGGAGTGCCTTGCCGTTGCGGAGCGCCCACCATCCTGACACAGAAACTTGGCCACAGGTGGCGTGAGGCCGGCGTGAGCCCAATCACTCGCTGACCGTCATACGGGCTTCCTCGTCTCTCCCCGAACCACCTCCGAGTCCTGGTGACATCCGCGTCGTTTCGTAGCAATGAACGCGCTTTCACGCAGGGAAGAAGAAACTTTGTCTAAGACTGCAAAAGCGAAGGCCCTGAGGGAGTGCGACCCTGTGGTCAAGGGTGCGTGTACAGTCGATCGTTCAGTTGGCTCAGCTGAGCCTTCAGGCAGAGTTTGCTAACTGCGCAACCGGCCGGACTTTCTCGGTTGCATGGGAGTGCAGAGATAAATACAAGGCGGTGCAGGACTGCATGTTCCAATAGTGAGTCTGACGTGCTTCCTCCTCATCGTGTCCAGTGTGTGATGTACTTGTTTCAAGTACGGGGCCTGAGCCCATGTCTGCCATGCGCGCAGAGTACCTTCGGTTACGACACGAACAGCAAGCCAACGGCGAAGGCCCATCCTCCTGATGTTCCCAAAGTCTCGTGCTGGACCGTTCATACGCCCCTCGGCGCCTCATCATGCAGGACTGCCTTTCAGTGGTGAACGTAGATCAACCCGTCGCCTAAGGTGTATCAAAGGTCTGACCTCGTCAGTGAAGTTGTTAATGGAGGCGATGCACTTCGGCGACAAGCCAATGGTATTGATACGTTGCCTGTCAGAGAACCACTGATACAAATAACAATCCAGTCCACCATCTTATTGCATAGATAGTTCACATCGTCATAGCCCCTCGAGGCACAGAGCGTTCCGACTAAGCTACTTTCTGTTGACAGCGAGCCATTGCTGGCGGAAGGCCATGAGAGAGGTAATGAGGCTGGTCAAGAGAGGAAGTCAGTGTCAGTATCACCGACGGGAACGAAACACTGACCCAAAGATGCCCAGGAAGCCATCATTGAGATTGGTGTAACCAAGGTTGCTTGCAGGAACCCATACGTCGAACAGGTCGATGATGAATTGGTAGCGCGTCGCATCGCGCGTGCTACGAACAAGTATGTGCATTTCGCAACGTACAGCTCGGAGATAGAGACGTACTTGAACAGTGCGCGGAGCTTGGCATCCCGGTCAACGTCTTGCCCCTTCTCAGTCAAAGTTGCACTTTGCAGCTTCTTCGCTTCATTCGCCAATCTGCCAGCCTGCTCAGTTGTGAGTGAGTAGAAGCATGGAAGTCAAAGGACGTCACTGACCTTGAGGAGACCGTGGGTGATGGAGAATAGGATACCAGCCAGCCAGAAACGATTAGCGTTCTTGCTGATCTTCGCGGCGGTAGACGGCTTGAAGTTGAAGAACTTGATAGCATTTGCCTGAGGGAGTAGATCGGCGTTGGTGTGTTGAATCGCACGGTGTCCAGAGCTGAGTACAACATACCCAGACAAGCGCATCGTATGTCAAATAACCAAAATAGCCAAGCTGCCGGCAAATGGTCGCTATTTGCTCGCCCGGCTCAGCAGCGACTTGAGCAGCACGAAGGGCGGCTTGAAGATGCTCGAGGGGCTTCCCGAGCCGCATTACTGCCACATTGCTGGAGTCAGTCGATCACGCCAGGCGTAGATAGCGGAATAACGCGTACACTTTCGAGCCAGAGTAATATGCGACTTGAGAGCATTCCATCGCGCACCTTCAATCTTGTAGCCGCGAGAGATGAGGTACCACGCAAGGAAGCGTGAAAAGTATTGGACTGCGCGGTAGAGCTGGAAGATTACTCAACGACCGCTCTCGTCCGAGCCGAGTTGCTCTATCCTACCTTGTCTCGGCCAAGGGTCGTCCCGAGGACCTTTAAGGATTGTGAGACAGTCGGATGCAAGATGACCTGGGACGCGATTGTTGACATGGTTGCTCGCTGGGAGAAAGAGGTGAGAGACGAAATGCACGATGTGTGAGCGCTGTACCCCGCACTCAGACGACCGCTTGAAGCTTAAGCAGGAGACATGGAGGGCCGTCCTCACGTGAATTCCGCACTATTCGCGATGGCCTACCGCCCATGACCGCATAGTGCGAAGCGCGTGTTTCCTGAGAGAACGCGTCGGGCTGAACGCCCGATGCTACACACACGCGCAACTTCCAGCGCCTTACATATGTCTTGCGAGATTGCGGGCAGAAGAGCGTTGCAGACGTCCTTGGTGGCCTTTACACACACACACACCGGATGCCTTTGAGCGACGTGAGACGGCGCCGGGCACATTGCCGGAATATCTACGATGACAACGTTCAGCAGGCGGCCGACGGAATAAGTCGGGGCTTCACCGGGGACAACCGCGTCCTGAGTACACGCTTGCTTGCGTCCTCGGAGACGTGTCGGTCATTGCACACCCGCTGCTCACCTTCATAGAGTCCCTACTCGCGCCCTGGTGGTTAGACTTCTTTCTTGCTCATCAAAGGCACCAGACATGTACCGGATTGCTCGTACGTCTCAGCTGGTGAGCGCGAAATTTCCGGCGTGTCGAGATCTATCTATGCTCATGTGATGTCACCACCTTCGGGCTACCCTAGTTGAGGACCCAGCGTATGTCCGCCCGGATCCCAAGGCACTTCTCTTCGTCCACAATCATCATGGCGAGTGCATTTTCGCGTCCTGTTGCCGGTTTTCAGTGATTGACACAGTTGTGCATATATAGACCGATCAGAAGCACCGTGTTGAGCGCGACACATTTGGCGAGCTTCAGGTTCCTGCAGATCGATACTGGGGCGCTCAGACGCAGCGGTGAGTCCCCCCTTCATCTGACTGAAATGGTATCTTATATGTCGATATAGGTCGCTGCAGAACTTCGACATCGGCGGTCCCACTGAGCGGTTACCTCCCCCGCTCATCAAGGCGTTTGGTGTGCTGAAAAAGGCATCCGCTATCGTTAACGCAACATATGGCTTGGACCCGAAGATCAGTGCCGCTATTCAGCAGGCTTCCGATGAGGTCCGTGAACACCGTGATAGCGCTATACTGCATCACCGACGCCTGTTCAGATCATCGCAGGCAAGCTCCTGGACCACTTCCCCTTGGTTGTGTTCCAGACGGGTAGTGGAACTCAGAGCAACATGAACACTAACGAGGTTAGCCCTTGGCAGTTCAGTCGCGCGGGTGCAGTAACTGATTGATGCCGTAGGTCATCTCGAACCGTGCCATCGAGATCCTCGGCGGCGAGCTCGGTTCCAAGAAGCCTGTCCACCCCAATGACCACGTGAACATGAGCCAGAGTAGCAATGATACGTGCGTACCTGCGTGGCTCTCCAAGGCGGGACCTGACAGAAGGGCATCGCGCAGTTTCCCGACGGCAATGCACATCGCAGCCGTAGTGGAGATCAACCATTCACTCGTTCCCGCACTAACCGAACTGCGTGACGGACTCGCTGAGAAGGCGACGGCCTTTGAGCACATCATTAAGATTGGCCGCACTCACTTGCAGGTATGGAGTCGCTCTCCTGCTGTCGATTGCAATCGTATTCAACCGAGCGTTGTAGGATGCCACCCCGTTGACTCTCGGTCAAGAGTTCAGTGGATACGTCCAGCAGGTTACGAACGCGATCGAACGCGTCAAGGACGTTCTTCCTCGCCTGAGCTACCTCGCTCAGGGTGGCACCGCTGTCGGGACTGTCAGGCACATTTTGGTAGTGAGACATCTCACTGTTACTGATACGAGTGTTCATAGGGCCTTAACACCAAGAAGGGCTTCGATGTGAAGGTAGCAGCCGAAATATCCAAGATCACTGGCCTTCACTTCGAGACGGCACCAAACAAGTTCGAGGCGCTCGCGGCGCATGACGCTCTTGTTGAGACACATGGTGCCCTGAACGTCGTCGCATGCTCGCTCATGAAGATCGCGAACGACATCCGGTACCTGGGCTCTGGTCCCCGCTGCGGCCTGGGAGAGCTGAGCTTGCCAGAGAACGAGCCTGGTAGTAGTATCATGCCGGGCAAGGTAAACCCCACCCAGTGCGAGGCCTTGACCATGGTTGCCGCTCAGGTGATTGGCAACCAGACGACGGTCAGCGTTGCGGGTGCCAGCGGCCAGTTCGAGGTGAGAAGATTTGTCCGCGAACATACGTACGTGACTAACACCTGTTCTCAGTTGAACGTGTTCAAGCCGGTCATCATCAAGAATGTGTTGCAAAGCATTCGCCTGCTTGCTGATGGTACGTTGTCAGTCCTGCTTACTTCGAGTTGCTGACTCATATATCGCTCATCCAGGCTCGCGGTCCTTCACGAAGCACTGCGTTGTCGGTATTGTTGCGAACGAGAAGCGCATTCACACCCTTCTCCATGAGTCGCTCATGTTGGCCACTATCCTGAACAGCCATCTCGGCTACGACAGTACGCATCTCGTTATAATCTTCGTGTACTCTCACATGATCGCTTACGTGCCTTGTAGACGTTGCGAAGTGCGCCAAGAAGGCCCACAGGGAGGGCACAACACTCAAGGAAGCTACTGTTGCGCTTGGCTTCCTCACCCCGGAGGAGTTTGATCAGAAAGTCCGCCCAGAGCTTATGTTGGGCCCCAGCGACGCATAGATACAACATTTGCTTCATGACAGTAGTTGTAGTGACTTCTTTGTCTATATCCTTTTCTCTGTCTGATTGTGGAACAACCACCTGGGTTTTGAGACCAGAGCCTCGAACATCGCTGGCTGGTAAGTAAGATGTGGCGTGGTTATTGGTGACGACCCCGCGGCGTCAGACAGAACACAGTGCGTAACGTTGACATATTGATAGCAACATTCTATTTAAAACGGCGGCCGCTGACGGAGAGTCGGCATTGCGATAACTAGCAAAGTCCCCACTCCATCTGCAGTGGTGCCACGATGCCCGTGGACCCCTAATGCACCGTCGAGGGCGGGCGGCGGGAGGCGGGAGCCGCGATGGCCGAAAGAGGGAGTGGTCACAGCGTGACGAGTGGGCGAGAAGCTCGGGGGAGGATCGTGATGACCAAAAGAGGAGAGTTGACATATTTGTAGCGGACACCCAATCCAATGAGACCAGGCATGTTGCCCATTTTGCGGCTCAGCCGTCCTGTAAAGCCCCGGCCACCCATCACTTACCGCTTCTTTCCTCTCCTCCACGTCTGACCCCTCCCCTCGCACTCGGCGTCGCCTTCGACTCAACTCCCCGCTGCTTTGCAACACTACGCCGCTGCATCCGGTCGAGTAACGAGTACCTATTTGTTCCCTGGAGGACACACTGCCACTGCACCGTCATTTGTTCAAACTTGGGCGCCAGCTGCCCACCGCCACGCCTCAGAATTGTCTGGAGTCCTTACGGCCTTCTCACCTAAAACCCTCACTCACCGCCACTCCTCTGTATACCCCGCGCAATGTCTCTGAAGCACATCCTCAATGACGATCCGGCACCACCGGTCCATGTATCCGCCCCGGCTGCTCATGCTCCTGTGCCAACTCCTGCCATTGACCCAGCCTTGATGAGACCGTCACCGCCTTCAAGAACTGAATCCTCGCACTCGGACTTGCGTGAATACGCGCATTCGCGTTCCCCGCACGAAGTTGAGCAACAACAAGCCATGCGCGAATACGCGTTCCAGCAAGTCACCTATGGTACTTATCATCAGTTGTCTTCCACTGTTGTGTCTCTTCTTACGTGATTTCAGAGCCCTACTTCGTATACGAGAACGAGCGGACGGCGTCTCCTGCGCTGTCTAACGGTGGGCAGTACAATACCCACCAGTTCAAGGATGGATATCCCGAGAATAGCAGGCGGAAGCGCAAGCATCCTGAGGATGACGATGATGACTATCACCCGCCAGGTCAGAAGCGGGTACGTGACACGCACGTTGCCATCCATCCATTGATTGACGTTGAGGTCACATTCCAGCCATCGCGACGTAGCTCCACGCGCAGTCGGCTGCAGCAGCAGCAGCAGCGCAATCACACACCCGCATCCGAAGTCATGGAGCCCGACCCTCAACCTCCATTGATCCAGGAGATGTCGTTCGTCACTGAAGAAGAGGCGCGGTTAGCGTCGTCAGACCTCGAAGACTATGAAGAGATATGGAAGGGTGAACTCGGGAACTATGTCATGGAGACGCATAAGAGGCAGAAGCAAGTAGATGCATGGTTCTCTCGGTGGATCATCGTGAGTGGTCAGGTTTGCTACAGACAACATCCGACTCAAATATACTACAGGAACGGGATAGCATAACAGCCTATCATATGTCTCATGCATACAGGCAGCGTATTGCACGCATACCTCCGCCTCCGCCTCCACCCCCACCGCCCCCGCCCCCCATGGTCGAAGAGACGCTGCGGCCAGCATCTCCATTGCTACACGGTGGGGATGCTTATGATATGCCTGAGTTCGTACATGTGGATCATACCGGGAGAGCGCGCAGGGTTGGCAAGGACGACAATTCGCGCGACGAGGAGGACGCCACTGTGCATACCAGGCACAAGGGTAAGGGCAAAGAGAAGGATTCAGGGAAGCGGCAGCAAGTCTACTCGATCTCCGAAAGCGAGAGCGAGCTGGACATCCCCATTTCGAAGACGATGCCTGCTTGCAAGAAGCGGAAGATCGTGGATGATGCTAGGGACAACGGAAATGACAGTGAGCATGCCAGCGCGCTGGGCCTGCACGCCTCGCCTGCACACAAGCTGGTCAACTCCGCGAAGGGCAAGGGCAAAGGAAAACAAATACAGAGAGAAGATAGTGTTGATAGCATATCCGCTACACCGAAGCAGCGCAAGAAGCTAGGTCCGCGCAAGAAATTCGATACTCTTCCGCCACAAACACAGGAGCTGCTAGGGATTGTTGGAACGGGTTCAACATCTGCATCCGTCGCTGGGGATGTCACACCGTCTGCGTCTCGCCCTGCATCACCCGCTCTGACATCCATCTCCGCAACTGTCTACGAGCTAGATGAGCCTATACCTGCGCTCAGGAAGGCGAAGAAGGTAGACGACACGGTGATGATAAAGCGAGTGAGGAATCTTGAGGAGGCCCAGCGGAAGGTCTGGACTAACATAGCTAGGCGCGACATTCCGAAAGTAAGGTTGTCTGTTGTCTGTCATACGTCCAGCTTGTTGACAACGATGGCGCAGGTATACAAGTTCCACGCGCAAGGCTACATGTCGCGGCAGAATATATCCAAGCGACTGGCTACGCATGCATCAATGCATGCGCGTAAGCCGTATGTCAAGACTGGGAAGGCTCTCAAAGACACACAGGCCAAGGGCAAGCGGCTCATGCGTGAGATGTTGGTCTTCTGGAAGAAGAATGAGAAGGAGGAGAGGGACGTACGTAGACGCGAGCAGAGGGAGGCCCTCGATCGCGCTAGGATCGAGGAAGAGAAGCGCGAGGCCGCCAGACAGGCGAGGAAGCTAGAGTTCTTGATCAGTCAAACGGAGCTCTATAGTCACTTCGTCGGCAACAAGTTAAAGAGTAAGCATGTCGTTGGCCGCCGCCAATGCTTTGGTCTGATGTCTCTTCAGCTGCCGAGCTCGAAGGCGAACAGTCTGCTGCTGCCCCTATGGGTGCCGACCTTGCCGACGTCGATCCAAACACGTTGCAGGATATCGACTTCGATGACGGTGTGTACATGTGCAGATGTATATGCGATGTTACTCAATTTACACTCCCAGACGATCACACGAACCTTCACAGACATGCGCGGAACAATGCGCAGGTTGCTATTGCCCTCGCCAAACGGAGGGCGCTGGACTTCGATACACAGGCCGCTCTAGAGCGCAAGACAAACGAGGCGTTGAAGTTGGCCAAGCGGCAGGCCCACATTCGTGCCGACGAAGATGTAGAAGGCACAGGTTCAGGCTCCGCGTCCACGCCTCTTGTAGACCGTTAGTGGTGTCTGCTGCCTTCACCGCCTAGTCGCTAACATACGTCCAGTGGACTCGGATGAGCTGAACTTCCAGAATCCTACGTCCCTCACTGGGGAACTGACGATCAAGCAGCCGAGCATGCTTATGGCCACACTCAAGGAGTATCAGCTGAAGGGCTTGAATTGGCTAGCGACTCTGTACGAACAGGGCATCAACGGTATCCTCGCAGACGAGATGGGTCTGGGCAAGGTGAGCATACTTCTAGAGTTATTTGCGCACGCTAACTCATGCGCACTTAAGACCGTGCAATCAATTTCATTACTTGCATACCTTGCGGAGACCCACGACATCTGGGGACCATTCCTGGTCGTCTCCCCGGCGTCTACGCTGCACAACTGGCAGCAAGAGCTTACTCGGTTTGTTCCCAAACTGAAGGCTCTCCCGTATTGGGGTAACGTGAAAGACCGTGCAACACTCCGCAAATTCTGGAATAAGAAAGAGATCAGCTATAATCAGGACGCGCCGTTTCACGTGCTTATCACTAGCTACCAGCTGGTACGTCAGACTCTTCTATCGGTGAAAGTGTCTTCTCATTGGTTTATAGGTCACCCAAGACCAGCAGTACTTCCAGCGGGTGAAGTGGCAGTATATGATTCTCGACGAGGCCCAGAATATCAAGAACTCGTCTAGTGCTCGCTGGAAGACCTTGCTAGGCTTCCAATGCCGGAACCGTTTGCTGCTCACTGGTACACCCATACAGAACTCAATGCAGGGTGCGCATCCTCGCTGGCAACTTTGAAACCGATCACTGATGTAGTCTGTTCAGAACTATGGGCTCTTCTGCACTTCATTATGCCGAGCTTGTTCGACTCCCACGACGAATTCAACGAGTGGTTCTCCAAGGACATCGAGAACGCCGCGGAAAATAAAGGCAGCAAACTCAATGAGCATCAGCTACGGCGTCTGCATATGATCCTCAAGCCATTCATGTTACGTCGCGTGAAGCGTCACGTACAGAACGAGCTGAGCGACAAGGTAAACAAGCCCAATTGCAATTCTCGCCTTCTGAGCTCATGTGGGCTCTACGCTAGATCGAGAAGGACATCTACGTGGATCTCAGTGCTCGGCAACGTGCACTATATAGAGCCTTGCTGGCTAACGTCTCCGTGGCAGATCTGCTCGAGAAGGCAGCCAATATTGGTGATGCAGATTCCGCGAGGTCGCTCATGAACCTCGTCATGCAGTTCCGCAAGGTACTGTTCCCATCAGGCTCTCTTACGTGGTTTGCTCATAATGCATGCAGGTTTGCAACCATCCGGAGCTCTTTGAGCGTGCAGACGTGGTGGCTCCATTTTCCTTCTCCGATTTTGGGAGGTCCGGGCCCCTGAACCGTGAAGGCGACTTCATCCAATTGGCGTACTCGACGCGCAATCCGATCGAATACACAATACCTAAACTTTTGTATGAAGCCGGTGGGATTTTGGATGTACCTGGAGAAGATGCTCCCGCTGTTGGAGATACACGTCGGGTCGCTAGGTTGATGAACATCTGGTCTACGGATTGGGTACATCGGTCTGTCCAGGAAGGTTCGTCAGCGGAGCTGCATTATCCCTTCATCTCTCAATATCTCTGCACAGATTCCGCCTTCGCGTTCTTGAAATTCGTCGATATGTCACCAGGGGAGGTGCACAGTGTATACACATCGTCCCTCCTTGAGCGGCTACTTCAGGTGTCTGAGAGAGAGCATGTGAGCTTGGACGATGAAGCCTTTGCAACGTGAGCTACCTCACCTTTTTATTGTTATAGCAAAGCATGCTGACTGTTTTGCAGAGACGCGGACTTCGTTGCCAACATTGTTACCAAGCCTTTCCGTGTGCCCTCTCGAGTGCCCGAAAACAAGGTAGCGGATGAGCAAGGGTTGACGGCCCTCCGCTCAATATCTACAATCGCCTGGAAGACCTCCTGTTTGTCTCGTCGCGACCTGAAATGGTTCACCCCCCCTGCTGTGGCGCCGCCGATCTCCATCTACTGTGCCAACCGCAGCTTCGTTGAGCACGAAGCGACGTTGCGCGAATCCCCTGTCGACGCTTTGGCGCTTTATGGCCTGCCGTCGAATATGTGGGACTCAGAAGAGACTTGCGCCGAGTATCAACAACTATTCTCTGGCGTCCATGTGTCGGGCCTTGTTGGCTCTTCACCTCCAGACCAACTCCCGTTGTCAACGATGCAAGTGCCAGAGGCCAAGAGGCTCATCTACGACTCAGCGAAGCTCGCCCGCCTCGACGCACTCCTCCACGAGCTGAAGGCAGGGGACCACCGTGTCCTTGTCTACTTCCAGATGACGCGTATGATGGACCTCATGGAAGAGTACCTTATCTATCGGCAATACAAGTACCTACGCCTCGACGGTTCTTCCAAACTGGAGGATCGGCGGGATATGGTTATGGAGTGGCAAACACGGTCAGTCGCATGGATGGAGAGTGCTTTACTCTGCGCTAACATTGCCCTAGGCCCGACATCTTCGTCTTCCTTCTCAGTACACGCGCCGGAGGTCTTGGTATCAACCTCACTGCAGCTGACACTGTCGTCTTCTACGATCACGATTGGAACCCGTCTAACGACGCACAAGCGATGGATCGTGCACATCGTCTTGGTCAGACCCGTCAGGTCACTGTGTATCGTCTCATCACGAAGGGCACGATTGACGAACGCATCGTTCAACTCGCCCGTGTCAAGAAAGATGCGAGTCGCTCTACCTCATACGCATCGTCACTGCTGACCGCCGATGGCAATAGGTGCAAGACATCGTCGTTGGCAACAAGACTTTCACCGACGTCACGAAGCCCAGCGAGATCGTGCAGCTGCTCCTTACGGACGATCAACTGGCCAACCTTGATAAAACTGAGCCGTCTACGAAGAGCAAAGGAAAGAAGCGCGCTGACGCTGTTCAAGCAGACGCGGGCAGAGACCTTTGGAACGACGAAGGCGATGATTTCTTCGGCCAGAGTAGTACAGTGCCGGCTGGTAACCCCGCGGACGATGACGAAGCTGGGACCCCAGTTCCCACCTCTGGGCGTGGTAGGAAGCGCGGTGGCGCAACTGGTGCGCCCCGCGGTCGTAGGCCAGGCACGCGTGGCCGAGGAAGAGGCAAAGCGACGGTGCCGATGGGCGAAGGTGATTCATGACGGTCCACATTCATGCACAAATGGTGTCTACTACTTTCTCGTGTTGTTGTTTCTGGTTGCGTATTCTGCTTACCGCTGTACTGAACTGTTAAGGACCTCATATGTATCTCGTGCAGTTGGCGGTATCCAGCGAATGTTAGCTTACTCACCTCGCCTCGATAATATGCTCCTGTATGCGTATGTACTATGTTGCAAGTATAGCTTTGGTTGCACCTCTCTCCTGCTATTTGGACTCCGGCCGACTGGTGTTTCTACGTGACCTCCGAGCCATAAGTACGCGTACGACTGAGTGTGTGTTCATCGTCCATAAGACGCCGGATCGAGATGGCGGCACGGGCCGGTCGTGTTGTGGAGTTCGGGGACTGTCGTTGACTTGACTCAAATATCCTACCTCGATCGTCCACGGTACCGTCCTGTCTGCGTCCGGACGACTCGTTTCATGAAGCGGTCTAGCTCCCAACACATGCACCCCAACTACCACGAATACTTTCCGCTTTCCATCGAGTCGCCTAGGTGGCGATAAATTGCTACAGACACACTTGCTCCGCAGCCTCTCCAAGCTCAATACGACAGCAGCCTGGGACTGTACCCAACCAATAACCGCATTCAATAATCAAATCGTGTCCAGCTGAGGAGTGCTTGCCTTTACAGGGAGTAGAGTGCCTATCTCTCCCCATCATGGGGACCAAGAAAAAGAAGACGCAGCTCAAGCCGGTGGCGAGAGGCTTTGCCACTACATCTGTTCCCAAGAAGGTGGTCCCTGCCGTGGATGCTGCTGTGGAGGGTGATAGCTCTCATCCGGATGCAAAGGGCCCCGATGCCAAGGGAGATGACTCTTCCTCCACTGATGCCCCGAAGAACGTCGACGGCACATCAGGACCTGAGGATCAGGATGTAGATCCTATTGTACAAGGTTTCGTAGACAAATATCAGGACCGGACGGAGAAGGACATTGTCAGAACGATCAAGGTATGTTTTTGATCATCGCACTAGACAACTAGATCAATAACTTCGCACCTAGGCCATCGAGCAAGAAAGACGTTTCGCCGAAACCATGGCCTCGTTGGACTTCGATACTAACGTCGTACAACGAGTGCTGGATCTACACTTCGACCAAGGTCTTTCCCAAGGTATGACTGGTATTGATCATATTTCCCGTCTTGATACTGATGCACCCTAGCTGAACGCACGTTGAACGAGCCAGCCGAAAAAGCCGTGGTGCGCCTGGCCGTTACCTACGGTGTGCTCAGGCGCCTCGGGTTTTCGGAGGGGAGGGTTGAAGATTGCCTACGCTCTATCAATGGAGTTGACCTGGACGAAGCTTTCGATTGGGTAGGTCGGTGTATGTTGATGTTGTGATACTCTTCTGAGACGTCAGATAGCTACACTTACACTGCACCGAGGAGGAGCTCGATGCTGAAAAGGGTATGTTCACAGTCTACCACTCATACGCGGCAGCCAGACGAACGATGGCCCACAGGTATCCACAGTGCGGATGGGTCAGATTCTAGATCGACCAGTGTGCCTTCTACTCCTCGGGCAACGCAACATACAATTTCGGCTCGCAGTTGGCCTTTCAGCCCACCAACATTCCAACCTCAAACTCCGGACAGGGCAGGTTTCTCACACCATCTGGACGCTAGCGCACCGGCGTTCGTGCCTGGCGCACTGCCCTCGCCCCGTCCCCTACCACAGGAGACGGTCTCAAATAGCGCTCCCGTCTCCGGAAGCGAAAGTCCCGTGTCCTGGACTAGCCGTCACAGCTCTAAGGACTCTGAAGATTGGTCCCCCATCGATGACCCAAACATTGCTTTTGTTCAGCTCAAGATGCAAATATCAGAGCTCACCACGCATCGACGACCTGACGAGAAACGAGATGCCGCCTTCTTGCGTGATCTGCAACGACGCCTCGAGGAGATCAAGAAGGACTATTTGTTCGATGAAGTCGAGGCAGAGAGTCAATACCGTATCGAACGCGAGAGGGCGGATGCTCGCTTACTGCAGTCGAAACTACGTGGAACAGCTCCAAGGGCCCCGGCCACTCACGCAACGCCTACGACGCCAAGTAAAGCGAACATGCCTTCGGCGCAGCGCCCCAGATCTTCCAGTGTCGCCAAGGTAGACGTTTTCGAAGAAGACTATGACGGGTCGGTCGGGGGAATGTTCGAGCTCCTAGAGGAGATGCCTGCCACCGAAGTCACGGAGAGTGGAACGACGGTGAACGTTCGCGACATGGCCCTTCCGAAGCATTGGTCTGGTCGTACCTCGAAATCGGTCCTTCAGGAGCGTGTGCACAAGGTCGATCGCTTCGCTGCGGTCACGTACACCGACATCTCTGGCAGTAGTAGGGCGAAGCGCGCCAAAGTCATAATACGCTGGGCCGGTGGCAAATCAGACTCCTGGTCGATGGACGATGTGGGGTGCTACGACATGTCACAAGCGGAGCAGTACATCTCGACGGTTGCTCTGCACGCCCTCGCGTTTCGTCAGTCTGAGGGCTTCGCTTTAGGAAATACGGCTAGTACCACTAGCCAAACAGCCTTCCGATTGCTACCTGCTATCCATCGTGATCTATGGGACGAGCTTGAGAAACGTCGACTAGCACAAGATGACGCTATCAACCGCGGGATCTGGGCGAAGCTGCGGTCTATACTGGAGCCGAAGTTGAGCACCGAGCGAGAGGTACGTCTCCTTGCATGACTGCTAGGACGATGACCCATACGTGTACTGTAGGCTACCGAAAAGATCGTGAAGCCTGCCGTAGAGTCCAAGCTACGTTATGGTGGTCGCAGCCACAGTTACGGGAATGATCTGACTCCAGAGCAAATCATCGCTGGTTTCCAAGCACGTCAAGCGAGTCTCGCATATCAAGACATGCTTGTTAGTGCATTGTCACCAGTATCTCTGTAGCGATCCACTGACGTGCCTGCATGCTTCAGCGTCAGAGGGAGCAGCTCCCCATCGCACAGTACCGGAACGACATTGTAGATGCCCTCGAGACCAATCAGGTCCTAGTACTCAGTGGCGAGACCGGATGGTACGTATCTGACCCACGCAATGGTCGATGCCTCCCTGACCACCAAATCAATGAAGTGGCAAATCTACGCAAGTGCCGTCTTTCATTCTGGAGGATCATCTGTCGAAGGGCAAGCATTGCAAGGTCTATTGCACTGAGCCCCGCAGGATCTCTGCGATCTCGCTTGCGCAGCGGGTATCCCGTGAACTTGGGGAGCCTGCCGGTGCTGTGGGCACAGCCGGCTCTATTGTTGGTTACTCGATTCGTTTGGAGAGCAACATAACGAACCGCACACGTCTTGCATACGTCACGAATGGTATCGCGCTACGAATGCTGGAAGGCGGTTCGGGCCAAGGCGGACAAGGGACGGCCTTTGACGAGTTAACGGTATGTTGCCTCATTTTACCCGTGCTTACCTCTGTCTATGCTCAATGCTCTGCACAGCACATCATCATCGATGAAGTCCACGAGCGTACTATCGAGTCGGACTTCCTGCTGATTGTCCTGAAGTCTCTGCTTCTCGAACGTCCGGATCTTAAGTCAGTCCGAGCTCATTCACTCTACGTTGTTGGAGTCTGACTGTATGTATAGGGTCATCCTCATGTCTGCCACGGTCGACGCGGAGAAAATATCTGATTACTTCGGTGGCGCACCGGTCTTCTATGTGCCAGGACGAACCTTCCCCGTCGATGTTCGTTTCCTTGAAGATGCTATTGAACTGACTCAGTGGAAGGTCACGGAGGGATCCCCATATGCTCGCCGCGGTACGTGTTACTGGCATATCACATAATCGAGTATCGATGTGACCGAGATCTGACGTGGTATAGGATATGACAAGTTTTTCCGTGGGAAGGCACGTAACGAATGGTCCGAAGACATGGCCCCTGCGGATGACGACGATGAGGAGACGACACAGGAAAATGTTAAGCTCGAGAAGCGCTATTCAGCCTCGACTGCGAGCACGATCAATCTCCTAGACGAGCGCTTCCTACCCTTCGAACTCATCCTCCGCCTGCTTGAGCGCATATGTCTCAAAGACGCAGAGTACGCACCATACTCGTCGGCTGTCCTGGTCTTCATGCCTGGAATGGGAGAGATCCGCCGTCTAAACGACCTCTTGATGGAGCACCCTGCGTTTGGTTCTGAGGACCAGTTCAAGGTCTACCCATTGCATTCCACCATCTCCAGCGAGCAGCAAGGCGCGGTGTTTGACATTCCGCCACCTGGCATACGCAAGATCGTAATAGGTTCGTTACTCCTATGGTAGGTATGCATATCATGGCTCATCAATACCCATAGCGACGAACATTGCAGAGACTGGTATCACAATTCCTGACATAACGTGCGTCATAGACACCGGGAAGCATCGCGAGATGAGGTCAGTCTACGTGCTGTGGCAGGGGCATCGAATGCTCAACGGGGTGTAGGTTCGACGAGAAGCGTCAGATAAGCAGACTGGTAGAGACGTTCATCGCGAGGAGTAACGCGGCCCAGAGACGTGGGCGTGCGGGGCGTGTTCAGTCTGGCTTATGTTTCCACCTCTTCACCAAGATTCGGCACGACACCAAACTCGCCGTGCATCCCGATCCGGAGATGATGCGCTTGAGTCTCAGCGATCTCGCGTTGCGCATCAAGATCATGAAGGTCAAGCTAGGCACATCCATCGAAGATGTGTTATCTCGCGCATTGGACCCGCCGACGTCCGTGAACATCCAGCGAGCGGTGTCTGCCTTGGTCGAGGTAGGTGACAGGTCGTAATGCTTGTTTGTGATCACTAAGCACAGTATGCTCGTAGGTCCGTGCTCTGACGCCGTCCGAAGAAATCACCCCCATGGGTCGGCTCTTGAGCAAGCTACCCACTGACGTCCACCTCGGCAAATTCTTGCTCATCGCTACCTTGTTCCGTTGCCTTGACCCCGCCCTGACCATTGCGGCCACCCTCAATGCGAAGTCCCCGTTCATCACACCAATGGGGCTGGAGCAGGCAGCCGATCATGCGAAGATGTCCTTCCGCGTCGGTCAGTGCGATCACCACACAAACGATGCGATGGATAGCTGACTCAGTAGCAGAAAATTCGGACTTCTTGACTATTCACAACGCCTTTGCAAGCTGGCGACGTGCCTGTGCAAACGGACAGACTCAAGCACGGAAGTTCTGCAAGGAAGCTTTCCTGAGTCATCAAGTGTGTCTCAGGCGTATTCGGCGTTCTTCCCCCCACTGATGCGCTTCCTCTCAGAATTTACAGCAGATTGAGGAGTTGCGGCAACAATTTCTTGGGTGAGTATAGTGCTGAGGGTTGTGCTTAGAACGAGCCTGACAACTCACGCACATGCTAGCTACCTAGTCGACTCGTCTTTCCTGCACGTAGATGATGCGTTCGTACGCGAGCTCAGCCGGTACGTGCTTTCCCCACGACATAGTGTCCTTGGTCTCACTCTCGTGATAGAGCGCGGTACAGTCGAGGGCGTACCCGTTTCGTCACCATACCTCCCGAGAGTGACGCATATAGCGGGAACGTACACCTCCTGAACGCGGCGCTGGTTGCTGGCTTGTACCCGAAGATCCTGTCGATCGATCCTCACAACGGTGCTTTGAAGACCGTGTCCAACAATCAGTCGGTCTCGTTCCACCCGTCGTCCATCAACTTCAGGAAGCGGGCGACAGAATTTGGGGTCAATCATCTCTGCTACTTCACGTTGATGTGAGTGTTGTCAATGGATGTCGTTCAAAATGGGTAGTGTGCTAATGAGAGACGGTCATAGGCAATCCAAGAAGCTGTACGCATGGGAGACAGGACCTGTGGACGACCTAGCCATGGTCCTGCTGTGCGGAGAACCGGAGTTCAAGGTATGTATCTCTTGTGTTTCCACCCACAATTAGCTCATGACTCCTTTTGCCAGCTCTCCGCGAACGTCGTGTATATCGACAAGAAGATCAAGTTCCGCCTGTCGCCCAAAACTGGGGTTGCTCTCAAGTTACTTCGGTCGCAGATCAGTGCGTTGCTGTCAGCGCAGATGCGCATCAAGCCCTTGTCAGAAACACAACTTCCGTGGAACGAGTTGGCCATAATGATCTTGGGGAAGTTGAAGCCAGAGGAGCCGGGGAGGCAGCTAGAGAGTATAACCCTTGTCAAGCATTCGTAGGCACTATGCATAGACCTCAGTGGTAGCACGACCATAGTCTGTTTCAATATCCCTGTCGAACACTGGCCAACGCCCTTAGTCGGAGTTACATAAGCACTTGATCTCCGAAAACGCGCGTACGATCTTGCCCTTGCGTCGAGTCGAGCGCGTCGAGCGCGTCGCACGACTTGTCCAATGTCTATCCTGTCTCTGGTGCTCACATCGCATGTACTGTACCATTCCTTAATCAATGCCAACCCCCGACATTACTGGGGGTTCTACACACTAGTTCACCTCGTTCAGCTCCCCCGGCGGGATTGCCTTTTGCCGTGACATTGCCTCGAAAAGTCTGCTGTGGAAACCCCATGACCATCAGCTTGAAGGGGCATGCAAGGCCCTCGATGGATCCGACGTGCTCGCCATTACACCTACTGGCTCGGGAAAAACAGGTTTCCTGCTGGTGTACATGCATGTTGCCCAGGCCATCATGAAGGACCCGGAGATGTGTCCAAATGATCTGAGGAGTCGTATGACGGTGGATCCCTGCATGGTCGTGGTTTGCCCCACAAAAGCTCTCGAATATGACATGGTGCGTCCTGCTGTATTTCAAATAGCCACGAAGCTCACTGTCTATATAGGAGGTGACATACATGGCCACTGGTCTTAGTGCCCTGCTCATCAATACGGATACCAAGCAATCCGCGCAGGAAATTGGGGTAGATATATGGCAGAAGGCGCGGTCCGGTGTGGCCGTCATCCTTCTCTCACCCGAGCAACTCTCAAGCCCAGAGTTCCGACGCCTCATGAAGGACAAAACATTTGCCCGCCGTCTCATGGCCCTCAACGTAGACGAAGTTCACCTACTCTGTACCTGGGGAGCGAAATTTCGTACCTCGTTCACGCGAATCGGACACATACGCGCCCACTTTGCGCGCTCTCCAGCCTTCGTCATCGCCCTTACCGCGACAGTATGTGCAGGCGAACAAATGGACACAATCTGCAAATACCCTAGCTTCCACGACGGCCAGTACCACCTCATACATCGCTCCAACGTGCGATACGACATCCGTTGGCTGTTCCGGACCAGCCGCTCGGGCTTGTA
The DNA here is from genome assembly GCA_000344655.2 of Fomitopsis schrenkii. NCBI lineage: Eukaryota > Fungi > Basidiomycota > Agaricomycetes > Polyporales > Fomitopsidaceae > Fomitopsis > Fomitopsis schrenkii. Next base: position 160,497 of record KE504127.1, read on the forward strand.
TGCCTACAGGTTCCCTGAGCTCGATTGGGTTCTGAATACAGACACCCCGCGCCAAGTCGTTGTTTTCTGCCAGACCATTGCACTAACCCACCGCGTTTTCACGTACCTCAGGGTCAAGGCAGCCGGCTTAGCTGATCTCCGGGAATGCATTCGCGCCTTCACGTCGCTCACAAGTGCATCATACAACCGGAAGACAATCGAGTTCCTACGCGATACCACCGCCAACGGGCTTTGCGTGACCGTTGGTACTGATACTATGGCATTCGGGCTTGATGCTAGGGGAACAACGGACGTCATGTCTTTCGGACATATACCCAGTGACACAAACCTCATGCTACAGCGTGCTGGGCGCATCCGTGATGGGCTATTATGTGACGGGCGTGCAATCGTGTACTTCCCTCGCAAAGCGGCCGAGTTTGCGGGGATCGCGCTTCGGACGGGTGCAACATCGCGCGCGAGCCCTGCGCGTAAACGAACGAATAACGCAACGACACAAACACAAAAGAGTCTCATAACATTGACCCGCTCATGGCGCGTGTGATTATTGCTGCTTGCAAGGTCAACGCGTTGAACACGATATACGACAATCCGCAAACCACTAGGCTTGTCCCGGTATCATTGGCGGTGGAGTAGAGTAGTATGGCGGGTTGTCATTCTGATACGTTGGATGGTTTTCCGTGGTTTGGTAAATGGTGCCGTGCTTGCAGTGACTCATGCAACAACACTTGGTCGCTCGTACTCAACGAAAGTTCGATTATATCTTGATAGATCTGATCTCAGCCACCGGCACCCCTTCGGCAGCCACCGGCATCTATCGGCGATCACAGAATACGTAGCGAAGGGGGTTGGCCAGTGTGGGGGGCGCGTTTTGAAGCAGACTGATATACGACCGTCCTCCTCCCTCCCAAAAAGGTCGTATTTCCAGTCTGCCTAGGGGAGACAAGCACGACCATGCCATGGACGAATATCGACTAGTATGTTTAGTAGCTCGCTCTCATCTGTGTCTTGACGGACATTCATTCAGGGTACGTCGTATGAGGGCAGACAATAGTATAAGATAGCAATAAACATGCGAATGGATAGCGTAGAGCATAGATTGCATGGAGACAGGGCTTACAACATAGCAATCGTGACATGGTAGAAGCAATCTACTCCTCGTCCTCATCCTCACCAGCACCCTGGATGTTGTAGAAGCGGAGCTGGTAGGAGTCCTTGCCAGATGCAACAACGCTACATGTACGCTTCAATAAGACTATGCGCAGGTGGAAAGGATAAGAGTTCTTACCGAATCCAATCACGTAGCGAGTTCTTCTTGAGGAACTTCTTTGTGAGGTATTTGAGATACCGCTTGGACAGGGGGATGCTCGAAGACACTGTGAGCTTCACATCACCTGGAGGAAAAGTATGAGATGACGGAGCTTGAGCCTTAGTGCACACAGGAACATACCGTCACGAGCGATCTTGACGTTGTCGCCAAGCTGGCCTGTCTTATTCTCGACCTTGATGCGGTCGTGTAGGTACTTTTCGAAGGCAGCACCATCGAAGACGCCGTCACCTGCGGGCTTGGAGTAGTCGATGATGAACTTGTGCTTAGTAGCAGCAGCTTTTCCGGAGGCGGCCTTGGGCTACAGGGAAAGAGAGAAGAGGAAACCCAGCATGAGCCTACTGAGAAGAGAACTCAGCAAAGCGGTACTGGGACTAACCATCTTGATGGGTCCGAGGGGGGACGTGGAAGAAAGGAGGGAGGGGTCTTGAGGTGGGCCGTTGGGAGGAGCGCCAGTCCCGAGACTCGACCTCTGTGTACGCGCTGTAATCACGTGAGTGGTACTGTACAGCTGGCCCACGAGGATCACACGCTCGGCGTTCACCGGGACGAGGCTCGAAAAGGGGGCTAAAGAACCCACGCCACCAGAGGGCGCCGATCTCGATCCCGCCGGATCGAGAGGGCGCGCGCTTGCGAGCACCCGAACGACACTGAAAACTTTGGTGTTCGCAGAGAACGATGGCCCCCACACACCAGCTCTCGCGCGAGCAGGTCGCATCCGCCCAGCTCAAGGGTGACTACGCTCTCAAGCCTGAGTCGTCTGCTCCTGAGCTTGACACGTCTCAATGGCCTCTCCTCCTCAAAAACTACGACAAATTACTGGTGCGCTCTGCGCACTTCACGCCTATCCCTTCGGGATGTAGTCCATTGAAGAGGGATATCACATCATACGTCAAGTATGTATCGCGTTTCTGGCTCGGCGAATCGCGCTGACTTATGTCGGATTCAGGTCTGGTGTAATAAACTTGGACAAGCCGTCGAACCCATCTTCTCATGAAGTTGTCGCCTGGCTGAGACGGATCCTGCGCGTGGAAAAGACTGGTCACAGCGGAACACTCGACCCCAAGGTCACTGGCTGTCTCATTGTCTGCATCGACCGAGCGACCCGTCTTGTCAAGTCCCAACAAGGCGCTGGAAAGGAATACGTCGCTGTACTCCGCCTCCACTCTGCTCTCCCGAACCCCACTGCCCTCCCTCGCGCTATTCAGACCCTCACTGGTGCCCTCTTCCAACGACCCCCTCTCATCTCCGCCGTCAAGCGTCAGCTTCGCATACGCACCATTTACGAGTCAAAGCTCCTTGAGTTCGACGAGAAGCGAAACCTCGCTGTCTTCTGGGTGTCTTGCGAAGCTGGCACGTATATCCGGACGCTATGCGTCCACTTGGGTCTGCTGCTCGGCGTTGGTGGGCACATGCAGGAACTTCGGAGAGTTAGGAGTGGTGCACTAAGCGAGAACGACAACATGGTCACCATGCACGATGTATTGGATGCGCAGTGGATGTACGACAATACGCGAGATGGTGCGTACCCATATACCTGACTTATAGCAGCCGCTCAGGTATTTGATGGCACAGAGTCCTACCTGCGCCGCGTCATCCGCCCTCTCGAGGCGCTTTTGGTAGGCTACAAGCGGATTGTCGTGAAGGACAGTGCTGTGAACGCCGTCTGTTATGGCGCAAAGCTCATGATTCCCGGTCTCCTTCGCTACGAAGCTGACATCGCCTTGAACGAGGAGGTCGTTTTGATGACAACGAAGGGTACGTTGAACCCGTGGTACATATCGTAATTTGCGTTGACAGTCGACTAAAGGCGAGGCGATTGCTCTTGCTATCGCGCAAATGTCGACCGTCGAGCTCGCGACCTGTGACCACGGTGTTGTCGCGAAGGTCAAGAGGTGCATCATGGAGCGAGACACGTACCCACGTCGCTGGGGTCTCGGCCCTAAGGCTCTCGAAAAGAAGAAGCTCATCAAGGATGGTAAGCTGGGCAAGTTCGGCGAGAAGATCGACGGCGTCACCCCGGCTGAGTGGAGCAAGGACTACGTTGACTACTCGCGGGAGGTGCGTTCGGAGTTACCTTTGGTTTTGTCCGTAGTGCTGATTCCTTAACTTGCAGCAGCAACCTGAGGCTGGTCCCTCGACAACGGCTGCCCCTGCCGCATCCGGTGCAGAACCTGCGGCGGAGGCAAGTCCCACCAAGGAGAAGGAGAAGAAGCGGAAGCGGAAGTCCGAGGTCCCCGATGCTGAAGGGGACGTCTCTATGGCTGCCGAGGAGAACGACGACGATGAGGCGGCTGCAAAGGCAGAGCGGAAACGCCTCAAAAAGGAGAAGAAGGCGAAGGAGGCAGCAGAGCGGGGCGAGGAGGCGGAGGACGAGGAGGCGAAGCGGGAGCGCAAGCGGCTGAAGAAGGAGAAGAAGGCACGAGAGTCGCTGGGAGGCGAGTCATAGTGCTCGTCTCTGTACCAGGTTTGTGTGGCGGTGTAGTAGCAAAATCTGTGTTGTCTCGTGAAACACCGTTTCTAAGCTTGCTTTCGTGTCTCTGTCGTTTGTATAGCCGTGTGTGCATGGTCTCGCTGTATCTTAGTCACCGTGATTCGATATCGTACCGTTTTGCTTTCTGAGCCTCCACACCACGTACCAGCAGCTTGAGGCATCTGGACTGCGAAGCTCTTGACTGAGGCACATCAAGTATACGTTGCCAAATCGTTCAGTGAATAAATTACCATTAGCATCCATGGCTATGATCGTAATGTAGTACACGCGTGGGGGAAAGACCGTACCATATCTACCCAAGGTTTCATCAGGTCGCTAATACTAAGCAAAGCGTCCATTATCGCCACCAGCAGCCCTCAAGCAATAAGCGACATGACCGCCGCAACGGTGCCCAATCCAACCAATGCGTTGATAGCGTACGCAGAGCCCGCACCGCTCGGCTGCGTGCTGGATGGGCTCGCTCCCGAGCCCGAGCCGGACGCGGAACCCGAGCCGGTGCCATTCAGCTGTATGGCGAGCTCCTGGAAGGCGGCGAAGCTGCGGTTGCTGTCCGCGACGGCGTTGATCGCGAAGACCATGCCCGCGCCGCAGTGGCTTGTGCCATTCGGGAAGTGTTGCTTGCACTGGGTCATGCGGTAACGTGTGAGTTCACGAGTGAGGAGGGAGTGATAGGATGCAGAACGTACGTAGAACCACGTCGGGGCGGTGTCGTTGACCGTCACGTTGAACGTCGGGAACTCGGTCGCGTCGGCGGCAACGGGCATGCTAGAAGCGATGAAAGTGGGCTGAGCTATGTCACCTTAGCTGAGGCCGTAGTCGCTTACAATCCAGAGTCGATGGCGACAACCTTCCCGCTGGAGGCATCGGTCAAGGCGCGGCAGGGATCGGCAAACGAGGACTGCGTAGCAGTGTGGTTCTTCTGGTGGCTAATATCACGGCCGTGCAGCCATCAGTAACCACACCGTCATATGAAATATCAAGCGGACGCACAACTCGAAGATGACCGTATCGCGCGGCTCCGCAGTGATGTTCGCCGGGCTGAACGTCAGCTCGCCGTCCGCACCGCCAACGATGATCTTATGTGTCGTGCCCTGGACCGACACGGGCGTCGCGGCGGGCGAGCCGGGGTACGAGGAGTACGTCGTCACCCATGACGAGCCCTGCACCGTGATCGTCTTCGTGACAACCGACTCTGTCGGCGCCGCGGGGATCGTCACGCCGCCGTACGCCGCGGTCGTCCACGCGCCGGAGAGGCTCGAGGTCGAGGTCGCGGAGGCGCTCGCGGACGACTTGAACGCGGCGCCCTCTGCGAGCGCGTTGTTGAGATAGTTGGCGAACGAGTTCGAGGTGCCGTTCGCGCCCGGGTTCACGGCGAAGACCATGCCGTTGCCGCAGTGGCTTTTGGGGGTGTCATCACCCTGGCGGCAGTAGACCCAGATGGGCTTGGTCTGTGATGACGCTCGTCAGTGTGTGGTGGTGAGCCAGTGGGTTGCCAGGAGCTTACGTCGTTCACCGTGATCGTGTATGTTGGGAAATTGCCAGTCTGATTAGAAGGGACGAACATGCTGACAAACAGCGATATTAGATATCGCAGTGCGAGAGTTCACAATGAACACGCTTACAATCCAGAGTCGAAACCCCCGTTAATCTTATGGCATGGGTCGTTAAATGAAGACTGTGAAGCTGTATGGTTGGCTTGTTCGAAGTGGAAGGTGATTTGATCCCCAGCCGAAGCAGACTGTTACGGTAGTGAGTCCCTGCGTCTGACGTGAGGCGAGATTCACTCACAAGGAAACTAGGGGTGTAGATTTGTGCCGCATTTGCGCTGCCTACGATGACATCGTGAACGGCTGCAGAGACCGTAGACGCGAGGATCAGGGCAGCGGAAGCAGCGATAGATATCATGATGAGACGTGAGCGTGAAAAGGAAAACCAAACAGAGGAGATGAGGACTCGGGCTCAGAGCGTTGAAGTACTTATACACTTCCACAATAGAGGCGGTGTCGCACAAATACCTCATTTTTTGTCTTCCCGCCCCTCGGGGGGCTCGGGAGGCGCACGCCTAGTCTCATTACGTCTGGTATTGTCTTGAGAGAATCGGGTCGGTGTTGTAATTGGACCGCCGCCAAGGGGCTGCTGTGGTACAGGGCAAACCAAGTGGCGGGTGACCAGGCACACTATTGGTTGCTGCCAGGTCTTGCGTGCGCCCCTGTTTCAGTGTTTCACAGGCTCGAATGGGCGATTAGCTTTTGCGACAGCTTGGGATACCGGGCGCATCACAGCGTAGTCATGTCGGGTACGCTGCCGTACGTATTACTGCTGAAGGACTATCGCCTAATAATTGCGGGCGCAGGCGCAGAAGGCAGAAGGCTATGCAGGTTGTCCCCGAGTTGACCGAGGTCGGTGTGGAAGCACACACGTATGTTTGAGATTTGGCAATGGGAGGACGAGTACCGCCTTTTCACCGCCAGCAGCGCGCAGAGGGAGGATGAACACAGCCCTCCCGCGTGGCCTCGATGAAACACATTGTCTGTCCGTGGTTGATTGCGGCCAATCAGATGCGTTACCTCGTCATGCCACCGCTGGAAAAGGCAAGTCCAGTAGTGCCTCGTTGATTCACCTGCAGAACAATTACATGAACAACTTTGCAACATAAGATATTTGCTACTTACGACTTGACAATGTTGAACCAACAGATCGATACGTTTCCATGATCCACCGAAGCAGCCTGAGGCCCCCGTGGCTGCACAGCCGATCCTCATCGCCTGATACGAGACCTTCTTCCTCATCCTTCAGGACAGTCGCTATCCACAGTTAGAGATTGGTAGGCACCTACAGGACACCGGGGCTCTTGCGTTCCGCCTTCTGAACACGTTGCTGATTACCTGGCTTTTGCATTGACTCAACATCGCTCAGTAGCAGTCGTCGCAAGGCGTCCACGGAGCTGCCCACGACACACATCGGCGTTGTCTGTAGCCAAGTGAGTACGTACAATGTCTTCACGATACTCGGCCGGTCCACACTGAGGACGACAGTCGCCGTTAGCCTGGCCGTTGTGCCAGTGAAGGCACCATCATCAGGATTCATCTGGCATCACCAGGACTGTATTGGATGGGTATAGCCGCGCAAGTTACGAGCACAGGTCGCACTGGTGGAGCGGCGAGACTCTACAACATCGGTGTCTATGGTCCATGAGGACCTGAAGCCTTGAGAAGTCGTGTAAAGGGTTGGCTATGGGGAGGTGCGCGGCCTGGGGAGGCGGGAGATGGGACGAAAGGGGAAGGCATGGCGCGTGATGGCGTCGGGCGTCTTGGGTCTTGGCCATCAGCGGCAGATTGTGATGCTGCATCGAATGGTTCCGCCTGGGGCTTATATCCTCTCCTTCCGCGCGCTCCCGTCTGCCCTCCTATTCTCCGCGCCCTTGTAATCGATTTCTTTCCTTCCCGCTATTCCTTCTTCGTCTTTCGTCCTTGTCAACATTTCTACCCTTCGCCTTCGCCTTTCACCTCCCCCTATATACCTCCTCCAAATCCGATCCAAGACATGTCGCGCAAGCAGCCCAAGCCCCTCCCCAAGTTTGACGTCGGTGCGTTATCTGATCGACCACGTTACGAGAAGAGAAGAGTGCTGACCGTGCGCGTCCTCGACATGCAGGCTCACACTATGTCATTCTCCATGGCCTCGGAGAAGGTGCATACGGGACCGTCGCGGCTGCGCTGCACAAGCCGTCCGGGAAGGAGGTCGCCATCAAGAAGGTCCTGCCCTTCGAACACACGCTCTTTTGCTTGCGTACCCTACGAGAGCTCAAGCTGCTCAAGTTCTTCTCGGAGACTTGCGTCAATGAGAACGTACGCCCCCACACGAGTCCACCGGCCATCTATGATATTCACTTGCCTCGCATTAGATCATCTCGATCTTGGACATTGTCAAGCCTCCCTCGAAGGACGAGTTCAAGGAGATCTATTGTGCGTCGCCAACCTAGCAACCTCTTCCCGGCTGGCTGACCACCGCCATGTAGTCATCCAAGAACTCATGCAGACCGACTTGCACCGTGTCATCAGGACACAGCAACTCACTGATGATCACTGCCAGGTGCGCAACGCCCGAGATGCCCTGTCGATCTGACGTGCTGATCATGCTCCGCGTGCTCTGCAGTACTTCGTCTACCAAACCCTCCGTGCTCTGAAGACCATGCACTCCGCGGACATCGTGCACCGTGACCTGAAGCCCGCGAACCTTCTGCTCAACGCGAACTGCGACCTCAAGGTCTGCGACTTCGGACTGGCGCGAAGCACGCGCTCGACAAACCCTGGTGGGAAGGAGGTCGGGCTCATGACCGAGTACGTCGCGACGCGGTGGTACCGCGCGCCGGAGATCATGCTGTCCTTCAAGATGTACACCAAGGTGCGTGGTTCACGGGCCGGAGTTGGCGGGTGCGGACGCGTGCTGACACCGTTGCTGCAGGCGATTGACATCTGGGCTGTTGGTTGCATCCTCGCCGAGCTGATCAACGGGAGGCCGCTTTTCCCCGGCCGCGACTACGGCCATCAGCTCGATCTCATCCTCGATGTTATCGGTCTGTCTCCATGCCCTCTTCCGGGGTAATCTGCATCTCATGAACTTCCTTTGTGTTGATAGGCACGCCGACACTCGAGGAGTTCTACGGCATCACCTCGCGACGATCGCGAGACTACATCCGCGCGCTGCCCATCAAGAAGCGGAAATCCTTCAGCAGCGTGTTCCCAAAGGCGACTCCGGAGGCATTGGACTTCCTGTCCAAGACGTTGGTGGGTACCGATCATCCCTCCGGCCTTGTGTGACCGCTGACTTCCTGCGCGCAGACATTCGACCCGAAGAAGCGATTGACCGTGGACCAGGCGCTCGAGCACCCGTACCTCGCGGCCTACGTGAGTCCGACGCATTCCCCGGACAATCTACGCGCTGACAGTTGCTATCATTCTTGCCCCATATAGCACGACCCGGAGGACGAGCCCGCTGTCTCCTCCCTTGATTCGGAGTACTTTGAGTTCGACTGTGAGTCGTTTCATGCACAGCCTCCGGCTCTAGGCCCGGCTCGCTGACACGCGTGTTATGCGTAGACCTTGATCTGAACAAGGACGAACTCAAGGGCCTGTTGTATGCGGAGGTCATGTCCTTCGTGCCCTGCATCTGAGGGCACTGTACCGTCGCCTGTGTTGTACAACCCGCACACACTCCGGACCCGATTTCGGCGTGCCCGGGACGCGCTGTGGTGTGCGAAGACGAAACATATAGAGCTATGCTGATTTATAAATGGAAAGATGTAAAACGTATACCTGCACTCACTGGCTGTTGTTCATTGCATTGGGTCTATTTATTACATTGTACCTTCTCCCTATAGCAATATAATAATTGCCCCCAGCAACGTCCCTCCGTCTGAGGCTGTTCGGTGAGGCAAGCCCTGCATCACTCTTTATTCAAGCAACATCATTTACTTTGGTCTTATCGTACATCTTAGTATTACTGCTAACTATGCTCAACGAGGACAGGCTGTCCTCTGGTGCAAACGGTTCTCGGCAGCTCTGGTCGAACAAGGGGGGTTGCACGCCATTAATCATTAGTTCGAGAGAAGTGTCCTTGAAGCAATAATTCAGCACTGGAAAGCAACTGGAACGCAGCAGCAGAACGGTCTTTCATAATGAGATCATAAGTTGACGAGAACAGATGCAGATGCTTGGAGAAATGCAGCGAGATGACATAGCAAGAACGCAATAACAATGACTAGCGGAGGAGGGGTGTCGCAATACACGCCATGGGCGACGTGCGTAGGTATTTCAGCTCAATGGTCCGGTCAATGGTGACGAGCGAAAGTGCTCAAAAGCGCGGGGCGGCGCCGACCCAGAAGCCCGCCGCGGCGACGCCCTCGACGCCAAAGTCGCCGAAGCGCGTGTCGCCCTCGAGCTCGGTCCCGTACATCGTGCGCTTCATCGGCTGCGCGGGCGTCTCCGGCGGGAGCGGCAGGTCGCCCAGCCCGAAGACGTGCCCAACGTCGCTGCTCGACACCGCCACGGGCCGCTCCGCGTGCCCTGCGAGTGCCTCCGCGTCGACGTCCTGCTCAGTGACCGTCGGGAGGGCGAGGCCGCCCAAGAGCGGGGCTGAGTTCACGGCGCCCTCGGAGCTGGGCCCTGCCTCACCCGTCGATGCGCGCGAGGGCGGGCGGCTGACGGCGGAGCGTGGGCGGCCGTGCGGGTGGAAGAGGTCGTTGCGCTCTATGCGGCCACCGGCACGCTCGACGTAGCCGCCGCTTGGGTTGCTGGTGACAGGGGTGGGGGATAGGGGTAGGTCGGGGAAGGTGAAGCTCATGTCGCCGCCGCCGTACGACCCGGCGGGGGTGGACGTCATGGGTTGGAACGCGGTCGTCGTGAAGCTGAAGTTGAACCCGTTGATAGGGTTCATGTCCGCGGGCTGCACATTGTTCTCGGGCGCATTCGCGGTGGCAGTCATCCCGTTGATGGTGAAGCGATTGAGATGGTTGTGTGCGGGAGGCAGGTCGAGCAGGTCTGACAGATGTGTGGTAGGCGGGGGCGGGTCAAGATATGAGTCCATGGGCTCCTCTGGTCCACTGAAGATGGTGAAAGCAGGCGCCGACGGCGTGACGAGGGTCCCTCGTCCTGCAGCATTGTCCGGCGATCCACTTGGCCGCCCAGTCCCTTGCCCTTGCGATGAGGATGCCGCGGCAGTTTGTGGAGACAGCTTTGCCCGTTTCCTAGACGGACGTACTGGTCTGTGGAGCAGCTCTTCGCTTTCTGTCCCAGCGTCAGCTATGCCAGGCAGTGTGCTGTCATCTGATTCCCGTGGGTGCTTGCCGAGGATATGTGCGGCAAGGCCGGGGTGTGGTTGCACGGCTTCTGGTGCGGCTTCGGTGTCCAGTTGTGCGGCAGGACCCAGTTCTGCTTCATTCGGCAGGTCCCTGTGAAAGCTTCGATGAGTGCCACAATTGAACGTGCTTGCAACGACCACATACATCGCACGTGCTTTGCCTGCGCTCTTCGCAGACTGAGTTGTCACAGAGACCGCAGTGCGGTCTGCGGAAGTCGACGTGATGTCTCTTAGTCTGCCGACTTCTGCCTCGAGAGTCGCCATCGCAGCGAGTTTCGTGCGCAGAGTCTCGACCTCAGCGCTCAGGCCTGCTACTGTAGTGCGCAGGAGATCAATGCTTGTCATATCGGCAGTGAGCCGTTGCACTTCTGACTGCAGATGTCCAATCTGATCTTGCAAGGGTTGCACCTGTGACTATCGGTTATAATTAGAAGGCCAGCAACAGATCGAGGACATACTATTTGGAGTATATGGCTCGTATCTGCAACAGCAGGTGCGACCGACGGCTGAGCAACAGCGTTCAAGTCATTTTCCGCGAGGTGAGCGGTGCCTGAAGGCCCGGCCACTGGACCTTGGTTATGAGATAGACCAGTTTGTAGACGATCAGACGTGCCCGTCTCAACCGGCTCTGTATCGGAGGTTAGCTCAGTCAGGCCAGCATCTCGTTGTGGCCCATGATAACACACCTTCTTCCTCCTGGATAGCATCCTCAGAAGGCTGCACACTCAGGCTTCCCTTCCCTCTCTTCGTGAGACTTGTCGACTTCGTGACCGCACGTGGACCGCTGCCACCTGCTAGCTTTGGTCGACCAACACCCAGTCTATATTGAGTTTGTCTAGACTTCTTCACAGATGAGGCGTGCGACGCCATGGATGCCATAGATCCAACAGATGATTGAGAGGAAGGGGCAGCCGATCTAGGCTGCGGAGGAACCGACCCAACCTGAGGTTCCTCGGGGGGATCCTCTTCGTCATCGGAATCGTGGATGATGAGTGAGCTTGAGGAAGTTCCCCTAGGACGAGAGCCAGCCGACGACTTGCTGGTGGTTCGCACGGCCGATACTCGTCTGGGCTGGGCGATTGGGATTTGGGTGGGATGGGGGCGACGCGGTTGTGGCTGCATGGTGTCGAGCAGCAGGTCGACGAGTGCCTCTGTCTTGAGGTTTGCTTTGATACCATGGTCCTACAAAAGCTGTGGTCAAGTTGAAGCCTGGCTGCGGGCACGGTATGACGTACTTTACAGAGTCTCTGCAAGTCTGCGCGTCGCATGGTCTCCAGGGTCTGCCGATCCAGTTGGCGAGCCATCATGGTCGCAGAGAATGGTGTCCTGCTATGAAGTTGCACGAGCTGTGGGATAAGACAAGTGCACGACGAGGGAAGAGAAGTAGATGACGATTAGGCTGAGATGGAGTGAAGAAGTGGTCCAAACACCGCGAACGCGAACGAACATCCGTTCTCGGGCACGTGACCCCATAGCAGCGCGGCCCTCTTTCGGCCACTCACGCTCCGCCCATTTCCTCCGCGCTCTTGCTCACCGCCAGGCACGTCGACCAAGCAGCCTGGCCCATTAACTGGCCGCCGCGGTGCACAATACGTTCGTACAATCCACATGTGTTCACCACGTCTCGGTTCAGACGACAGTGCGCGGTGTCTTCGGCGTTCTCTCCAGTGCTCTTCTTCGAGGCCGTCGCATCGTCCTCACGCAGCCGCCGCCTTGTCGGACGGCATGGTCATGCAGACCCTACCACCCCACGCGTATCAGAAGCTCTGTGTAACAATCGGCCTGAACACCACTCACCTCTGCCTCGACGCGTCACCCTCATTGTCGTTGTGGTCGCTTGTGAGTATCTACGGCATGAGTATGGTCACCTGCAGTGAGGGTGGCCCGATGCCGTTCGCAATGCCCCGTGTTCCGCTCGCAATCCCGAATATAAGCAGATCCATGCTCTACATGTCCCACGACCCATCGGTACTCCTAGACGGTCTAGCTAGCTGAGAATGGCTCGTGTCTGGTCGCTAGAGGAGGTCGCCAAGCACAAGGACGCCAGGTGTGTCTTCTACAAGTCCCGCTTGTCTCAATATGCTCAGCAGCAATGGTCCTGGCAGCTCTTGCTGGGTCGTCATCAGCGATAAGGTTTACGACGTGACCGAGTTCCTGCCAGTGCGTTGTACCGAACACCAAGCAGACCACGCAACTCAATACCCATTTAGGAGCACCCAGGAGGGTCTAAGATAATCCTCAAATATGCTGGCCGCGACGCTACTAAAGCGTACGAGCCCATTCACCCAAAGGATGCCCTAGACAAGCACCTACCTCTGGAGAAACACCTCGGACCTCTCGACAGCAGCGGAGCTCAGCAGCTGCAAGAGGCGTCCGCAGCTCAACCCAAGACGCAGGATGAGATTCGTGTGGAGAGGGCCCGTGCGAGAAAGCGGCCAATCAACCAGATACTCAGTTTGCAAGACATGGAGGTAATGACTGCCAGTAAGCAGACAACGGTTCCTCTTCTAACTTCTGAGTCCAGGATGTTGCACGAGAAGTGCTGTCGTACAAGACATGGGCATTCTATCGCTCTGCTGGGGATGACGAAATCAGTACGTCCTACACATGGAGGCTAGAGTTGTTTGCTGATAAACTACGCAGCATACAATGAGAACAGGCGGGCTTTCTCTCGATTCTTCTTCCATCCACGCATTCTCCGGCCAATCTCGCAGGTTGACACTTCAACAGCCATCCTCGGCTTCAAGAGTTCGCTACCCATATTCGTGAGCGCGGCGTCGCTTGGAAAGCTGGGCCACCCTCTTGGTGCGTTAAGTAACCTTACGACGTTTTCATCCCTCCCAATCATCAGCAGGCGAGGCCAACATCACCCGTGGTTGTGGACGCTTCGGCATCATCCAAATGGTTTCGCACTACGCCTCCGTCTCGCGCCCCGAGCTCATGGGGGCGCGCGTCAGCCCCTCGCAGCCCATGTTCTTCCAGCTCTACCCCGACCGCGAGAAGAGCCGCTCCGAGGCGGTCCTGCGCGAGGTGGAGGCGCTCGGCTTCAACGCGGTGGTCATGACGGTCGACGGGCCGGTCAACGGGAACCGCGAGCGCGACCTGAAGGCGCCTTTCGAGCTGGAGGAGCAGGAGCGCCTCGTCGAGGAGGCGCGGCGGGCGCAAGAAAATCCGGGTGATTCGGGCGCGCTCCCGGAGAGGCCGGAGGACGCGGATAATCAACTCGTCGAGGGCGAGCTTGTGCTCGTCGGCACGTCGGGCGGGCTGAGGACGACGGCGGAGCTGGATATGTCTTGGACAGATGTGGGTGAATTAGCGACATTGCACTTGGGATGTGGTTGCTGATGCGCTCGTAGACGCTTCCGTGGCTACAAAGGACGACGAAGCTTCCCATCGTGCTGAAAGGTATATTTCATAACAATATCGACATGCAGACACTGATGTTCGGCATCAGGCATCCAGTGTGTTGAGGATGCTGTCCAAGCTGCGGAAGCCGGTGTACATGGCATCTTGTTGTCAAACCATGGTGGTAAGTGATGGCTGTATGTCTAGTTGTCATTTGATACTGACTTGTCTGCAAGGACGGCAACTTGAATAGTGAGCCCATTGTCCCCGGTGCTAACAGAAAGCACTGCTGAACTTCCCGCCAGCTCCCTTCCACCCCTTGAGGTACTGTACAGGCTCAGAAAGCAACGCCCGGACGTCTTCGACAAAACAGAGGGTACGTAGTTCGCGTTTTTCGAGACGAGTATCCGCTGAACGGATACATACAGTATACATCGATGGAGGCATTCATCGTGGCACAGGTAACTTCCGATTCCTAAGCGTACTTCGACACGCTGACTGAGCTCTTCTCTGGCAGATGTCCTGAAAGCGCTATGCCTCGGGGCACGAGCTGTCGGCTTGGGGAGAGCTTTCCACTTTGCTAGCGGCGTAAGTAGGCCCTCCGTTGTCAATTCGCTCGTATACTCTTCCTCACCGAGCGATAGGCATATGGTGAAGCCGGGGTCATGCAAACCATTCGGATCCTTCAGCGCGAGATCATACTGGGAATGCGCTTGCTCGGCGTCACCAACGTGCAGCAGCTCACCCCCCAGCTTGTAAGTATGCGGTATCTTGACTTTTCAGTATTATCTGACTTCGGTGCAGGTCGAGCGAGTAGACTGGCAGCCATTGCTGGCCAAGATGTGAACGATTATACTAGGTCGACGGAGCATACTTACATAGATTGTAGTCACTAGTGAAGTGTCTGAGTCCTCCTCACTTATCGACGTCTATGCCTTTCCTACTTCGATGTCTAGCCTGTATGATATGTCTGCGCTTGGCATTGAAGGCCATTGTTTGTGAACTAATCCGAATTGTTGTCTGAGATGCAAACCGAGCCTTCGAGCGCCCGGGGCCGGGAGCTGGAGCCGGAGTGGCCATGGTCATATGGCTCAATTACTATCCCTGCCGGCCCTTGCGCACAACATCCGGGGTTCGTGTCAAGACTCACGTACTCACCATCCAATCATGACCATTCCGGATCCCATGCGAGCGACCTTTGAGGATAACGCGCCGGACGCCCGATTTCTCCGCCAAACCTACGGGTTTGATACAGAATTGTACCCTGCCGACTCCTCAGTGTTCACTCGCTCTCTATCGACATGCCGTACTCCTTGAAGGAAGTTGCACAGCATAACTCAGCACGGTCAGTATCATGCACGCGTTGGCGACGTCGAGAGGTTCTGACTCGGATGTGCTCACATCCTCTGCGAGAGCAGCTCCTGCTGGGTCATCATCAAGAATAGGGTGTACGATGTGACAGACTTCCTCCCTGTAAGTTTACTGTATGAATCGCTGCTAAATGCGTCTGTTGAACCTCGAACCATGCTGTAGGAACACCCGGGAGGACCGAACATGATCCTGAAGTATGCCGGACGCGACGCTACCGCCGCGTACGAGCCCATTCATCCCCCAGATGCGCTGGACAAGCATCTACCTCTTGAGAAGCACCTGGGCGAACTGAACCGGGCAGGTGCTGCTACTCTGCAGCACGCACACGAACACCGGAAAAAGTCCAAGGATGAGATACGTGTTGAGCAGGCACGGGCTCGGAAGCCTAGCATCGATAGGATGCTCAGTCTGCGAGACATAGAGGCGAGCTAGCATTCCTACGTACAAGGCAGAGTTATTGAATGATCGCAGGACGTTGCCATGAAAGTCATGTCCCACAAGGCGATGGCCTACTATTCGTCTGCCGCGGACGACGAGATCAGTGAGCAAGAGCCGTTTGGCGGGTCGGGGCTGTCCTGATCTCGAGTAGCTAACAGGGAGAATGCTCGAGCGTTCTCGCGTTTCTTTTTTCATCCGCGAATCCTGCGTCCGATTTCCAAGGTGGATGTGTCTACCACCATCCTTGGTCATAAGTCGTCCATCCCTGTATTCGTCTGTGGTGCCGCGCTTGCGAAGCTCGGGCACCCCCTTGGTGGGTAGTTGACCGATCCTCAGTCGCGCACGCACAGCTAACTTTACTCGGTGGATAGGTGAGGTGAACATCACGAAGGGTGCAGGTCGTACGGGAATCATTCAGATGGTCTCTTCGAATGCATCGCTCTCTCCTTCACAAATTGCCGAAGGCCGCCTTTCGCCGTCCCAGCCACTTTTCTTCCAACTGTACAAGCATAGTGACAACGTAGCGGCCAAACGTGTGCGCGAAGTCGAGGAGTTGGGATACCAAGCTATCTTCCTGACCGTAGATGCTCCCGCCTCTGGGAATCGCGAGCGCGATATTCGGGCCCCATATGAGCTCGAGGAGCAGGAGCGCGAGGGGCAGCCATCCGAAGAGAAGGAGATGGAAGGCCAGCAGCCGAACTTGTACGGAACAGCCGGAGCGCTGCTGCAGAACGTGGATATGAACATGACGTTCAAGGAGGCAAGTTGTTGCGTATCTGCCACAATGTGTCTTGCTAAAGAAGATGATTGCTGGCAGACGATACCGTGGTTGCGCTCCGTGACGAAGTTGCCCATTGCTCTGAAAGGTAGCTAGTCCTCAATGAGTCAGTCATGTCGAGTAACATGCTGATAGCGAGGCAGGCGTGCAGTGTGTGGAGGTGGGCGCACATCTCGGCGAGGAAGTCGATACGTTCCATTGATCGCGCTGTCACAGGACGCGGTCCTCGCTGCGGAAGCGGGAGTGGATGCAATTCTGCTATCAAACCACGGAGGTATGCAAATTATCGGTACATTCAGTGACCCAGTGACTCATTGACACTGCTTAGGCCGTCAGTTGGAATAGTGAGTTAGTACTCTCTGTGGTACATTCACCTTCTAAGGACCGCGCAAGTGCCCTCCCACCGCTTGAAGTACTGTACAAGATTCGGCAGCAACGGCCCGACCTCTTCAACAAGCTGGAAAGTGCGTCGCGACCTCGATCTGAGTAACCCCAGTCTTGACTCCAGTCCGCTAGTATACATTGACGGTGGAGCGCGCCGAGGGACAGGTAAGAATCCTGTCACGGAGGCCAACACAGCTGTTAGACACCGCCATACTCTGCTCTAGATGTCCTCAAGGCCCTGTGCCTTGGTGCCAAGGCGGTAGGAATGGGACGTCCGTTTCTGTATGCCCAGAGTGTGAGCATCCGCGATACCGTCCATCAGGCCACCCACTGATGATAAATATATGTCCAGGCGTACGGCGAGGCCGGCGTCGTCCAAGCGGTGCGCATCCTCCAGCGCGAGATCATCCTCGGTATGCGCTTGCTAGGCGTCACCAGCGTTGACCAGCTCACGCCTGAGTTGGTGCGGTCCCTTCTGTTCGAGCCGCCATCATCACCGCACTCACCGGACTTCCCAGGTCGAACGTGTCGATTGGCAGCCCATGCTCGCTCGTCTCTGAGCACGCGTAAAATCTCGGGCGGGTGTAGTTACCTACGGCGATCTACCGCGGCCCTCCTTCGCAATGGGATCAGACGTCTTCTGCGACTTCCTTGCTGCTGTGATAGCGAGCAACCGCCAATCTCGAGCCATTGTATATGATGGGTCATGTGGATTCTTCCCAGGGTGAACGCAGGGTCGCCGCCTCTTTGATCCCATGAAAAAAAGCGGGATGTGCTCGATAGCTCCGCAATTGCGCTATGTAAGGTGTGCCGGTTCACCCCAAGGGTATATGTCACTACACACCCCCGAGCCAATGAATGCGGAATGGCGCCCCGGACAAGCGGGCGACAAATCGGTGGATGTCACGGGCGCGCGCGAGTAAGTCATGGAAAGTTACTCGGTCAGAACCGATACCTTGAAGCGCTCTGCCGAGATAGATAAAACCGAACGTACTCCCATGGGAGAGCCCACTCATCCCCGGTGGTTTCGACTGCAGACGGCAAAACACAATGCCCGGTAAGGTATGGTCGCTGGCGCACGTCGCCCAGCACAACACCGCTAGGTCAGGATTCTGTCAGGGCTAGCAGTGCCAGCGGGACCAGGGTGTTGACAGTTGGCGTGCAGCTCGTGCTGGGTGATCATACACAACAAGGTTTATGATATGACTGAGTTCATGCCGGTAGGTGCCATGTCGTCATGCTGCATGGGAACGCTCACGGGGGACGCGCACTTTGGGTTTTCAGCACCACCCAGGAGGGCCGGGCATCATCTTGAAGTATGCTGGTCGGGACGCGACGGCGGTGTACGAGCCGCTGCACCCTCCAGATACGCTCGAAAAGAAC
Source organism: Fomitopsis schrenkii (assembly GCA_000344655.2). NCBI lineage: Eukaryota > Fungi > Basidiomycota > Agaricomycetes > Polyporales > Fomitopsidaceae > Fomitopsis > Fomitopsis schrenkii. The sequence continues at coordinate 178,872 of KE504127.1, forward strand.
TTGTCACCTAAAGAGCACCTCGGGGACATTGATGTTACGGGTGCGGCGTCTCTGAAGGCGGCGCAAAATTCGAGGCGGAAGACGAAGGATGAGCTCCGAGTGGAAGAAGCGATTGCCAAGAAACCGCGCATCAACAGAATGCTGAGTCTGCAAGATATTGAGGTCAGCCAGCGAAGGTATGCGAACGCGTGCAGGCGGCGAACTGACATCATTTACGCCTAGGATGTCGCCCTGAAAGTCATGTCGTACAAGACAATGTCTTATTACGCGTCGGGTGCGGACGATGAGCTGAGTGAGTCCGTGACTTGTCTTCAGAGGCTTAGCCGCCTGACGTCCCTGCAGCGAAACGCGAAAACGGGCTTGCATTCTCTAGATTCTTCTTCCATCCACGCGTGATGAGGCCAATCTCTCAGGTCGACCCTTCGACAACCATCCTCGGAATCAAGTCAACTCTCCCAATATTCGTCAGCGCCGCAGGGCTCGCGAAACTCGGCCATCCCCTAGGTGCGTCATCATCCCCTTGCATCCCGCCATCAATAGCGGCAAACCGCTGACCCGCCCCGATCCAAGGCGAGGCGAACATCACCCGCGGCGCAGGCCGCACAGGCATCATCCAGATGGTCTCCTCCGCGTCCTCCCTCTCCGTCGCGCAGATCGCCGAGGCGCGCGTGTCGCCCGCGCAGCCGCTCTTCTTCCAGCTCTACAAGCACAAGGACAACGCGGCCGCGACCGCGCGCGTGCGCGAGGTCGAGCGGCTCGGCTACCGCGCGATCTTCCTCACGGTCGACGCGCCCGTCGGCGGGAACCGCGAGCGCGACGTGCGCGCGCCGTTCGAGCTCGAGGACCAGGAGCACGCGGGGGAGGGGGCGCCGCAGAGTGCGGAGGACGCCGGCGAGGAGGAGGCGTCGGTGAACCTCGACGGCACGATTGGGGCCTCGCTGCACAGCATGGACGCGGACATGACTTTCAAAGAGGTAGGTCGGGCGCGGGTGCAGTAGTAGATGCTCGCGGTGGTAGGCCCATGCTGATTGGCCTGGCTGCGGTAGACGGTGCCGTGGTTGAGGAGCGTAACCAAGCTGCCCATCGTGATTAAAGGTGGGTGCCATCACGCGCTCGACAGTTGGCGTGCCTGCGAGCTGATGACCGGACAGGCGTACAATGCGTAGCTGTGAGTGGCGCTGGCGCGTCATCACCTTCTTGAGGGCCCGGCTGATGATCGGAGGTGGTAGGACGCCGTATTGGCAGTGGAGGCGGGCGTCGACGGGATCTTGCTGTCCAATCACGGAGGTGGGTGGCTGGCATTTGGTTATTGACTGCGTAGCACCCGTGGTTGAAGTCATTTCTCCATATAGGTCGGCAGCTTGACTGGTAGGTTCATGACGTACCGCCGGCGTGAACGGTTGACCGATGTTCCGTTTAGGTCCCTCCCGCCATTGGAAGTCTTGTATAGGATTCGGAAGCAACGCCCGGATGTCTTCGACAAGCTAGAAGGTGACCACGGGGAGTGAGCCTGGAGGTGTGGTAGCGCTGACAGTCTGTTCACAGTCTACATCGACGGCGGTGTGAAGCGTGGCACAGGTCTTGTTGTCTTACTGACGCGTAGGCCGCATCCTGACATTGAGTGCGCTTTCCTCAGATGTGCTGAAGGCGCTCTGTCTCGGAGCAAAAGCGGTTGGCCTTGGGCGAGCGTTCATGTATGCAAACAGCGTGAGTCGACCCAATAGGACCTCAGAATATCGAACACTCACCCTGGCGCTAGGCTTACGGAGAAGCGGGTGTCGTACAGACAATACGAATTCTGCAGCGCGAGATAGTTCTGGGCATGCGTCTCCTGGGCGTTACGAGTGTGAAGGAATTGGAGCCAGAAATGGTACGCTGCTTGGCTTGCTCCTTTTTGGCCGTGCATTGATTGTTCTCCGTCTTTATAGGTTGAGCGTGTAGACTGGCAGCCTGTGCTTTCTAGGCTCTAATTTGCTATATCGAGGCATCACAAATGAGATACCTGGTACGGTCCTTCCCTTATGCTCGCCGCTCAACATACGCACGCGATACCACCACAAGCTGTATGACCAATGATACACTCACTCCCTTTGATTTCAAGTTGCTCCGTACAGCGGGGTTTGGGGAGATCCGGGATAGCTGAGTGTGGTATCAAAGTACACTTCCATTCTGCGGAAGGGCCTATGAGCGTTACTTAGGAGATCGGGGAAACGACGCTCACGTACATACTTTGGCTATGGCTACAAATTGAGCTAGTCTGTCACCTAGCTACCGACAGGACCTCGCCTAAGTGAAAGGCCTGAGAGTTACTGAGGCTACTTACGATACAGGAGCCACCTCATCCAGCACTTTTCTTGTCCCCTCTACTATGATCTCCCACTCCGTTTTGTGTAATCGCTCTTCAAAGGCTTCTATGGGTTCTCCAGGGTTGATCTCGACCCGTCTCACGAGCACAGGCTCTCCGCGATCGACGTCCTTCACGACGCGGTGGACCATGGCCCCTGAGTGTGGGATGTCTCCCTTTTGGAAGGCCTCGTAGGCCCTTTCAATCGCGTGTGCGCCATCGAACGCGCCAGGGAGTGCTGGGTGCAGGTTGATGACTGGGATAGGCTTTTCGACCTTGTCCTCGCCATCGAGGACTATATCGCCGTTGACGACATCGAGGAAGCCATCCCCCATGATGTGCATCCACCCGGCTAGTACGATCAGGTCTGGCTTTTCCCGTATGACGATGCGGGCGACCGCTACATCGAAGTCATCGCGTGTCTTGCCCGGGTTGGCCTTAAGGTACGGCTGCAAGCCAAGGTAGGCGGTGGGTATCGGAGGGTTTGCGTTTGCAGCGCGGGTCAAACCAAATGCGGCCTTCCTGTTTGACAGAACGAGGCATATGCGGGCACTGGGTAGCGACGGCGTGTTCTGGGCATCTATGAGGGCCTGGAGATTTGTTCCTGCCCTTGGATGGTCTGCCGACGGGGCTATGGGGGAGATGGAGTTGAGGACGTACCTGAGCCCGAGATGAGCACGACGATGCGCCTCAGACGAGGCGACTCCGGATTCGACATCAACTAGTGGCCAGAGGCGGAGGCTTGCCGAAGAACGCGAAATGAGCTGTGAGCAATGAGCGCTTGAGCACTCGTTTTCGCTGGAGGCGCGACGACACGGTGGCACGTGCGCGCACTCCTGCGATCGACATCGCGCCCTGCCCGATCCTCGATCCTCGTTCCGCCGTGCTCGGTGTCTGCTGACTCGGATGCGTGCTGCCCGTGTGTCTGCCTTGGCCACTTCAGGCCTCTGCGAGTCGATAAGTAGGACACCGCGACACGGCTACACTTCCCATGGATGAGCAGCATGATGACCCCCAGTGCCCACGCGAAGACTCTGTGAGTCTGATACCCCTTGTCGCGTTGTCCAAGCGCGCGCCTCCGTGACAGTCAATGGCAGAAATGCGAGCGGGCCAATAGAATAATTAGCAGATGGATCGCATTGGCATGGCGATCAGCCGCCAGGGACGCCCAATCAGGCACGTTCTCGCGCAACGCAGGCGGGCCGCCATCTTCGTGGCTTTTCTCTGCCGTGATTGGACAGCCAATAGTCTGCACCGCGAAGGCCAGTGCCAGTGCAGCATCAGAAGATGCCCCACCGGCTCGGACTCCCCCTGGCTCGGAGCCTTGCAATCAATTGTAGATTACGTTGCGAGGCAAAGGTCTGCATGCCGTACTCCCTCTCCTTCCACTCTTCCGTCGTCTGACTGACTCCTTGTCGTCAAGACCACACTCAGCGAGTGTGCAAGGGCGGATACCTATTCCTTTCGTTCATGATCCGCGTCCCTGCTAGTCTCTTCTTTCTTGTCTGAGCCCGTGCCCTCGTCAACGTCGCGTCCTGACTTCCGCTCCCGTTCTAGGACACCCGTGGACACCACCCTCCACTGCCCTGGACTTGGCCTGTGTCTCCAGCTCTGAGATTGCATCTCTCTCTTTCTGGTGCTCGTAGTGTCTCTCAGCCGGACTGACCCTGCCCTGCGACGACAAGCCAGCTGGTCTTTCCTGCTTCTTATCCACAACCTACTTGCACCACAGTACCCTGGCTCGACACATACTGCCCAACCCTGCCTGAGCCACAGGCGTGACTGGACGGTGTCGAACAAGATACACTGTACATACTACCCCACCCCCCTCCGAGCTTTCACATACATGGCCGGAGTAGCGGCTGCGTTCACGAGCCTTAGCAGCGACAATGTTGTGAGTATCGCGTTCGCCGTTCGCGCCTCTACTTGCTCAACCCTCGAATCCACAGGTTCAGTACATCCTTGCTGACATTCCATTCTTTTGCGTGGGCATCCTGTCCCTTGGTGTCTTCACTTTCTTTATCTTTATGAAGCGGGCTGATAGGTGAGCCCACACACGCTTCGTTGCATAGCTCCTCCTAAAAACCCGACACGCATCGCCAGCCTGCTTTTCTGCCTCCACATGTCGGTCATCATCGCCTTCGTCTCAGCCATCCTCGACCTCGTCCAACTCCTCATACGCGGCTCAACCAAAGTCGACAACAACACCGGCCTCCAGTCCGTCTCCGGACTGACCAGTGTACGCGAGGTCGGCCTCGCGCTCTCCTTCGGGCTGCGCTTCCTCTTCTTCTGGGGCTTCGTCGCGCAACCGCCTCCGGGCGAATCACGGCCCGAAGGCAATGCTATCCACAATGGCAGTTGGCGCAGATGGGGTCTGCTCGGCCTTATCCTCGAGATGTTCACGCTCGCGTTGGTCCTCGTCGACCCGGTCCTTCAAATTCTGTACCGCCTCATCACGTCGCTGCACAAAATTGGGCCTGTATATGAAATCGAGTCCACCATCCAGGTCGTGCTGTCCGCCATCTTCATCCTCAAGATCCTTCTGAACTGCTGGGTCAAGATGTTGGTCGGTGGGAACTCAGCTTTGCCTGTACGGCAGACACTTGCCGGGTACTCACCTGTCATCACCGCGTTGGTCGTCAGCGCATTGATCGGCGCAGGTAACATCGCCATGTGTGAGTAACGCTCCTCAACGCTCGTCTCACATCGTTCTCACATCAACATCACAGTCGAGTTCACGGAGACGGTATTAGGCCGGTTCTTGCAGGCGATAGAGCTGTACATCGTCATCGTCTTCATGCTCACCTACGCTTTCTACCACCTACGCCACCGATCCTGGACCGACTCACCCAAACCCAGACCCCAGGCCCAGACTCCCATCCAGCGCGCGGGCTCCTTCCGTGGCCTCCCGGAACTCAAGCCCGAGATCGGGCGTCCAGTCATGTCCTCCCCCGAGTTACTGCAGGTGTTCGGGCGAGACGGGGACACGAACTACCGGCGGCCGACGCTCCTGCAACGAGCGTCCGCAGCCTCACGCATGTCGTCATGGATGAACATCCGGAGGCTGTCTGAGAAGGTGGCGGGTCGGTCGGCGGCGCCCTCCGCGGACCTCGAGAAGGCGCGCCTGTGGTCCCACGACCGCGCGGGCCGCAGCAACAACGACGTCGCCGCTCCCATACGCGACTCGGCGATCGACGTGGACACGCCGCGCTCCGCGACAATGCCCAAGCAGAGCTCCAGCTGGCAGGACCCGGTCTACACCACGGTCCTGCCGATGAGCTCGTCGGCGTCCGCTAACGGCGCGTCACCCGACACGATGCTGAGCTACTACGCCGACCGCGCCGCGACGTCCTCCGCCCTCAACGTGCGGGACAGCAACACGCTCAGCCGTGTGCTCTCCCCGGTCGCCCCCTCTGTCACGATGCCTCCCCGCACGCTGTCCCGCACCGCGACGCTCGACCGGAGCGCCGGCGACGACATGTCGTACGTGATCTACGAGGAGTCGCCGCGCTCCGCGCTCGGCTCGCCGCTCTCGGGGATCGACGAGATCATCGACGGGTACGACGAGCGCGGGGGCGCGCTGCGGCCGCCGTCGGCGGGGCTGGTCTGGTCCGCGCGCTCGTCGCGCATCTCGGAGCTCATCCGGCAGCAGGAGGAGCTCGACAAGAGCATCGTCGCGCTGCGCCTCTTCTCGCCCGCGGGCGACGGCGACTCCGCGGGCTCGCGCCCGCTGTCGTTCTCCCCGTCGATGCTCGAGCGCCGTCCGGCGTTCCTGACGGAGAAGAGCAGCAGCAGCGCGGGCGATACGCGCGCGACGCGGAGCACGGCGAGCGAGCTCTCGCTGAGCAACTTCCCCGAGCCTCCGAAGTCGGTCCGCGCGTCGTTGGCGCCTGCGGACCCGCCGCCCCCGCCTGTCCCGCCGCTGAGCCGTGATAACAGCCAGCGGTCGAGGGCGGATGATGTGATAGGGAGGGAGAGCGTCGTCCTTGAACCGGAGCCGGTGAATTCGCCTATGTCGAGGACAGACCTTCCCAAGTTAATCATGGAGGAGGGCGGGTTTCGACATATGAGGAAGTTGTCGCAAGCTCTGTCAGTGGACGACCGTGCGATGCTCACCCCGTCTATGCTCACGCCGCCTGATTCATTATCTGGCGCACGGAACCACGTCAACTCGGGTGGTACTCAGTATGAGATTACCTCCTTCATCGGCAGTGAGTGCTCTCGTCTTTGTGCGCCACGCCCAGAATAACTCACACACCTCTTCTCGTGTGACAGAGTTGACGCAGGAACCAGGCTCGTTCGCGTCTTCGACCGTTCTCAACGGGTTCGATGACGGACCATTCGTCCCGCCGTTCGCGAGGTCGCACGGCCCCTCGAGCAGCTACGGGTCAGTCCGCAGCCTCCGCCCGCTCATCTTACCCAGCCGCGACGCGTCCCAAAGAATATCAGTCGACCAGAGCGTGCCCGAGTCGATGCGCAACTCGACCGCTTCGGATGACCCTGGGGGTTTAGAGGGCCGCGGTTCGCCCAGCTCGCTACCGAGACGGACGTTCCTCGCGCCCAATGGCCGCTTCAACGGACCAGTAGGCCTCCCACCAAGGCCGCGATTAGCGACAGCGGGACGCGATTTGTTGACTCCTGTCGCTGAGAGCCCGTCATGACCTTGTCTGCACCACTTCGTCTTTCGCCCTTCCGAGTGTTTGGTACGTTACTTTCAGCTGCGTGAATAACTAAAGGAGACATTTACCTACGTTCTGTATATTGCTGTTCGCATTCGTTCCGCGAGGCCGGAGTCCCCGTTGTTCTAGTTCAGCCGCCATGCGCGCGCATCATTTGTTAAGCGGGACTGTACTCCAACGTATCATTATAGCTGGATTGCACTCTAACGGCCCCTGCAAGATGTACTCATATAAGCGCACACATATCTTGCACTCGGATGTTATGTCGCCCGCTTCTGTGCTACATACCCCTGTACTTACACTTGTATTATGACGTACCGTAGAATTTGACAATGCTGCCAGTCGGCTTACCCGAGAATTTGAACGAAGTGTTGGTCCCCTGCAGGCTCCACATACCCTCGAGGCTGGCCTGGTGCGTGATCGCGAGGAGCAACGCTGTCGGTACCGCGGCGCCCTGTGACGTCACGCGATCGTACATAAACACGCGTACCGTGCGGTGGCGCGGCGCCGCACTGTCGACCCCCGCCAAGCGTCGTGTACGTACAACGCCCGACCTCTGTCCCGACCATGTCCTCCTTTCCCGACTATTACCAGATTCTCGGTGTCTCACCAACCGCCTCTCAAGATGAGATCAGACAAGCCTACAAGATACAGTCGCTGAAGTGCGTATCTTCCCTGGGGGACTCTGCCAGTTTGTTCATCTCTGCAGTGTCGTAGGACTCATCCGGACAGACTGGCGAGAGCGACGCCGGAAGAGAAGAGGGTGGCTACGGAGAAGTTTCAGGCAAGTCTATCCACAAACATGTCACAGCAATACCCTCAACGCTCTCCGCTGCTATAGGCTGTAGCAGATGCATACTACATGCTCTCGGATGCGACCCGGCGCAGGGAGTACGATGACATCTACGCATCCCGCCGTCCAAGAGACAGGACCAGCGAGCCAGGAGCCTCTGCCAACTACTTTGAGACCTTCGCCAACATGTTTGGAAAGGGGCAGAATGCAGGTGCGCAGCCTCCGCGTGGAGGGGCGGGAGAGCGGCCAGACGCAGACCACGTATTTGCGGACGTGTTCGAGGAGGTACGTAGCGTACTCAGCAAGCTCAATGCGGAAATGACGTTCAACTTGTCCGCAGCTCTTGCGCCCTGAGGTACAGCGCCATGCTCCGTGGTGGGCCTGGCTCGGTGCCATCTGTGGTGCCGGCCTAGGGTTCATCATCGCGAACATCCCCGGGCTTATGGTCGGTGCATATGCTGGCAACCGCTTGGGAGCCATCAGAGATGCGAAGGGAAAGAGTGTCGCTGCAGTCTTCACGCAACTTGGTGGCAGCCAGAAGGCAGAGGTACGCGTTCCGATTGCGTGCTGGTGTTCGCTCCTCTGAAAGCATCCTTCTCTCTCCTTAGATTTTGCGTGCTCTGGCTGCCAAAGTTCTCGGTGCCGCCGCTAGTCAGTTCTGATGATACCCATTGCCTGTACTGTGTGAGGTTCGGTTGCTCATTGTATCGTTATGGCCATGGACTCGAGTCTTCAATACCGTCCTCATCGTTCGACACCTACTTTCCACCGTACTATGAATGTACTTGACGACATGGGTTACTACTCCCAAGAGTTTCGTGTCTGAACTACAGTTCATTGCAAGCAAACAAACCAGTATCGTTCAACGTGGTCATAGCTTGAGCCTCGGAAGCACATTGTGCGGGTGCGGGCCGTCCCTCGCTGAGATCAAGATCGAGATCGACGCGCCTCTGAGGCACGCGTCTTGACACTCCTGCGGCCAGAAAATTGAGGACATCCGCACATCGAACGCGACCAGTATCTGCATCCATCTAGCTTCATTACCCACAAAATTGCGTCCATGCTCTCCTTTCTGTGCTGATGGTCGACTCTCGGAGCTTGCGCGCGAATCCGCGGCCGTCATCCAAGGGGGCGACCCTGAACTCTATCACACGCCTCGGAGGTACGGAGCGTTCGAACACGGTGTGCCATATATCTGTGGCACTTTACCGTTACCTTGTCACGAGTGACTCATACGCACGCACCAGAGCGGAGGAGGGCGAGGAGCGTACCCATCGATTTGGCGGCAGAGTCTGCGAGCCTGCGTGCGTTTGTCCCTTATATTGCTTTGTGTGGGCGCTGATATTTGGGTGCTGCAGTCGCCACTGCGCGTTCGCTCAAACGAAGTGAGCAGCCTGTCAACCAAGCGGCCCTGATCGGTATTGAGAACATAGTCTCTTAGAGCGTACTGCCCGGAAAGCAACGACAGAGGAAGACATGTCTCCGGTTCCCGCCAGTGAGTGCTATTGAAATAAGTCGGTTCCTGCTGGCACCGACGGAATTACCACATTGCCTACAGCGCAACCTATTGCAGGCTCTAGTAAGGGGTTCAATGTGGCCTCCGGGGAAGGCAACGCCAGAAGTGCGGACGTCGGTGGTGTCGACGTACAAGACAATGGGCTCTTGACGCCTGCACCTTCACAAAGCCAATTCACATCGGGGTCGAAGTCGCGTCGGAGAGACATGGCCGTGACTTCGAAGGACAAGGGGAAGAAAAAGGCACGCTCGGGTGAGGCTAAAGGCAGCTTGTCCGGCGGCGACGCCGCAAGCTCGCATTTCACGCCAGTGTCTGGCAGACCAATAAAACGCCGTCGAATAGACCGCCCAGGAGACCACACAGACGGTACTAGCGGCGTTCCAAAAGTCCCGACATGGCTCGAGACATTGCTCGGTCCTCAAGAGTGGACTCAGCCAGACGATGACGCGCGTACGGAGGCTGAGCTGGAGACAAGCTTCCACCTCCTCGACATAGCCGACGTAACCGCGCTCCCCAATGTGCCCGTCGACCCGGCAATACACCGCGAGTCCGCGGACTCCCCAGCAGAGGGAACCGTATACGTCCCGCCTGCGGTCGCCCACTTGCTAGAGGGTGCGTCCACTCCCCAGACACCCACTGGCAGCCACCTGGCCTAACCCACTTACAGCGATGCACCACGCCCTCGCCACGGAGCGCCGCGCGCGGCAGCGTGCAGAGGCCCTCCACGCCTTCGAGCACACGCGCTGCCAGAAGCTCGAGGAGATCGCGGTCGCGCTCCGGCAGAAGAACGCCCTGCTCGAGGTGGAGGCGCGCGCGTGGGCGGCGCGCACCGCGCTCTCCGCGAGCGACCCGTCCGCGTTCGCGGCGCTCGGCCTTTCTGTGGACGGCGAGCTCCCCGCGGCGCCGAGCGAGCCGGTTGACGTGCGGTCGCTGCCGCAGATACGTCCGCCACCGGCGGGTGCGCCCAGCCCCAGCTTCACGTTGGTGGACACCCGGCAAACGGGTGTAGGAGGGACACGCAGTGGAACTGGCCGTACTGCAGGTTAGTGTACGCTGTCCGTATCACCTAAGGCTCCATTCTTCATGCCCTGCCATTTTGCTGCCAGAAACTGACGTACACCGGACCAGATCCGCATTCGGACCGACAGGGTTCATCATGATTCCACAGTGCAATGCACTCACTGTGGGTATTCACCCTGCGACACTCTTCATCAACAGTAGTTGAGACCACATCCACATTGATGCAACATACCTCACATTCTTGCAAGACTCAGACACCACAGCAATCATACGGGAGGGATACATACGAGCCTAACACTCGCCAATTATCTCATAGCCACGATTTGTTCGGGGGTAATACAGGCTATATACAAACAGGACGGAGGAAGGGATGGAATTCCACACAAGTTAATAGGGATGTCTACCAAAGAAAAACCATCGTGATTACTTGGCGCATTGGGGTAGATTGACTGTAGTCCACAAAAGATACAGACACAAGGTGCGAGGGTATGAATACACTGCAAAAACACACGGCTTTCGACTAAAGAGACAAGAGAGGCAGAAACACTTCAAGACGACACGGATTCCTTGGATATAGCACATGTTATGTTGGTTTCTTGATGATTATTGCAGCGTGCTCCGCGCGATGATATGCAGGAAGAATGCGATGCATGGGAAGTGGGAACGGAATGCGATGGATTTTGCGGCGATGTGGATATTAGGAATAATCAATGGAAGAGGTCGCCCGTGTGGGAGTCGTCGAGTGCCCTCATTTGCTGAATGGCCGAATAGTCTTCGATGCTACATGCGCCGTTGGCCATGGCGAGTGTCAGCACGGCGACGGCCTTCTCCGGGCGCGAGGCCGAAACGGGGACATGGACGCCACCCGGTGTGGGCAGGGAGAGCGGAGAGAAGATGCTGGGCGAGAGCGATGCGCAGGACTGGTTCGAAGAAGGCGTGTAGGAATTGGTGAGGCCGGGTGCATGCGGTGCAGAGTACCGCGACGGTCCGGCGGAGTCAGCGGCAGACATGTCATCGTCGGACGAGTATGCAGACGGGCCGGTCACGGCGCTGAACGGGGACGAACAGCGCTCGCTCGGCTCCGCGCTGAGGCTCGGCGAAGAGTCGGCAGCGGCAGCGTCGGGGATGTCGTCGATGTCCATCATGTTGAGCGACAGGGCACGCTTCTTGCAGGGAGGACCCCGGTTATGGAAGTACGCTGATCCCGATGGTGCCTCGCTCGAGACGATCTCTATGTCATCCTCCTCGTCGGACACGACCTCTGCCTGCACGTCGTGCAGCACAGGCGAGTCAGGATGCAGCCTCCGATGTCGAGAACTGGCGTCGCAACGCTGCGCGCGCGAGTGCTCGAGGTCTCGCAGACGCTGGATCTCGCCTTCGCTGCTGTCTGCCACACTGCGCTGCAGCTCGGAGACTGCGCGCGAGTGGAGTTGGTCGAGCTCGCCTGAAGGCAGTAGATTGGCTCCGTAAGACATGCCGTCGTAGGCTAATGCGCCACGCGGGATGACGCGACGCGCCCGCCGGGAAGAACGCTCTGGATAGAGGCCAAAGGCGGCTGACGAGCTGGGGAGGCGTGTCTGAGCCGCGTCGGCCGACGATGCGGGTGATATGGGGAGCATATAGGAAACACATCCCTTCTCCCTGGCCTAAATAGTGTCCGTGAGACAAAGAGTCTCTAGCATTGTACACCACTTGCCACTCACGGATGTATCTCGCCGGGCGCGCTTGCCTCTCCGCCACTGATCAACATCCCACTTCTCGGGTGGCTCGCCTCGTGCAACCAAGTCTTTATACGAGGGGCTCATGGGGTGGCTGGGACGCGACCTTTTGGTGGAGATGCGCCATTTGGGATCGTCGGCCGTGAAGAGGACATGGGAGGAGGAGGAAACGGACTGTGATCTCCGCCGACGAGAATAGCGACCGCCCGAAGACATGTACGGCGTGTAGGGCGCGTAAGACGGGATGGCGGGAGAGATGGGGGAAATGGCGAGGAGGAAGAGAGGTGGGCCGAAGCGGGTGGGGACTCAGGGAAGTGGATGGAGGGAGGGGCGGGCTTGTGGCTGAAGCGAGTTCAATTTAGCAAGTTCACATCCCGGATCCGGCAAACACCGATCCCGCGCTTTCGACCAACAGCCGCTGGACGATTACTTCCCGCACTGCTCTCCGGAGCCCCAATGGTCTCCGTCGTTCTCTCGCCTGCACCCCATTGCCCTGTCAGCTGCTCACTGCGTACGATACGCTATGGGTATTGTTGCTATATCTCGGCTAGTCCTCTTATCCAATCCTGAACTTTACTCAAACGTGCCCTACACCTTCTTTGCAGTTGTACATACAGCGTCACTGGTAGACCGGCTGGCCTGCTGCTGAATAGAGCGCGTATGATGGACCCTAATTTCTCTCGGTCGAGGCCACCTGCCGCACTTTGTTGGATTTGAAATCTCTCGGGCTTCGCGCAACGTCAGGCGGGATAGCTGTGTTGACAAACCGATCCCAGGAAGCTCGTCTCTGCTATCCTCAAATAGATGAGTGCCTATTTCTCGCTGTGCTTCTGGGTCCTGTCCTAGCGCTGCATGGGAGCGCAGACCATCACAACACCAGACAACACTTCGTTCCGACGGAGCTCTGATCACCGCATAGTGGGACGCCACCAGCGATGCACCACCGAGTCGTCATTTTATCTGGCACCCGCCTGCACATCGCGCGGAATGCCATTTACACCCCGCTTGATCATCATTCCAGTTCGCATGGAGGCTGTATGAGCCAGGCCGGCTCGAACTCATCTCGACCACAACTGGTGCATATTTCCAGCGCGATGCGGGTCCGCCTACCTTGTCACAAGGGCGTATGACGTTGGGATCGGCCGACGAAACTACACGCAGCGCTGTATCTGTGTGCCGCGCGGCCAAGCACGAGGGAGCATGCATGTGCGTCGGAAGCCCTCAACTATTCCATGTCAAGGTCCAGAGGATCGAAGAGTACTCGCTCTCGCCTTTGCTAGTTCTCAGCGCCATTCCTACCTGTCACTAGGTTTCCGTATCCCCGGGCGACCCACACTAGCTTAGTCTATATCCAATTGAACACGTACTTTTGAATACACCCTACTCATCAGCGGCACTACGAGTCCAGTATTCGGTCATCCTACTAAGCCGACTTCTCGAGTTCCGGCGGGATGTGTCTGACGACAAGGTCATTTGCGTGCATTCCGGTGTACTTTTTGGCCACACAGTTCGTAGCCACCATTCTGTGCGTTCTCAGAGCTGTTACTTTCGGATCCAACACATGCATAGCTCTACTACATACATAGACGGACAACGTCATTGGTGTTCCTAGCAATCGAATCATCAAGCAGAGGTCCATATCATATCCAGTGCGTCAATAGGTGTGAAACTGTGGGGGCGGGAGATGGAGGTATCGCAAAGGGGTAGTGTCAATTGAGCTCGAAGCTGAATCCAGTCGCCCGGGCAGGCTCATCATCTGCCGCCGGTAAGCTGCCTCACGAGGAACATGCCTCTGCCCTCGCCGTCACTCTTCGTGCTCCGTATGCCAGTAACCGACTTGGGCCGGGGATAGCGCGCGCCCGGCCGCGGGCCATCGTACATCTTCGTCGGGCTGGACGACAGCTGCCTGGTCGGGCTGAGGCCGCCGCCCGTGAGCTGCCTCATCAGCGCCGCGTCCGAGCCGCCAAGGCCGGTGAACTGGCGGGCTAGTGTGGTGGTGCCCGTGTTCTGGGGTGCCACGCCGCGGTTCCCAGTATTTGAGGGCATAACGGGGCTCCGGGTGGGCGAGGTCGGGGTGCGCATCGAAGCGGGCAAGAGCAGCTGCGTTAGACACACCATGAGGCTGCATTCGAGATGGGAACCACGGGGACACTCACTAGGCATTCTCTGCACCACACCCGGCCATCACAGTCGGTCTTCGCTGCGCTGTCGAGTTTCTTCCCGCACCCGGGCTTGCCCTCCTCCTTCCTGCGCCCTTTCGCCTCCTTACCTCCGCACAACAAGCAGTTAGCGTGCCACCGTGTGCCCTGCGGCCCCGGCACGACACCGCGCTCCATCGGCGATACCGAAGCGCTGCATCCGGGGCAGGAGACGCCACCGCCGAACTTCGGGAACGTGAAGGTAGTGGTGGCGGCGGGTGCACTAGGTGGCGGTCGCTCGTACCTACTGGAGCTGGGAGGCTCCCGTGTCGAATAGCTGCCCGTGTTCTGAGCACGCGAGGTCGAGAGGGGAGTCGTAGATGTCGAAGCGGGGAAGTTTGGCTTCGGGATGGAGCTAGAGAACCTGTGGACCTTCACCTTCTCTGGAGGCGCGCACTATCACAAGACAATCAGCCTGCCAGACACCTAATGTGACATCCGTAAGGCTTACCTCGACATGGCAAGCACCATCTTGCCCTCTGACGAACACCGCGCGGCCGCCCTCGCGCTCCTCGAAAGGCCCGTCGCAAACCTTGCACCTGAAACAGGCGGTGTGGTACGTCTTCGGGGGCACCCCGCTGCTCGACGGCTCTTCGGGTACTGTTACGAACTTGCCACCATGTTTCGTCGTGAACAGAGGCAAGTTGCACCTCGCGCAGCGCGCTTCCGGTGAGAGTGGTGTGGGCGACGGCACGTTGACACCACTCGGGAGCGTCTTCGACTTGGGTGTTGGCGTGGTGCTTGAGAGCGCGTCTGAGGCACGCGAGCGGCGCGCACCGCTACCTGCGGTGCTCCCAATTGTCTGCGACTTGATCGGAGTCACGTCGTGCTTGCTGCTGCTGTACACGTAGTTCGAGGTACGTCGACTCGGGGGACTCAGCGAAGGCGGCGTTGAGGGCGCACTCGAAGAGTGCGTCGTTGACGTGGTATCCGAGAATTCGCTCCCCAGGTCGGGCGTAGACGGCATTGACTGGTCGAACACCGAGTTCAGATCGGTGCGCGAGGTCGTGGATCGTATACCGAGCCCTTTGATCGTCCCGAGGTCCATCTCCTCAGAGTCGTGGGACGTGTCCAACGTCGTCGGGATGTCCGACATCGGGCCCGTCGACTTTGACCTTGGCCAGTCAGCATCACTCTCTTGCGGCGATGTGCTCACGTCGATGAGGTTGCCTGTGGGCACCTTCTCCCCGAGCAGCGACTCCACCTCATCGTCGCCTGTCCGGTCGCGACGCAGGGTGTAGTCGGTCTCCCCAGTCTTATCCTGACGCACGGATGTCTGCAGCGAGCCGACGGAAGGGCTCTTCCGCAGAGACGGTGTTCCTGACTTGCGCGGAATCCTGGACACGGTCTCCATGCCGCTGCCTGTAGTAGTCCCAGTGAACGAGGGTCGGAGCACGCCATTCTCGTCTGCGACGCTGCTGCGCGCACGGGAGCGTGACCGTCGTTTCGGTGTTATGGTCTCTGCAGACGTCTTGTTGGGCGTTGTGTGGCCGCTCGCCGGAGACGGCGACGCCTGCCTGAGGAACCGTTGTTTCATTTCCTCAATCGCCTCCTCTGTGGGCTGCTTAGACGTGGCGGATGGACTGCCATACCGCGGACTGCCAGTTGCCCGTGAGATTGGACTGGAGCCGAAAACATCTGGTTCTGGGCTCCTGAATCGGTTGTACGTGCGACGTGTCACAGGGCTGCCATCGCCCAAGGCCTCCTCTGGCTCAGGACTCCTATATCTGCTGAGCCGCCGACTCGAAAGAGGACTACCATCTCTGTCAGGTGCCTCCGGTTCGGGGCTCTTGAATTTGTTGTAAGTGCGTTGGGTAGCAGTGCTCTGCATAGCAGGGGAGGAGCCGAGGGAGGGGAAGGAGTCGGCGCGGATGCGAGCGGCGAGGCGTTCAGCAATGGGACTGTTATCGACGCTGCCGCTGTTGCCTGGTGTGTATCTAGACACGAGCGGGCCTCGCACAGGGGTTAAAGTAGGACTCTTGAGGCCAGTGGGGGACCTAATGGGACGATCGTCTTTGGCCGGAGTGCTCTCTCGGCTGCGAACAATTCCGAGTCGTTGTTCGAGCTCCTCTAGCGCGGGACTACCCTCTCGTTCCCGCTCTCTGCGTCTTGTACCACCGAGATTGCTGGATGGAACATCGTCTCTACGCCCGGCCTTCTGCGGGGTGTTCTTGTTGGACCTGGTAAGGCACGTATCGAAGCAGTCTGCGCAGCAAGGCTTCCCGAGAAGGTCGACCATGGGGGTATCACCAATGTCCCTGCCGCACCCGTCGCACTGGAAGCACTTCTTGTGCCACACTCTGCCACCGTTCTCCACGAAACCACCTTCAGTCTTGAGTATCAGGACAGGCCGAAGGCACGCAGGGCAGTCACCCTTAGAGCCGCCGTTGTCCACGAAGCACGGGCGACAGAGGAATCGAGTGCTGTCGTCAGCTGGGAGGCCAGTGAAGCAGAGGGTGGATGGGTCGGGATAGATGGTCGCGTCTGGAGGGAACGGAGTAGAGCAGATTGCACAGTGAAAGGAGTCAAGTGTTTCTTTGGGCTGAAGGACGGAGCCATATACCTTTGCAAGCTCCGATCCGTTGGACGTCAGGTTCGGCAGGATGCCTGCGGCTGCTGCTGCGGAACTAGACTCCACGCTGCTGATGCTCGAGGAATGCTTGAGAGGGGAGGGAGGTCGTGGTGCTGTTGCGCTAGCAATGTGCGCGGAAACGCGCGTTCCGAGAGTGATAGACGAGGTGGGACGAGGGAATCGCCGCGACGAGCTGGTGGCAGTGGAAGGGGGGGTATCATCGACTGTCTCGCGGACAGGTCGCGTAGGAGATTTCTCTCTGGTGACATAGGTCTTGGACCATCTGTCTTGAGGCTTGCCGTCGTTCTGGTCCCACTTGACTACAGGTGCTATGGTGGAGTTGGCAAGAGGACATAGAAGCAGATGAATCTGTACTCACCGACTGCACTACCGCCGCACTTGCAGCGGGGGCCAACGACAATGTCACCGCATCGTCTGCAAAATCCCATCTGAATTGAATGATTCGTTAAATGGCGTGAGGAGCGTTAGGTAAGGAACGACGGAGGAAGCACAGCTCGCAGGTGTGCGTGCTGCAAGCGAGAGCGTCCCTGAACAGGCATGTTCGACTTCTGTCACGGTCACGTGGAGATCGCCCCTCCTTACCTTCACGCGTTAGCGCCCATCGATACCTGGGCCACGCTGGCATGTTAACTTACTGTGTATCCGGCGGGACCCTGGCACATTGTCGTCAGCTACGTCTGCTTCCTCTAGCATCCCTCGCTGTAATCCCGCTTCTTTTTATAGTGCAAGATATGCATATATAATGTGGTACAGCTATATGTACGTGCTTCCGCAATTCAGTCATCCCCTTTGACGGCGAGAAAGAGTTGCAGTCTACCGCGAAGACGGACGGAAACGAGGTGAGTCTTGCAGTGCAATTCCTAGGTCCCTTATCAAGAACTTCTGCCACCTATTCAATTTCAAAAAAGGCTTACTGCAAGTACCGGTAACTCCGTCGGTGTTGAGCCTTTCGCGGATAGGGCATACTTGATCTACTACCGGCATCAACGTCATCCAAGTACGTAGAGAGCCTGGTATTACCTCCTTCAAAAGCTCTGTGGCGGGAACCCTAACAATTTTGCTCAGATGCTGATAGTAGATGTCCCCGCCTCCGTCCTCGGTTGATTGGAGAATGTCTTGAAGTGTTGTGCATAGACTCATTGTCCACGGTGACGATAAGACGTAGGATGCTAAGAGAGCTTTCATAATTGTGACCGCGTCATACCTGAATCTCGTACCTATTCGCTCGTCCGCAGAAACTACTAATGACGCCAGAGCCAGGCAGATGGAAGGAGCGACAAGAATGGCCAGAGGTGCTCCAACGTCGAGAAAGTGATCATTCAGAATGAGCAGCAAAGCATCGCGTAGATAATCCCAGCCGCAAGCGTAGAGGACTGAGTTCGCTCTGTCGTGCTGCTTGTACGTTGCACAGACATAGGTTGCGAACGCAGCTGTAGATATGCGGGCAATCAGAGCTGTAGTCAATGAAAGGAAACTTGTCGTTCTCACACGCAAGGACAAGGTCGATTGGCCGGCCGGTCTCTGCTAGGAGCATTTCCCAGACAGCATCCCCAGTTACAAGAGATACGAGCGACTCTGTACCTGATGCACAAGAGGTCGAGAGGACCAGAGCGCAGGAGCTCCGCAAAAGCGTTAAGCCGTCGTGACAGCTTGCGATGTCACAAGAAAGCCAGTCAACCAGATCGCGAAGCAAGGGTGCCATCATTTGTCCGAAAGCATCGTCGAGTTCAGCCCCGCTTTGCCAGACGAGTGTCAAGAACTGTAGCAGCTGCCGGAGGTTGGTGATGTCAGCGCTTTCCAATAATTCATTTTCGGCATTAGCAATCAATCTGAATAGACCATAAGATGCACGTCCGGCGGAGAAAGCGGTCTTGTCGGCCTACCTTGCGAGCGCTGCAACACCTAGTACGGAATGATCGGACTGTCAAACTGCGATTCAGACGCGGGTGCTTACTGTGTTCTAGCTTCACCTTGAGAACGGAGGCGTGGCCAAATGCCTTTTCCGTGGCAGTTCGCATTGTCTCGACTCCCACCCATGACAGGCCTTCAAGTATGGCGTCCTTGGCTACGATCATGGCCATAAATCACAGTCCCGGTCGACCGCTAGTTTTCGATTGGGTGACTTACTGACGGCGGCAGTGTCATCCCAGGTGAGATGGAAGAATAGTTTCTGCAATGTACTGCATAGCTCTTCGATTAAGTGACTTCCGCTCAATTCATCGTCAGTGAGTAGATGTGATGAACAGAAATACACGGCCTTGCGGACAGCGTCGAGAGTGGGAGGTGATGGACGCTGGTCAATCATCAGACGCAGACTGCGATTGATGAACCGCTGTGTCGCAATATCTTGTTAGCATCCGCCGGAAGGGCGAATGAATTGAATGGGCGCACCAAGAGCGTAGAACAGGCAACCGTCGTGTCCGTCCGAATCGCGATGAGCACGCCTTCATCATCCCAGCTCGATGAATCATCATATGCAGACTGGCAACCAACATTGCGCAGCCAAGTCACAGTCTGACGGGTAGGGTGTCAGGTCCGGGGCATCTATGACCGTGCCATTGACCACCTACCACGTAGTCTATTATCTCCGCATGGGCTACGCGCTGGTCACTCCAAACCTTCCAACACCATGATATAGTCTGCGGATGCCATAGAAAAATTGCTTGAGCTGTATCGAGCGAGGCACTCGGAGTTATCAACTCCTCGTCTGACGTAGGTTCCGTCATCGGGCATAGTACTGTCATTATGTAGCGGAGCAGGGCGGCTTCGGTGCTGGGGCGAAAGGGAGGTCGTCCCTGACCTGTAACCTGCATGTCCATTACCTTTAACACAATTATCAGTTAGGGACGTCGGGTGTGCCAAGGCTGTGTCAGTAGGGAATCTTACGGCAAACAAGGCAAGAAACATAGCACAAGCTATCCTTTCTTGCGTGCTGATCAGGTCAGCGTAGTCAACGACTAACGTTGGCACCATTTGCGGAGTCCTCCCGAGATAGGAACGCAGTGCGGCAAATAGTCTATCGCGGTCGGCACTATATTGAACGACGTATTAGTTACACGACTCGTCGCGCGCCCTTGTAACGAACACACCCTGTAATTTGCGGCGATTTGTGTCCTAGGAGCCGAGGCCGTAGCACGTACATCCCGTAGAGCAGGTGCAAGGCAAGGCGACAGGCAGCAGGTGACGCATGGCCGATAGAGAGTACTGTCGGCAAAGCGGCCCATGTGCCTGTTACATTCAAGTGTCAGCATTCAAATACTCAAGGCCAGAATTATCGACTGATCGGCGCACTCGGAAGTTGTGTCGCGGCACGTAGTAGATGGCAATCAAGCTGCTTCTGCATGCCGCCGTGGACCTGTTCAGATTGGCTTGCAGATGAAGGGACGCCGGGGGAAATCACGGTAATGGCCACAGCTATTTTTGCGAAGACGACATCCACCCAGCATACAACCGCAGGACACACGCTGCCACTGCGTATGCTGCGGGCTGCAATGGCATGGAACACCTGCCTGTATGTGAATAATAACGCGACGAATTCTGGGTTCACTGGGAGACGGCACGGCACGGATGCAATGAGCGAGGCAGACAGTGCCTGGAAGCGGAAGCGTACAAATTGCGCTTGTCGCCGTTTGAATGTCTTGGATGTCAACGCCTTCTGGGGGTGAGGCGTTGACAACATGCTCCAAATAAGAGAGAATTGTGGTCGAGGCGACCTGGATGACATCGTGTGAAGCTTCGTCCTGCAGGCGTATGTGAGAAAACGCAGATAGGCTAATCCTTGGCGGCAGCAACCTTCTCAACTACTTCTAGGTCCAGGGACTGTAGATCGTGTACGGCCTGTTCGACGTCGACGCTGGA
The DNA here is from genome assembly GCA_000344655.2 of Fomitopsis schrenkii. Taxonomy (NCBI): domain Eukaryota; kingdom Fungi; phylum Basidiomycota; class Agaricomycetes; order Polyporales; family Fomitopsidaceae; genus Fomitopsis; species Fomitopsis schrenkii. Next base: position 199,591 of record KE504127.1, read on the forward strand.
TGGTTCTGCGTCCTGTGACCCGTCCTGACTGGAAAGTAGTGCCTGGGTGGTGGCTATATGCGCGAATTCTGTGGCGTCCCAGCCACCGACAGACACTTGAGATTCGGATTCCGTGTCGCTGTCCATTCGGCCCTGAAGAGAGGTGTCTTGCGATGTGACGACCGGACGCGGGAAGCTGGGCCAATCCGACGACGGCACATCCCCCAATACCGTGGGCTCATGAACTCACCACGTGGATGGGCCGTTGACAGAGGAAGAGCTACTTCAGAATCGACCTGTCAAGATGTAAGCTGTCAGATTAGATACGCCACCGTAGAGCTACTTACAACGGCACACAAGGACGCCATCGCCTCAATGCACGAGCAGGTTCCAGCGGCCCGAGTCTATGATTAATTGACAAAACCCGGGGAAGCTACAGAGCCTATCGCCAGTGTCTGGGGTGAGGCTCATGCTGTCATACATTCGTACACGGGCCATGGAAGTCTGTCATAAGCCTTTGATACCTTTCAGCACATTCGTTATGTCGGTCTTACACTCTAGTGGCTCGTTACTATGTGAGAAGACGGAATCGAATGCAACATTCGACGCCTCAGTCTGTGGTGGTGATCAGTTACGCCTCGGGAGAAAAAAGCACGGACAACATGGGCTCACTTCGCCGTCACAATATTGGTAATCCTGCCATTCCTGATCTTCTTCATCGTGGACCATTTTCAACATGTCCCTGCGTACTTGTGTCATGCCACCTTGTGATTGCAGGCCTTTGTCGTCGCCTCTCCGGACGGCCACCTGAACCTCTTTCGCTTCACCAGAGGGTTTCTTCTCCTTTTTGGCTATGGGTACCGGTGCAGGCTCGTCAGGGTCAGGCGGGGGACCATCGTCGGAATCGTCGTCTGAGCCGGCACCTCCTCGGCCCCGTCTATTTTTCCGGCTCAACACGTCCATGTACGTCAACGTCGGGCGTAGTTGATGTGTCTCACTTATTGGGTGGAGGTGCAATTGGCCTGGATGACAGCGTCAGTGTTCACGACGCTTCACAGTGCATGACACGCACCGTCCCGAACAATCCCCAGCACGTACACGCCTGAATGAGGGATCTGTTCACTCCTCATCCGCACCTCGGCAAGCCTAGGCTCCTCCCCCTCCCGTTGCTTTGCCTGCATGAGTGCCTGGTTCTTCTCCTTGTCGTCCTCCACTCTCGCCTTGCCCAAGTCTCTGGACCGTTCCACGTTCCAGACCTCTGGCCGTGTATCAACAGGCACATGCAATTCTAGTCTTCGCACACCAGGCTTCAGTCGTGCCTTAATGCGTTTACCGCTCGCCGCGGCCGTGGGCGGCACTTGAAGCGGACGCGTGAGCAGAGGAAATTGGTGGATGTGTATGTTCGGTGAGAGTGCATTTGAGAAGTGGATGGGCAGGACGCTGACGAGCTGGTCGTCTTCGTTCATGGTCGAGGTGGCTGAGAGTAGTATGTACGCAACAGATCTCGCATCGCGTAGTTTGCTTCTCCGCGATCCGATCTGCACAGATCGCAATCGGCGCAAGGACCCCGATGCATCCTTGTCAGTTTTGCCCCCATGACCCAAGTGAAGGTCCAGACTACACAATATATTTGTACTTTTACTGTTAGGATGGAACTGCAAACATACAGTGCTGGCGATGCGACTATGATACAGTGGTCGTGCGGATGAGAGAAAGCAGGAGATAAACGAGCGCGTAAACATATGCTATTAGCTAGTGTTCCTTGAGAGCCTATACGGGTCTGTCCAATCGATTGTAGTCCGCCGGCCAGTCCATGCGTCGAGGGAATATCTGCGCGAGTCAATGGGTGGCCTCGGTGGCACAGAGGTGGGGGGCTGATCCTGCGAAACTGGGTACGACTCGGTGATGAACGAGAATCGGGAAAAACTCGCTGTAGGAGAAGGCGGGGGATACGGCAGGGGTGGTAGCGTGTCAAAAGTAGACGTCCTCGGAGGCGAGTCATGGGGCGACGGAGGCCGCTGTTGAAAGGGCAACGATGGGATTGTCGAGGCAGATGATGGTTTGCGTGAAGCGGATGGAGTGAACGGCGAGATCGTGCACGAAGAGAGGGGTCCATCCTGGGAAGGATTGTTGCTAGGGCGAAAGTTAGCCAGTCCGTCACCGGATCTAGTCAGGCGAAGGCGCGCGGGCGAAGGGGACTTGCTGCTGCCTTGCGACGACTTGGTTCGGCGGGAAGTTGAACCATAGAAGATCCTCGAGAAATCCATATCTGTGCGGAGCATGCGATCCCAGGCAGCCGGATGCTGCAACACGGATTCTAGTTCATGTCGTCGTACCACCCTTGAGAAGCTGTGCATAGTACACAGCGAAATGACTACCCCTGCGATATATGAGCATGGCAATAGCGCGAGCTATAGCAACTGCTTACAATTAACTATGATCCATTGCTCAGGGCTCTTAGCCACGTCACTATGGACGCCGACTACAAGCGCAATTGCCATCGCCATGAAGATCACCGCGATCATAGTCGTATACAGGAGCTAGGTAGAGCTGAGTAGTCGTATAACGGCGTGTAACTAGCAAGACGCACCTCATTCCTCAACATCTTCTGAAACAGTTGGCGACTAGAAGTGTGGCGGCCCCACCTGCGAAGCGCGGACACGAAGAAAGAATAACAGACATGGGCGACGCGCCTCACACACGGCGCAGAACTAGATGCGGGCCTCCTGGATGGCTGAGAGAGAGGGAGCTCTCCTGGTAGCGAAGGTTTCCGTTGGTAGGCAATACTAGGAGGGAATTCGTCGCTAGTCCATAGCCGTCGAATCCAGTCCATGAAGGCATCCTTCATGGACCGTGGTGATTGCCGACAGCGACTACCAGAGGTATTGCGTACGTCGGGCATGTAGTCCCACCAACCTCTACGGTATTGTGGAGCGTCTGCTGCGTCTTTCGCCTCGTTTCGTTCGTACAACTCGGCTGCATCTGTCGATGGCAGCGTACCACATGCGTTCGTGCGCATATTGCAAGACTTCCACACGACGAACGAGACTAGACCGACCATTCAGATATCTCCGATGACTGTCGCATACAACACTCACAGCAGGCACATAGTACTGTGGTCTCAACGAAGTCGACCCACATGACGAGAGACGCATAGCCGACGCCGCTAGTGGTCTGACAGACGCCTATGCTGACTTCAGTTGTCTGACCCTGGTCGGATAATCGGTCCGCCGTACCATATCGTGACCGACTAGCTGTATAGTTGGCTAGGTGCAGTCCTTCCAGAGACCACATAATAGCGGTCATGACGAACAGGAAGAGCAGAACAAGCCTGTTGTTTCCCAGACAGCGATAGGCTTTCATACCGATGATACCAGTAATCTGCAAGGGGCAGATATAGCTCGCATATAGCCAGGAAAGGGGGGGTTTACTGTAGGCAACTCACCATGGTATCGCCTGACAACTTCAACAGCACCTTCCTCGCGATACCGATTCTAGCGTATATTAGCCCACGGGGGGTTCTCGAGCAACCTAACATATACGAGGCTACTCACGGGACGCACTCTATCCTCATATCCAGCAGTCCTACCGTGTTCACCACCGAACCCACTAGTCCTAGGAACTGACTCCACGCAAGGAGGTAGAACAGAGTCTTGTCTTTCACCCTTGTGCGTCGGAGGAACACAAGCGACTTGCGCGTGTTCCGCAGAAAGAAGACCAGAAGCGCACCCGCGATGAACACCGGAGTTTTGGTCACTGCGATGCGGTCCATATACGCTTCCGTAAGTAGAGAGCCGTCGTCTACAGCATAGTAGATGGGCCGAAACGATGAGAGCGGTGTGTGATAATAGTGATCATAGCGTTGGATGGTGATGTCGGCGTGAAGGTCGATAACGACTAGCGTTCCTGAGGCTGCGGCTGTGGGTGCGCCGGGGAAAGGCAAGACCTGGACATCGCTTATGGCCGTCAATGAGGGAGTGCCAGTGGGCGACGGAGCCATGTAGGAGGGAGAGAGGGTGGAGGATTGCCATGAAGCTGATGCCGCGATGTTCTGAGAGGGCGATGTTCCCATGAACATATCGCGGGGGCGGGGGCACAGCCTGAGGCTAGAGGGAGGCCGGGGTAGCGAACTCACGAGGGTTGCAGCATTTGTCGGGGAGAGCTGGAGGAGGCAAGTCGTCGGAAGAACGTGATCAATTGTTGGCTAGGTGCGGGAAGACGGACGTCGCGATGTGCGTGCAAGAGCCATAAGACCTTATATGTCGACCTCCACGCGACACGCGGGCTATTACAGGCTGATGCCAGGGCTATTCCCAACACGGCTACATGGCTTTACGGTCCTCCCTAACCGACGTCCTGCATAATTGCCTTCCCCGCTACCTGCCGGGCTAATGTCCACCATCCCACTCCGCTGCCCACGCCAATCGCCATTTGGTCGTCGTTCCAACCTTCCCTCCCGCCGGTGGCGCCTCAGTCGCTCACACGCGCTCAGGTCCGCAGAGGCCCGCCCCGGGGCCGCCGGCTCCTGCAAACGCCCGCACTTTCGAGGTCCCTGACAAGTCCCTGACGGTGATCGAGGCCGGCGAATGACCGGCGTCTTCCGGCGAGTTTTCGCTGCCGCACGCCTTCGACGTCGACCATCCCAACCTTCACGCAGCGTCCTCATTCATTCGCTCTCTTCTCCCGCTCTCCATCGTGGCTGCTCCACAGACAACCATTGCATACACTCAGCAGCTTCGATGTCCTCCAAACACGCACCCGTCATCGTTATCACCGGAACTCCCGGCACGGGCAAGACCACCCATGCGCAACTATTGGTCGACGAATCGCCGGTCCTTCTCAAACACATTAACGTCGGAGAGTTAGTCAAGGAGAAGGGGCTGTACGAAGAGTATGATGAGGACTGGCAAAGTTATACTGTGGACGAGGACAAAGTTCGTCAGTCTCTCCGCCTCGCTCTAATTGAACTATCTGATCGACAGCACTTGATACCTATGTGCACTAGCTACTCGACGAGTTAGAGCCCATCGCGTCTTCTGGTGGAGTCATACTCGACTGGCATACAAGTGACATCTTCCCGGAGCGATGGGTTGATCTGGTCGTCGTGCTTAGATGTGATCATAGTCAACTGTGGGAGCGCCTGGAGAAGCGGTGAGCCATATCACACTACTCTCTGAAACGTCCCTCACCATTAATCAGAGGGTATCCCCTGAATAAGATCCAAGAGAACAACGAAGCGGAAATAATGGAAGTTGTTCTCGATGAAGTGCGGTCGTCTTACGCGCCAGAGATTGTAGTTGAATTGAAAAGCGAGAGTACGGAAGACCTCGAGGCGAACGTAGCGCGGATAGTTCAATGGATTGAAGCATGGAGGAAAGATCACGGAGCAACAGGACAATGAATATTGCATTCACGACAACAAGAGAGCGGTATTTAGGAGTCGGACGTAGATTGTGGTGCGTAGGCTAAACTTCTCTCTGATACCATTTCAACGGCGGCCAATGACCCAAACATGCTTGCGGTCAACCAGTGGCAGACCGCTTAGGTGTTCGTCTTCCATACGGATACGCTTGGGGGTCTTCTTCTTGCCTTCGGCGATGCGAACCTTCTCGAAGTACACGTAACTGCAATTGTTGCTCTAAGCCACGTTCTCATAGTTTTCAGATTTAGCGACTTACGCAGCATAGTACGTGCCATTCTCCGCGCCTCCGGTGGGTCCAGTCTGCTTCACTGAAGATGACGAGTTTCGTTAGCCACTAAACAATTATACCAACGCATATGCGACTCACTGAAGCGTTGATATGAATTGTTATTGATCTTCCCAATCTTCTCGAGCCAGTGCGTGATCTGCGCGAAGGATGTTATTTAGGCTGTCCTTGGAGTTGTTAGTAGGAGGCAAACCTTGAAACCAGGTGTCTGCTGAAGCGCGCGGATCTTACGCCTTATGTCATTGCAATCATCACTATGACGGTCCGAATTGTCAGCAGCGGAAGTATTGCTTCGAGACGAACACGCACTAGACCGGGACGCCTCCATGTGGGACACACATTGTGCGTCAGCCATGGGCACAATACAGTGAACGGTGCGACCATATACTTACGTCGTCTTCTCCTTCAAGCTCGATCTCCCACCAATTCTTCGATGGTGCCGGCTCCTTGGCTTTCGTAGCTTTGCCTTTGCCTTTGGTGGAGACTGCGGAAGTGGACGCGTCGGCTGCGCCAGACCCGGACGCTTTCGACGTGCGAGCCTTCTTCGCCTTCGGTTGCTCTGCTCCGGGTGAGGCGGCATCTGACACGTTTGACGCGCCGAACGCGTCCTCGTCCACAACGTCAGACTTGCGTTTGGGCATGGTACGTCACGATGTGCGGCTTTGTGGCTCTCTCCTTAACCTCAAGTAGGGCGGGAGTACCAGTAGCAGTGTATGAGAGTCAATGCAGAGCAGAAGCAGGTGGTAGTGGAGATGCGCGGCTGCGCCCGTCCGTCACGGTTTATATGGACGAGAATTGGAGCACAAATCTGACGGGAGTGGGGCCGTTGGACGCATCGCGCATTTCGCTTGCTGTCACCGGGCGTCAGGCGAACCCCAACGCCACACAGATCCTAGAGCGATTATCTCCCGTGACCGCGACGCACCACGACGCCGAGCCTGCGCGCTGCGCGGGATGTCGAAAAATACAGGTTTGTGGAATTCCCGTAAGCAGCTAGTAGCGACCAGCGGCCCCGGGGGCTGAGGCTGCCTAGACTACATCAATCAGCCGAACGTACAGACTAACAGTACAGCGAAGCTGTCATCCCCCAAGTATTGGACGCCATCATGTTCACGCTATCCCTAAGACGGCCAGCCGGGGGTATACACCACAAACACAAATACAATGAACCGAGCAATCGGAAGAAAGAGTCTCGGCTGCTCGCGGTCGCCCAGGACCTTTCAACTCAGGATCTATCGGCACAACGCCACGAAGTGGTGCGCTGTGTCTCGAGTAAGTCCATGATGACGAAGCCTCGAGGATGGGCTAGCTCGTTCTGTTCGCGTCTCGGTGTCTTTATCTTGCCCTCCACTATGCGGACCTTCTCGAAGTAGATGTAGCTGTCGATGTGCTTAGGTCTCAACGACTCGGACTACGCAAGGTTATCCTCACAACTTACGCGGCGTAATAAATACCGTTCTCGGCTCCTGAATCGGGGCCTTGTGCTTTCACTGCGAGGGCGAGATCAGTCAAATGCTGAGCAGACGAAGTCGCAGAGGAATAACCCACTAAATCGAGACCATGAATTGTACTTTATACCGCCGATATGACGAAGCCAATATGAGATCTGGACCGGACACACGAGGAATCAGCATTGATACCGCATGTGCGCGGGACGCGAGAGGAAGGCGATTATCCTCACCCTGAAGCCTTGCGTCCGCTGCAGTTTGCGAATCTTTCGCCGGATATCATCACAGTCATCGCTGACATGACGGCCTCGTTACAACCATGCAGCGACTCATATAGTATCACAGCTGCTCACTAGATAGGTACGGAGCCCTAGATAGTCCTTGTGAGTGTCAATGCTTACGTGTGGAAGGTAATACAACGTACATCGTCTTCCCCACTGAGTCGTATCTCTTGCCAGTCTATGGAACGTTTGTGTCTGGTTTGTACGGTTGGGTCGTCATTGAATGTCTTCTCGGAAAGCTGAGCCTTGTCGTTTGCGGACTTTGTGTGGTCGACGGGCATTGTGGCGGGCAGGAACGATGAACGACGGTCAGAGGAGTGGTTCAGCGGTCGGACGAAGGTCTGGTGGTTGGAAAGATGAATTCATGGCGAGACGCGTTTGGACCGATACTTATATGCCCTTGTAGCCTGCATGGGAGGGTCCTTTAGTGGTCGAGGTGGAAGACCGCGTGAGGACCGGCTGTCTGGAACGGACGATGATCGAGATCTGCGACCACCTCCGTTAGGGGCGGGAATGCAAGGACGCGTCTAGGCTGTGTGACAGGACCGCGACGCGGTGTGACCACACGCGTCTCCACTGTCACTCTGTACTAAACGCCAGGGCGCCTGTGTGAGGATATGATCCCAACTGGCCGTGCTGCCGAGATTGTCGGTTCCCGCAATTGGCAGTGGCGAACACAGTGAGCCGTATTCGACACTGATGGTGGGAAGCATGTCAGATGCTCCGTACTCGGACGGGGAAAGCGGTACGCTGTCATTCCCGCTCTTGCGTTCTCTCACTTACCATGCCGCGACGCCGCCGCAAAGAGCCACCGCCGTCGGACGTCGACCAGATAGTCGACGAGCCGGAAGTAGACGGAGACGGCCAGCAGGCTGAGGCCGAGGACGTAGATATGGCCGTAGACAGTCCGCCGGACGACGACGATGTCACGGAAGACAAAGACGCAGATGGCCAGGAGGAAGAAGACGTGCGCGTCTTTCCTATGCCTGTCACTTGACGTGTTCACAGAAGCGCAAACGCTTTAACATAGGAGAATTCTGACCTCGATGCCTTATCGGACTCCCCAGGCGGCCAGCAAGAGATGGGCCCTTCGACCCAACCGCGCCTCAGGATAAAGCTGAAATTCGGCGCACAGCAAACGGCGGTATCGACCCCGGATGAGAACCCCACACCATCCTCTCGGAGAGCTATATCTCGCGGTAAGGCTGTCGTCCGTGTTGCACCCACGCTGACTTACGTGGGAGCTAGACATAGACATTGAGTCTGAGGACGAAGAAGACGAAGTTGATGAAGATGACGACGATGACGACGCACAGTCCACACGTTCTACTTCGGTAGCTACCGCAGGTACCAGCAAAGCATTGACGGCTCGTCAAGCCGTCCTAGCAAACGTTGTGGATGCATCGCATGTGTCCCTTGGTATGCATATCTACCTTCAAGGACCCGGGGGCATGTTCTTATGCGGTGTTTCATCCTCAGGGCCTACGCCAAACTCACGAAAAAAGAAACCGCTCACAGAGATGGAGCTCGCCCTGAAACGCGAGGAGACAGCGCGGAAGCGTCGAAACCTTACAGAGAAGAAGCTCGAGGACGAGAAGGTACTGTATCTAATGAATAGTATCGGCGGAGACTCGAATAACTCACTGTCGATGGGTGCATAGACCGAAACTATCAACCGTCTGCTCAAGAAGCAAACCCGGGCAAGAGGGAAGCGTAATGCGCTTGCTACTGCGGAAGATCGTCCGTCAACTGGAGGCGGGGCGGATGACGAAGAGGGCGCGGAGGCCGAGCCTCCTGAGCCCGTAACACCCACCATGTACCGCTGGGTGTCGACGTCGCGTGTGTCCTCCACGCAGAGTGCAAAAGGAGAGGCAGGCATTGGGAAGAAGATGTCTCTGTCCTTCTCAGTGCCTGTGTCTGTCTTGCCGCCGGTAGCGGACTCGGATTCGGCTCCCACAGCGATGGACGTGGACAAGCCAGCTCCTCCTGGGAAGCCTGCCGAGCAGGTGCAGGCGAAGTGCGATGTTCGCGGATGCTCTGAGCGACGCAAGTACCGCCTGGTGAGGGATTTCGCCAAGGGTGCTTGTGGCATGACACATTTGAAGGCCCTTGAGGCACAGCTTGCGTGAACGTGGGCGGACACTACCGTGTCATAGGACAGAGTTCGACTAGAAGTGCACTCTGCCTGCACATCGTGAACCTTGTACCCTTCCTTTCCAGTTGATGTGTCCTTGTGTATTTATAACTGCAGTGAATGTTTACGCCGTCGATCATAAAATGTACCCGAAAGCACTGGCCATGGTAGAATGAAATTCACGAGATAGATGGCCTCGAATAGTGTCTGCCTTCATCTCCCACCTTTGATCATCCATTCCGACTTCCTTGTTTTGCCCATTGTAGTTAGCCGTTATATACGCGCAGGAGATGCGCAAGTCATACCCAATTGATGCATTCACGAAAGTAGTACAATCTACGTCCATATCGAAACTATGATCCCATAGCAAGGTTGTCGAAGAACCAAACCCTCACCACACGGCGCCACAGTCCATTGAACACAGAAGCCACAAAACCGTGGCAACGCAGACGGTCGCGGCGACAGTCCGGGGTAGCATAGCTGCGCCCGCCGCCCCGTTAACGGGGAGGAGACCACCGGTGGCTGTAGTCGGTACCACGATCGTAGATACCAAGGTCTGACTGAATGCGCAGCCAGGCAGTCAACATCAGCGCGATCGATGCAATGAGAATCGGAGGAACTCACGTCGTAGTGTATATTTCAGTCGTATCTCGCCCGGTGACGGTCGTCACCATCGTCTCGATGTCCGTTGACACAGAGGTGACCGTCTTCACAGATGTCGCAGTTGAGGTGACGACGATGGTGCTGGTGCCGTTGCCGGACGCGGAGCTGGTGCCATTTCTGACGTAGGTGGACGTCTCCGAGGGTGTGAGAGAGGTTGCTGTCGCACTGTAGTTCCCAGACGCCGTGGACATGTAGGATACTGAAGGCGTATATGACGGCCCGTCGTACGGCGGTCCGCTGGAAGTAGGGAGATGAACGTCACCGGGGTCGCTGTAGTCCTCGTCATCGTCATCGCCGTAGCCTTCCTCACGTCTACGTATGGCCTTGGGTTCTATGTCAATTTCGGCAGGGGATAAATCGGCCGGTATTTCGTCCACGGTGACGGTAGCGAACCGTATTACATTTGCCCCACCGGCAACCAGAGCTTGCTGAGGTGATGGGTGGTTATGAACATGATCGTGTCGCATTCGCGAGGCGTTGAGAAGTACATGCAGCCCACTATCACAGGACGTGCGGCGGCCATCATCAGAAACCGCGACGAAGACGGGAACGATGTGCGGCTGGGATCGAGCCGATGTCCGTGTCCGTAGTTGGAGCTTGAGCGCAGAGTAAGTATAGTGAGAGTTCATACAAGCAAAGGGACGTACCTCGTGTCTTCCTGGCCGTATGCACACAGGCACTGGCCATCTGTATCGCAATATACCGACACGGCCAACGCGTTCTCGGGATACGAGGGTAAAATCAGGGTCCGCGGATAGTGTGATGTTAGTTCGCGAGCGATATGGTACTAGAAGCATGCCGATGCTGTCCGGAGGCAGGCTTGTGGCAGCCTGTGTGGGGAAGGTGTCCGAGCTGAGCGGTACCTGATGGACGTTTATTCGCAAGGCCATCTAGATCTAGTACGAAACAAGACGCACGCGTATGATAATGTCTGCATATCCACCGGCTTCCCATGTCCTATAAGTGACCTTATGAGTAGTTATTTCCCCGTTATGAGATGTATAGTGCGTACGTGTTGATGGATGCTATGTCGAAATCAATTGGTCCGTCGAGGACATTTGAGATGTCGTATAATGGTTCCGCGCCTGCAAGGAAGGGTAGAAGGAGCAGCACCAGGCAAAGAATGGCATTGAAAATGAAAGGCGTGTGTGACAGCGACAAGCGTCGAGTGATAGTGGATCCCGATGGCAGGGGACGTCGGTGGTCCGGCACCTTCGCGTATCCCATGCTTTACGCGATCGAGCAGGTAGCCTGTACCCCAGTCGCCTTTACTGTCAGTCGAGATGAAGGGACTTAGCAGAGCAGCGTGGGCATGTCTACTTATGTGTTGGGAGCAACGCGAGGCCGTCGAGCGGCGGATGAAGAGAGGCACATGCTCGTTGTTGCCACGCTACTTACCTTAGCCAATTGGTCTCGGAGCGCGCTTCGATCAAGATCACTCAAGGCAGAATCTCAGATCCATCCACATCCCTCCCCCGAAGCGCCCGCAGCCACCCACATTCGAGGTGGCCTGCCGCCAGCTACAACTCCAGCTACAACTCCAAGTACCCTCCCCCATTCCCCTTCATCTTTGCTACCGATACAAACAATGGCCGCAGACCAGCTTACCAATACCAATGCCGAAGCGTCGTCAAGCAAGCACTCTATATATGAGGGAAGCACGCAATATCGACATTGGCGTTTCTCACAAGAGGAACTGGCTCGCAAGCGTTCCTCCCTCAATGCCGCTGCTGTCTCTGTAGTACGCGACGCTTTTGAGGCGGACGAGGTATGCCCTTGCTACCCTTAGCCACTGTGTACTTCACTAACGTGATCGACATAGCCTGGCTCGTCTTCCGATGTATCCTTTCTCAACGCCGACGAGGAATGCTTACTAGTCAAGCTCTACGTCGGAAAGATATCACAAATATGCGGTCTTTTCCGCTTCCCTGAAGAAGTGGAGGCTACTGCTATGTCATACGTCAAACGTTTCTATCTCAAGAACACAGTTATGGACTGGCACCCAAAGAACGTCATGTATGTCCCTTCCTATCCTTCAACTATGTGGATAGCGAGCCATTCAACGAAAGCACAGGCTCACCGCGCTGTTCCTTGCTACCAAGACCACCAACAACCCTATTCCCGTTGAAAGCTACACATCGCGTATACCCAAGACCAAGCCAGAAGACGTGCTAGAACTGGAGTTTCTGGTGGCACAAAGCCTCGGGTTCGATTTCGCTGTGTGGCATGCGCATAGAGCACTCTGGGGACAGTATCTGGACGTTCAGGTGAACATGACGCTCTGTTTTCATCGATCCATGGCTTATGTCATTACAGACCGTGCCAGGAGTCACCAGAGACGAAGCGCGTCGCGCACATCAAGCCGCACTCGTTCACGTCCGTGCATCCCGGTTCACGGATGCAGAATTCATATTCGCACCATCGCAAATTGCATTTGCATGCATGTCACTGGCGGCGCCACAAGTAGCGGCGTCCTGGGCACGTCTCAGATTCCCGCAAACCGCAGATACACTTCTCTCCACCACTGAGCCAATCAAGGAGATGGTACTCGCTCAAGGGTCATCACCGGACGTGGAGGCCGTCCGGAACGTGGACCGGCGGCTGAAGCTCTGTAAAAACCCGGAGAAAGTGGTGGGCAGCAGGGCTTATGTGAAGAAGCAGGAGGAGGCAGAGCGAAGAGCGGAAGAGAAAAGACGGCGGAAGGCGGCTAAAGTCAGGAAAGCGATGGAGGAAGGTGACCCATTCGGCAGTGAGCTCGCTGGCAATGGTGGGATAGAAGATGACGACGACGACGATTGAAGCGAATGTAGCTATGTATTCTTCGCGATCCGCTTCTCAGGTCTGTGATATGCTTTGATGAGCTTTCTTGTAGTACTACTACATGTCATTTCGAGATGACATCTGGATCACGGTTACCACTCGTTACCTATGCCTTTGAACAGCAATACTGGTATCGCCGGAGGGCAGTACTGGATATGTAAGATCATGGTATGGCACTGCAGCATTCTTTGGTTTACAGAGACAGCCTCGCTGGGAAAACCGGATCGGCCGGAAATGGTATGTGATCAAGCAGCTGAGTGAGGCAGCACGCGCGTCCGTCCACGTCGCTACAAGTACACCGCCTGTTCTCAGCCACCGGGGTCCCACCAGCCCTCACCGGCAGTTCCTCACGCCGACTTCGTCTTCAGCCTTCGTACGCGCCAGCGGCGTTCCCTCATCTTTTTCATTCCGGTTTCGGGTTCAACAACGGTGGCAAAGTTTGTTGCAGCCGGCCACTGTGGTGGCGGCTGTAGAAAATGACTATACAGCCGGCTGGTCTATCCTCCGATGCCCTCAACAGCAAATCGACCACCTCCACTCCACTCCCAGCCATGGCCTCTGATCAGTGGAGCGACACGCACGATACGGTGGTAGATGAAGACGAGCGAGACTATCAGGAGGCAGCTAATGCGGCTCCGGTGGACGTTGAAGTCGGCAAAGTCCAGGCCGCAACTCCTGACAAATCGGTCGCATCCCCTCCGGCTACGGTCGAGCCTCAAGAGCCCCGTCCCCAAGAAGGTGCACAGGAACTTGCTTCCGACGTTGAGGCTACGAGCGTGCGCAGTATGCCCATAGTGCAGGTCACTGAGCCGTGTAGTCCTGCGCCGGCGAGCGCTCAGAGCGCATCGCACTTCCCGACGAGCTCGTCCGGGCCAGGGTTGTCTCCTAATCCATCGCCTTCCCATGCCAATGCGAGACGCAATAGGAATCGTTCAACCCTCGATGTAAGTCTAAACTGAGATGCCCTTGGTCGAATGTTGCTAACTGTATGCGTCAGACCCGTGCATCGAATCGCCTGTCTGGCTTCTTCTCTTCGTTGATCCATCCAGGTCGCCGCGAGACTCTTCCTTCTACTGCTGAAGAACCTCGCTCTGCATCATCCACTGCCGTCAACTCTCCATCAAGAGCCTCATCACCTGGGCCTTCTCGGCCATCTACCCCGCCGCCTCGGTTACCCCCTCCTAGTCTCACCGAGTTGGGGCTTGCCCTGTCTCCAGTTACTGAAAACATCACTCCATCCCATGCGAGTGGACCGCCTACAAGCGGTGCCTTCCTGAAGCCACATTATCTGTTGCTATGCCACGCCCAGGGACTGGACGTTCTCCCCTTGGTATCTCCACCCACGCAGCAGCCTTATGCTCTAATCAGGAGAGTCGCCTTCAAGAGCGTCGTGGTCATGGAGCATCGAGGCGTCCTCGTCGCCATCGCTGGCAGGAGGAACGGAGTAAGAGTATATGCACTGGAGGACATCAGACGCGCAGTCGAATGGAGGATTGAAGTCGAGGTCAGGCGCCAGCAGGAACGTGCACGGCGCGAAGGTGCGAAACGAGGTCCTCTCTCTGCCATAGAGCCTCGGGAGGAGAAACGGAGGTCCTTCAGCAACGATCCGGAGAAAACACCAGTTCCACAATCAGCTGCAACGAAAGCGAAGCGTCGTTCCTCGATCTCTGTTCTCCCTGCTGCGCTACCTGCTGCCCCGCCGACTCGTACCATGAACACCAGACGACCCAAGACAGCGGAAGGACACCCACAAACGTCTGATTTACCATCGCCCTCTGGGCCTCCTCCTGCTTATAGCAGGAGCTCATCGCCGCCTCGCGGTCTTGAGCCTCAGCGTAGCCTCGAGGTATCAGCGATCGAGACTGTCAACACACGGTCCCGTGCTACTTCGTTGAATGACGTTCTGCAAGGCACTGTAAGCAGACGGCAGACTGGCGAGTTTCACGTTGAACAGTCCCAGGGAGAGCGTGGTGAAGACTCGAAGGCTGACTGGGCTTCAAGTGATGATGAGGCTATCAACGTTGTTGCCGCCCCGAGCGGCAGCCAAGTACTGGACGAAAGGACGAGCTCGATGGCCTCTGTGCCCACTTTGTCGACCATGTCTTCCCAGCCAACCGGCTCGGTCGACCTCGGCCGCGGAGGGACCTCGTCGTCCCTACAGCGCCGGAACCGTCCTGCAAACCTCGATCTATCCGCATCGAGAGCAAACCCCAGAGCGACTGTGACTGCTGTACCTTCCTCACCTTCCGCCACACTGCTAACACTCCAACAGGCACTATCGTTGTCTCCGCAACCGCAGACGCCTCGGGCTGTGCGTAGTATAAGTTCTGCCGCTACCGAGCTCTCGCCTGCCCCTGAGGGGGACGGAGATGGAGATGGAGATGGAGACGCAGATGAAGAAGACGATGGAGACCCGGATCCTTCCTCTCCCACAACCCCTACGCGGGAGCGCATTTCGCTGGCTGAAGCCCTCATGGAAAGTCGTCTGCCAGAGCTGCCTCCCGCGGGTACTCGCGTCGAACAAGCCCCCATATTAATCGCGCAAACATCAAGTTCACAAAGCCCCCGCACCTCGGAGTCTGGAACGGTAATGACACGGCGGAGCACAGGCGATCAGTCCAACCGTCGACGTCGGCGATGGTCCGTTCTCGATGGGATCTTCTCTCACTCACCTACGAATTCGCAGTCGTCCATCCCAACGCTACAGGAGGATGTTGCTTACGATCGGGTTGCATCTCCGACGGAGAGCAATGACCATGAGACCCAGGAAGACACGCCCGTAGTACCGACGCAGCGGAGATCGACCCTCTCTCGTAGTCACTCCAACCTGACTCCTTCCTCCGAGCCTCTTCAGACAGCCCTGCCAACTGGGTCCTCCAGACCGTCTTCTAGACCGTCGACATCTCCTGGTCGTACATCCCTCAATTCGCGATCTAACAGAGATCGTTCGGCCACAGTCGTTAACGTGCCCCCGTTGCCAGCAACAGCCCGTTTCCTTCCGCGCATCATCACGAATGCCCTCCACGGCCGGCGATCAGACGACCTCCCTGTCTTGCCCCGGGTGGGTGATACAGACAAGAGGCACATTGGCTTGGCTCCTCCAGCGCAGGCACCTGCGCCTAAACTTGAGTATGCGAAGCTACCAGGTACGAAGGGTGCAGTCCTTGTCAAGGCCGTGGAGACGGCAAAGAAGAGGTTTGTTATCCATATGATGTATGCATGAACAGCTACTCACTCTCTCACTTAGTTTCCTGGCTATCCTTTGCGGAGAGAACGGCGAGAAGGTAGAGCTCTTCGCCGGGACGTATCGAACCGCGCTTCAACTCTCCCGGACCTTCATTCTCCCGGACTCGCCAAGATCCCTGGAACTGCAGCTCCAAGGTGATGATTTGGTTGAGGTATTCTTGGTATTCACACAGAACGTGTTTGGACTGGAGCCCGCTACCGTGCGAGTACGAGAAGTGAGAGTTGGTCGAGCGGAGAGGAGAGCAGCTCGACGTAGAGCTCGAGAGGTTAGACCGGATACCTCAGGTGACGGCGACGCTGAAGGCACCGGCGCCGGAGAGGAAGACACAGCCGTCACCGTCACAGTTGTGTCGACCGCTACACCTGCTCCTGCCGATAGTGGTGCTGATAGTCCGGCTATTCCTCCCTCTGCCAATGGTAGCCAGACACCCGGGGCCGCACAGTCACAGACCAACGAATCTGCGGCGGCCTCTACTGATGAGCTGCTTACGCTCGCAGCAGCGCAGTCGAGTCCATATACTACCTTCCAGCAGCTGACGTTCGCTCCGAACTTCCCCCTTGCTGCTGTCGCGGACGAGTATATCATCCCTCCGACGTACACTTCCTTCATCGACTATCGTAATACGTACGAACCGGAGGTGAACGGTGATGTGAATGTGGATCTTTCCCAGGTCCAGTTCACCCAGTTCTCACCACCTGGTCTCCCAATACCTACGCCTGCTCCGCCGTCGAAGTGGTTCTACAGGGATCCGAAGGGTGTCATTCATGGTGAGTTACAGAGCAGTGTATTCGTTGCAGATGCTTATGCTGCCTCGAATCGAAGGCCCATGGAAAGCAACTCTCATGCAAGCATGGTACAGGGATGGTCTCCTGCCACCTGATCTGCCCGTCAGACGGGAAGAAGACAGCGAGTATACCCTTCTGAAGGATCTAAGGCTACAGTGCATAGACCCCACCCATCCTTTCCGATCCTCGCCTCCTCTCCCTACTCCGACCCAGCAACCGCCGCCACTCGCCCCGGATGCTTCCAAACCTTTGCTGCATCCAATCTCCCTACTCGCCCAACCGAGACATTTTGGGCCTCCCGCGCTGTTCTTCTCTTCGCGTGGAGGGCATAGTACTACGGTCGTCGATGCCCGTGGGAGATCGGTGCTCAAGGGCCGTTTCCTATGGACCGCCGACGAGGAGGATGCATCCCCGATTCGTCTCGGCGACGTCAAGCGACTCGAAGCCTTCGACGTTGAGGATAGAGCGGTCTTGGTTGCGATGCGCCAAGGTGGTGTTGAGGTTGTCGATTTTGCGGACGCGTTGCTCCGGCCAGCGGACTACTCCCGCACGATCTATCCTCACTTCCAGCCGCCTGGCTCGAGCATCTCCAGACGGGGGCCGTTTGTGTGGAAAATCGGCATGCCTCTGTCATCTATCACGTCGATGTCCTCCCTGTCGACCGCGAGCTTCATCTCTGCTAAGGCGCCGTCTTCGCTGGGTAATCGGAAGAAGAGTAGCACTGGACCTATGAAGTCACCACGGTCCGACTTCACGCTGTCGGGGGATGGGGATTCCGACAAGATGCTAGATGAGGTGCTCTTCCTTGGCAGGAAGGACGACGACATCTATTTTTGTGAGAGACGAGTTGGCTCCTTCCGGATATTGAGGCTGTCGCCTGGTGCTGCCTGACATTGACGTCGCTATGTGAGATATGCTTTATCTTCACCTAATACCCGTAGGACCCGGAATGCCATTATGACCCAGCATCACGTACCGTCCATGCCCTCGTCGTCCATCATCACCCTGATCTCGTAGCTATAGCAAACCAAGGACGTGACACTTGTACAGGCGGCTGCCTTATCGTTATTCTTGCGAGACTCACTCATTGACTCATGTATCTACGCAACGCACCGGGAACTGGCCTTCACTTGCAATATATATTGCTCTATGCTGCACACACGGGTGTGGACGATAAAGGAGCGACGGCGGTATCAATATTAGCAAGTAAGTAGCAGATGTAGTAGTTCAGCCAACAAGCACTGTGACGTTCGTGTTCGCCGGGAGAATCTCGTAGTAGGAGCGGACCTGGTTGCAGGTGACATACACACCGTCGTCGAGTTCCGTCTCCGTCGCATCGTCGAACACGGCGGGGCACGAGAAGGGGATCTTCTGCGCGAGGGAGAACGCGCCGAACGCATCGCCGACCGCAGACACGGCGCCTGCGGGGGCATCCGCGAGGTCCCTCCACTGCCCAGCCTCCGCTAGTGGCAGTGCGCTGCGCTTGTTCTTGCCGGACGCGGCGGGGGAGTTGGGGAGCGCGGCGGTCTGGTCGGAGAACCAGAAGGGCTCGCTCTCGTAGTCGGAGTCGTGCTTCTGGAGGAAGGCGGCGTACGCGCCCTTGGGGTCGCCGTACGCGGCGGCGACGGAGGCGACGTGCGGGAAGATGTCCGAGATGTCCTCCGAGCCCGGGTCGAGCCCCATCACGTAGTCGAGCGCGGTCTGGATCGTCGCGCCGTACTTGGACTTGGCTGTCCAGAAGTTTTGGCCGAGCTGGTCGCCGAGCTTCGCGTTCGTCTGAGGTGCGAGTCGTCGGGTGAGCAAGCGGGGGGGATAGGGGATAGGGGACTTACAATCATGGCCTCGAGGTTGAAGCACCGGTAGTGAAATGGCCGCGTGCGCGTCGCCTCGAACGGCTGCTCGCCGGACGCGGCGACCTGGTCCAGGAACTGGTTGGTGAAGTAGCCCTTCAGGGTCGCGATCGCGCCCTTGGTGTCCCCGCTGTACATCTGGAGTGCCGCGATCTGGTTGTAATAGAAGGTGACATGATTACTGCGTGCACGACGCATGGTCAGTACATCGGCGGCGGGGGAGAGCGGGACACATGCGGATAGAAATGACTCACTTCGCCTTGGACGCGACCTGCTTGCCGAGGTCGCTCGTCTGGAGCCAGGTGATGTACGACTTGACCCACGCCGCCATCGCCTGGTCGCGCGCGGGCGTCCAGTCCGGGCTGCCCGCGGCCTTGAGGAGCTGGATCGCGTTCACGACCTTGACCATCGCGCGCAGGTCGAGGATGCCCGTGAACGTGCCCTTCTGACCGGCCGCGCCCGGGCCGCGCACCATCTGCCCAAAGTTGAGGTTCGGCGCCATCGCGGTCTTGGGCGCGAGGAAGAACGTGTCGAGGAAGGACGCCGCGGTCTGCGACGCGGAGGCCGTCTTCTGCAGCGCGTAGGTGATCGCGTTGTAGAGCACCGCCTCGGGCATCTTCACCGCCGCGGGCGAGTCAGGGAGCGTGCGCACGTCGGGGTTGACCTTGCCGTCGCGGTTCACGTATGGGCATGTCGTCCATGCTATATTCGATCGATCAGCTGCTGTCGCATGTGGGCAATGTGAGACGACGCACTCGCACTGGGAGCCAACGACTTCGTGGGCGACGGCGTACAAGACGAAGAGCTGGAGCTCTTCGTCGTCGTCTGCGTCTTGGCCGGTGCCTCCGCGGGCGCAGGCGTGCCCACCATCGTGCCGACCGAGCTGGTCGTCTGCGTGGTGGGCAGAAGCGGGTCAAGGGAGAGCGTCGGCAGCTCGCCGACGACACCATCGACGGCGTCCTGGCGTGCAGCGACGGCCTCCGGCTTTTCGGCACCCCCGGACGCCTCCTTCCACTTGCGCATGCGGTGGTGCGTGCCGAAGACCTGGCGCTTCGCCGGGGCAGAGAAGGTGGTGGTGTGTCCGTGGGCGGCGGCGGCGGCGGCGTTCAGCCTCAGCAGGTCGCTGTCGTCGTTGTCGCCCGAGTCTTCGTAGGGGTCGGTGCCGGTGTTGGTGTCGTCGGAGTCGTCGGAATCGTCGGAGTCGTCGTCACCACCATCGCCACCGTCGTCGCTGCCAGGATTAGCCAGATGGTTCGTGCCCTTTGTACACCAGTTACAGTTGGGCCACCAGCTGGTGCAGGGGGTGAGTGCACGGAAGATATTGTTTGAGGCTGAATACCTACTACGGTGCCCAACTCAAGTAGTCGTGTGTATTGCCGCTGGGAGGTAGCACGGAGCCCTTGTCGGTAACGGCTGCAGTTGAGGGTTAGATAGGCTTGCAGAGTAGCCGACGAGGGACATACACCAAGGGCCGCCCTGCGCACTGCTGCTCGCACTGTTGATGATGGTTTGGCGAGAAGCAGAGGTGGCGCTTGAGCCGCCCGAGCCTGCCTGCTTGAGAACATAGTTAATGTTAACCCAGTCATTGGGCCATGCTGTGGCATCGTTAAAGATATATGATGAGATGGAATGAAGGGTGCTCACCGGCTGCGAGAGAAGCGGCCGAGGCGAAGACGAGAGAAGTGGTAAGCCCACGCATGATCAGTGGGCACGGTAGGAGAGCGAAAGAAAGGGCAGCACAACTGGGGATATAAAGGGCTTCCAGCACAGCTTAGAGAGCGCAGGACAGGAGGGGCCCAGGGAGCCGATTTGGTCTGGCGAGCATAACAGAATGGACCGAGGCTGACGGCATGATGGGGCAGCGGTCCGAGTCCTGTGAGGCCATGCTGGTCTGAAACGGAAGAGAGGGGGTGAACAAGACACCAGTGGACAGGGATCAAGACAGGACTAGGCGTGCTGGACGCGTGCCAGGGTCTCATACGGGCACAAGCCCTTGGCCGCTGCTTGAGCCCCGGACTCGGGCCCGAAACAGAGGGAGAGTTAGGGGGAGCCTTGTGGTCGGGAACTGCCTCGCTGTGTCGGCAGAGACGACGCGGATGTCATTAGAACACTGAATGCACGAACATACGAGACCGGTCATGTTTGCGCGCCGGGATGAGTCCTGATGCAGATGGCTGATGGGAGGCAGTGACGCGCGCGGTGGCATCACGTGTGCGCGTCGTTTCTGCCAGTGCGTGCAACGCTCCCGCGAGTGTCCGCGACGGTCGACGTCTTGCAGATGGCAGACCGCGCGAGGCCGTCGTGCAGCACAACCGTCGTCCTCAGGAAGCGCAAGCGATCCGGCAGCCCCCTCGTCCTCCGCCTCTCTTCCTCCCCGGCCCCGAGTCACACCGCTTCTCACTCTGATTCAGAGTATGAGCCTCCCCTCTCCCCTCTCGTCTCCATCACCCTAGATGCCGGGCCCTCCACAACCCCGGCACCCGCAAAGAAGAGGTATGCATGCGACTTTGAAGGATGTCACAAGGCGTACTCCAAGCCTGCTCGCCTAGCAGAGCATCAGCGCTCTCATACGGGAGACGTATGTCGATCCTCATCTTCCATCGTATTCCTTCTCATGCCCGCGGCAGAGACCATTCTTCTGCAAAGTCTGCAGCAAGTCCTACCTTCGCGAAAGCCATCTACAGGCACACTCGCGTTCACACCTGCCAGAGTCGGCCAGGCCGTTCATCTGCGAAGAGGCAGAGTGCCGCAAGCGCTTCTGGACGTCTCAACATCTCCGTGTGCACGAAAAACTGCACAAGGGCGAGAAGCCCTTCAGGGTGCGTCTGCTACATTCTGCGTGCTGCAACGGCTCTCACAACTGCGTCTGTAGTGCAATGAATCATCCTGTTATGCGACCTTCGCCAAGCAGTATCAACTGCGGGAGCATATCTGCGCGACACACGCGCCCTCGGGAACGAAGTCCTTCCGCTGCGATCACCCAGGCTGCACCAAGTCCTTCGCCACCAACCAGAAGCTGCGCGCACACACCAAGACGCACGATGGTCAGCCCTCCGTCCCCATCTCCCCCTTACCGTACGCCCGCTGACCACCCCAACAGAGAAGCGCTACACCTGCGCGCACGCCGAATGCCTCCGCCCGCCCGCATACTTCGCGAACTGGACGGCGCTCCAGCACCACATGCGCGCCGCGCACCCGCCCACGTGCCCCTACGCGGCGTGCGGCGGCAGGACGTTCTCCGCGCAGAAGGGCCTGCGCGCGCACCTCCGCATACACGCGGAGCGCGAGCTCGAGGCCGAGCTCGAGAGGCACTGCGGCGCCGGCGCCGGCGACGAGGGGGAGGCGGACGACCGCCCGCGCAAGAGGCGGCGCGGCGGCGAGGTCGGGCGCGATTGGGCGTGTGAGGAGCCGGGGTGCGAGAAGGACTTCAAGTCGGTAAGACGCTTCTTCTTGGTAGTGCCGCCCGCTCGTGCTGATCCGCGTGCGGCGCGCAGAAGAGGGCTCTCGCGACGCACCACAGGGTGACCCACCTCGGGCGGCGCGACTTCGCCTGCCCGACGTGCGGACGTGCGTTCGGGTACAAGCACCTCCTCCAGCGCCACACCGCAAAGGCACATCCGGCCGAGCCCGCTTCACCCGAGTCCGGATCAGAGAGCGGCGCAGAACACAGCACAGACGAGGAGGACCATGCTAAGACGCCAAAAGGAAAAGATACTGCTACGCCGTTCAGCATCGACTTCATCACGGGGGCCGCGTACGACGCCCGTTCGCAGGCGAGGCTGAGCAGCGGCTCTCGGAGTCTGCAGTGCCCGTTCCCGGATCTCCCGCCCTCCCTTTGCTGCAGCGACGACGCTGAGCGGGCAGCAGCACCGTCAAGCGTTGATGGGGGACCGCGGTGCTTGTATGTATTTAGCAGAGCGTATGACCTGCGGAGGCATTTGCTCGCGGAACACAAGTTGGAGCCGGAGAGGGAGGTCGTGGACGAGTGGGTGAGGAGTGCCAAGGCGGCTAGAGCGAAGGAGACGGCGTGAGTTGTAGCCGTGCTCTGGTATCTACGAGGCATATAACTGGTCATTGCGAGACTATTTTACACATTGAATCAAGACGAGGCTCCCGTTGCATTACATCTGATTGTTGGATACAATTCATCGAACACCGAGCATGGCGAGTACAGGTGATCAATTCTTGAACCAGTCATCTTTGAAGCTAAAATCACGAATAGTCGTGCACTCGATCTGTGCAAGCCAGCGTCAGGACCCTCCACCCCATCCACAACCAGATCAAACTCACCCCATCCTTATCCTCATTCAAATACTTGTCGCTACTACTCTTGATGACCACGAACCGGCGATACCCATCCATGATCGTCGGCTGCATCTGCATGCCTATCAAGTCGCGCACGATCTCCTTCTGGATCGCTTCGGGCAGCGCATGCGGCTGCGGCGGCGCGGCGCTGTACTGATCCGCCGCGAGCGAGATGGATATCTCGAGCAGCCCGCGCGCGTCCAAGCCGAGCAGCTCCGTCTGCCACGACACCCACTGCGCTGCTTTCCCTGACCGCCCCACTGGCGGCGCGCGCAGCAGCGCGACGCGGCCCTCCGCCATCAGCTCGAGCAGGTCGGTGAAGAGGACCTCGCCCCTGTCGAAGAGCGCGAGCGGGTTCTGGTCCTGGCACGTCAGCTTCGCGAGCATCGCGATGACGGAGGGCAGCACGTAGCACTCCCAGAGCGGGTGTTCGTCGATCTTCTTGATGAACTCGAGCGTCTCCAGGACGTTGTTCAGTATAGCCGCGGGGGTGAAGGTGACGATCCCCCCTGTTCAGCAGTCAGCGTCAGCGTTCGTCGTTAACATAGCAGGATGTGCGCACCTAGAGGGAATAGCTCGCGTATCCCCCATCGCTCCGGCGCGACACTCTTGTGCGTGCCATACGAATAGAAACGGATCTCTTGCCGCTTGGCACGCCTCTCCGCTAGCGCGACTAGCTTATGCAAAGTCTTCAGCGCGCCCACATGCACGAATATGACGCGGACGTCAGCTTTGTTCCCCATGTCCTTCGCCTTGAATGCCGTCAAGATCGTCCGGAGAGCAGTCGTCTCCACACCCGCCGCTTCCCCGCTCTGGCCATCCGCGCCCGAATACCAGATACAATATGTGCGCGGGGAGTACGCCAGGAATTTGTACAGGTACTTCGGGACGTTCAGGATACGCAGGGCTCGCTGCACCGCGGAGTTGTTGGCGAACTTCTCGTTGGCGAGGGCGGCAACCGCCCGGTCGAACGGTGGGTGTGCGGTCTCATCCGACCTGAGCTTGAACCATCTCGCATCGTCATACTCTTGACGGCTGAGCTCCCATGGAATCAGCGCAGCGATCATAGGCGCCGTGGGAGCCTCCAACAGTGCCTCTGGTACCCTGAGGAGCCGGCAGAGCTCGTTGATGGATGGAGGGAATACGAGCATGAGCGCGGCCTCCACACCGTCAACGCCGAGGCGTGCATATGTGAACTCGATCAAGCAAGAGGAGTCAGGAACCAAGAGGAACCCCCGCGGCTATTTGAGACTCACCGAACGCTTTGACCTCAGATGAGCAGCCAGCGCATTGACAGCCTCCGCGTCCATATCCTCGCTAGGCCCGATCTTGACAAACTGCTGCACCTGTATGCAGCTGCGCAAGATCATGTACAGCTCGGGCACCTCGTACAGCTTGCCCAGTCGGATGGAGTCAGCAGCACTCAGGCATACACTAAAGCGTAGACCGGTGGGAAGTGCTTCCGTCATGTCATAGAGCGAGATATTGCAGAGGCGATGTGCTTTTCCCTCCTCGACATCGATGAAGGCTTCGCCAGTCCACTTCCACTTCTTTGGGATGCTGTAGACAGGCATAAGGTACTGCACAAGGTATGAGATCGATACATACCGTCCAATGCTCGGTGCAGGCTTCGTCACCGTACTTCCAGTGGGGCCCGGCTTTCGGGTTTGAGTGTCTACAATCGTCTCACTGCATGGCATTAGGCAGGGAACTCGGCGCGCTGCTATCACACTCACTCCATAGGTGCGGCAAGCCTGTGGGAGATCAGGGACACGCCAACGCAGGATATGAATGTCGCTTACTCCATCGGCATCACAGTCGAAAGGAATTGATCAACCTCTGAGACCGGATTGACCGGAGCTGGAGGAGGTGGAGGGGGCACAGTACGTCTCGGTAATGGGACTGCTACTCTCCTAATGACAGGTACTTGTTAGCGGTGAACTAGCGTATCAAGGATGGCTACGAACGACTCTGGCGCAGCAGGCTGCTGAGCCGGTGGCTGGAAAAAAGGTGAGGGATCCTCTATGGTCACGGGCGAAGCAGTCATATGGTCATTGAATACACTTGTAGACGGATGAGCCTCCTGCACAGGTGTGTTCGGTTTGCTTCCTGTATTCGCCGTATTCTTCTTAAACGAGAGCTTAGATAGGTTGGATCGCTGGAGGAATAGCGTCGGCCTAGCTGCTGGAACGATGCTCCTGGCAGTCTGTGCTAGACGCTGCTTGGTGGTTATTCCTGAGGGGGCCGAAGCGCCTTTGTTCGGGGCGGACGGTTTGGGCGGTTGGTACGTAGGAGTGGTCCTCGACGGCCCTGCTGCAGATGTGCTTGCCTTCCTAGAAACATCAGCGGGACTGTCACGCTTGGCGCGGGGTGGATCTACTGATTCATATTAGTTCAATGAGAGCGATATTGGACATTGCACTTGCCCTTTGTGGCCAACGAAACGTCCGGCGACGACCGACCATCCGATCCCGAGAAAAGGGATCCAGCATGATCGCTTTCATCGTGTTCAGTCAACGTACCGGCCTTCTCCTTGCCCTTCTTGTCAACACCTGCAGTTCGCGCTTTCTTCCGGGGAGGGCTTTCCGCAGATTCCTCAGAAGGCTCCTGCAGTATCCTGACAGGTGAGCATATTTCTGTAGGAGGCCCTGAAACGTACACGTTCGGAGACAGAACGTTTCTTCCGCTTGAGGACGTTCAATGGTCTATCACTAGAAGCAGAACTGTCGGACTCCGGATGGTCTCCTTTGCCTAGCTGTATTCATTGACTGAGTGGGACAGGAAACGTGGATGCCAATCAGTACTCACAGATCGCCTTTTCGTCGTCATTGTCTTTCTCTTTGTCTTGTTCGCTGGAGGGGATGAGGGTGTATATGATCTGGGCCGCTTGATCTTTCCCATGACTGGCTTCTTGACCCCCTAAAAGATCATCGGGGTGTATGAGGAAAGTATGAGTCAAGCACGCGAGTCCATGGCACAAAGCTACCTTCGTGTCCGCTTTCTTCCTTCTGGGTGGTGGTTCGGGCTGTGGGATAGGTTCATCATCCGAGCTCTCTTCTGCGTCCGACGGATCTTGATTTGCTCGGCCGAAGGTGTTGGCAAAATATGCCTTCTCTCTTGCTGCAAAGGTGAGCATACGTAGGGTGCATATTCTCTGCTGCTTACATATCCAGGTCGGCGTCGCGTGAACAGTGTGACCTATGGAATAGTCGTCATTGTCGAAACCAATATCGCTCCAAAAGCCGTGCAGAAGACGCGAGCATTGTTCAACATTCTCCTGGGGTTCCCAGCTTTCTTGAAGTTAGTCCAGTGGCTACTCCGAAACGCCATAAACTCACGTATTGTTTTCTGAGTCGTAGCCAGCCCACTGCAACAAGACACAAGCGGATGAATGACCGATGAATTGAGATTATAGGTATATACTATACCTTGACATAGTATTCCTTGAACATAGACGTCAGTGCGCTTGTATCGATTCATAGTGTAATTAGTAGACTTGCCCATCTGCTTCGCTCATCTACCCTCGCCTTCGTTATCACCTCTGGTGCCAGTCATTTAGTCTGGCGTACATTCTAAGAGCCACTGACAGCCATTTACCGACGACATACTGTTGCTGCTCTTCTTCGGAGGACGGTGCCGCGGGTTTCTTCTTCTTCACCATATCTGACGTGTCTTCACAGGCAGTTTCCGCGATGAGTTTTCTCCCAAGGCGACAATGAAGGGGTGTCTGAATATATCGCGGTCAAGATGTGCCACCCGCCACAGCCGCGAGCAGACGGAGAAAGGAACGGAGGACGTGGGGCAGCAAACACACGATAAACAAGGCATGGCGCCCACGAGCCCCCGTCCGCGCCTCGCGCTTCCTCGTTACGCCATCATCGTCCTCACACTCCCTCCTACCACTCCTCGTATCGAGACATGGCCGACGGTGCTTCGGGCTCAGCAGAGAGGTCTGTCCAAGTGAAGTTGGTGCTGCTAGGTACGTTTTCCCCAGAAATGCGTTCCTGTACAGTGTAGATGGGTCATCGCTTCTGCCGCGCAGCCATACTGTGCAGTCTGGTGCGCCGAGGAGATCTTCATTGCATGAGAACGTCACCGTTGAATTGAGTACTTACGCATCGTACGCTATAGGTGAAGCAGCTGTTGGAAAGTCGTCGGTGGTTCTGCGATTTGTGAGTTCCTTGCATCTGCAAGTGGAGCATTTCTGACCACAATCAGGTCTCCAATGAATTCCAAGCCAACAAGGAGCCCACGATTGGGGCCGCATTCCTCACTCAGAAGTGTCGTCTAGAGGATCGTGTCCTGCGATATGAGATTTGGGACACTGCTGGTCAAGAACGCTTCCACTCGCTTGCCGTAAGTTGTTTATCTTGCTTCCGTCAAGTCGATATCTCATGCGCAGCATCTCTCAGCCTATGTACTACCGTAATGCTCAGGCTGCAGTCGTAGTCTATGATGTCACGAAGGCCTCTAGTCTGGATAAGGCGAAGACATGGGTGAAGGAGCTTCAACGGCAAGCCAACCCAAACATCGTCATCGCTCTCGCAGGCAACAAGGTCGACCTCGTCCAGCCATCCTCGTCCTCACCGGCGGCATCCCCTACGCCCGAATCGGAGGACGAAGCCGACGATGCCACGGCTACTCCGGGTGAGGCCCCCGCTAGCGGCGAAGCAGAGAGCCTAAGGCAGGTGCCGCGAGAGGAGGCTGAGGCTTACGCCCAGGAAGCTGGTCTGCTCTTCTTCGAGACTAGTGCAAAGACCGGTGAGGGTGTTGTGGAGCTCTTCACCGAAATTGGTATGTATGCTATTCTCATTTTACGGCATGTGCTTATCATTACTACTACAGCCAAGAAGATTCCTATCGACCAGATCCTCGCTTCAGCACGGGGTAACACAGGCCGTACTGGTGCTGCTGGTTCCCGGGCGGCTGGGCAGGAGGGTGGCGTTAACCTCGAGGAGAATGCTGCCAAGGGCAAGGAGTCTTGTAACTGCTAATCGCGTGCAGTTCTTTCTGACGCTTTTGAGCATCACATTGACCCTTATTCCTCGCTACCGTTATACTATTCCACTGTTGTCTCCTTGTCTGATCTATATGGTTCTCATGGTACATGTATTTGCTTCTACTTTACATTGGACACCGATTCCACCGTTGCTGAGGACGTACGCAACGGAATGAAAGACTATTAATGTTGGTGATGAATCAGGTCCACGTACGGAGGTGGAACCGCATCGTGAGGATTGTCTTGCGTAGCACTGTCAGGTACTCGGTAGGGTGGAGGAGCATGTCCGTGATCACCGTGCTCAGCATCTCTAGCAAGGGTATGCTCATCTGTGTCGATTATCTGTAATGAGTTCATGCGTGACGGGGGATGTGACCGAGGCGATTGGTGAGTACCCCCGGGGTCCCTGAAATCCGAGTCGATCGACGGCGGCGGGTCGGAAGGATCATCCATGGGAGGCGGTGGTGGCGGTGGCGGACCCGAGAGTGAATTGTCAGGATGGTCGAGGCTCAGCGCGAGCCCCATGGCCTCTATGGCAGCAGTCGAATTCATATTTGCAAGCGGTGTCACATCTGTGTCCCGAGAGGCCATCTCGACAGTCGGTGGCGGTGTGAACGAGCGGTCCATGTCTGCGTAACCGTCGAAGTGCTCCGCCGGAGAGAACCCAAACAGCACACCTTCGCCTTCGATGAGAACGTTTGGATGTGGGATGGGAGGCGGGGCCATCGACGGGTCTTCGCTAGAGGGGATGTAGATCTCTTGCTCCGACTCTAGGAACGTGGGAAGCCGAGACGAAGTGGACGCTTCCGGTGTAGAGCAAAACGGCGGTGGCGCCTCGCGCTCTTCGAAGGGGGGCGGCGCGCTGTGATAGCTGGGCCCAGCCTCGCCCTCCTCGTAGAGCGGTACGTCATAGTCTTCAGCCCTAACAGTCCGCGCAGGCGGCTGGTCGTGCTTCTTGTGGTAGGCTGTGTCTATGGACACATCGACCTGTGGTAATGTTGCCGGGGGAGGGAGGAGTACGATGGGGATTTCCAATGAAGAGACACGCTCTGTATGCGAGGACATATTCATGAATGTCACATGGACACGGAGGCGGAATGTGACGGAGTGCAGCAACGTCGTCTGGGTGATAGTAGCGCACTCCACGGTATCCGGGGCGTAGTAGTCTTCTGAAGGCAAGTCTCGCGCCTGCATTGCCAAGGGGGAGCCTGCTGGAGGGTGCAGAACAAGGCGGATGTGGATCGGCTGTGCAGGGTGCAAGCGACACGCCGCACCAGACAGCGCGACCACTTTCTGCTCTCCCTGTGTTGCGGAGGCGGACTTCACATCCGACGATGCCCGCGTCGAAGAAGACGGTTCCGCTGCAGCGTCTGGGGTAGACACTGGGGTGATAGCTGCCCCCATAGAAAAGTCGTCTTCCGTCCTCCGCCTAACACGCACGTTCCGCACCATCTCAGCGCGGACATTCCTGAGTCTGAGCCCCTGCTCGACCACCAGCTCCCTCCGCGGCACCGGCACGGTAACGTACACCGGGATCGGCTCGCCGACCTTGAACGTCGTCCGCGGGACCTGCACCTGCACAGCCGTGGGCTCCGCAAGGTCCCGCGTCTCCGGCGCGATCGCGCACAAGTGCGTGTGCGACGTGTACCGGCGGGTGTGGACGAGCACGGACTTGGTCAGCGCGGGCGCGTCACCCGCCGCGGTGTAGACGCACGCGGTGAGTGTGTGCGTGAGGGAGGAGCGGAGGGCGTGCAGGCACTGCGCCGTGTCCGGTGGCAGTGGTATCGCGAACGGGAAGCTTGACCGTCGGTTCTCGGAGCTCGACGAGCAGAGCACGACTTCCGTATTCCCAAGCTCGATCTCGGTGTCGTAAGCCGCCTCGACCGAGCGTAGGGACATTGTACTACGCATCACAGCCCTCAGCGACCTTAGAATCAGATAGGGGAAGAATACGACGCACATTCTCTCCCAGGGGAAGTCGTTTGCGCACTTCAGCTGGAGCTCGCCCTCAATCGCGGCGTGCTCGCCGTCCGCGCCCAGGTAGCCAGCCTGGAAGCTCACATCGTTGCCCGTCGGGATGATGATGATCTGTGGCTCGACGACCGCATTCGTACCATCAGAGCGTGTCTCGTCGTCCGCGGGGTCAGGGGAGTAGCTTGGGGGTGGTTCTGTCTCCATACTAATCATTAAACAGCAGTGGCGTCGTCTAGTGGGGTGTAAGGTGGCGGATAGGAATAGTTGGGTCGTAGTCTTAAAGAGGCGAAGGCTGTATGACGGGAACGGGGATTTGAGAGCGCTCCATGATCGTAGGGAACAATGAAGGCGGCGTTGGCCAAGCGTGATGTTGTGCGCCTCAAGAGCGTTTCACCCCGGCCTTTCTCGGACGTATCCACAACATGCATAAGATCTCATCACTGTTGTCCCTGGTAGCACTGCCAACGCGTTCTCGAGAAATCTGTCCATGGTATTGAATATCCATTCGGTACACTATTATCCAATACAACCTTTCCGGCTCGAAAGAAGGGGAACAAGAGAAGCTCTAGCTAACCAGGAAATTGACCGCACCATCGCCTCATGTAGTCAAGCTCCTTTCACATAGGAGTACCATGTACCTCGGAAAATTGTCCGCAGTTGATCTTGCACCGACACAGCAATACCGGTACGCAATCAGAAGTGAACAGAGACCAACGGAGGACTGGGCTAGCCTGACTCTTGGCTACGGTTTGACCTCGACGTGCTGTGGGAGAACCAGACTCGCGAGGATACCTTAGTAGCCGCCATTTCCCTCCAAGGCAGAGTTGAACAGTCATGGTCATAAGATTGCTAGCAGATATAGTTGGTACATCTGTGCAGTGGATCAGCGAACACTCTGGAAACGATCGAACTGTCTGGTACAAGAAGGTGTTGAGGATGCAGATAGTGGCGTGTCCCCGGAAGGCGTCTTCGCGCGAGGCCCTCGGACGAGTGACGATGCTCGAAGAGGGAGAATAAACCGGACGGTTTTATCTTGGCTACACATTGACCTCGCACAACCATGGGGAAAGGTAGACGAGGCTTCGATAGAGCCTATGAATCACACTATGCGGGAGAGGGATTGCAGTGGTGATCGTATAGATATATTGCGCTGATCTGTTGCGAGACTGTCAGCAGTGTGAAGACGAGAGGAAGGGACGCTCGGCCCACCTAAAAATACACAAACAATGGAGAATGCATCGATGACACGTACCGTAACCCCCTGTAGCCAGAAGGATGGGAAGAGAAGCACCATTGCGATTTCAATAACCTGCGCACAAATCGTCAGAGAGAGCTCGACATGATGAGGCATCCTTGACTGACAGCAATCACAGTCGAACGGGCATAGCGGCGTGTCTGAAGATAAGATGAGCTGCTCTGGGGATCAAGGGCGGCGAGAAAACTCCGCGTACTACCGCCTGTATCAGATATTCCGAGTTCGTCTTCCTTGTAAATGGCGAACCCTTCTTCAGTTTTTCGACCTGTGGGGCGAGAATCAGTTAAAAAGCACGAGGAAAGTGGGTCGCACGTACGAGGCCCGTTTCCTCTCGAATCTCTGAAACGCGCCTCTGCCTCTTTGTCGACCTTACTGCGTTTTGTTGTTGCTCCTCCCGCTGCGAGTTTCTCCAACTTGGCAGCCTTTATATATTTTGGTGGGGTTGCCTTGGAGGTGACCGGTTGCGGATTGACCGACGGGTCAAGCACGGTCTCGGGAACCCGACGCTTTGCGGGTTGCGAATCGCCGTCATCATCAGCTTCGCGCTTCCTCTTGGCATCCTTGGATTTCTTCTTCTTGCTCTTCTTCGAGGGCTCTGTGGAGGGAGTGGCAGAGGTGGACGCGGCGGGGATGGCAACCTTTGCCTTGCCCTTTGGTTTTGCAGCAAAAATGTCGTCGATTTCTGACGTGGGCATGAGGCGCGTGGTGGGAGTCACGGGAAAAGAGACGGGCGGCTAGTTGGCGTCGGGCAAACTGCCAATCACGGTGAGGGGACCCTCACGCACTCGAGGCTTGCACGCGGTCAAGCCACTGAACGAAGGTCAGCGGGAAGGATTCAGACTAGGGCGGAGTGTCATACGCAGATGTGAGTAGCTTCGCGGGCGGTCGGCAAGGCGCAGCTGACGTTGGTGGGGCTGCAGGCAGCAGAACGGGGTGAATGGCAGCATGGGGATGGGCGTGGGTGGAGATGGGGGCATGGGTGCTGGATTCGGGGCTGGTGGGGGCTTTGGCGGGCTGGAAGGGTTCGCGGCGAAGCAGATGGCGGCGCTGCAGGCGACGTCGCTGGCGAAGGCCGGCAACCGCAGTGCGCCTGGCGGAACCTCGGTGCCTTATTTCGGGGGATTGTTGACACCGCAATCACAGACGGTGCACCCGCAAGGAGTCCTAGTCCCTGCAAGCATGGCTCTGGCTGCCAATTCACAGCCAGGCCTCCCGCTTTCCGGCCCCCATCAGCCCCAGCCCGGGCTCTCCCCGGACGCGGCACAGCCACAGCTGCCACTGCCCAATGTCCGTCACTTATCTCTTCTGTCCTCATGCGAACGCTCATCTCCCTTATTGGCCCAGCCCGGCATGGCCCACCCTAACCCGAACATCGCCCTCCAGCAGATGCAGCAGATGCACAAGAAGCGTCAGTTCCTCAGCGGCCTCGCCACCGTCCATTCCCGCTCCAATCCCCTCCCCCCAGAACTCGTCGGCGTCCCGTGGCCCCAGGGCTACGACATCTCCACCTCCCCTTGGAAGCCCCTCGACATCTCCCGCGCAGAACTCGGCGTCATTCGCCTCGCCGGCAAGGACGTCGACCTCTACAAACTATGGATCCTTGTCCTCCAATGTGGTGGTGGACAGAAGGTGCGTCCCTCGGCATTATCCGCTCTCCGATACGCATGTTCACACTCTCGGCCTCCACCTCTCCTAGGTACATCAACAAGGAATATGGCCACTTGTCCTCCGTCAGCTCGATCTCCCCGACCACTTCCCTGAGCCACAACAGAACCAACAGCCCGTCGCGCCCGTTCTCGCGCGATACTATATGCACATCATCGGTCCCTTCGAGGAGGCGTACCGGAAAAGTCTGCGCGATCAGCAAATGCGCGCCGTCGCGCAGCAGGGCGGGCAGCAGATGCCAGGGAACGCGCAAGGTGGGGCGCCCGACGGTATGCCAGCTGCGCTAAACATGAGCGCAATGCCAGGCATGTCTGCAGACACGGGCATAAACATGAATGGCATGGGGTCAACCATGCCGTCAGGATCGTCACAAATGCTCGATACCGCGGTCCCGAACCAGATCTCGCCCACGAACGCTTCCCATACCCCGCAGCTCGCGCAACACTCCCCTGTTGCCGTGCTAAATGGGGTTTCCGGCATGAGCGCATCCTCGAGTCTCCCGCAGCACATGACGCGATCAACTTCGAGCCTCGGACCCAGTGCCATTGTGGGACAAGAACTCAACGACGTTGACGCCGACCAAGATCCAAACAGCCGCAAGCGCAAATTGGGCGAAGCCGAGGAATCAGATCTAAAACGCGTCAGGCAGAAGACAGGTGCGTCCTATATAGCTTCCCTGCGACCGCGACGTTAACCCCCTTCGCAGGTAGCGCAGACTCCTCCGATATGCGCGCCGTGAGTACCCCGTGTCTCCATGTGAACCCACCATGTTCCTGACCATATGCCCCCTGCAGTCCGTCGCCCCAGGCGGTCCGCAAAATGGACACGCAGCACAGCCTGCAGTGGGCACGAGAGTCATAAAGCAGCCGTCCAGACGCAAGATAGAGTATGTTCCACTGGCCAGGACCGTTGACACGGCTGGCGGGCGAGACGTCGATCTCATTCAACATGAGCTTTTGCGGGCCGGGCGTCGTCCGTTGAAAGACATGAACGAATGGGGCCAAGTTGATATCGACGCTCTGACATTATCCCTACGCTCAAGACTGGCCACGGAGCTGTCCTATGCGCTTACCACCCTTACCATGCTCTCTCTCATGCGATACCCACACAAAGACCCCGGGTTTCCTATTCAGCAGGCTCCCGAATTGCTGGAGGAGGCGCTGGACCTGGTAGAGGATATCGCCTTCGACGGCACAGATGACGACGTGTCTATCCATCCGGTACCGGGTGGGCGCATCCGCACGCACAGGGAAATAGTGAATGGCGTCATGGAGGAGGGCTCGAAGCCCTTCGCCGCTCTGAAGCCGAAACAAGGTTGGAGGGATCCCGACACGGGACCCCGACCACGTAGCGGCGAGACGATTCTCGCCATTACGAATATTCTCCGAAATCTCTCAAATATGCCTGACAACATGGAGTACCTCGCAAAACATGATAGGCTGCTCTCCCTCGTCCTGCGACTCTGCTGCCTTGTGTCTCCTGAAGATCCGAACGCCCTGCCGACCCCCGCCTCCAAGGCGCTTACTTTGCAAGATTTGCTAACAGTGCGCAAGGATACCGTGAACATCCTCGTCAATATTGCTGGATTCATCACATTCTCCACCGCGACACCTCCGCCCAAACAAGATGTCATCAACATACGCCGCGCGTTCGAGCTGTTCGCATCCTACCTTATAGACCCGCAAGAGGCCGTACCTCCTTTTGCCAGCATGCTCCAGTCGGGCATCCCGCCTTCCGTGCACAACCCGAGGCCCCCGCAGCTCGCAGACTCCGCACTCGAAGTCTTCACCCGCCTCTTCCAGCCCGACGACAACCGGCGGATGCTCTCGCGGGCGGTCGCGCAAGACTGGCTGTGGGCGCTGATGGAGTCGCTCGTGCACCGGCTGCCCGTGTCCGACAACGACTTCCAGGTCGTGATGCGCGACGTGTGGCTCGGCTTCGTCGAGAAGCTCGTCATGGCGATCTACGCGCTCGCGTTCCTCGCGCCGCCGCCGCTCAAGAGGCGCATCAAGGCGGACCGCGCGCTCGCGTTCACGAAGATCCTCCTGCGGCTCGTGAAGAAGTTCTCGATTTACTCCCCGCCCGAGGCGCGCATGTACTTCATCATCTCCGTCCGCCGCGCGGTGGAGGCCATGCGCCTGATCGACGACGCGGTGGACTCGTTCGATATCGGGCAGGCGCAGAGCGGCATGGGCACCACGTTGACGTTCGGGATGGGCTATGGCGAGCATGGCGAGAGCAGGCCGCAGCGCGGTATGGGCATCCTGAGCGGATACCAGGATGAGATTACGTGGGCCCTGATGCTGCAGCGGGAGGTGGTGGCGGATGATATGATGTTCACTGAGTTGGAGAGTTTGACTAGAGTGGATAAGTCCTTATCTGTATTGCCTGTCTCATGATTGATCTACGCTTGCTTTGTTGTCGTTGCACTACATATGTATAAGTATTGTATCGCCGTACTGTATCGTGTTCAACTGTGGAGTAAACCGATCGACTGCATGAATTGTGCTACACCTCGTTAAATTTGCTCCTCTTGCCAATACATACATAGATGGTTGAGATAGAGAATATCATAGAAGACATCACGTAGGGAGCCTGCACTAGCTCCGCCCTCTCTTCCGGTCGAATATTGTGACTTTGCCTGACATCTCACCACTTGAAAATTGTCAGAATACAGAATAAGCGGACTCAAAGATATTGGGTACTCACGTCACGAGAAGTCTTTCATTCTCATACATGTTTCCAAGCGAGAAATGCCCTAGATCGTGTTCACACTGTGCGATGGGCACGCCGTTACCGGGGTCGTCGCTCGCCAGGCGAACGTCCCACAATCGCACCGCGCCTGGAGGGAGCCTTCAGCCGAGGCAATCGTCCCGAGGTCGGAGGACACTCACCATCGCATCCACCTGTCACGAGGCCCAACCCCGACGGGTGGCCTTCTACCCACTGCGCCTCGACCACACCGTAGATATCCTTCGAATATGCGAACACGTTCCCCGGCTCGTGCGTGAAGGCATGCAGCTTCCCGCGACTCAAGGACCGCGTGTCGTACACGTCCGTCATGTTATCGTCCCGCGCAATGGCGAGGTACACGCCGTCCGGGCTGAACTTCATCGTCGTCACATCCTGGTGGAAAGAATCCAGCTCGACCTTGTGCGCGGCATCCGGATTCTGGCGCGCGGCGTCGAAGAGGTAGAGCGAGTGGGCGTGCTTCGCGGACTTGGTCGCGATGGCCACGGTAGTGCCTGCTGTCCGTGATCAAGAGCGCTGTGTGCAGTCGTGATACAACACATACATACCTGTGGGGTGTACGCCTATGGAGTTACCGGCCTCTTCGAGGCGCAGGGTGTACGCGATGCGCTCTGTTGAAACATCGAACACCCTGTGTGTACCGCTGAAGCCCTTCTCCCCCTTCGTCATCGAGGAGGCAAACAGCTTGTCTGATTGAGATCCCAGTCCCCATGCAATGTCACCGATTTCCAAGTTGTCCGATCTCCGCGACAGTCGCAAGTGGGAGGGTGTGAGTGCCAGCGAGTTCTTATCCCTGCCATCGTCCCGAAGCAAATAGACCGATCTGTCGAGGAATGGGGAATTATGACGGAGGGACGATATGGCGAAATAGACGTACCCATCGTGAGCACCCATAGCCAACACTGGCTCACCCGGCTTGAATAAGAGCTGCCCCATGGTGCAGTTGCACTTCACTGTAGACCAAACTCGTCGAGGAGCTCTAGGGACGTGTACGTAGTCTTACCTGTGTGAACTAAGGCCCGAGTTTCTTCGTTTTTCCTGAGAATTTGTTCCTCAGCAGGGCCCATACGTAACCTCCGAGGCTTCCTCTCTGATTGGGGCAGCAGACTACAGTCCCAGATGCGCACTGTATGGTCATTCGCACTCGAGGCCAATCGATTCGGGCTGAAAATACATTGAATAAGTCATGGCTCCGCACGCTGCGAATCATGCTCACAATGCAGGATTGAACTGCACGTCTTGCACAGCGTAATACTTCACTACTGCAAGTAGCCGTTAAAACCAGCGACATCAACCATTGAGGGTGCCATCACCTGGCGCAAGCGTGTACTCTGGGACATCATGACCAATTTCCCGCCTGTGACCAAGCAGCGTATAGTCTACCGCGGAGGTCAGTGCGAATTCCTGAGCAAGTCTTCTCTTACCGCACGTTTGCCTTCGTACCACACCGACAGCGCCCCGTCACGGTTGTAAGGGTCTACCTCAGTCACACCACCAGCATCGCGATCTTTCGCAGATCAGTTGGTGCGACATGTGGAGGGATCGGCAATCGCTCACCCTCATAGCCTCCGGAGGCTGAACTAGCGACGGCGATGCTACCTCTGTTTTGTACGATGCGATTCACCCCTGCAATGGACAACATCTAGACTGAACTAACGCGGCAGGCTCAGAGACGACACTTACCACCGGGCGCCTGCGCGAGTGTTATCGTAGGCCGGAGGTGGCGGAGGGCTGGGAAGTGATCCGTCGAGCTTCGTCCTTCACGGAGCCGACGCGACTGCAGGTAGATACGTACAGTGTGAATCTCAGAGTCAAAGAATGGGCTCACCATTGTCCATACATACTGCAAATCATAGTAGGAGGAGGTTGATGCTACCATATGTTGGCCGTCGCTGGTCCTGCCCCTTCGTCGGTGCTTCCGCTGGCCGTCTTCCTCGTTCAGCTGCTCAGGTGAAATTGACATCCCCGCAAATGTCGTTGAGATGTCATCGTCCCGGCGGAGCAGCGCCTGTCCTACGGGACACACGGACTTCTTCCACTAGAGAATCGTCAGTACGACTACAGCATAGGTGCAACAGAGCTCACATTGGCGCGCCGGTGCATGTTCAGCGCATCATGGGCATACTCGTAGTCGACCTCCGAGTCATCCGATCTGTCGTCTTCGACCAAAGTCACCCGCTCATCATCGGAAAGAGCGAGTATGGGGTCCACATCGATCAAGGGAGTGCGTGATCTGTGGCTCTCCTCCCGGCGCGATCTCTACGAGTGGCACTTTCAGCGACATCGCTGCAGCAATCGCAAGCTCCTGACCTTGGGCACAGGCTCTTCATCGCTCGAAATGACAATTGTCTCGGGCTCATTGGGTCCTGCTATCTCCCGACTGAGTGTCTCAGCATTATACTTGCGTTTTAGTATTCGCTTCGAAATTGGATTCGGAGTAGGTTTGGGGGACTGATTCTGCTTGTCTTTCTTCTGCCGTTTAGCCGTCTTGGGGAGCGTGAATTCGCCCGGGACGGCGCGTTTGGCCAAGGCCGAAGGGGACGAAGGCTGCCCAATGCCACGCGTTATTTCATATTGCCTGGAAAGAGCTGTGTCTGACGTACTTTGATAACCTGTTTGTGTGCGCCAGGAACGTGCTTTTGGAAACCCTCGTGTGTCTGGGGTACGTGTATGATCGCACGAGGACTGCCTACTGGGAGCCACTGCACATACCTTGACTGACACTCGCGCACCACCATGCCTAGTCGACGAGCCTGAGCGCGGTACCCCCAAAGCAGCCGAGCTCGCAGTTACTGAGATGGACTTCGACGTGCGAGCCGCAATAGGCTCGTGCTGGTCGTCCTCATCGTCTGAATCCGACACCAAGTCAATGGTATCCTCAGGGGTTGGCCTGGTACTGCTCGTGCGCTGTCGTTCTTTTTCCTGCCGATTTTGCGAAAAGCCACAGAAAACCAGTCCATCTTCCTCGAGCTTAGCCTTGTGTCCGGCACTCTTGTCAAGATCGACGCGTCGATACCCATTATATACGATCTCCGGGTCGTCTCCGGAGTCCGCTAGCATCTATCTAATGCTTATCCGAATTTGCTCACGGGAGAGAGATCGAGAGGAGCGCGCCGTTGTGCAGGAGCACAGTCGCTGCTCCTAAAGGTGAGGGAAGAGAGTTGGTGCGATCCCAGTTCCAGCAGTGGCGGCTGTACATGTAGCGCCCATAGACGGAGGTCGCGGGGTTGTCGATATGGATCTCGATGCGAGTGGAAGCCACGTGGGCGGGACTTGCGCCAAGACTTGACCCCGCTCGACTTTCAAGCCGCCCCCCCCAGCAGTGCTAGTGAGCAGTCGCTGTCCCAGTGCGTGTGCCGTTCACTCCGCCGCACACGATGTACTGCTCTACCCAGGCTGCCCGTCGCCTCGCCGTACGGCCCCTCTCACGCCGGTGGACGCGCCCCTACTCACAGCTCAACTCAGTCACGGAGGCCGACCTCGCGCACTTTTCCCAAATCCTCCCGCCGCCCGCGATCCTCTCCACCCTATCCTCCGCGACCTCCGCCGACCTCGAGACATACAATAATGACTGGATGAACAAATATCATGGCCGCTCCACCACCGTCCTACGCCCACGCACAACGCAGGAGGTCAGCGCGATCGTCCGGCACTGCAACGAACGCCGCATCGGCATCGTGCCCCAGGGAGGGAACACCGGCCTCGTCGGCGGCAGCGTGCCTGTCAAGGACGAACTCGTGCTCAGCTTGGGGAGTATGAACAGCGTCAGGAGCTTTGACGACGCGTCGGGTATGTGCGCAAGCCTGTATTGCATCCGTGGGGTGGGGGACTTAGATCGGTTTTGCGTGCAGGTATCCTCGTCGCGGATGCGGGCTGCATCCTGCAGTCCCTCTCAGACTTTCTCGTACCCCACGACCACGTCGTCCCGCTGGATCTCGGCGCAAAGGGCAGGTATGTGCTTGCTCCGACAGTGCGATTGTGCGTGACGCTCAAGGTCCCATGACAGTTGTCAAATTGGCGGCAACGTCTCGACCAACGCAGGTGGTCTCCGGCTTCTGCGGTATGGCTCGTTACATGGCTCTGTTCTTGGACTCGAGGTTGTCCTCCCCGATGGCACTATCCTCGATCAGCTCACGACCCTCCGGAAAGACAACACCGGCTACGACCTCAAGCAGCTCTTCATCGGCGCGGAGGGCACCCTCGGTATCGTAACTGGTGTCTCGATCCTTACCGCCGCCGCACCACAGGCATCCAACAACATGATGCTCGCATTGCCGTCCTTCAGCAACGTTCTGCCTCTGTACAAGGAGGTCAAGCGGCAGCTGGCAGAGATTCTCTCTGCGTTCGAGTACATTGACAGGAGAGCATATGACTTGGCGGTGAAGCATGGACAAGGGCGTGCGCTGGATGAAGCCGACGTACAGGGAGCCGACTGCTTCGTATTGGTGGAAACGAGCGGAAGCAATAGGGAGCACGACGAGCAGGTTCGCCTCTCCGCCTCTCCGACATGACTCGCTTATTGAATGCGTCATCGGGACAGAAACTAAACAAGC
Source organism: Fomitopsis schrenkii (assembly GCA_000344655.2). Taxonomy (NCBI): domain Eukaryota; kingdom Fungi; phylum Basidiomycota; class Agaricomycetes; order Polyporales; family Fomitopsidaceae; genus Fomitopsis; species Fomitopsis schrenkii. The sequence continues at coordinate 240,008 of KE504127.1, forward strand.
TGATGGAAGATCTGATGGAGCAAGAGCCTTCGCTCATCAACACCGGCGTGCTCGCAACATCACCCGCACAATTTTCATCACTCTGGGCGATCCGGGAGGGCCTGACTGAATCAGTAGGTAAGGAAGGCAAGGCATACAAGTACGATATCTCGGTACCGCAGGAGAAGTTCAAGGAGGTGCTCGACATCACGAAGGATCATCTAGCGTCGAAGGGCTTGATGCATGACGAGGCTGTCAAACACGTCGTTGGCTACGGTCATATTGGTGATGGTACGCAACGCGCGGTCCTTTGCTTCGACCGTCAATATTGACTGGCAGATACTTCAAGGTAATCTGCATCTGAATGTCGTTGCAAACGCGTACACACCGGAAATCGAGGCCGCCCTCGAGCCATTTGTGTATGAGCTTGTTGGTAGGTAACGTTTCAAACGCAATGGGACGACCTTGCTGACGCTACCACAGCCAAGTACAGCGGTTCGATCTCCGCAGAGCATGGCATTGGCGTAATGAAGACACATGCACTACCATACTCGAAGAATGAGGTGAGCATCGAGTGGATGAAGAAGATCAAGCACTTGTTCGATCCAAATGGTATCATGAACCCCGGGAAGGTACTTGAGTTGTAGGGATGGGTCCCTTTGGTGGTTCAGATCTAGTGGCGTGTCGTTTAACATATAATCCACAACATTCATGTACATATCATCTCAAAATACTGTAGTCTTCGTTCAACCGGAGTATGAGGCGTGCGGTGTGGCGGAGGTCACGTGAGGGAGACAAGCGTGCAACCGAGACCCTAACCTGATAAGGCGGAGGGGAAACTCTAACCCCCTCCCAAGGTTACTTGCCTCCGCTGCTGCCGCCATGGTCCGTCCGACTTTCCCGCCTTCTCTGCTGTGTATGCTGACGACTCCGCGTGCAGCCGATATTTCAGGACAGCAATGGCATGGCCGTCAAGTTCTTCATCCAAAAAGACATCCCCCAAGAGATCCAAGCTGACGTCTGCGAGACCATCGCCGTGCGTTCTCTTCTCTTCCTTCAGTGTATCGATGCTCATGTCCGGTGCGTAGGCACTCGGAGGCAGGGTAGAGGCCAAGGTTCCGCGCGCGGGGTACATGCTCGTCGAGCCCGGGACCGCAGAAGAGGAACGCCTCCGCCTCTGCTGGGCGAGCTCTGACCGCCCGGAGCGCTACTTCGTGCCGTACACGTTCGTCGAGGCGTGCAAGATCCATGGGATACTCCTGAAGCAGATATTCATACAAGACGCCCAACCTATCCGGATGCACATCGACTCGAGCATAGCGAATGTCAACGTCAGGGCCACATTGAGCGCACGCATTATGGTGAGCCTGCTTCGTCCTCCTGCTCCCTCCTGCACATCGCGTTACGCGTCCTGGCGCTTGAGAACCCACTTATATTGACTGTATGCGTATCTGCAGCACTCCGGTGGTGACCCGACCGCCTCCGCCCAATCTGCACGCGTCATCCTCGCGGACCCCAACACGGACATTTTCCAGCACCTTGTCAAGACGTACCAGGGCGAGCCTGAAAAATACGTTGAATCGTACCTCTGGGTAAAGAAGTGCATCGAGAAGGGTCAGGTCATCTACACCCCCTCGGTCTACAAGAACCCCGGTGGGCGTCGACCAGGGGAAGAGTACGTATCGACGGGCATAATCTTGCCACAACCGGGCTAACTTGGGGTGACTTGAAGGCGCACACAGTTCACCGAAGAAGATGAAAAACATCTATGCGAATGGATTGCTGCCAAGATCCCGTACAAAGAGACAGGAGGAAGAACGGGAAACCGGCTGTATGTACAGCTCTGTGAAATGGTGTGCACGAGTCCACGAGCCCCCACCGCTTTATTATACCTTCTCTGACCAGCTCCTGCAGTCCGCCGACCCAGAGTACGCATGGGTGACACGCCATACTTGGCAGTCCTGGCGGGAGCGGTACAAGAAGAACTCCAAGCGGCTCGACACAAGGATCTCGGAGATCGTCGAGCAGAAGAAGCCCGCGCACGGTGCCAAGGGCCAGTACGGCTACGTCCGCGCTCCCGAAGAGAAGCTACGGCGCATTCGGCCCAAGAAGGGGTCCTCCACCAATGCCAACAGTAGCGGCACCGGCCCCGCGGCGGGGTCCTCGAACACTACCACCTCCGAGCTGCAGGAGCTCGAGAGCTTCCCGCCTGTGCCAATGCCCGTGGTCCCAGGCGTACTCGCCCCCGTCGGTGGCGAGCCCGGCTACATGAACATGGGCATGCCCGGGATGCTCTACGCGGGCCAGCCGCCGCACGCACAGGGTAACCCGCCAATGACCGCGCTTACGCCCGAGACTGCGCGCCAGCACGCGACGGAGGAGGAGATGGAGGACGATGAGGCCGAGTGGCAGATTCGCGTGGGCGACCCCGGTGCGCCCCAGCCCGCATGGGCGAAGCGCAAGCAGGAGGCAGAGGGCTCGGACCAGGGTGGGAACAAGAGGCAGCGCACAGGGTAGGTGGCGTGTTCGTATAACGCTGGCCCCCGGTGTTGATATTATGAGCTAGTAGTGGGAGTGGGAGCCCATTGCCCCAGGCTGTACCCGCACGGGCGCCGCCGAGTGAGTCCGCACAAGAGGCGGATGGTCACTCTACCGCGCCTAAGGAGAACTCTCAAGTGGACAAGCAACCCTCACCCTGCGTCGACCCGAGTCTCAGCCTCAGCGACATCGCTCGTGAATTTCGCTTCACGCAAGAGGAAGTAGGAGAGTATTATGCGAAGTATAAGGACGTTGCGCGCACGAAGGCGCGTTTCAAGAGAATGCGGGATGTGTTAAATAATCTGGAAGACGAAGCTTAGTTGTCCGTGGCAGTGGTGTGTATCTCTTGTTGTTTGCTAGACTGTTGTCTGTTGTACATTAGTGCACGCTTTATTCTTAGTATGGACCTGCTTGTTCATCGAGGCCAATATACGCTATACCCATTGTACATGTCTGCTATGCTAGTATACTGAAACTGTGCTATGGATCAAAGTCGGTGAGTACTTTGTAGTCTGCAGCCCGGACAGGTGCAGGTGGGCTTTCGTATGGCTTGCGACGTCTGGGAGTTGCGCGTGAGTAGGCAGAAACACAATGAGAAGGCAATGACCTCACTTTTCTCCAGCAGCAGCGGATGGGAATGAACTGAACAGATCAGGATGCTTGGGTAGCGGAGACTCACTGCGCAAATGATAACTTGAAGCTGAACTACCCAGCAGGGTAAACACACACCTAAAGTACGGATGCTTGAGCGCATCCACAGCGGATATCCGCATCTCCGGGTCATACGTCAACAAGCGCGACATCAAGTCAATGCCTGCCGCCGTGATGTACTGGAACTTCTGTTGCAGCTGCGGTGGTTGTGGCGGGGGGAGCGTAATCGACTTTGCGAGGGGAAGAGTTTGGTACTCCGGCCACGAGTGGAGCGTTGGTGGGCCGAGAAGCTTGAAAACCATGAACAGCAGCTCCATCTCGCTCTTCGCCTGGAAGAGCGGCTCCTTCAGCATCAACTCGGCGAAGATGCACCCGACGGACCACATGTCGACCGCTGTGGAGTACTTCGTGTTTCCAAGCAGGAGCTCGGGTGCGCTGTGGTGGTGATAGTGTTGTACGCCACCAGGGAGGCATAGGTGAGCTTACCGGTACCAGAGCGTCACAACCAGCTGCGTGAGGCCGCCCACGCCGACAGGGTCTCCGTATCGACGCGCGAGGCCGAAATCTGCGACCTTGATAGTGCCGCGGTTGTTCATGAGCAGGTTACTCGTTTTCAAATCTCGATGGAGGATCCACCGTTCGTGACAGTGGGCGACTGCTGAGAGCAGCTGTAGCATTAGGGTCTTGATCTCGGACTGCAAGAAGGGTGCAGGCATTGTAGTCAGGAGCGTCTTGAGGTCGTGCTCAATAAAGTCCATGACGATGAACACCCTCCATAGCATTGCTTAGAAGATCTATCGAGATACAGGACATGTCTGACACGTACTGCGTCAACGTGTCTCCCACAACCACTTCTCGTATCCCCACGACGTTCTCGTGCTTACACACCATGAGGGAGTTGATCTCCCTCAGTGCAGTTATCGGAAATCCATTCTTCTCCTCATCCAGCTTTAGCTTCTTCAGCGCCACGATGTCTCCAGTCTCCTTGTCCCTTGCTCGAAACACGACGCCGTACGAGCCTTCCTCAATCGAGTTGAGCCTTTCGTAGCTATACACGGAGCGTGATGGCATGAGTGGTGGGTGCAACGTCCGCGGGGGGACAAAAATGCTATGTGGAGGTCGTTTGTGCAGAATTGCTGTGCGTTGCGCCTCAGCAAGTAGTCTCGTGGAAGGTTGGGCCTGCTCCGGGGTAGGCGATGTCTTCGCCGACTTGGTCTTCGAGCGTCGTTTCGGAGGCTGAGGTAGCTGCTCGACCAGATCATTTTGTTCGTCAATGTCCCAGCGAGAGCGTTTCCGAGATGGTGTGGAAGGCCCTGCAACGTCCGACATTGGCGGTACCAGAGTTCAGCAGATGCGAGGTGAGTCGCCACCGTGACGATGTGGCGCCCCCAATCCCGTGACCAGCACTGGCGGTGATGCTTTTAAATAGTCTATTGATTATTACTGAAGCTTAATACTCTCGACCAGTACTGCGATTTCGATAGCACCTAATAAGTGACACAAGAACATGTAAAAAGTCAGGTGTGATAGTATCACACAGTGATTATAGTATGCGCATGAATATCGTACTAGTTATAAATGCAAGACGACATGAACTTGAATGCGAATTTGCTACGGCGGCGTACTGTTCGATGCAATTCACCCTGGGCATGCAAATACTCCGTCGTCATTTGCTCCTCTCGTTCGTAGGTCGAATGCATCCACGTCTCGTCATCGGGATATATAACGCCTGTTATGTTAGCCCCACGGGAGTACATCTTCAGTATTCTGCACAACGCGAGCGGCAGGAGATGCGTCGACATCGTGACCAAAACCGACAGCCCGACCTCACGCAGAGCGTGGCCGGCAACCTTCCGCCTCTTCACAAACGCGGCGACCTCACGTAAGAAGCCCTGGTCATGCGCGCCGAACAGATTGACAGACTCTAGCGCCGGCAGTAACGTCGATGACCCCGACATGTGACGGAGGGAGAGCTCGTTCAGGAATGCGGAGACCTGGGGGCCGCTGAAAGTGAAATGTTCGAGAGTCGGGAATGCGACGACAAAGCGAGAGAGGCGTCCAAGTGCGACGTGAGGAGGGGTGTTCCCGACATGGACTTCGAGGCCGAGCCACCGCAATTGGGGCAACTTGGTGGAACCGGAGGTAGGAGAGGTGATCGCCTCGATGCATTGGTCAAGCATCTCTATATCGTCAATGCGCCAATCCTCGATTTGAAACTTTGACAGCGCGGGTGCGTCAAGATGCTGAAGGACAGCGCACAGAGACGCCGCACCGCACAGGCGAAGACTCTGGAGTACTGGGAAACGCAGTGAGGACAGTGTGAAATCATCCCGTTTAGCGGGTTGCCCGACGAGTGTCAGGTGCGTGAGACCAGAGGCCGCCACGGAGAGTGCGTGAAGGTCGTTCGGTGTGAAGGGCCCCACGACGGATGAGAACTCGCGCAAGGAACGCAAACGAGCTATCTTCGACATCGGTAGCCCGCACTCCCGAAGCTCGACCCTTCGCAGGGAGGGGGCGCGTCCGTCAAAAACGTCAAACGCCACAAACAGTGGTCGGTCCTCTGGATTCCTGCCGCTGTTGATCGGTTGATAGATTATTTCGAGTGTCTCGAGCCTGGGCATGGCTAGGACGCCGACAGCGTCCACAAATGCGGTGAGAGGTTCCGGTGACGACGCCACGATGTGTAGCTCACGCAAACGCCGGTGTTCTGCAGCCACGAGCTGGATTAATACATCGAGGCTGTTCGGACTGGCCACATCCGAGCTACGGAGATTGAGGCGGAGGTGGACTGTGAGGGCCATCGAGCCACGGGTCCGGGGTGTCGCAACTTCCCGGTCGTCCGTCGCAGACTGAGCCGCCACACGCTGAAGGAACTCAGCGGGCATCGCGTTTGAAAGCTGCAAGGTAGTCCACAAACATGCATACTGCGTTGCCACGGATCGCCATCGCCGACAAACGGTGGAGACCAGGTATTGAGGTGGTAGCCTGCACGAGCACTCTGCGCCTCGCAGCAGTGGCGTCGTGCGGCATTTACCGCAACCGTCTATCTTCGCCACGGATAGGAAGATGCAAAGCAGAATCTCGACTGGGAGGTCATGAAATTGCTTGCCACCATTTCTGGCATATCTTTTTGTCTGGCGAATGATGGTTAGAGCACGCATTGAAGCCACACTTTGGCTCACTAAGTTCACCACTTTGAAGGCCGCTTGTTTGAGGGCGTGCATTTTCGGAGAAGGGAATTCCCAGATGCCGCATTCTCCGCGATTTATAAAGCAAAGAAGGCATGTACGATGGAAGGTGTCTGTGTGCGTTAGAAATGCACTATCTTGGGTACAATCATTAGATTGCCAGTGCCCAACCACAGCTTGAGCTGGACGGGTCGTGCGTCGGCACCGATCAAGAACAAGACACGCGTGGATGCGCTGCCCCTGTTTCAATCCACAGAATATATCCAGCAACACTCCAAAGAATGAGTGTGTGCTTCGAGGAAGTCGTCCACAATCCTGTTGCATGTGTGGCCGGCGGCGATGCAACTGATTCCGAGTCTGTTTTGTCACCAAGGCTGACTACGGTAATTCCGGACTGTCACCTGCTTCAACTTGCTGCTGGAACAACATTTCCGAGTAGATGCAGGGCGATGAAAGGAGGCTGAGAGGGCCCGCCGGTGGCGCTGAGCAGTGAGCGCTAGTGGCGGTCACATGATGCGTGATGGCGACCTCCAAGGCTGTGACCTGAGGCCTGAGGCCCCAGTGAGCTGTAATAAGCGTTGTCTGCCGAATACACTTCGTTCTTCGTTCTCCTGTATCTCTCACTCGGAAACGCTGACCGTCACCACTCTTCATCGGGGTGTCAGCTTGGGAGGCCTCAGCTTCCCAGACAGTGCTGGCTCTTCCCCTGCTCGAAGTGAACGCAATCGGTACTCATGGCGGAAGGATTGAGCTGAATTCTTCTCGTGTTCTTATCTAGGGTTCATGGTCAGTTATTGGCTGCGTGGGGATGAGGATGTTAAAGTGCTACTCAGGGTCCTGAGACTCGTGTCAATGCACGGGGCGAGCCCGTGACCACGATTGTCCGGAGTCAGGACTCAGGGTGTACGTACAATCTCCCGTATCAGAGTTCGTGATACGCTCATTCGCTCCCCACACGTATAAAATATCGATACACTTCGCCTAGGGGCTTCCTTCGCCGCGGCATCCTCTTTATAACCCGTCACTCGACTCAGACAGCATCATGTCGACGACGATCGATTATCATTCCCCTATGGTCGCAGACATCGAGTTGAAAGATGAGATCATTCTGGCGATGGCGAACGAGTTGAGGCAATTACGGCAACAACTATTGGAACACACGAATGTGCCTTTGGTACTGCAGCAGTGGCTACCATTCGAATGGTAGACCTTACTGACACATCAATCAGAGGCCACGCCGTGCTGATGAACAGCATGGAGATGAAATGACACTTGACTCTCTGCGTTGCCAGCTTGACGATGTATTATGCACGCGAGAAAAGGAGCGAACTTTGCATGTGGGTTGAATTTTTACCAGTGAATCCACTTCCTGACACTGAGCTATCAATTAGACAGAGACACTGAATAGTGTAGTGGCAGAGCTCGCTTCCTTGAGAAAACGCTATGAAGAGACGAAGCGAGCTCTTGAGGTTAGTTGATAATGTTCTAGCACGAGAGTGCTCAACTCATCCTTGCCTCCCTAGGCTGGCCAGTGGTCGACAAACACGCAAACCCGACCTTCGGGATCATCTACTGAGTCACCCATGGATACTGACACGGTGAGGATAGTTACATGTGGATGAACTGCTCCCAGAAATGATGCTTCTATGAAAAGGAGACCATTGCTGAGGAGGAGTTCCAAGTTGCCAGCTTCCTTAGCACGCATGGTACCCAGGCTAGTGGGCACTTCCCGCCGGTCGACTTCTATGAAAGCCCTGTGGGCGTGAATCTCTGGGCTGCCTTGCGCAAGGTATGCACTAAGTATAGGACCACGCATCATGCCCACATCTGATAGGACACCTTTCCTCCCCTAGGAACTTTCGGACACACCGTATGTGCACCCTCCCAGTAGCCGTCCGAGCTGATGCCTGACTTGATCACTGCAGAGTCCTCGACAGGGTTCTCCACCCAGATATTGTCATATGGCAGGGCGGTCACCTCGGTGCAAGGCGCTGTCTACTCCTCTATCCATCGCAACGCTTCACCCTGTCCGACAAAAGCACGAAGGCGGAAGGATGCACACAAAGCCTTGAGCAAGGCGCTACACGCGAGATCATCTGCAAGGTCGACAAGACGTGGGGTTATTGCGGGACGTACAAATGCGTCGGCATCTTGAATGCGTCTGAGGAGGACGTGAACCAACTCGACCCCCCGGTGCGTGTGCATCCATCATTGACTCACTTCGGTATTTGATTGCCTGACAACGGTGTAGCATACAATCATGAACGGGATCATGCAACGGACTGTCACTTTCGCCGCGAAAGGCGCGATCCCGGCGCATGTGGGCAAGCTGGTGCGGGAGATGTACCGCAGCGGTACACTCTCCCTTCGGTGCTACGGGATGGAACTCGTCGACCGAGTCGAGGCCCTTGATGATGCGTTGGAGACCTGCGCGATACGCCGCACCGATGCCAAGCGCCCCTCGGACGGTGAAGAGGAAGGTTCACGCAAGAAGCAGAAGTCCTTGTGAACACTGCTCCACGGGTAGAAGTATGCCGATGCGCGACTGCTCACTTGTTTACGTCGGGCGCGGCGTCGCGGTGCGCCACAAAGCGGATGGAGTCGGAGGTATCTTGCACGGATTTGATTTGTCTGATTGGACACTTCATTTTCCCCACATAAAGTAGGTTCATGTGCATCTTCCTGGAATTGTCTGCTATTATGTCACTCCGCACTCAAGTGACAGTGCCTTGTGCGAGAGAAGATGTGAACGAGGAAACAGCAGTCGCTCATACATGCCGCTGTATTGCACCAGTTGAACGCTATTGGATTAGACCGCGAGTAGTATTTCAGTTGACTGTTCGAGACCCAGTGGGAGTAACGGAGGCGACTTCCCTGGATGCACGCCGTTGACCCCAAGGCCCATGAGCGCCGATATATCCACCTTTGTCCTATCTTCGCCCGCTTCCTACCTGCCATGGCTGTTGTGCTCGATATATGATTAACACCGTTGTGGCCGTTATCATACTTACGTGAATTCTAGTTGCCCTCATGAGCCCCAGGCGGCGAACTTGAGACGTTTACCGCCTGGTCCGCGTGGATGGCCACTCATCGGGAATGTCTTAGACATGCCGAAAGCCCATGCGTGGAAGACGTTCGCTGAATGGAGCAACACATGGGGGAAGTTCCGCAAGATATATTCAGTGCTACAATGTTCTGACATCCGTACTGTGTTGCAGGAGACATCATGTCGGTCAACCTATTTGGACGGACCATGGTGATAATCAACTCGCCGAGTCTCGCCGTGGAGCTGCTAGACAAGAAGGGCGGGATCTATTCTGACAGGCCTAAATTCCCAGTAGCCGGGGAGCTCATGGGATGTGAGTGTCTCGTAGCGTTGCATCATTACGTTTCGCGCCTCAAACAGCTTCGCAAGCTCCTTGCTCAGGCCATTGGTAATTCAAGCACTTCACTCGTCAGCATATCTGGACATATGGAATATGAAGTTCGCGGCTTTCTCTATCGCGTCATGTCTTTCCCCGAAGCCCTGGACAAGCAAGTGCACAGGTAGGTCTGATCTGTGAATGTGGTATCGACAAACCTAACATTGCACAGATACATTGGCGCCTCCATTCTGCGGTTCACATACGGTTGTAGTGTAGAGGACGACGACGACCGCCTGGTCTACGCCATGGGCCACGTTGTGTATGCTCTCATTGACAGCCAAGCTCTTGTACCTGGGGCTTACTTGGCTGATATGTTCCCAATATGTAAGTGGCCCAGTCACCATGATGTACTGCATCCCATGCTGGGTGTTCACTAACGTGATTTTAGTGAGGACAGTTCCGGCATGGTTTCCAGGCGCACATTGGAGGCGACAAGCGCAAGAAGGACGCAAGCTTAGAGACAGGACTCGCGAGCTGCCGCTTGAGTATGTCAAGCAACAGCGAGTAGGTATACGTACTTGCCACCACTTAGTAGCGTCTGCAGTCATGCGCTAGCGTAGCTGACTATCGTGTTCTGTAGCGAACTGGTACTCTACCGCCTTGTTTCGTGTCCCAGTTCCCGGAAGATGGTTGTGACCCAATAGAAGATACTGTCATCGCTGATTAGCCATGTCTTTGCATACCGGTAGGGCAGAACTTCAAGTTAACTCTGCTTGATCTCCTCATGGACTAGCACGGGGTTTCTGTTAGGTGGCAGTACGGTAAGTCAACCAGATCCCTCCTCATGTTGTTCTTACGATGTCAATCATGCACGCAGTCATCATCGGCAGCAATCATGGCGCTGTTTCGGGCCATGGAATCTCACCCCGAAGTACAAAGAAAAGCGCAAGACGACATCGACAGAGTTGTCGGAGAAGATAGGCTGCCAGATACCACTGACCTAGACCGATTACCGTTTGTGCAAGCACTCACTCGGGAGCTTCTGCGGTGGCATGCCATCGCTCCTTTAGGTCATCCAGTCTTTCTCGTGCGCAGTCCAGTAGTAACGGGTGAGCCTAGGGGTGCCGCACAGCGTCATGATCGACGATGTACACGGCGAGTACTTGATCCCGAAGGAATCGATTGTCATCGCGAACATTTGGTGCGTTGAAGACCGTGCATCGCTGGATTCTGCTCAGAGCAGCACAGGCCCGGGGCCATGTTGCGGGACCCCCGTACGTACAAGAACTCTGAGGTCTTCAATCCGAGTACTTAAATTCCTCCCTACAGACGGATCAGAGCCCGAGTACGACCCGCGTCAAATTCGCTTTGGGTTCGGCAGGCGGTCAGTACAGCTTAGTTCCCAGTGTACTAGCAAATTGCTCACCAACGCACAGCATATGTCCTCGTCTGTCTACGTCCGAAAGCACCACTCAGCAGAGGCTGATCTAGCTGAGTTGTCACTCTTCCTGACCGCAGCGACTGTGCTGTCCGTCTTCAATATCTCGAAGCCTATCGTGAACGGAAGAGTCTTGGAACTCCCGGTACAAACAGATGAGAATGCCGCCAAGTAGTACGTTTGTTGGGCTGTTCTAGGCTGGTGTACTCACTAAGCACCCGCCAGCCATCCCACGCCTTTCGACATCCGACCCCGATCGACGAAGGCCGCAGCTGTGGTAACCCCCGCATATGAGAATTGTACCTGAGTTTCCTCGGACTAAGAGCTCAAGCCTGAGTGCTCGTTGCGATATACGAGGGTAGGCCGCATGCGTACTAGTGTGGGCCCAGTCTGTACCAGGAAGAGCTAGTTGGCTATCCCTTGTACATCATCCGCTATATGCGCACTATCCTCTGAGATGGTATGACCTCACACGTAATTGCTACGATCCTTGGTGCAATAGTGGGATCGTATGCATGACAGTCGTGCGATTGCCTAGCGTCTTGGACCATATGCAAGGCTGCGATGACCAATATCAGACGTCCTCATCCCTAGGCGAGCAGCAAGGGCAATCCCATCCCGTGGATTCAGTAGTGACCTAGATCACAAGTCATCTTGGGAGTGGGGTTGACCACCGCTTTTTGAGCTATAGCATGTGCGTCAATGAACTGCGTTCGTTGCGATACATTACTCCATCAATTAATACATTGCGAGCGCTGCGAAGGTTATTCGGCTCGTCAGAAATAGAAACGACAGAGCGATGGCAAGGGAGACGTGGGCAGCTCACCTACATTATCTTAGACATAACAAAGTCGACTCTAATCGGCAGACGAGCCATCCGACTCTCGTGCCTTCTGGATATCCTCCTTGACCTCTTCTACGCTAGCCAGTCCTGGGAGTAAGATTTTGAATGTACCTCTATCTATCAAGACGCGTCGTATCTACACCGGAAGGTAAGTATGACGCAGCTTGATACCACAGCGTGCGGACGTACCTGATTCGTGATGAGCTCGTGCAATTTTGGTACATCCGCTAGCTTTGCTCGGCTTCCCATAAGTGACTTGATCTGCAGGTTGAGCGTAAAGTCGGTATCTGGGGATGGAAGAGCAACGGTGAGTGTGGGGTGCGGAGAGTGGGGATGTGGCGGCGTTAAGCGTATCTGCGGCCGACCGTCAGTGGTGATGAGGGTACAACAAAAACGGCATCCTTACCGTAGCGGAGAAGAGCGAAAGTGAAATGGTGAGTGATACTGGCAGTCGAGCGAATGAAGAGAATGGATAGTTAAATAGAACAGAGGTGGAGAGGGATATCGAGACGGTGTCCACGTAATCCATGTCCAGCTCGATAGCCTAGTACACGCAGACAAGGGGGGTCAAATATGTTGACGAATATATTGATGTGTCGCTGACTTACGGGGTCGGCATTCTGAATCGTGGGCTTCTGGCGTGCCCTAGATAAGCGAGGTGCAGATATGCCGAGGTCGACAGAGTGGACTTGGATAGGATCCTATGAAGCGCATACAACGTACAAAACGTTGAGCAACAAGTGAATGATTGCACCGAGCAGTTTCACATACAAGGAAGCCAGGTGGCCGCACTGTGTTGGCAAAATCTTCGACCCGCTTGCGTGCAACTTCGTCGCCAGCAGCGCCAGACCGTCCATCACGCAGCCGTACACGATACGAGTCTACTACCTATGTAAAAGCGTCTGTATTAGGCCTGCGCATTACAAGCGAGTGACTACCAACATACCTGGCGTAGGACGCCGTTCAGCCAATCTGCACTCTCCGACCCGCCTGCTTCCGCCTTGCCGCCTTTGTCCAGCCCTGCAGCTAGTCGCTCCGCAAAGATAGCAAAATCCTCTTCCTCATCTCGATCTACCTTTGGTTGGTATGAAGACGTGCGGTACGCGCGATCAGCGACGGTGTCGAAGAAGAGGTACTTGAGGATGAGCACAAGAAGGAAGAGAATGGAGAACTGTCCGAGGATCAAGCCCTGTGTGAAGGTAGGTTGAAGACTGAAGACGTATGCATTCCCCATCTCGCGGGTCGGTCGAGGGTGGGCTGGCGAGATGAGGACGTGCTGGGACGACTGCTCATGCGACCGGGATGGAGGTGGCTGGCTGGCCGTGGTGACGATCACCGAGCGGAATCCCTGCCGCGTGTGGCCTGTGATTTTGCCATCTAATCTTATCTCGTTACCGAACATCAATTTCATGGCATCTCACCGATCGACGGCTGGAGTCTGAGACAACTGGCTTCCACTCGAGGTCGACCAGGATGGAGGCATTCACCGCTCTCGTAACATGGCCGTCTGCTCCCTTGACCTCACGAATCGTACGGAGAGCCTTGTCATCTCTCGACCCACCTCCATTTTTGGTTGAAACGCTGCCCGACCAGCTGGTCTTTGCGCAGGGCAACCTACTGCAATGGTCGACATATGACGCTATCGACCACGACTTGACCCATATCTCTCCTACTGGATCAAAGGTTCTCTCATCCTCGTACACCATCCGAAAAGCGCTCATCCGGAAGCACTACCTCTCCCGGTGCATACAAAACTACCTCACGAAACATGGCGACTCCCCGCTACGGCATGCCGTGCCGCAGACATGGGATATGGAGCTCAGCTTCGCCGATGAGCTGGACGAGATGTGGAGTGACGGACTATATGACCTTGGGCAAGAATTGGACGCGGATGACGTCAAGAAATGGTGGATTTTGAAGCCTGGCATGGCGGACCGAGGCATGGGTATCAGGTTGTTTCATACTAAGGATGAGTTGACGCAAGTATTCGAGGGCTTCGAGCCTGATTCCGATGAAGACGAGGAGCAGGTGGATCAACAGGGTACTACAAAACCAGACACGATCGTTGCAGCCTCGCAGTTGCGGCATTTTGTCATCCAAGTAGGGCATGACTCTCAATCTCGTGCATCATCTCTCTCTAAACCTTTGTAGGAATACCTCTCTAGACCGGTACTTCTCGACCCAGCGGAGGTGCCACTTGACGGTACACCCAAGCCACAGCCACAGAATCTGCACGGTCACAAAGTCAGCTTCACTATGATCGTATCTCTCTCAATGCCGCTCATGCGGGGCTAGTTTCATCTCCGCGTTTACTGCGTCGCCTCCGGTGCCTTGACGGTCTATATGTACACACAGATCCTCGCGCTTTTCTCAGCTGTGCCCTACGCTGCCCCAGGTCTCTCAGAGAAGTCGACAGTGGACTACATCAACGAGGACCTTGCGGCTCACCTCACCAACACTTCTCTGCAAACGGACCGTGGAGAGGCCGGCGTCAGACTGCTTGACGAGATGGTCGGATGCCACGTCGTATCCTCGCATCCTACTACGACACAATCGAACCGGGTGCGACCGCAACAGCCCAGGCCACCGCGGGCGATGGGGGAGATGCTGGGAGCCGAGGATATACGCGTCGGGCACAAAACACAGCAAACCGACCCAGTCTCACATTACGACGAACTTTCTGCGGGGGACCTCGAGGACATCAAGTCGCAAATAGCGGAGACCTTGGGTGAAACCTTCAAAGCAGCACTGGAGATGAGCGTTCACTTCCAGGTCGGAACTCGTCCGTTCATCAATGACCGCGACTGATACGAGCCTTCTCAAGGCTCTTCCAAACGCATTCGAGCTCTTCGGCATCGACTTCCTCGTCACACACGCCGATGCACCATCCACCGGGCGCCGATATCAAGTCTATCTCCTCGAAGTCAACTCCGAGCCCGCCATCGAATTGACAGGCCCGCGGCTAACATGGATCTTAGAGGATCTCTTTGCAGCGATCGGGAAGACCTGCGTCGCGCCCTTCTTTGGTGGCCCAGTCAGCGAGGAACAGTGGAAGATAGGCGAGACCAAGGAGTCCTTCAGGAAGTGTCTAGCAGTTGAGGTTCGGGGGTCGCGCGGATGGTAACCGAGGGTGAAGTGGGCGAGGGTGTGTGTCAATCCATTGTATCGACGTATGATTATTACAATACAGCATGGGTGTACCGAAATAAAGCACGGTACACAGTCGCAATTGATTCTTGATGGTAGGAGAGCCGGGGCCCGGGAGCGATCAGAGGACGCAGAAACGCGCACGATTCCTGTACAGCTATGGATGATGCACCTCGCATAGGATGTTGATGATCCAAGAATGTAGTGCGGCTGAAATTTCACGCTGCTTTCCAGCTAATCAGGAGCTCGCCGCAGGCCACGGCTGGAACTTCATAGAATAAGCACCGCCGTCCAACGCATTCTTGAGGCAAAGCTTCCAGAAGCTATGACCGAGGGGCGGCTGCAGGAATAACGCGTTACTTTCAGGTACACGCCATGGTATATGCACGACTCACGATAGCACGCAACGAATTCCGGGTTGCTCTAAAGAGTCCCAGCGGTTGCCATATTGGCACGTTTTTCTGACCCGAGAAACAGTCATACACAGATCATATGACCATGCAAAGACGACGCAACCGACCTTCGCGACGGCTTCTTCAACAGTCATCTCTTCACCGGGCGCGAGTTCGAACGACATGGCTAGCACAGACCCTAAGGCACCGTCTGCAAGTCGCTTCTTCCTGTCCTTCCAGAAATACTCCTCGAGCACGTCGACAGGTCGTTCATCATGTGCAGTAGCTATGTACTTGTACTTGTCCGCAAGCAGCGTGAGGGGGAGTACTTGCGCATCCGCCAGGCTGTACATCGCGCGGGGGTTCGAAGTTTCTTTGTTCTTCCGTAGCGTGATGCCGAGGAAGTGCGTCTCCGCCTTGTGAATATCCGTCATCAAGTCCATCGCTTGCCAACACGCAATGGTGAGCGTGTCTCTGTCGTAGCAGATGAGTACTGCGGTTGCGATATTAGAGGGAGAAAAGCGAACATTGTGGATCTGCGCCCAGGCCATCAGGTCATTGAGCACCTCTTGCCTATGATACTAGAGTGAAGACACGTGTAACGGTTTCAGAGATTAGCATACCTTGTACGGGCGCTCTTGGCCTTTGTGCTCTTCTCACCAAAGTTCATACTCGTGCTGTTCACAGCGGCATCTTGCAAATAGGTCAAGCTAATGAGGAGGCGTAGGTAGATGCGTCTTGGCGGTCATGACTCATTCAGTTGATTTAAGCATACCATACTTTCTTATGTTTCTTCCAGTCCGCGACTTGACTAGGAGTGCCAGCGTTAGTGTATGCCTCCGAATTAGAGTTATAGCACAAAGGTGCCACGTATCGTGTATCACGGTTTTTAAGAGAAGGGTAGCAACCTCGCTGTGAGACTTACCATTCCCGCGAGCAGTAGGGCACGGTACGGCACTTCTGGCAACGCTTAAGAGTCTCCCCGGAGTCAGCCTTTTTCTGGCAATAGGCGCAGACGTTCTTGTCAGGCTTCGGGAGACCGGACGTTGTGATGGGAAGCGGTACGATGGACTCGGACGGTAACATGGCGATGAATGATGGGGGCGATGGGGAGGAAGAGGAAGAGGCGGGCCACTTCAAATTGAAGAAAAGACGAGCAGATATATAGCCCAAGTGCAGCGACTCCGACGCGTTTGTGGCGACCGGGATTCGCGTGGGTGGCATGGCACAAAAGGAATGTTACGCCGGCATCTCGGCGGGACGCAGGATCTAAGATCCAAGTACTGAGTTCGATCGTCCGGTTTGCTGAGACTCAGCTTTCCTCCCGGCTCTCGCTGCAACACAATCCTCCAAAATGACGACCAACACATCGAACATCGTCTTTGACGACATCTTTACGATTAGTGCTATTGACAAGGAGGGGAAGAAGTTTGACCGAGGTGCGCAAAGCCAGAGGCGATCGCCATTTGACTGCAGAGACTGAGAAGCATGCACATTATAGTGTCACGACTATACGCACATTCAAAGAACTACGACATGGAACTCACACTCGATTACAACGTGGAACTGTACCCACTGCAAGCAGACCAGTCGTTCGCCCTTGCCCTCGCCTCGTCGCTAGCACGAGGGCCGAATACAGCGGGAGACGAGGACGAGAAGGACCGCGACGTCTGGAGGCCAGACGGAAAGGGCAGGAGAGGACTCGAGGAAGACTATGAGTATGTGATGTATGGAAAGGTAGGTATCTTGGGCTGGCTGTGCGACGACCTGTTCAGAATGATGGGGCTCATCCTATGCGTTAGGTGTACAAGTTTGACGGTGGCCAGCAGGAGATTGTGTACGTTTACTTCTCTGTGTTGCATGTAAGACAACTCATCGCGACATCAATAGGACTGTGTATGCGTCCTTCGGAGGCCTGTTGATGTCCTTGACGGGCTCGTTCCGGCATCTGACAAGCGTCGTGCTCGGTGATCCTATATACATACTTCTGCGCAAGTAGACGACCCACCTACTTTTTTCCTGATGTTGTATCTTACTGCTGATGTATCGAAACTCTCAGACACTGCAACCCCAGTGCCACGGAAGTTCAGCAAATACCCAATTCTCAGAACTACGATCACGGACGGTATGCAGGTAATATACACAGCACATCGACGTGTTGAGTTCCTTGCAAGCTGGCATTATGAGCGTTCAAGGCATTCATGTCATGCCGTCAGGCTGTGATTCAGTCTCACGCATCTGACAAGCAACTCAGCGGTGACATTATGCGTCTGACCGTGAAACGAGGTAAGCTATAATATACATATGATATGCCTTCTGATATTCTCTCTAGTAGATCAGAAGAGCGCGACAAGGGAACTGACGGCACGGGGTCTTCAGGTATGTAAGTTGTCGAGGACCTCAGCAGAGTGTTCCTTCGCCTCCTCGGAGACATTGGGGTTAGAGAGGGCAGCCTAGGCGTCAGGAAGTCTCTTAAGCTACGCCGAACGTCAAAGACATGGGGACAAACCTTGTGGCCAATAACGACGTTGGCATTGTGGGCCCGGCGAGAGTCCAGCTGACCCTCGTCACGCATCGCTTCAAGGCGCTCGGCTGCGCGCTCTTTCGCCTCATCAGAGACATTGGGGTTGCTGATAGCACTTTCTGTGATTCTATTGTCAGGACACGCAACTAAGTCATTGTCATTGTCATTGATGATGGTACTAACTCAAACCGCGGGCAACCTGTGGAAACGAGGATATCGATCAGACGAGAGGTCGAGCAGAAGAAAGACGCCGTAACTCACGTTTCCGGGGTTCGACATGGTGAAGAAGTGTGATGAGGTGAGTGGAAGTGCCGCGCTCGAAAGAGTGGGATGGTTCGTTATGCTCAAATTGGACGAGTTTACCAGCCTTTTATGCGCTCGTCGAGCGCTCTCCATGGCAACTATTTGCGTATGCACTTGCGTCACGGATATCTTGTTGTCCTTGTGGGGTTTTCTCGCGCGGTCTTTTGTTGGACCGCGACTCGTCACTCATCCGACATTCTTATGAATGCATTCGAAGTACTGGTGTCAAGTCCACTGTCAGCGCGGTCACGTGTGCACGTCTCTAGACCGCCGTTACGCGCAATGACCCCACCGACTCCCCGCCAACGAGTCACCGAACCACATCCCAACTGAGGGGCTCACGCGTCACCATCCTTTTCTAAGGGCTTCCGCTTCTATCCTTTGGCTGCGGATACCTGTTTCACGGCTGAGAAACCTGTGGCTCCAGTCTGAGCCACTGATCGGCGGCTCCCTGCGCATTTCTCTGCTATTTCCTCCCAGTAACTTGGTTATGGAATTGGTGCGTTCATCGGTGAACCTGTGACGATTGTATCCATCATACGCGCCATCCGTACGTTGGCGAGTCTCAAGCGAAGCAGGGGCACGAACGAGGTCTACATTCGGCCTGTAATTCCAGTCGCTTATGAAACGCAATGCCGGGCGTGCCATGGCTTGATTACGAGGTAAGAGCAGTGTGACGAAATGCTGCCTATACTCAATAGAGTGCTCAATCCTAGATGTGTGCGGGATCCGGAAAGCTGTCATAGAGGCGCCGATGTTAACCGGTCTTGATGCACGCCTTTCGGAATATTGTTCCGTGACAGTTCGCTGCAGTCAAGTCTCACATCGCATCGTGACGAGTGTAGTCTCCATATCTATCGAATCACCTCCGCGTTCAATACGTCTGGCAGCGCCCTAGGTTCTACTGTAAGCACTTCGAACATCATCTCATACCCGCGGCCAATATATGCCCGAAGCCAAGGTGGACCCGCCGAATGCGTGCGGTAGCACCGTCGCGTCGTTGAGTGATGACGGCACGGAGGGCGGGCATCGCGCCTATGACATCATCTCGAGCTCAGATTCGCCTCTAGCGCCCGGTGTTGCGTCCCAGAAAGGCAAGCGACGTAGATCGAACGTCGTCCTCGATGACGGGAGGTGAACTTCAGTCGCCGTCTTCAGCCCCTCCCTGACCTATATAAGACGCGACGGATGCTTCCCCGGTTCCCCACAACTTGTCTCTCCCCACCACCTTCACAGTCGAACACCACTTCCACCTACAATAGCATACACAATGTCTTCCAACGCCAACCCGGGAAACGTGAGTGTCGTTGGATCTTACTGCTACTCAGGCTTACCGTCCGACACTCATATAGGTTGCTCGTGGCCTCAGTGAGATTGGACACGCAGCAAGCCTCATCTATACGTTGCTGACTTGGCTTGATAGAGGGCTCTCTCAACAACCCTAACAATTCGGAAGAGGCGAAGGGGCGCGCCCAGGCGCGCCTTGACGAGATGGAGCAGAGCGGAGAGGCTAACGGTGCCGACGCTCACAACGCTCAAGTTAGACAGGGCCACAAGGTGAGCGACATAGCAGGGCAAAACAGTCAACTCTGATATCCTCCATCACAGGCTGCCATGAACAACCCGAATGTTTCGGACGACGTTAAGCAGCGCTCCGCTCAGATGGCTGATGACTTCTCTTGAGCGAAAGAACCTTGCACTACGATGACGTACCGTTTGAAGAAGGATTGTACAATATAATGTGTCCGATGTGATCCGTTCAACGCGAGAATCGGAGCTAGCATACACCCTTATCAGGTTTGCACACGAATCCTGCGAAATGCAAGGAGAGATTCATCCAAGATACGGAAGATATAATGGGTTTAGGAGCAGGAGTACTACTAGATCCAGATCACAACAACACCGAATCTGTACCAGAGCAACGACTTGCGCAAAGCAAAGAACGAACAACATATGTAGGATGTATGTATGCGCACCGAACATAGATATAAGCGCTGGGTATACGAATAGCGATTACATCGTGTGTAGATTGGAGAGTAGTATGTGTGTTCTTACCAGTTAGATATGCATCGATTCGCCTTGGGAAGGTGAGCCTAACAAATTATACCCGCATATAGTCACCGTGAAGTTCGTACGGCCACCCGCCAGCAGGGCGCAGCAGCGCAGTCGTGATAGACGTTCATGCAGATGAAGCACCCCTTCGCAGATCACCTCATCCGACGGAGCTGGTCCAGGACAGCATCCATATCCAGCTCCTGCACGGGCTTCTTCTCCCGTCCGAGCCTAAACGGCCTTGGGATCTCCGTGGCGACCTCGACGGTGACGTTCGGCCGTTCACGGGACTTGGACCGTTCCTCGGGCTGCAGCGGCAACGACGGGGTGCTCGACGGTTCCTTCGTCGAGTCGAACGACGTGAGCATGTCCTGGCGGGGCGTCCTCGGGCGGCGCGCCGTGGTGGCCCACTGTGGCGCAGATGCGAACGTCGGGGATGCGGGCGGGTTCGCGAGCGCCTCGGTGAGGTCGTGTGGCGCGACGCCGAAGAAGCGCGAGAGCTTCGCGGCGCGAATCCGGCGCGCGCGAAAGTCCTCTGGCGGTGGGCTCGCGGCGGCCTGCCGCTCGCGCTCGAGCTCGTCCGCGTCGACGGGCGGGGGTGGCTGCGCGGGGAGCGTGGGGAGCAGGTCTGAGAAGGGCGCGGCGGAGGTGGGGGAGCGCGGGCTCGTAGGCAGCGGCGGGACTGGCTCGGAGGTGAGGGGCGTCTGCGCGTGCTGAGAATGCTGACGCGAATGGGAGGAGGAGCGCGAGACTGTTAGGGAGGCGAGGGACGGGCGCGCTCGCGGGCCGAGTGGGCGCGAGGACGCTGGTGTGCTGGGGCGCGAGTGTGCCGATCGACGTGCCGGAGATATTGGGCTTTCCTCTGTTGCAGGTGAAGCCGGTTCTGCGGCCGATTTCGCGCCTTGTGAAGTGACCTCAGGCTCTGACTCTGCCTTGGGTTCGGGCTCAATGCTCTCCTTAGCCTTCTCCTGGGCATCATGCCTCGACTCGACCGATCCCTCAGGCGCACTGAACACCAGTGGCGACGGCGGCTCAGAATTTGACGATTGGACAGAATCCCCGATACGGCGAGTGATGCTGAGGCTCGACGTCACAGAAGTAAAGGTCGCGCGCGACTCGCGGCGGTTCTCCGAGACGGTTGTGAGGATCGATATGGTGTCCAGCGTGTCGTCCCGATGCTTATGTGAGTGGATCTGGAAAAGCTCCTTAGGCGGCTTGTCGCCGAAGAGCTATGGAAGCCTATATGAGTCGTCCGCCTGGGAGATGCCGCTGGATAGACACTCACCTGCATCATCTTCTTTGCTCTCCGTACATTTTGCGCGTGCTGTTTCTCATCTACCGGCTCTTCCTGCCCACTGCCTTCATTCAAGTACGAATTCACCAGCTCGTCCGCGGCATCTGGCTTGGGCTCGCGTCTCATCGACGCCAACGCGGAGCGGCTCTTCTTGAGGCGCGCGGGGCCGCCGGCCTTGAAGGGCTCCGGAGAGAGGTTGCGAAGGTCAAGGCTGAGTCGCCGCTGCGACGCGGGGCGCCCAGCCTGGGCACGCCGCAGTGACATCGTGCGCTGCGGAGGCGTCGTGAGGAGGTCGCCTTCGCGGAGAGAGACGCCGTGTGGCGATGGTGAGCGACGCCGGATGACTGGTGGCTGAAGTTGTGACGAAGAAGACGACGAGGCCGACGGCTGCTGCAGATGTGCCGAGGGCATCGCGTCCTCCGGATGTAGGTCCTGCGCCGCCCCCAGGAGCTTTGCTGCCTTCCCTTGGGACGACGCGGAGGATGCGACGCGCGCGTGCGACTTGCTATCTGACGAGACGTTGCGAAAACGCTGCGAGACGGCAGTCGTGGGCACCTCCGAGACGGGGGACTCTACTCCCTCCTCTTCTTGGATGAGCGAGGGGGCCTTGGAGGGATTGAGGGACTCGGAGTAGAACGCGCTGCTCGTCTCCGACATGGGCTGGCTCGTCTCCTCGCGGGGCGCAAAGACGACCGGAGACAGGCTGCGCTCACCGAACTCTACCTTCAGATGCGGGGCGAGCGACGGGCCCGACGGGAACGCGCCGATTGAACGCGCGCGTTGCATACTCGCACTCGCGGACGACGACGTTGGCTGATTGCCAATGGTTGCGCTGCGCCTAAGCGAGCCGGCGTTGTGCTCGGACTCTGCAAAGGACGTTTGGGAGGGCGAAGGCGAGGGAAGGGAGGTAGGTGGGGGCGCAGAGAGTAAGCTGGGGGCGATGGTCATGAGGGAGTAGGGGTCCTGGAGGACGTCCCCGACGCGCTTTCGCTGCTTGGGCTTTTGATTCTCGCTGCCTTCGCGGACGAGTTGCCTGACCTTGCGCGTAAGCTTCATACCGTGCCGCTGGAACTTCGGTTTGGGAGAGAGGATGGAAGATGAGGTAGAGGGCGAAGGAATGTTTGAGGGACTGCTTGCCTCCTTCGTATGAAAGGGATCAGCCTGTGGGAGGGTAGAGTTGGGTGATTTGTCTACGCGCAACACATGGGGCACGCTGTCGGTGGAACGCTGACCAGCTGGCTGAAGGGGGAGTTTGGGTGCGAACCAGGAGGAAGGAAGGAAAGAGAAGGTCTTCCGGTGGGAGGTACGCGTCGTATTAGCGTTGTCAGACATGAGATAGCTACGTCGCCTTAGCAAGGATGGCCCGCTCGTCAGGCCTTCTGTTGGGCTGAGCGATTGATGATGGAAGCTCAAGCCAGGCCAGGTTTAGGCTCAACGTATGCCGAGATAGTGAGGCCCAAGGCCGTTCCTGCGCGAGTGGACGGTGTGGTAAGTAGAGGAGTAAGGTGCCGGCGGAAGAAGGCGAGGGGAGGAGGAGATGATATCTGATGGCGACGCGAGTGGCATCACGACCGCGGTACGAGAGACCGACGGTGCTGCTGCTCGACGCGACTCGCCGGCAACGCGAGTGCAGCCACCCGCCTCCCATTGGCCCGCCTCCTCCGATCCCACGCCGCGCGCCAATCAACCGCCCCGCTGATTTGAATCAGCCCGCGCCGTCCACTCGCAGGCGCCTATCACTCCCCTCTTACAGATCGCCAGGCACATCCTCCCTTGCGCCCTCCTCGCGCCCGCCGCTGAGTAGTACTGTATCCTCACATTATCCTCCTACAATACATACGCCATAACTCAGTACTAATGTGGTGTAACTGTACGCGTACTCTACTAGAAACGACATCAACGAATGTGTGCGACTTGCGAGTGCAAGGGCAATCCGGTCCAAATATACACGTAAGAAACAATAAATCCCGCCTCGCGCCCGCATTCCAACTTACATTCCCAACATCGAGAGCGTCTCCACTGTCCGCCCGTATGTCCGCGTCTCGGGCGTGTTTGGCGATGACGGCGCCGTCGCCGTCGCCTCCGAGATCGTTTCGCTTCTGCTCCGCCCGTGCGTCCCAAACAGCACGGAGATGCGCAGGTCCGGCGGCAGCTTCACCAGCGACACCCTTTTCGCCGCCCGCGTCTTATTCCACTCCTCCGCCTGCTCCTCCTGCGTCTCCAGCGCGGTGTAGAACTTCTCGTGCCCGCCCTCATCGCTGGCCCGGTGGCTCGACATCGCGCTCTCTCGCGACGGCCGCGCCTCCATCGGGTGGGCTTGCGGCGGGTGGTGCACGTCAGGAAACGGGTATTCCCTCCCATTTGCATGCGAGGGATCCATCGGCGACGTCATGGGCGAGTCGAACGAGTGCACCTCATCCACGCCGTTCACGTCCAACAACGCGGCGCTCCCCGGGCTAAGGTCCTGCCACTCGACGCTCGACTGCGCCGAATGGAACGAGTCTGCGGTAACGGACGAGTTCCGCCCGTGCGAAGACACCGCGGAAGGCGCCGCACTGGCAGAGGTGCTCGCAGAATGCGGTATGCTCAGCGGGGACGAGCTCGCGAGTAGCCGGTCCGATTCAGCCTGCACAGTGGACATCGTCTTCGGCCGGCGCTGCATTCGCCGCGGCTGCTCCTGCGAAGCGAGGCGATCCGTCGCGGCACGCAGCGCGATGCGCTTCGTGCGCTCCCAGTTGCGCTCGCCCGCCTGCAAGTCGTCTGCGAGCACGTCACGGTAGCACACGAGCTTCTCGAGGTCGAGCCGCGCCTGCATAATCCGCTTCGCCGCGCCCTGCACCGCGCCCTGCACGCGCTCTCGCGTCGCGCGCTGGAACGGCGTGAGCACCCCGAGGTTCCGCACGAGCCGCATGTCCGTGTCCAGCTGTGTCTGCGCGCTCGCGATCCGTTCGTCGAGGTCACGCAGTTTCTTGCGAATGACGTCTGGGCGTGAGGGACGGCGAGAGCACTCATCGCTATGGTCGTTTGCGCTGTGGGGGCTCAGCAGCACGAGGGGGGAGCGGTGCGTAGAAGACTCGAGGCTGAGGGTCCGGGGGCGCCCTACTGGCTTGCCGTTGGCGGTTTCGTAAGACCAGCGCGAAGAAGCAGCGAGCTCGGTCTTCACTTGGTCAAACGTCGCCTTGAACAGCTTCGCCGAGCTCTCGTTCACGACGGACGACGCTTCGGTCGAGATGGACGCCTTCCTGATAGGCGCCGAGGCTGGCGGGGAGGTGGAGGGGGACAGCTCTGAGGCGAACGAGGGGGAGTGGAGGTCGAGGTCTAGCCCTCCGTACCACGTATGCACACGAGAGGAGATGGGCACAGCACGATGCTGCATTTCCCGTAGATGCGAGGCAGCAGCAGCGATGCCCGTCAGCTCGATGTCACGATACTCCATGCTCAGAGCGCGCATTCGTACACCAACACTCTTGAATGCACTGGCATAGTTGACGCACGAGATCCACTCGTTCATCTCTCGCTCACCTTGAGCCTGCAGAAGGAAGTGACGCCCATCGGGCAGCACCAACCGAAGGGTATGCGGGTGCTATAGACAACATGCATCAGCGATGCTTAGTACCGGGTACAGAAATGGTACACACTTTTGAGTATGACCTATCGAAGACGGCGACGCAATCTTTCAGAGAGACGTACTCGTCCGGCTGAGGCGTCGTAGGCTGGGTGACATGGCGCCCGCCGGACGCCAGCGCCGCTTCGATCGAAGCCGCCCACGACGGGTCGCGGAAGAAGAGTAAGTGGGAGCCTGTCAGCAACACACACCACTCTCGCCATTTGCGGTTGATGGCGCGCCGGCCACCCTCGACGGTGTCATCCTTCCGGTGTAACAGCCCGACCTTTGTCACCCGAACGGAGGCAATCATGCCATACGGCCCCAGTGAAGCCATGCCCGTAGTCAGTGGCGCCTGTAGGCCGCTGGGTCCACTGGCGACGCTGAGTCCAAAGAGCGGAGTTGTGTAGTACAAACCGTCTGTAGAGAGAGCGATCGCGGGCGCCAGGGTAAATGCACGCAGGAGTTCCTCCTCGTCCCACGAACCTGCAGAACCGCGGTAGACATAGGGGCTTTCAGGCGGAACCATCGAGTTCACATCGACGCGTAGGTCATCCAGCAGGTCCTGCAACTAGATGAGCTCTTGCAGTCGCGCAGAAGTGGCTACCACTTACTCGAGTAATAAGATAATATGGATCTATCTTATTGCCCTTGCCCAGTAATGTCGAAGAACCCGGTGTTGGAGGGATGTTGTACACGGACATCCGGCGTGCGTTGATCGCGTCCGGCGTAATGCCACGGCCGCCATTGACGTCGCCCGGGTCTTCAATGAAGATGAACGGCGCGAAGACGATGTTGTCATAGAAGCACTACACGCGCATTCATAAGCCGGACGCGCAACGGTAAGTAATTGCCTTACATTCAATACCTCCGGAGGGACACCCGGGAGGCGCGTGTTCTTCATGTAATCAGCTTTTGTCATTTTGCGTTTGTTGTGCTTGTTGAAGACATCTGTATGTAGCATGATTAAGCTGAAAGCGAGGATGTACGGGTTGTCTGCAATCATGTAATGAGCTATGACAATGCAAACGCGTCTACGGTGTACTCACCATCGGACGTGTACAGGCCGGGATTGCATTGCACGTATTGGGATGCGAACGCCTCGATGACGCGATCGATCTGCTGCGTCTCACGCGGAAGGCCAACGTCCATGAGCAGCTTCCGAACCGCGACGTCTAGCGGGTCGCCGCGGAAGTTGAACTGCTCGATGTAGGCGCGCAACGCTTTAGCGTGAAATGGGTCCGCACTAAATCCTGGCAGTCAGGTACGGCACCATATGGACGAAAGGCACCATTACTCACCTTGACGCCAAGACGGTGGCAATCTCGCCTTTGCTCACAGCCTCAGTCAGTCTATAGAGGTATTGTTCTGGGGACTCGTCTTCTACGTGGGGCTTTGGTATCTCGAGTGACCGCTTCGATAACGAGGGACGTGAATCACGACTGGAAGATGGAGATGCCGAGAGTGGTTCGCTGTAGGTTGGGGTGTCGTACAGAGGGTTAGGAGCAATGTAGGGTGTGTGTGACGTTGGAGAGGCTCCGAACAAGTTCATAGATAGACGATGAAGGAGTGGCGGGTTCGTTTGCGAGCGTGGTCGACTGACTGGTGATGATAACGTAGGGGACTTCGGTGAGGGTGGTGGTTTCGGTGGCGGCGCATCCGATGGAGGAAGGGGTTTTTCGAAAGGCGGAGGGGAGGATGTAACCACGCGAGGGACATCCGGGAAGAACTCAGAGCGAGGACTTGTGGTTGAAGAATCCGCGGTTTTCGGCCGCTTAGGTCTACGCGTTCTGTGAGGTCTAGGAGTCGCTGCCGGTAGCGACGGCATGTCTGGCGCATGGCTGGTGTCAAAGTATTCAGACCTGGATGTTAATGGACGTGTCCTTTCAGAGTGCCTCCGGCGCAATTCTGCTGATCGCGGGGTAGGCGGGCCAGGAGTACGCGACTGATGCCGGACCATACTCGCATCGATGTAGAAGGGCGATATGGGCTGCAGAGTAGGCAGCGACGGTCTTGACGAAGGCTCAGCGGTCAAGCGAGAAGCTGGAGAGGACTCATGAGAATCAACTCTCTTCCTCGACCAAAATGAGCTCTTGCGTGATAGAGGTTTCGAGGGAGGGGAAGAATAGGCCACGTCTGGATCGGGTTCCACCGCTCGCTCCTTGCCCTTCTCACTCGAAGTGAAGTGGAAGGGGCCAATGGATAACCCTCTTGTCCGCCTGGTCTCTCGCGCTGAATCCGGGGCAGCAGTGTCGCGGCGAAGGGCTTGAACATCGGGGTGGAAGCTCTTAGTACGCCGCATCGTCGACTGGGGAGAGTGCGAGTCAGGAGGGGTCGGGGGGATGGGTATGGAATGTAGGTCGGTAGTCGAGGATGACGCAGAGACAGATCCGGGCATGACATGGGGTAGTCCCAGCCCCAAAGCCGCTCGGGCTAATGTGACAGTCGGTTGCGATGTCGACGGGCCGAGCATTTGGGAGTGCAGAGCAGTTTGAGAGAAAGAGGATGGTCCCGAGCTTGGCTCTGTGTCAGCAGATAGTCTCTCTCCCATCCCCAAAGTGCCAGTCCCACGCCCTTCCCTAGATGAACCGGCCCTTGAAAGAGAAAGATGGTTGTTTTCCTCGCTCGCCGAGGGCGTCGGAGGAAGCGCCTTATTCCTTGTAGAGCCACTTGCGCTGGAAGACCGCTGGGCAACGACGCCCAGTTCATCAGATGACAGCCGTGCTCCTGGGGCAACCGTAGAGAGCGCGTGAGACCCCCGCCGCTTCCACAGAGGTAGAGAGAAGAAATGGGTCGTCGTCGTTGGTGCAGGTGCAGGTGCAGCGTCAGCCGTAGTCGGCAATGCCTCCATTGCATGTGTGCCATTCTCGTGCGGGATACCCTTGCGGGAAGGTGGTGCAGAGGACGCGTTGTCGCGAGCGTTACGCGACGGCGATGCCCTGCTGCCGAGGCTGAATTTGCCGACCATACCGAGCCAGCAGTATGCTGGACCGGACGCGAGGCAACTCTTGCGTTGGCGGAGACGGAGACAGTAGGAGGGCCAGCGTGAAGGGAGTGAGGAGAGAGTTGCACAACTCAGCGCGCGCGGACGAAATGGGCGGGCGTCTCGCGGGGCCCAGGCATATCGGCCAGGAAAGGAAGGAGAGCCAAATAAGATGCAAAGCGACGCCCACAACTTCAAGTGACGTGAGCGGTCACGCCCCCGTCACACACGCGTCGCGTCGATGATGATCGCTAGCGCTAAGCGCCGACGATTCTGATCTCCAGTGGCTTGTGGCTTGCAGACTCATCTCCGTGGCAATCTTTGGCCATCTTGCTTTGTTCTCGTTTTGGTGGCCCCTTCCGATATTCGTATATAATCTCAATGACTCTCGCCGCCTACCTCTCCCCCAACCAAGTGTTTTCAGCTCTTTCCGAGAGTGCCTGCTAGCTCTTCCCACCGCGAAGGCAAGTACAGTCGCCGACATACAATGCAACGGAGGCAGCCACTGACACGTTCTGCCCTGTAGATCGCTCTGCATTGACTGCGCGCCCCGATTTTACGTACAAGTACCACACCGAGGTCTGTCCGCGCCCTTCTCTGCCACGTTCTCGAGGCCTCATTGCATGTCACAGTCAATGGCAGACACCGACCACTACGTTCTGAAGGTCACGCAGTCCTGGCGTGGCAAGGACGCTTCGGGCAAAGTGTTGCCACTCCACTGGGCCATCACCTTGCAGACCGCCGGTACCGATAAAGAACCCGTCGGCAACATCTACAACGCTGCCGGTACCATCGACACGTTCTACTACGAAGTTTTGCACGATGTGCCACTCGTCAATGCCAACTGGCGCGGTGATCTGGCCGTGGCCACCATCCGAAACGTCGATCTTGCCAAGGTCGAGAAGGTTTTCTCGGGAGTCCCCATCTTCCGCCATGACTTCAACTGGAACTGCCAGAACTGGGTGTGGACCGCCTTGCGCGAATTCAGGCAGGCGGGCTTCAATGTCAAGACCCTCACTTGGGAGAGCCTTCGTACCAACATGGATGATCTGTTGGAGGCCTGGGAGGTGGGAGACATCTAACTGCTCTGCTGGTCGCATGTGGTACGTGCCTCATAACTCGTCGGTTTCGGTTCACTGGAAGGCTTACGCTGCATTCCAGCGTGATCATATCCAAACTGCTGTGGTGATCTCAACCGCGTGCTGTGTCGATGCGCTCTGCTAAAAGGACACGAACAATCGCAAAGCCTGCTGCTTGTACTAATAGTTGATGAGTTGATGTAAATATGAATGCCTCGCTCAAGTTTTCAGACGACATATGTTTCCTTGCCAAGGGCAACAACGGCCTCAAGAATATGATACGCAGGTAGTGTGAGCAGAGAAAAAGCCACACAGTAAAGAAGACCACTATAAGACAACCTCGTAATTACAACCGCTATGACTGTGATTTGGGCCGTGTGCGTTTCTCCTTCTCGATAGCACGTTTCTTGTGCTCGAGGTTTTGTTTCTGCGGATGTTGTTCAGCCAGCGCATGTTCAGCCGAACCGAGGTGCTTACCTCTGTCGCACGCTTCTTCTCGCCGTACTTCATACGCTCGTACAGCTTACGTTGCTTGTTGCTCATCATCATCTTGTTCATTTCTTGCTCCGCCCTATCGTCCGCCTGTGCTGGGGCCTTGGCCGTCTTCTTCGCAGACTTCTTCGCAGACTTTTCGAAGGTGCCGTAGTCCACGCCCGCAGCCTCCGCCGCGAGCTCCGCCGCTCGCAACGCGGCCTCATCCTCTGCTTCCGCCGCAGCCTTGAGAACGGCTTTCTCAGGTCGAGTGGCCTCCGCATCCTCGTCTTCGCCGTCCTCCATCGCTGCGTCCTCCTCGGCTTCTTCGGCTTCCATGTCGGCATCTTCGCCTGCGGGGGCGGCCGTAGGATCGTACGCTCCGGCGAGACCCCCAAACGGACTCAGATGTGGTGGAAGAGTCTTGCCCTGCAGGTAGGGCTCCTCAAGGAGTATCTTGCCGGCATTGAGACAGTCCACGACCCACTGCGGCTGCACATACTTTCTTCTCCGCCGCCTCTCCCTCTCTTCCTCCGTCTCATTCGGCTTCTCCACGAGTGGCCGGTCGATGATAACGTGCGTAATGGAGTCGTCCGATTCGTCGAACGGCGAGCCGCTGCCCGATGACTCCGGCCAGCCAATACGGCCGCCGAATGAGCGTACGATGAACTCGAATACGGGGCGAGACGTCTCGCGTGAGAGCCAGAAAGTGTAAGCAGCCAAGAGCTTGGACGTCCCTGACTGGGGGAGGGAGGCTAGAGTACGTAGTGTCGGCAGTGCTGCTGCTTCGTCAGGGTTTGACGTAGAGGGGTGTGGTACGAACTCTTCTTCATCTTCTTCGAGAACGGCAGAGTCAGCAGCGGGTGACTCCGCGCCTGCATCACCCTCCGCGGACGATGTCGCAATGCTCTTGATCGTGTTCCGGACGTCTTTGGTCGAAACACGTTTTCCATGAACCTCTACCTGTGTTGTTTTGGATGCGGCGAGAGGCTGAGATGCCAACTCTTGCAGACTGAAAGCCCCGACGCCAGCACCCGAGTCGTCCTTGACAGTATCCCGAGGAGGCGGGTAGACGAGGCCGGAATCCGCATAGAGTTTGAAGAAGACGAAGCCCAAAAGAGTCTGGTACAGCTCCAGGAACGTGAGCATCACGCGGACGTCGACGTCTGGGGGTATCTAGACAATTTGTTGGCGTTGATAATACAGGGCGATAGAATGCACATACGTTTTGAGTGAACTGGTATGGTACGAGCCATGTAACGGTTTGGTCCATAACCTCTGCCTGGTAGTACACGCCCTTTATCGAAAGGAACACCTTCCGCAAGGCGCGAGTGTGCATGACATATAGTTGCCATTCCGAAGCGAATCTGGAGCAGTTGTCGATGAGAGCAGGAGAAACACGCCCGTCCGAAGGCAGGGACGCGAAGAGGAAGATCATGCACAGCGCGTCGTCAATGTCGCGGACAGCATCGATGAAGGTGGGATATCTACAAGCACGTCAAGGATTAGAGGCTATTCGAAGCATGCGAGCAACAAAGGAGCGCACCTCTCCTTGATGATGTGGTCCAGATGATACACTGGCTTGTTCTCCTCTAAGCTCTTCGCACTACTCCATTCACCTCTACCCAGCGCCCGAGACAGCTTTTTAGCGAATGCCTTGTGCTCCCTGAGCTTCTTCAGTACCGGTTCATGAGCAAGGTAGGCGATATCCTTCGCATAGTAAAACGACGTTGGAGCAGATGAGCCTTTGTTGGCCTTCTTCCTGCTACGAGGCTCCCTAGGGAAAATCCCTTGAAGACAACGTGAGTGAGTAGAAAAGAATTATGCAGCAGGACGTACCTTTGAGGATGCACAACCTCCGGAAGTCTGCTAGTGAGCATTGTAGCTTTTTGACGGCCGCAGAGCGAGTGACATAGGCCTTTGCGGCACCCGCCTTTCCTTTTTGCTTCAAACGACCCATATTGTGCTAGGAACAGTCGGGGAGGTTAGGGGAAGTACGAAGAGCAGGGGATGAGCGGGGAATGGCCACGGCCAATCGGCGATCGAGATCCCAAACTTTTCGACCACCTTGTTTAGCGCGGCAAACACGTTCCGCTTCAGCTCGCGTCGTCGACCCACCCATCCGCCATACAACATGAGGTATGCCGTTGCAGCCGCATCGTCTACGCATCCTAGCTGACGATTCTTGCAGTCAGTACGTACATGTCCCCAAGTCTGAGCTCGACGAAGCGCAGCTGCGTGCCCTCGAGGAGCACGAGATCAGCCAAGGACCTCTCTCCGTGCTGCAGCAAGCTGTACGAAACCACACGCAAGTACTCATATCCCTCCGGAACAACAAAAAGCTGCTCGCTCGTGTGAAGGCGTTTGACAGACACAGCAACATGGTGCGTGTTATCTGCCGTGCATCGTCCGCTCTAGACTCAACGGTATGTACAGGTGCTCGAGAACGTCAAAGAGGCGAGTCTTGTGCGTCGTACTTTCACGTCTTCTAACTGACCAGAAAACCAGATGTGGACCGAGGTGCCCAAGGGTAAGAATAAGAAGCCCGTCAACAAGGACCGCTTCATTAGCAAAATGTTCCTCCGGTGAGTCCGTCGTGACCGACTGTCGAAGACTGTTCTGAGTATTGCCGTTCACAGTGGCGATTCAGTGATCCTCAGTGAGTAACCAATCACATATGACGATTTGTATTGACATTGTCTTAGTCCTCCGTAACACTGCATAAGATGTTTTCCTCTCGCGAGCTCCATGCCGTCTCGAAATATGCCATTTGACCCATCCGTTGATATCGTACGGGTGCAGTCATTCTTTGTAAGTTGGGGATCCATGTACAGACTGTATAATACAACATTTTCATCGTGGTACTACCAATCCCACGAAACATCGTGCGCTGCTATCCTTCGAGCCCACCTCCACCGCAATCCAACGTCCGAGTCGTCACTGCATCAGTCGTCTGTCTTCCTCCTCAATATCCCGAATCGCGTCGAATACCTCGCCCAACGCAATCCATGCAAAGCTGCGTGCTCCGAAGTAGTCGCCCTGGATGAGAGCGACCTTGTATGCCACCCACGCTCGCTCAAGCGACGTCTCTGCAGGCGTGCCATCGGCGCCAGAGATCTCTGCGCGAACCGCCTTGACAAGGCTTGCAGTTTGCTCTCGCAATCGAGACATCATGTCCCTGCGCTTCCGCGGTTGGGACGTCTTTGCCACGATGGTACCGATCAAGGCCTCTTCTTCCGTAAGGATCGCTGATCGCGAGTATGACAATGCGTGCGCCGCACAAATCCCGCGCAGTTGGGATGTGTACGAATCCACCAGTTGGCACATCGTCGTGATTACGTCCTCGCTGATACTTTCCTCCGACAACGTGATAAACTCCATTATCCTGAACTCGACGGTACGAAGGAGAGAGTCGTCACGGTTTGGCCCCGTTTCACGGAACTCCGCGATGATATGCTGCGGGGTGAATTCCGGAGTGTCGTCCATGTGGCGGCGCTGATACCTGGCAGCTCGGGTCACGGTCCCTAAGGCAGGCAGTTCGATACGGCGAAATAGTCGACCAATCGCCGTCCGGCTCTCGTACCATTTGACGGACTCGCTGGTGTGAGTTTCCGGTGCATTCCAGTCTGGCTTCGCCCGGAACTTCAGCTTCGGGATTCTTTCCAGCGGCACTGGGTTTCCACTTTTGGGATAGTCAACTGCGTCACTATGCAGCTGCGATAGAATTAAGCAGTCGGGATCCATGATTCCCTGTGTGCTCTGGTCCGCAATGATCAGCCAGTTGATCGCGATGATCCCGAGTGACTGAGGTGAAGGTCAGTCTCAGCATTGTGAACGTCGTACGTGACCTACATCGCTATTGATGTATTCAGCAACAAAATCGGCGACATCTTCCATCGTGCTCTCGTGGTCAACAAGCTTCCGCGGCGCAGGATCATAACTGGCCGGTTCGTAGGCTCGAGGTGGGAGCATCCCGGGCATCGGAGTGACGTTGTACACGTCGCCGTCTAGGTCGCCGCCACCCAAACACGATGGCAACGGCCTGTGGCCTGTATACATCAGGCGAGTTAAGCATTCAAGCTCGATTACATAGGTAGGGTACCGACCATGGACAGAGAAGATCACACCGTTCCGTAGAGACTCCCGCTCGAATGGCGATCCAGGTGGAGGCCGACCAATGGCATGAACTACCTGCACGTCCCCAGGGTGGATTGTCGGCGAGCGAGAAATAAGTATGGGCCCCTCCAAGTAGAACACGCCTGTTTTGTCTGAGGGTTCAACGCAAGCGAAGACCTCTCCTTCCTGCAGATATCGATGAACATCAGCCGCGCCCACCAGAGTCCACCCGTTCGGCACGGGAATGCGGGCACGGTGTTTAAGCTCTCGGAGGACATGATTGACAGCAAAGTCCATCATTTGCTGCCAAAAGATGTCCTCAGTCAGAGGCCCTACACCAAGCCTGTGCAGACCCAGCATCGTGGAGGTAATGCGATATGAAGCACCCAGACCGTGGGATTCAAGTAATCGAGCAGACCGCTCGAGCGACGTGGTGGACTCCTGTGCATCCCGAACCGCTTCATCCTGGAGGGACTCGAAAACCTCGTATGGGACGCCTAGGCCTTCTAGCAGCATGATGAGCGGCCGATTGAGATAGTACTTGCCGGGACGGTCAAACGCGGAAGCA
Source organism: Fomitopsis schrenkii (assembly GCA_000344655.2). Taxonomy (NCBI): domain Eukaryota; kingdom Fungi; phylum Basidiomycota; class Agaricomycetes; order Polyporales; family Fomitopsidaceae; genus Fomitopsis; species Fomitopsis schrenkii. The sequence goes on from KE504127.1 coordinate 274,544, forward strand.
ATCTCTATGGAGAGAGAATTGGGTGCGTCAAACTTGGTCATCGAAGGCCGTAGCCCAATGACGCGACCTTGCAGCGTGTAGTCGACGCTGAGCATGCCCTTGGAACCGCCGAGACGTATCTGGTATAGCCTGGGGTACGTCCTCGCGCGCCCTGCCCGCCTCCCCTTTGCACGTAGCTCGTGCCAGATCGCTCGAGCAAACTCTGCGGAGATAGTGCCAACACCGTCCGTGAAGCAGTACTTCAAATCTGGTGTCTTGATGTCTGCGATGGGTAACATATCTTCTGCTCTCACTGATAGGGAGGAGTCAGTTGCCGTGAACGCTTGGGATATACGGGCAGCATAGCGAGCAGGGCAGCGGATCAGGGTAGGATCATATGTGAGGTTCCGGAAGGACCCGATGGACTCGATTATACGAGCAGCAGATATAGCGTTGTTCGTCTGCATGTCCCGGAATGGTTTGACGAACCAGACTGCATGCTCCTTCAATGCTGACTGCGAGTAGGCGAGGAACTCGAAACGACGGCCCGCAACGGTGAGGCCATTGACCAGGAAGTGTCTGACTCGTCTATGCACGAGGTCTCGGCCGTCGATGTCTCTATCGAAACGATAAGAGAGCTGTGTCTCGTCTTGGAAGCTGACACGGAGGAAGCTGTCTTGATTGGCTTTGTATTGCCGCATGATCCTGTTGGATCGCTCGGGGAAGGGCCCTTCGAGGTACATTGTTGTGGGGGTAATCGTGACATGGAGGCATTCGAACAGGTCGGCATCCTCGACGGTTGGACTCCCTAATGCTGGGGGCTTGGACAAGAATTCCTTCCTGGATAGCGCAAACAGCTCCTCGATGGAGACGTGGGCTTCATCGGCAGAGGCACCCGTCCAGAAGATTGCTTTAACGCGTGAGTGGAAGTCGCGTACAACAGCTGCTGTAGATGCAGCATCGTTCCGTCGAAGCGTGTCCTCGATCGGACGTCGCAGCACCTTGAGCAGCTCTTGCATGTCGGTCAGGTGCGAGAGCAGTAAGGCGTCAACTTGGAATGCAACAAGCCATGGTAAGCTAGTGATCCATCCTTGGTAGAGCGAATAGGTTTCAGGAGCACATATTCCGCGCCTATCGGTGGGGTACGTGGATGTCTCGACGGCTGTGTGAGCGATCTTGCCTAGTCGCCGGTACGTCTCTACACCAGCGCGCGTCAGACAGACTAGGCGAATGGCAAGGGAAGTATATGGTGCGACTGGAGCGTGGTCATCATCGAACGCGGGCCATCGCTGTCGTTTGGGTCCTTGAGGAGTAGGGTGGCTAGTGAGTAACTGCGAGAATAATGTCGCTAACTCTGCTCCGTGTGCTTGTGTCTCGTACGAAGGGGCGTGATTGAGATACAAGAAGATCGTGTGCTCGCCGGACGCGTCTTGGCCAGCACCCGTCCAGTAGATGGAAGAGGTGCGTATGGCGATGGAGCGTGTTAAATCTGTCTCCTCCCAGTTCACCCTGAATTCGCGTCTGTCCTCATCGAAAGCCAATTCTGCTTTGTAGGGAGGCCGCTTCTCCCATTCGACGGAGAAGACTTCATCACGACAAATCCAGCCAAACTGCAACAAGGCTATTGGGATGGTCATGCCTTGTACCTCGGTCGTCCTTGCTTCCCTCTCCTGCTCCTTCCTCGGATCGACGAAGGGGAGGCGCCGAACGGTCTCCAGAACATCCTGGCGCGGTGGTTTGTTGCTCGGCTGGAAGATGATGGGAGGCACGAGGGGTAGAGCCTTCCGTGGAGTGGGATGGCCATACTCTGCTAGGAATTGCTGTCCGAGCTGCTGGTTTGGGACCGTGATGACGCCGTTCTTCGTCCTCCCTCCTCTATTGTGCTTGAAAATGCGCACGTCGAAGTTGACAGGTACGCCAGAATAATCCCGACTGTGGAATATTGGTGCAAGGAGTATCTTTAGTTTCCGCTCATCTACGTCAAACGAGATGTTACGCATAAAAATGTCCATAGCTAGTGGAGGTGGTCGAGGCGGCGGAACGAGTGACGCTAAGATAGACCGCAGCAGAGGGCGGCCCCTGTGCAGATATATACATGCGGGCATTTAGAGTTCGATTGCGGTCCAATATTACTATCTCCTCCTCGTGCCTGTTGTTAGATGTAACCATTACCCTGTTCAAGCTTTCAGACTGACGAACTCAAGACGGTCAACGGCAGGCAGCATGGCGATATCACGCCTTGAGCATGCTCTCATGATCGCAAAGTCCTAACACAAAAGCCATTCAATGAGGCGAATGTGTTACTCTCCCAACGTGTAGCGATATTTCCCCTGTACCACGTCGGAGGATCATGCCGTACGTCCAGCGCCCTAGGGGAAGCAGATACACCCATCAGGTGACCCCGCCTGAAACCTGGAAGTGTAGAAACAAGCTCACACTCTAGTGCATGGGCATCACGAGTGGAAGGTCGCGGAAGGCGCTGCCCCAGTGCACCGACGACAGTGGCAGGCAGCTACAACCGGGAACAAGTCCACTTACCGGCCTGTTTTGCAACGCACGGTATCAAGCTTTCCGAGGAAAGGACGACGGAAGGAAAGGTAATATTTGCTTTAGTTCTCTCCTACCGGAGGCGAGCTTTTCTTCTATCGCATGCTGTAAGCACCATGAGCGTTGGAGTCCAGCAGATCTAATCATGGCGAGACGAACCACGTCAGTGATGTCCCGATTTCTCTCGAACTCGCCGCGTATCCATGCGACTGTCTCCTTCCGGGCGTTAGGATCCGGGATGTCTAGAGTACTCCGTCTGACAAAACTCTCCTACGCGCAAAGAAGACGTACATCGTGTTGCGCGTACCGCCTGTCGATATAAATTCAGAACTCGCTGCTGGAGAATGAAGTGTCTGAGTGTTGGATTTCGCATGGCCTTCGCCGACAAGGAGAATGAGGGCTGTTGTAAACAGTGAGACCTAGTGAGACGTTCAATGGGCAAAGGGCGTCTCGGTCTTCGCCTTCGCATGTGGCAGTTTCAAGCCCCGCGTTTGCGCGACAAGGCTAAGCGCCGGATCCGCGGACTGTGCCTTGACTGCCGCCACTACCTCCTCTGCTACAACATGACCTCTCCCCCCGCAATAACACCCAAAGAAGATGACACTCTTCACACTCCTATGCAGGATTCTGAAGTCAACAATCTCATCGAAAGCATAGCCCGAGTCTCAGTCCAAGACGGAGACTCCGGCGACACATCGACGAGCAAAAGCGAGCACGTCTCATCACAACCCCTGCGAGTCTATACACGGTCGCAAGTTCTGTATCTTCGGGATTCTCCGCTAGTCAGGCCCCCGGAAGGCATGCCGTCTTTGAAGGACTGGTTTGGGTATGTCTGCCAATGCTGCGAAAGGACGCCTCATCACCGAGACCGCTTTCAGAGACTGGAATGAGCAACAGGCAAATGCCAAGAAGGACAATGAGCCCCCCAGCACTATTGCAAATGGGAGGGAACGACGGCGAGTGTTGTTCGACAGCTGCATGACCATGCGTATTGACTAGAATATAGCTTTCGGCGAGATGCCGAGGACAGCGGTAGGTGGCATTCCCTCCAGCGGTGACAACTTCCTCATTCTAACAAACCTACAACCTGCAGATTCTTCTCGCCCCTCGTTCCGCTCCGGACTCACCCAACCATCTCAGATGGGAAACTTCAGACACCAATCACTCCGCACCAATGATCGCGACAGGGACAGGGATACTGAACGAGAGCGCGAGCGTGATCTCAGGGATAGAGAGGGCCAAGAACGTTTGCGGAATGTGAGTGCGTCGGGTTGGCAGTTCAAACACAGCTCACTATCCTTTTCAGCTCTCCGACAAGTATGACCGTGAACGGCTAGCGATGTCGTCCTCTGCATCAGGCCTGCGAGGCAAGGAACGCGATTCTGCTCCCCATCTAGCGTCTGCCGTACCGACTCGTGCTGGCCAGGTGCAAGGATCCAGCTTGGCTGCTCGACGCGCCGAAGGCCGAGACCCGGCGAAACGTAAGATTGGTGAGAGTAATGAGGACTGGCGTAGGGGTGAGACCATTGTGGAGTCCGCGAGAACAGTTATTGACGTTAACGCAGGACCAGATGCACGACCGGGAAAAGACGGGGGTATGTTCGTCGTATCCATAGCAAAGTACAATCACGTTGATCTCATGCCCAGGTTCTGACACTTCGCGAAGAGACCGCGATGGTCGTGACCGAGCTAGGTCTAGAGCCCGTGATACGTCCCGTCCCAGACGTGAACCGTCTACCAGACGCGACCGCGATGAGCGTGACAAGGACCGCGACAAAAATCGTGACAGGCGTGGTGACGATCGTGATGACTCGCGACGCGAACGGGACGACCACCGCCGCGAGTGGGACGACTTCTACAACCGTGGTGACCGGGACCGTGACGATCATTATCCACGTGGTGAGCGTTACCGCCCCAGGGATGCTGAACGAGATGCGGACGACGATCCAAGGCGTTGGAGGGACGATGGCAAACGTGACGAACGGATGGCAGCTCGGCGTGAACGCGATCGCTGGGACAAGCACGAAGAGCGAGACAGGGAGCGGCCTTCAGAAGACAGTCGACCCAGACGGGGTGCTGCACGTGACCGGCGCGGGGCCAATGCAGAAGAGGGCAAGGACAGGGAGGACAGGCGCGAGAAGGAGGCTGAACCTGCTTGGATGGAGACGTACGTCCCAACGACGCCCAGTGGCGGTATCCTCGGCGGGCGGGGTGCAGACGGCGAGCTGGATGGTATTCAAGCCTGGAAGAAGGGCATGAAGGAGAAGGAACGCCAGGAGAAAGAGAGCGAGGCCGCAGCAAAGGCAGTCGAAGACGCCAAGTCAGCCCCGGCGTCAGCAGTACCCCAGTCGGAAAGCCCGCTCGACGAGATACAGATGTTCAGGCTCATGATGAAGCGGGACGCCGAGAAGAAGGAAACAGGGGAGCACCAGAAGGAGAATGCCGCTCCTCCGCCTGCTTCAGAGCAGGGCCTCTCTACTCTGGGTTCGTACCATGCTCTGCCACCGCGTTTTCTTGTCTTACGCGTACTTCCAGGTTCATCGGCAGCTGCTATGAATGCGCCATCCCAAAGTGTGGTCGACGAAACACAAGCAATCATCAATCGCGCTCATGCAGATGGACTCTCACTAGCGAAAGCTGCCGCCGCGGATGGCTCGCAGCCTTTGCTTTCCGTCCTGATGAATGCGACGACAGAAACCGTCACACCCTCAGCGTCAAACAGACCTGTGTCAGTCGACTCACAGCCTGAAGGATCCAGAGTTTTAGCCTCCCGTGCGTCGTCCACTTTGCCACCTCCCCCTGGTGTCGCTGCTCCAGGACCGTTGTCGAACTCATCATCCGTCGATGCGTCGTCAAACGCCTCTACCCCTTCTGCATTTAACCCCCCCACTGGCTCCCGCCTTCTGGCCTTTGGCTCTCGTGCTCCTCCTGGGCTCGTTGGTCACGAATCTATACCCCCCAAGAACATCCCTAGCCTCGAGTCTCCCACTGCACAGTTTGCCCCTCCTGGCATCCCAGGTCTGATGCCCCAGAAATCGTCCATGAACCCCCCTTCGACACATCCTGATATGATGTCGGAAGCTGGTTACGGCAATGAGCCTCATTTCCAACATAACGGCAGGCATAATCTCTTCGAAGGCGTACGCATGCAGCGAAGCTTCTCGCCTCATAGCAACCTGTCGCAGGCGTCTGGTCAGTTCGATGACTTCCACGAAATCCAAATGCTCGGGCAGATGGCAGATTTGCGCCGCGGGTCCGCTGTCGATCGAGCAGGCCTAGGTCTCGCTAATGATGTGGGACCACCTTTCGGAGATATCGGTTCATCGAGTCCTTTGGACGTCAACGGAATACCTGGCGGCCCGAACTATGCGACAGGCAAGGGCAGTCGCCTTGCCAGGCTTATGGACCAGAAGGCGAGGGATGCGCCGCCCCCAGCAAACAGGAAGATGCCCGGCATGCCTGGGTTCCCCTCTAACCCTCAGATGTCTGATCCGCGCCAGGGTAACGTGGTATTGAACGGAGGTATGAACGGCAATGGCGATGCTAGGACGATGGAGGACATCTTTGCTATGCTGCAAAACTCAGCGCAGGTACGTCGTGGACATAGATGTTGTATGCTACCGGGAGTTGACTTCACTTGTTAGCACCACCGTGCATCTCCGCAGATCCCTTCGTCCGGCCGTATCCCATCTGGAGGCAGTCCGTTCGGGCACAGCCCGTCCGACCTTCTGCAACAGCAGATCCACCAGCAACAACACTTTCCACAGAACAATCATCTCGACCCGTTGTACGATAGCCGCATGGATGATAGGTTCGTCCCAGACGGCATGGTCCCGGGGCTTAGACCTGCGCCCCCTCGGTCCCGGAGCAGGGAGCCGAGCGGCGTCCTCTTCAACGAGCAGCTCGACGACCCTCTTCATTTCAACGCACGCCTGCAGCAGCAGCAGCAGCAGCAGCAGCAGCGTAACCTTGACCAGATCTACCCTGCCCAAGTACCCAGCATGTATTCTCAGCAACCGACAATGCTCCGGAACGGTGGCTTGCCTATGCAACAACAGCAATACCGCGGGAACCCCTCACCACTGTCTAACCAAAACGTGCTTGGAGGCCCTGCTCAACGCTTACCTCCCGGTCTCGCGAATCTTGGCGGCAGACCACCTCATGACCCGCTGCAATACTTGGGCGGCCCTATCAATGGTATGGGCGGTGGACTTCAAGGCGGCATGCATGCTGGGCAAGCTCTCCAGCAAGCTGGCTTCAACACCCTCGGCGGTGGTGCACTCGGCGGTGCCGGTTTGGGTGGCTTCGGCGGTGGTCCGCAGCTTCGTGGCCCTGCCCCGCAGAACCCGCTAACACTCAACTCCCTCCACTCGATGGCCAACCTGGGTCTCCAGAATAACCTCGACCTGCGAGCTGCGAATCAGGCGCAGTTGCTCGGTATGCAAGGGGGTATGGGTGGTGGACTTGGCGGCGGCCTCCGCGGACAAGGTCCAGGATTCGGTCTACAGCATGGACCTTCCGGGCAGCTTCCGTCGCAGATGTCGATGCGTCAGCAGCAACAACAACAGCTGCCGTCCCACCTTATGCCCCACATGCTGCCTCAGCACCTTCCACAGCAACAGGGCCTCCCTGGCGGGACTGCCCAGGGCACGCAGGACTTGATGGCCCTCTTGATGGGCGGTCATCGCGAATAGACGTCGCTGGGTGAGCCGTACTGGGGGTTCTTGTTCCTCGCTCCGTGCGGGGGGTCGTAGCGAATCGCAAGGGAAGATAACGGTGCGCTTACAGGAGCCGACGCTCACAGTCTGCGAGCTTACCGCCGTGCGTCATCGGCGTCAATATTTCTCTCCTTTCTCAATTATGGGATGTCCCTAACGTTAGTGGCCTCCGTGGTCTAATAGGGCTCGCCGCCGACATTCGTTCGCATTTGGTATCAGTATTGTACGTATAGCCACGCATTGATGAAGGACTTCTGATGATGGTCGAGCTGATATATACCGTTTCCCCCGCTTATTTGTGTTCAAGTCCAGGAATAGAGTGCTATGTGATGCGTTTGCCATGTGCTTGCGTCGGTGTAGCTGGCCGTCACTGGATAGCCCATTCGGTCAAAGGTTTAGTACGTCGTGCCTTGGGGCTGCGAACGATGCCGGCAGCGCTGAAGTCCTGTCTTGATCTGTTCTTGCTGAGCGCAGTCGTCAAGCAAGTACGGGGAAGTAGTGTGCCAGTGCATAACGTTCAGTCGTTGCACGCAGCACGAGTGCTATAGCTGCAGTCATGCGTTGATAGCGTAGAGCAAGCGGCATAATTGAGGTAATATACGAGGCCAAATCTCGATCTGGGGCAACTGCATTGCTGCTTAGCAAATACGCCCAATTTGGCAAGTGCATCTGGCTTGTCGCCGATCGATCTGATCTGAATCTTGTATAGTTTCACTTTCCAGGTAAAAGGGTTCCGGCGCAGCGGATGCAGATACCCGAGTATGCCAGCCATTACTCCTTTGGGGCGCCTGACTGGTCGCTGTCCCTTGGCGTCCATTCGTCTGCGGCAGGCTGAAAGGCAAGCTCGAAATGCACCCGGACACTCTTCGCCCAGCCGCCGCGAGAGGTTCTTTCTTCTCCAAGCGTAAACCGCCTCTTCTTCCCCCGCAATTCGTCCGCAAATGGTCTTGCAGGCCCTTTGGGATAATCGCCTCTGCCCGGTTCTTCTGCCAGTGGATCCCCCGACCGTAATGTGCGCACGCCGATTGCAGTGTCTGCGCGCTGCGCCACGAGCTTGGCTCAAAGTAACTGCACCCGTCCGTACATGGGTAGCGCTACGCCGCCGTCGAAGTCGCCCACGTATAGGTTATCCTCGGCGCTGCTGAAAGTACACGCCGCATCGGTCGGAAGTAATACGACGTCGAAGTTGAGAACGACCCCGGAACAACCGACCTTGTTACCAAGCTTTCCTTCTTTTGACAGCTGTAAGTCGACCATTGGTCGGTCTTTATCTAAAGTGAAGTCATCATACCAGGCCCTTGATGGTGGGTACTACATGCTCCTATCCGCCTTATTGTTGTCTAACAACGCTAATGTACAGAGCAGATCATTTGCCCTCACCGACCAGTGTGCCCAACGTCCTGGACGACGCATCATCTCGTGGCACGACATGCGACCTGATGAGGCCATGCTTGCTCTCTCATTGCGGCCCGTCAATTTCGCCGGTGCCGAGCGCGATGTGTGGCGGCTTTTCGACGTGGACGCGCGCCGTATACACCGTTCGCGGTGGCTTTCTCGGGCATCATCGACATGACAGCGTTAGCAGGGGCACACCATGTGTCGACTTGGCGGGCAATTTGAGCACTGACAACGGTTGAGTCTCTCGTCGCCGGGTAAGTCGTGACCACTACTCCAGCTCGTCGGGGCGCGATGAGCCGGCCAAGTAGGCTGTCATGTCCGCAATTTGTGGACGTGGACGTCAACTGTACGTCAGGCGGCCCTGCAACTTCGCACTGGTTTCCCCAGTCAGGCGGGCGCGGGCGTCACGATGAACAGATAAGCTGAGTGAATGATGGCAGGTCTTCGCTGCTCGGGGATTCCAATGTGAAGGGAGGCCTGGCCGTGATGCGGCATCTCTGTATATCAAGGCGCGCGCTCCTCGGGAAGTGGACGAGGTACTATTCGACTTGTGACTTACAATCGCGTCGCAAGCACTTATTTGCGTGCGCGCGCACTGCCCACGGCCACTAGTAGAGGCTCATGCAGCGCCCGCCGAGAGATGTTCCTGGCGGCTGAGCGGTCGGCGGATTCCCCCGAAAGCGCGAATTTGTAGCAGAGGGCTTCGAGGCGGGTGCCGCAAGCTCGCAATAGTGACATTCTTTTCTCGCTGAGATAAGCTACCGCCGGGCGTTGGAGGACCAGGACAGACGGTGATGGGCCGTGGGGAGCTTGGGCGACAGCAGGCGGGGAGCTTACCTAAATGACCTAAAGTGGCACTGGCGATCAGTCCGGCAACGCCTGCAGGCAGACAACGTGTTGGAGGCGCACGAGTGAGAACCATAAACGGGCCAATAGGCGTTGCGCCCGCGGGAGCCTGGCTCTGAGATGTCCGTAAACGAGAGAGAACCGGCCTGATACACGCCGCAGCGGTGTGCTAGCACTTGGCCATCCACAACCGACCACGTCTCAGCCAGAACTTCAAGACTGTCTTCAAATCGTGAGCGGACAGTCATTGCACCCCCCCTCCGCATCGACACCACCGACAGCCTCAGTGGCCCGCTCGTGGTAGAGTCGAGCGAAGAAGCGGTCAGCGTGGGACGGTGCCTTCGCTCCTCGAAGCAGTCACCTCCCTCCACCGTCGCCTCGCTCGCGCCTCTCCATCCGAATAGAACCGGCACACCGCTGCCCATAGTCTCTCCTTTATCCGACTCTGTCTCTCTCTTGGTCCGCGTCGCCCCAGTTGCAAGTCCGCCAGTAATAATCAAGGTTCGCCATAATTCCAGTCATTTCGTTGGGTTGTCGGCCGTCGCAAGAACAAAGAAAGCTCACCCGCACACACCCGCAATGTGAGTTCATCCGTTCTTGATGGAAAGGCACTGCGCCATGCGGGAGGGCGGGTTGGCGTCGATGTCGATGTGAAAGATCGAGCGGACTGTGAAGGAGGCGGACGCTGGTTCGGCGATGCAACGATGTCGATGTGACGGTGGTTAGCGCAGTGTGAAGGATACTCTCGGGCGCAGAGATGATTGTCTCCGCCATCGATTCGGCTGTGCTGACCGACGTGCAGTTTTTTTGCAGATCGCAGAAGAGGACAGTCTCGCAGGTGAGCCCAGTTACTTGGTGGTGGAGAGGGCCGAGGAGTGACCACACCGGATGCAGGCACACATTGCATAGGACGCACAGCCGGGAGCGACTGAAGACGAGGTAAGGCAGTGAGATGCGCTACGTCACTTGCAGGGGCGGCGTCGAGAAACGTGGGGCGTGGGAACCAATTGGAACACTGCATTTGGAAATGGCGGGCCCGAGGCAGCGGCCCAATCTGGATCTCATCCTTGTCCCCAGAGCGGCTGCGTGCCTCCGCCTGGGCCGGACTTACCGCTCGGCAATGCTCCTCCTCGCGTGGCTTTTGTCTATTGTCCCATTTCCTATCCTCTTTCTCCCGTCTGTCCTCTTCCCCCCGCCTGCCTGCGTACTCCTTTGTTGGTTTATCTTCACCATTCCCCTTCGCTGGCTGCGCGATCTGCGCAATTGCAGGTGAGAGAAGAGCATGATGCATCAGATGGGCGCGGGCGATCAAGCCGATATAGGCATTTGATTATGTGTGCAACATGCATGATGCTGTTGCTGCCGTCACATCGCGACCTTGTACATTTCAGTTTCCCATTGCATTTTGGATTGTTATGTGTCACTTATTTCGTCCCGGACGCCCGGTGCCCTCATAGCCCATTTGTCCACGCCCTCTCTCTCTTTCCCTCGTTGTCCTCGCCAGTCCCAGCGACTCACGACCTCCTCCTGCAATTATCCTATTCACGAACCTCGACGCTGACGACCGTTTCCTCTCCCTAGCAATCTCGTGTTCATCTGTTTCCATCCTCTCCGTCCCCTCCCCCGCCCTGCCATAGCTGTCGCATGATCACATTCCCACAACAAGTGAGTCGCCTTCTTCACATCCTTTGTATCTGCTTCGTGTGTAGCGTTGCTGCGACAGGCATGGCGGTATGCGCACCGTCGATCATGTCGTGGCCGCAATCGGTTGCGTACTGATCGGACGCGCCGTTATCGCTCACGACGTGACTGGAGCGCGAGAGATGTGGCCGTGGCGGCCACCGTTCGTCATGTCTCTTGACGGCGGCGGGCTACCCCGGACGGCCGCCTGGCGGTCAGTGGCCGTGTTCGTCCTCGCCTGCGTGTGCTCCTCTTTGGGCCCACACCTCTCTGTTTCCACCAGCTTGCGGTTACCTTCCCGTTTTCTGGTGCTGCAGGAGGTTGCCCGCGCTCTCTCTCTCGCTCTTCAATCATGTCTGGTTCATCTATGCAAGTCGACTCTGAGACTGACGGTGCCTCCACGATGTTCAGCAGCCGCGCCAGTTCACACACGTCTTTATCAACTGCAACTTCTCCACCAGTCGACATGAAAGACATTCTGCCCTCGTCCTCGCGGGCATCCCGGCACACTGCCTACCTCAAGAAACGCCCCTCCCCCCATGGCGTTTCAAAGTCTCGCAAACCATGTTCTCCTGTCTACATTCCTCTGGGCGCGGTTCGGAAGACACCGCGCGCCGTCAAGGCGGAGCTCGTCTCGCAGCGCCATAAGACGATACAACTCGCCATGATGCGGCGAGATGGTATATACTTGGAGGAAGAATACCGCGAAGAGATCCGTCGGTATATGCATGATATGGAGGTCAGTCAGCCACACACGCGAGTGGCCAAGTCCGCTAAAGTGCTCCACAATCTCGTAGCGCTGCACTGCGGCCTCTATGCAGTGCATGGACCAGCAGCCGGAAATCCGGTGGCACATGCGGCCCTGTTTGGTCGACTTCCTCGTGGAGATCCACTTCACTTTCCGCCTTCGTCCGGAAACTCTCTACCTCACCCTCAACATCATCGATCGATATGTCTCGCGACGGATCGTGTACGTCAAGCATTACCAGCTTGTCGGTTGCGCCGCGTTGTGGATTGCCGCGAAGTTCGAAGATGCGAAAGAGCGTGTACCAACAGTCTCGGACTTGGCCCATGTCTGTCAAGATACGTATGATGAGCCTGCGTTCATCCAGATGGAGCAGCACGTTCTGTCGACCATCCAATGGACCCTGGGACACCCTACGGCGGAAGCCTGGCTACGGCTAATGTGCTGTAGCCCGTGCTCGGAGGACCCGAAAGTTCAACACGTCGCTAGATTCCTCATGGAGATCACCCTATTCTACCGGGAGTTCTGCATACACTCGTCATCGAGCATCGCGTTAGGCTCTCTGACGCTCGCTCGCTTCATTTTGGGGAGGCCTCGCCGCTTCTTCGAGGAAACGGAGGAATGTCTTCGGGTCGTCGAACTCCTAGATGAGCGCCTGTCGCAACACGTCGAGGAACTATCCAAGACTCTGATCAAAAAGTACTCTTACGCGTTCTTCTCGAGGGCATCGACAACGGTCGTTCAATATTACCTCGAGGGCAAGCGATTCCACCGCCAACCTCTCGCACCACTCCCCATGACGCCTGTTCGCGCGTGCTCGCCGAAGGTCTCTACCCCGATGAGCGTCTCGACGACGGCCTCAGACTTGTCTGACGACATGCCGGTGACACCAAGCAGTCCGACCTTCTCGAGCGACATGTTCTCGAGCTCGGTGCTGTCGGATCCTATGTTGTCTGACGACAAGGAGAACTTGCCATCGCCGACGTTCGAGCCTGTACTCAACAAGCAGTACATCGAGCCCACGCCAGAACAGTTCCTGCCCCAGGACTACCTCAAGTTCGGTCGTCAAGCGCTTCACAGCTTGAACATGGCGTCCCCCCGTACGGCGGCCGTCTCATGACCTACCTTCTGTACTCCTCGTTGTCGAACCTGGTCTCAGTGCGAGCCTGGTGTATAAGGTTGTAAAAGCTTTCCGTCGCCCAGCAAGAACGCAAAATGTACCACCACTACCATACACGTCGATTACCGGCATATCAACCGCAGTCTCCTCTCGCAATCTCTCACATCATGCATGCATCCCTTCCTCTGCAACCTTTCTTTCTCTCGCCGTCTCCTAGCATCTCACAACGTCGAAGCAGACGCCTGTACAAGCCCGGACAAGGACGTCCTGGAGGGCCGCACAACAACGTTGCGCGATGTGTACGCAATTTTCGGTGTACGATTATCTCAAGGATAGCTTCCCTCCCTCTGCCTCCGCCAGGGTCCCTCCGCGCCGCGTCGGCCTCGTCGGCTTGTACAGGTCTTGGACACTCTTGTCTGCTCGTCCAACGAACTTTCCGTCAACACACTCATTGTCGGCTGTTAAACTATGCACTCCTCACTCTACTGCGCACCATCCGATCGCCTTACGCGATGAGCTCGACAGGCTCCCTATCCTTTTAACTCCTCTTTCGTTCTACTTTATTCTTCAACATTATTGTACAAAGTCCTTTCCTCGTTTCCATCCCAATTTATTTGCGGTCAGTCAGCAACATCCCTTGCCCCTCTTCTCTTCCCCGTGTCGAATCGACTATTACCCTTCCACCCTTCCACACTTCCGTAGCGTATCATCAATGTTGCATCATCTCCCCTGAGTCCCCATACAACTGTCGTCTCATCTCCGCACAAGCCTGAAGGGCTACACATTGTCCCGCGCAATCCGTACTGTCTGTCCTACATTACGCAGTAGCATTCCAATCAATCCGATATTATCAGAGCGACACCCTCGATGTGTGACAGCTCGCAATCGTGTGTGAATCCGCGAGATTCAGGGCGCATCGGCGGGAGCTGCAGCTCTCAGAATGGCTTAGGCCCAGCCGCCCAGCCGCTTCGTGCGGTGAGATGATGTGCGCCGGACAAGGGTGCGGAGATCCTTCGCCTGTCATGGAATCCTTCCACGTTACTAGGTGAGCTAAGAGATGCATATGGTCGGAGACACAGCCTTCACGCTCTGCGATACTTGCGGAGATTTAGCACTGCACGCTTGCTCTGGCTCTAGGCTAGTCCGAGTCGATGGCATTCAGGGGTTACATAATTACTGTGAGCGGACACGAGACCGCGGTAACAGGTCCGGCAGCTGTCCGCCCGGCAGCGGTACAATCTCGCTCGATACATTTCGCTACCTCGGAGGCCCGCTGGAGGGGCGGCCCGATGCGGCGTCGCAGTGATTCCTTCACGCCGATGGGCCGTACAAACGCCTGCATGGAATGTACCAGTGATACAGTGCGGTCTGGCGTGCGCACCGCGATGAAATAGAGGTCGTCCGATGTATGCTACTCCCGGGATGCCAGTGTGGAACATTCGAAGGTGAGTGACATGAACCCCGGGCCCTTGGATAAAGTGTGCACAAGAAACAGAAAACTCATCAGAGGATGTATATTACACACAAAGGTACAATGTCATGGTGTAAAGGTACAATGCAGATACTTCTTGCTACTGATGCGGCGCTAACGCGACGAGGACGCCTACTCGAGCGACCATTGCCCTTTGTCGTGCTTGATCGTCACGGGCCTCTTCTCGTCCAAGCTGATGCGCCCCGCGTGCAGAATTGCAGTGGTCAAGACAGTGTTCGAAATCGTCGGAAGACCTTGGCCGTCAAACTCCGCGGATTGCGCCTCCCCCGCGTTGACGCTCCGTGCAGCGTCAATGAATTTCTCGATGGAAACATAGCCGTAGCCGCGCTGTCCATCGAAGTGGCCGCTCTCGGACGGCGAGTATTTCATGCTGATGATGATGTTAGCCGCTGAAGAAGAGCGCACGTAAAGAAACGCCGCGCACTAGAAGGGGTTGTACCAGTTCTTCCCCGCCTCGTCCTGGACAATGTCGTAGCCGCGGTGCGCTTGGTCCACGTTGATTTCGCCCTGAGCGTTCGTCAGGTATCTGCGGAAAGGCTGAATGGAGGAGGAATATGAACCTTCTCAGCCATGTAGTACCAGTGCTGGGCAGAGTGCACGCCGGACTTGAGCGGCGCCGTCCACGACGCGGTGTACACGGCAGTACCGCGGTGCTTTGAGCTGTTCAGTGAGACCCAGTCGACCAGAAGGGTGATAGTGTCCTCCGTCTGGGGGACGCAGTTGTAGGGCTCGCTCGTGGCGATACCAGTCGCAGCACTGGCGACGACGCGAGTGGGTACCGCCTTGCCTTGCATTATCCAGCAGTGGATGTCGATGTGGTGCGACGAAAGGTAATAGCTAGATGGCCTCAGGATAATGCAACAAAGCATAGCACCGCTGTACCGACCTGATGTCAGAATCTTTCCCAGCCCATGCGCGGAACGTCTCCAGCTGGCTCTTCGGCTGGCTCATCCATGCGCTGAAAAAATTGAACTCGCCAAGAGATGCTGCCCGTGCCTTCGCGTCGCTGTAGACGGGATCAAACCTGAAGTATCGTGTGAGTGCGGCCGACAACGTGTAACACGGCTGGGCGGATACCTCTTGTGATGCTCAACAAAGCAGATTACATTGTGCTTCTTGGCTAGCTCAGCCAGCTCGATGTGGTGAGGGAGAAGCTGAACAGCAGGCTTCGTCACGAGCACGTGAATATTACGCTCGATAGCATAGCGTGCAATTGGGTAGTGTGTGCCTATATTATGTATCTGAGCATGAGCAAGCAGAAGACTCGCAGGTTCCAACTCACTGTCGGGCGTAAAGATGACAACAGCATCGCCAGGAGACAATTTGTCAATAGCAGTCTTGTCTAGGAGACGCGAACAAGATTTAGTTCTGGCGTTCCTTTGACGAGCGGAATTGACTCACATGCCTCCGGGTCAACTTTATTTTCGTCAGGGAACGAGTCAAAGCTGAGGGGAAATCAGCGACATATCAGCGATGGATAGAAGTAACGAACGTCGTGTCCATGTCTTTGTATACATTCGCTATGTTCTCCAGCAGATGTTGTCTGATGGCAGGGAACTTCGAGCCATTCACTCCGACCATACCCAATTTGCCGACTTTGCCGAGTCTTCGAAGATCGAATAGGGTCAAACCAACAACCTAGGTGGAATTCAGCCGCATATAACAGTCCAAAGGCTACCTCGCTTACCCCAATCTACAAAGCAAGCGTTAGGCAAGGTTGCAGTGGAGTTACTCTACGAAGGCAGCCTTACCTTCTTGTCCGACTTCGAAGCCCCTGCACCCGTCCATCCGGTGGTGTACTCGCCCTTTCGTTTCGAAGGATCAATGATCGGTTTGTTCACAAGTGTCGCTCAGCGACAGGAGGCGAACACACTTACAGTACCACCTATGTAGGGTCCATGAGCTTACTCGACAGATACTATGCAGTTCTTACGCACTTACACATCAATACATTCAGTTGTTTGGTTTCGGAAGACATGGCGTTGAATTCTGGTCGCAGGGCGTGGTGATGCGATGTGTAGCGGGTGGATCCATCGACGTCTTGGAATCCATCCCTTTAAGTAGGACCGACTGAGTGCGAGAGCGATATTGAGGGCCAGGCGGACCGGATAGCCGCCGGCCCGCGACCCGCGCTCGCTCATCCGGGACCGGGTGGCGGGACCGCCGCTGTCTGGTCTTAGTCTCATGGAATGGTCAGCCACTGCGCGTGACTGCGGTACTTACATCGCAAGCTATTGTCCGTGATTTACACTGTAAGAGCTCTCTGAGGGCCTTTCAGTCCATCCACAGCCTCACCACGATCTTATATTGGACTCGTAGCATAGCGGTCACGGTGGGTGGTAACCTGCGCTTGTGACTACTGTTACATGCACCGTATGAGTTGCCAGTGCTTTGCCCACCTCACTGCTCTTCCCCAAACTCGAACGCGAAAGTATTGAGTCAACGGTCCGGTGACCAGCTTCCGTATTCGCCACTCAGAGCGTGTCGATAGTGCGGTGGCAGAGGGAGCGATGCCGATCCCGCACTAATACTGAACGTTGGGAGTGGGACAGTACTACGGCCTTGAGAATGAGTGATCATCGCCAGCGAGCGTGATCATGAGACGAAAGATGGCGAGAGTGTATCAATGGTCAGATCTTCCTTCTACCCTTTGAAGAATGCATAGGCAATACGAGATTGACGGTGCCTGTCAATACTTACAGCTTACTCTCTTACACACCGATGACGCAAGGAAACAGCGGGTGCTCAAATGGTCCTCCGCTCAGGTTGTCCGTTGACCTCGATCTCTGCTGGTCTCCGCCCGCTTGCTGTCGACCCCACAGCTGCCATGTCAGCTTCAAATCAGATCCTCGCTCCTGGGCCCTGCAGGCGTTGACGTCGACAGAAGGTTTAAATAGGAAGGTGTAAGCTGAACAACTAAGTAGTAGGGTTCCATGCTCACAAAATCCGTAGCGGGCGCCATAATACTCGTACAAAGTATTTTACCAAAGCACGTCAGAAGTTCGCAGGCGGATTCAATGCGGATTCGATAGCATTTCTCAGCGACATATATATTTCTGTTATCACTGAAGGGACTCCCTGATGACACGGAAAGCTGAGAAACGCAACATTGGACCTCTCCGTGGCCGTGTCAACGTATGTGCGCAGCCAATGCGCAGCGGCTAATGGTGCATGGAAGTGGAGGGAGAAGTCGTATTGATCGGGAAAGGGAACAGCACGTGGATGGGGTGCGGAGGACGGTGCAGTGGCGGGTGAGTTGCAGCTGAACACAAACCATAGTGCAGAGTCATGGCACGCAGCATCGCTGCATGTTACCACCCTCATGGCTCACTCTTCTCCTCCCGCACAGCTGCCTAAGCAGCCGTCTCCAAACATCCCTACTGCCAGTGCGTCACTCAATGTCCCCTCCCAGTTCACCCCTCGCAAGGAGTTCATACGCGACCAACGAGTCATCTCGTCCTTTGCCCTACTCGCATTGTCCGGCGCGAACCTTGTCCGCCTCTACAGCTTCCCTGGCACCGTCATATCCGCCCTACGTCGCGTTTTGGACCAGCACGATCTGATAGTAACCGTGCGCGAGGATGCTTCCAAGCACTGTTTCGAATTTGCGCTGGACCGGAGGCCGTGGGCGAGCCCGAAGAGCGTCGACTCGGAGAAGCTCATTGTTGCCATCCTGGGCGCAATCTTCCAGTGCGGCTACTCCTTTCTATCTTCAATCGACTATGGCCGTGAACCAGACGACCGCCTAGCTATCGCGTTCTCTAAACCCGTCGCAGTCTCCACTCCGTCCGCTGTAGGATCCTATGTGTCCTCCTCCACTATCGTTCACACACCCCCTCCTCGTATCCCATTCGCAATTTCCTTTGTCTCCCCAAGCGTGCTTCGCGTTGTCGACCCGCCACTAGCCTCTACGCCGGCCATTATTCAGGCCGTAAGAGGCTCCTGGCCCTTGGGTGTGGTCTCGGAGAAGAAGCTTGGCGAATCAACCTATCAGTTCAAGTTGAAAGGGTACAAGTGTAGGTTTTGTCTTATGCTGTACACATACTGAGACTCAGACGATGCTTGCCTAGTCTTTCAGGAGGACAACTTTCCCACCGATTCGTTACACCAAATACTGACTTTGTTGTCGACGCTCGACCAACATGCTTTCACGCTCCTCACCTCTCTCACCTTGACCAGCCGGTCTCGGAAGCAAGACCTCTGGGTCTTCACGGGTCCTGCGGATGGCCCTCAACCCGGAGAATCAGCCCAGTCCAGTCCAGCCGGATCCAGTATGGAGCTCAAGGGTGAGAACAACCCTTACGCAGCTCAGACATCAAACGAGAAACTCGCGCCCTTTTCCTCGTCGTCCAGGCTGAGCGCGTCGCCTGCTATATCGTCGCCGTTGAATCCTGCAGTCGCCAAGCTCCAAGGGAATACCCTACGAAAGGTGTCACCGAAGATCGGTATTCCACAAGCATTCAAGGATGAGGCGGACAGTGCCACAAATTCCCCCGTCGAGACTAAGCAGCACCCATTCTCGAGCAGTATGGGTAGCGTAGACATGACAGGCATCGGCTCGGGTCGTGGCAAAGGCGGGGAGCGTCTGTCACGGTCGCCAGATGTACTCTATGTGGCTGGGGGCGTATCCGGGCATGGCTACATACAAGGGCACCGGGACGAGCTCAACCCTTGGAATCCTTTCAGTCACACCGTGTCTGCTACCCAGGGTCCTCCGACGCTTCCATACCCTGCATTCCTGCAAGAGCCTAGTGGTCGCCGTTCCCCACCGCTCCAAGATGATGTCCCTTTATTGTCGCACTCAAGAAACACATCTATGGACAATTCGTATGGCGCCGTCCCTCCTGCCACACCTCCGTCGTACTCGATAGGCACCGCCTCGCCCCCGTATCTCACCTTACAAGTGCAATCGCCTACGCCTACGCAGACTTCACGACCAGACTATTTTTCGAGCGGATCTTCCCCCGCAGACCACAGTCAGGATAGCGTCAGGCGCGACAAGGATGGCCTGCCGCGCGACGCGCCTGCAGACATGCCTCGTGAACCTACGCCACCTCTTCTGCCCTCAGCCGTCTTCCGCGACTCCGCGCTATCCATTACCACCGGGAGGACCTCTTACGAGATTCCCATACATTGGACAGGTAGAGACCCAGAGCCGGGTCGCGTCAGCACTCTGGCGCAAATCAAGGAGGACAACGAGGGTGACTCGCAGCGACGACCCACGCCCGATTTCAGGGAGCATCCACGCGAGCAACACCGTCCGAGAATGGAAAGGGCGTCGTCCAGCCCCATGCATACAGGCGCCTGGGCTCCAAGAGACGAGCGGCGGTCGCATGACGTCGTCATTAGTATGTTGCCTCCCACCATCAGGGAGCAACCCAGTCAAGAGCTCGACGAAAGAGCCCACTTCACCAGCAGAGCTATGCACAAGACAGCGGGGACAGGCTCAGTCACACGCGATACGTCGAAGTCTCCAGAGGAGTCGTCGACGAGCGTGGCAGGCACCACGACATCATCGAGGCGACGACGCAGCCCGACGCGTCGAGACACGGACGGCTGGGTCATAGTCAACATCGACAGGGGCGACCGGCGCGACAAGTCGTCGTCGACCGGCCGGCAGACGCAGAGTGTCTCGCCGACGCGGCGCACGAAGTCACCCAACCTCGGACCGCCGACGAATCGCCCGATGGCCCACAAGCGCAGCAGCTCCGACTCTCGTGTAGGACGCTCGCCTCCACCGCAGGAGGGCGCGCCCATGTCGAGCATGTCGGCCGCGGCGAAGGCGATCGCTATCATTGATGCAGTGGGGGCGAAGGAGAAGGAGCACGAAAAGTCGTCGAATTCTGGATTCAAGAAGATGTTTTCCAAGAATCGCGACAAGGGTAGGCGTTGTGTCGTAGTCACCGTCGCTACACCAACTCATCGCGCGCTCTGACATTGACAGGCTCTAAGGGGTGAGCTGACGACGAGGGGGTTGTGGTTGGCGGTGGATAGTCTGTTAGCAGACGACCGCTCTATTTATTGGATAGACTGGTGAGTGCTTTCTCGCAGGGACACCTCGTCTCCGTTGACAAACAACTAGATGACGACCACGACCCGGATTCGCTTCCCATGCGCAAGGACGTTATACCTCTGCTGTATCGCGATATATCCCTTACTGACCCTTGTAATGTCACCAGGTGCCGGTCAGCGGCACCACGGCACTGGATTATCTGCCTACTTTAGACTGTACAGTGTACACATATATGGAGGGTTTTGGCGGACTGTATGTTTGTAACTCGTCGTGTGACCCCAATCCCACTCTTGCTTTGCATTCACCTCTGGTTCGAGACAAAGCCGACGGCGTCGAGGGTAAGGGGCAAGCGTGGCGACAGGCCCACAAGCGCGGACGCGCACTGCTTCAGCACGTGACCGTTCCGTAAGGTATAGACAAGGGAGGCATCGACCATCATAGGCTGTACAAGGGTATCCCTGCCCCGGCACAAGGCCGAACGTGTCGTTGAGGCAGCCTCACGCGGGGCATACAACGAAGGGCATATCCACCGTGATTGATTGTAACGGATAGGCAACAGACATGACAGACATGGTCGGTTTGGGAGGCCTTGACACCCGGGTCCGAGGGGGCTCGGAACAACCACTCACCATATGGCAAGCGATGGATTAGTTGGCACACAGTTGAGGCAGCTGGACGCGAGGACTGGCCTCTTCATTGAGCATTCAATGAGCAGTCCTTGGAACCATTGGGCGGCGGGTATCCGAGGGCTGCCGCCACAGTGGCTCGTCCGCCTAAACAACGCGAATCACGATGATGGCCTGAACGTGCTGAGGCGAGTTTAGACCGCAGAGCGTAGACCAAGAATACCCCTTGAAGAAGATACTCTGTGGGGTCATTGTTTGAGGACGGAGAAAGCGGGCTGGGAGGCCTGAGAGTTCCCCGGAGGCGGCACATGCGCGGCCGGGGATACATCGATGACAACAGGTGTGGAGTGAGAGGGTGTAGCGTAGCGTTGCGCGGATTGCTGGGCGTGTGGTTGAGCGGACATGGCCAGGGAAGAGAGCGCAGCGGTGGTGGTAGAGGCGAAAGAGGGAGTCTGAGTGTGAAATGGAGAGGAGGAGGGTGGCTGAGCGTGGCCATGGCCGGCCTCGCGAGACGCACTACAGCAAAAATGCAAGCGACCGCTTCACGCCCCCAGATCCCAACCAGGCCACCTGTCCCGCCGCCCTGTCCCACCCTCCCCTCACCCCCGTCCCCCACTCTTTCCCCCGCGCCGTCCGCGTCCCAGCATGCCTACCTGCAGGCGCAAACGAGTGGTTCTCATTGAGCCCACCCCCGAGCTCCTCCAAGCCGCGAAGAACAACCCCAAGAAGGAGGTCTACTACCTAGCCCAGACGGGCGAGATCTTTGAAACATACGAGTGCGCCCTGGTCGCCCAACCTTCCACGTACTTCGTCCTGAGCTTCCTGACCGTGGTCCTCCCAGAGCCTATGCTGCACGCATGTCTTTCTATCGCCTCAAGCAGTTCCAATGCGAGGTCACAGGCAAGAGCGGCCTGGACTACTTCCAAGCCTTGGAGAGCGAGCGGTATGAAGCTCGTACGATGCATATGAGGTTCCCAGCCCCCCTCAAGTCTGCAGTATTGAGAGCTGTACAGTGGCGTGCGTTCCGGCATTGTCATCTGTCTTTCGCTGCGTACTGACCGACGACGCGTATGCATTGCTGCGCTGTAGAGGTGATGGGCCGCCTTGACCACCTTGTGGAGGAAGTATACCAGCGGTTCAAGGATCGCTTCTACACTGACGAGAGTACGTCTTTTGGTTATGTTCACTTGCCATGTTCCGCCACAACTGATCGAAATATCGCTTCAGGAGTCCTTGTGGAGATTGAAGGCGAGAAGTACGTTGCCTTCTCTTTGTGCTCACCGTCTTCCGCTCATGAATGTGTAGATACTCCGCTCGCCTGCTTCAGGTCACTCCGCCCAAGACTGCGTCGGCGCCATCCACATCAAAGCAGAGTTCGAGCCCTACAGCATCCTCATCTTCGACCCCGTCACCTCACGATCCTATACCTCTCCACAAGATCGCTGAAGACCTCAAGGTCCCTGTCAAAGAGGCCAACACAAAGGACGACCCCACTAAGTACCTCTACACCGTACAGATCCTCGCGCCGGAGCTTCAGCCCGGAAGCAAGAGCCATGATAAGCACAAAGGCAAGGATGCCATGAAGTACAGCGAAAAGATCATGGAGGTGAATAGCACGGTCATGAGGTATGCCATGCACCACGGTATTTGCGTTTGACAGTCTTAGCTGACATGTCGCGCAGCCGCGACCGGCTCACCTTCTCCAAGTCCATTTTGCGACGGTTCATTCGCGACTGTGTCGACCGCGCTCCTGCGGTAGCCTCCCCATGGACAGTGAAACCTGCCATTGCTGTCCGATACGGCGTGAACACTGTCATGCCTGAGGAGACGCGCAAGGGTGTAGATGCCATCAAGAAGGGCGAGACAGACAAGCGGAAAAAGGTCTGGGAGGAGAAAGAGGGCCCGGCGACGAAGAAGCAGAAGAAGATGACTGCTGCCCAAGAGGAGAAAGGTGCGTCATCTTGCCCGAATACCTGTGTCTCCACACTACCGGGTGCTGACATCCCCTCCTTAGCCAAAGCTGTCGCTGCAGCGGCGGAGAAGCGGGAGCAGGAGGTACGCGAGAAGGTTGAGAGGGCACAGCAGGAAAAGGAGGAGAAGGAGCGGCTCGCCACGGAAAAGGCGAAGAAGAAACCTATCCGATACCCTACCGAGGACCTCGACGTGGTCATCGGCGACAGGGAGAAGCGTGCGGGGATGAAGCTCAAACGGCCAGTGCCCAGCCGCGTAGCCATGCCGTTCGGGCACGACTCCGCTACGAACGAGCTATTCCTCATGGCCTGGAACTTCCTGGTTGTCTACGGGTGCGTCTCCCCCAAACGCTGACCTTTGACACGTTAACATCAACTTCCTCTAGTCACCCACTGCATCTGTCGTCATTCACTATGGACGAGTTTGAGGCAGCTCTCCGCCATACCGCCGTGGAGCCAACATGCTCATTGCTCGCTGAGGTTCACGCAACACTCATTTACAACCTGCGGACCGTCCCGTTCCAACGGCATAGTGCAGTGCTAGCCTTACTCGACAGGAAAGAGGCCGACGGCGGCGACGATGACTTGCTCTTGGGTGTATCCGTTGAGCAGCTCACTGCCGCTATGGCTGATATCGGCAACAACTGGGAGCGCGCACCTCTTCGACACTTTGAAGGGCGGGATGGCTGGGAGGAGTCGCTCGTAGGGTGCCTCAAAGACGTACGTGTATATATTGTCAGGAGAACATGAGGCTTACATTGACGTCGTTGTAGCATGCCAACTACGAGAACTTCCCTCGCCTGCGGGATATCCTCACTAAGCTATTGTTTGCTCCTGAGCCTGCCAACGAGGCTTCTACATCGTCCAGCTCATCTCCTTCTTCCAGTCCGGCACCCGTTTCGCTTGCCGTACCATCACAGCCTAACCTCCGATATTACGCTCTTTCCGCTGCCGATCGAGTAGTCATACTTGCCTTTATGTGCAACCTGGCGATCTCGAGCAAAGCCATCCATGCCCATATGGAGTCGTGTGAAGAGCAGCTGACCGCCCTGCGCAAGGAGAAGATCGAAGTGAATAGGTCCAAGAAGCAATAGTAAGTGTACCACTTGTCATCCTTGACTATCACTAGCTCAACCGCACCGCTCGCTTAGCTTGGAAGAAATGAACGCTTTGGGCGACGTCAAGGCAGCTGAGGCGTCCCTCAACGGCAACAGCGCGGACCAGGACATCAAGATGCAAGACTCCTCAGACCTGTCTGATCTTCCAGGCTCTGACGAGGAGACGGAGCGGCGCCAGAAGGAGACGCGGCGGACGGCTGCGAAGGAGCGGGAGCTCGCGCGCCAGAAAGCCGCGTCGACGAAGCAGGCGATCGCAGAGCACCGGCGGCTAGACGAGGAGGTGAACAAGCTCGAGCGGCGCTTGGAGGGCATTGAGCGCGAGTTCCGGAAGCTGCTGGGGTCCGTGCGGGTAAAGCCATTGGGGAAGGACCGGTTCTACAATCGGATATGGTGGTTCGACGGGATGGGCGCGGCGTCCCTGGTTGGCAGCGGGGGGACAGTGCAGTATGGCACCGGGCGCGTCTTCGTGCAAGGACCGAGCGAGTTCGATGTCGAGATCTTGCACCGGCGGGACGGGGACGTGAACGCCCGCCGGAAAGTCGAGGAGGGCGAGGAGGGGATGTTGGGCGTAGGCGAGTGGGCAGTGTTCAACGATCTAGAGGAGGTACGTCTTGAGTACCATTCCCTTGTACTTCCGGAGCTGACAGTACTTCGTCTAGCTCGACGCGTTCGTCGCTTGGTTGAACCCGAAAGGTGTTCGAGAGCTGGCTCTCAAGAATGCCTTCTCGAAATGGTGGTCGCACCTGGCACCTGGTATGCGACGTCGCAGTGCAGTATGTCGCTCTTCCTATCTCATTCATCCCGGTTTCTCACACTACCCATAGGATCTGGCTGCGAAGGCTGTCCAGCCTGAAGCACGGCGGAGCATGCGCACCAAACACGCAGCCTCAGACATCTCCCGTGAGCCGTACATGCAGTGGGCGAACAAGAAGGCCGTGAACGTGTCTTGATCTGTCCCGACTGACTACACACCGTATAGTACTATCTACATCCTGTCTTCATTCACTAGCATCGCGTTCTGCCTGATGTTGCACGGCATGTCATGATTATTGTTTGGAATAGATAACAATGTAATTGTTGCGCACGTATGCACTTGTTTGATCACGCACTCGTCACGGGGACGCGTCCTCATTCTGACTCTGTTCTGTGTCTATACGCCCAGTCTCGCGACGGCTTGTTGCGGCATATAAATGCAGAGTTCATCATCATCAACCCAGTCTCGCGACGCGGCGAGTCTCTGAATTTCTGGACCCGCAATTCGTTTGGCCTCTTTCCTGCAAGAAAGTGACAGACAAGATGACCCCTTTCTCGATGTCTGATTGCGCTGTTATTTCGAAGCTGAGCCGTATACGTATTCGCCCCCGGATCTTGAGGCTTCGACAATTTTCGACGCCATAAGACCACCTGTCGCAGTACTTACCGCGTACGTCCTTCGTCTCGCAAGGTAGGCCGGGCCCCTGCTAGCCTCTAATACCGCTGCACGAGGGACACTTCCCGGGACGACCTCATCCGACGCTGCACTACAGATAGCGTAGCCATATCTCTTGGCTTTCTCCCTCCAGCTGATAACGACCCATACGACCCTCTTACGACCCCAGCCTCACCAGAGGCGACGACGACTACCTGAACGCTTGACATGTCCTCGATACCCTCAGAGTTCAGCTTTCGGCCCCGCTCACTCTCCGGAGTGCGGGATGTGATCGAATCCTGTGAGTACGCGTCCGCAATGCTTCGATGTCGCAGTGGCGTTAAGCCTCCTCGTTTTAGATCGACGTGCACAGGAGTATTTGTCTGACTCCGTATCCGCCTCTGCGACTTCCGATGATGAGGACTACCTCCAGCCAGAGGAGCCCACGATTGAAGAGGACCAAGACGCGGAGATCGAGGCCGCTCGCGAGGAGCAGCCGTATGACGCACTAGTGAGCAACCTGCAATGGGACGAAGACCTCACGCCAGGCCCTGTGAGCCAGCCAGCCGTCCCGAGTAGACGACATTTATTGCCGCAGAGGACCTCCTCGCAAGCGAGCGATACACCCCCGCGCCACCCCGCTATGCAGCGTTCGAAGGCTGAGGAGCGTACACCTCTTCTGAGAACGTCGCCTGACAAGACATACTTGTCACATCCGGAGACCACCTCGGGCTCTGTCGCCGCTTTTCCGGTGGGAACACCTCCAGTAGAACGCGCCATGTCGCGACGTCCGTCTCAGCTGAGCGACGTACGCGCAGCGCGGCGGCCCGCTGGGAAATTTAAGGGCATTTCCGGGCATAGTACCTATGGCCAGACGGTAAGCACATGGAATTACTGGATGCGTGGGCTCTCACAAAGACTCCCTCCAGCTATTCAATGCGATTGCAATTCTACTTGGGATCGGAATGCTTTCCGAGCCGTTGGCGTTCGCCTACGCCGGGTGGATAGGCGGCACGGCTATCATCGTCTTCTATGGTTGGATTACCTGCTACACGTGAGTACGTACGGCATTGCGACAAGCACAAGGATGAACCTTTCACCCACAGAGCAAAGATCCTCGCCCATATCATTCTGGATGACCCCAGAATGAGATCGTACTCCGACATTGGAAAGAAGGCGTTCGGACCACGCTCAGGTTCTTGGATCAGCGCATTATTCTGTCTGGAGCTCTTCACCGTAAGGTAAGGCTACGACGTGCTTCTGAGCGACAGGCTTAATGACGACAATGCAGCGTTGCATTAGTAACTCTGTATGCCGACTCTCTGCATGCCGTAATGCCCGAGTACTCCCCCGATACTTACAAGCTCATTGCCCTAATTTTGTGAGTCTGTTGCTCTCTTACCGTACCAGCGCGCTGACAGGTTCTCCGTAGCTTAATACCCACAATGATTCTACCTCTGTCTGTCTTGTCGTACACATCGATACTCGGCATCCTCTCCACGCTGTTCATCATCGCCGTGGTGGTGATAGATGGCCTCGCAAAACGTGAAAGCCCCGGTAGCCTCTGGGAGCCGGCCCCGACAAGGGTGGGCATACGCAGTCCACTTCACCTGGGTGTAGCGTTCGGTCTGTTCATGGCAGGCGTAAGTGGTGGCTTAATAGTGTTTCTCTTATTTCGTTGAGGTTGACGGCCCGTGCATAGTTCTCTGGACATGCAGTCGTTCCGTCGCTCGTGAGGGATATGATTGACCCGACGCAGTTCGACAAAATGATCACACAAGCATTCATCGTTGCTACTAGCCTTTACGGTATAATTGGTGTGGCTGGTTACACCATGTTCGGGAACGCTGTTAGCGAGGAGGTGAGTATCTCTCAGCTGTAGCGGAATTTCAAGATGTTGACAGCCCCTCAGTTTAGCCAGGACATTGCGCTGTACAGCCCATTCCCCGTGTTGAATAAGATTGCTCTATGGGGCCTCGTGATATCTCCCTTGTGATTCACAACCCCAATTTCATCCTTGAAGTGCGAGCTGACAACATATGCAGGTCGAAATTTGCCCTTGCGACTCGTCCGGTTAGTGAATTTCTCGAAACCTTGTCGCGGAAAAACTGACGCCTCCCTGATAGCTCAATCTCACTCTGGAGATGATGCTAGGCATCGACAGTGGCAGTGGTACGAACGACGATTACGGGGCCAAGCCCTCTATGCACGACCTCGAAGCACCGCATTCCAGCGCGCCCATACGGCGCCATCGTGCCCGGCACGGCCTGCTCACGCTCGTCGAGCGCGCGCTCTTCACCCTCTGCTCCGTCACCGTGTCGATCTTCCTGCCGGACTTCAGCTCGATGATGGCGTTCCTTGGCGCGTTCACGTCGTTCCTACTGTGCATCATCGGGCCCGTGTCGGCCAAGGCTGCGCTCACGGGACGGTGTACGTTCTGGGACGGCTGCTTGATCGCGGGCGGGGTGGTCATGGCGACTTGGGGGACGATAGCCTCGTTCTGGTCAATGCAATGATACATAGAGTCCTCCCACGCAGAACACTCGAGTCGTGTACGCTTTTGAAGCCCGTACCCTAGATCTCTGTACGTTCGGCAATGAACAAGTAATGGACTTGCGAGACTGTCCTAGAGAAGCTTCGAGCATCCTATATCACAGAGCTACCTAACGATACAGTGTGGTAGTACAATGAATCATGCAGTAGCTGTCGCATGTGTGATGATTTTTGTGAGCTCTGTAGAGCACGTCAGATTGCATATGCCAGCGATGTTGGTGTAGACTTACGAGGCAGCTGAATCGACTCCTGGACCACAGTCGACTGGGGGTTGTTGTCCAAGTTGGGCGGTACTGTGACGACGCCAGTGGAGGCGTCGATTGACCATCCCAGCTTCTCAACGTACGTATCCATCTCTTCACCTGAAAACGCCGTCAGCTACGTACTAATTAAAGACGTTGGAAACATACCTGACAGATCGAGGTACGAGCTGAGCCGTGCACTCCCTATCCGCTTGAAGGCTGCCTTCACGGCGCGAATGACGATGTCCCGCACGGCGTTCTCGAAGCCGACGCACTCAATAGTATAGTTGTCGCGCAGGGCCTCGGCTTCTTCGGAGCGGTATGTCGCCCAGAAGGCGGGGAAGCGGCATTGTTGGAGGAGGTTGTAGAGGGTGGTGAGAAGGGGGAGGAGGGAGGGCAGCGGGTCGGGCTCGTCGGCGTTTTGGTTCACCGGCCGTTCGTCCAAGAGCGAGAGACAGAGGTTGAAGTCGGGGAAGGGGGAGGAGGTGAGCGCCTTAATGAGGATGTTGATGACGACGTCTGGGTTATAGAGGTCGGGATTGAACTGATAGCTGCAAAGCGGAACGAAGGTGAGTGCAGCGATGGTACGTAGACGATAATGAATGCGTACAGCTTCAAGATGGCAAGGTTAGCGAGACAGTCATACTCCTGGCTTCTAATCTGGTGGTACAGATAATCCTCAAGAATCCCCACGTTATTCGGGTTGTAACGATCTATTCAGCTGTTCAGCTGCCGATTTCGCAGAGCCCGATGCAAAGTACTCACCAACGCCAGACACTAGGTTCTCGATCAAGGGTGTTCGGGTCGACGGGGAGGCCCAGTTCAATGCGACGGTTGCCATCGTGGTTGATTATCCGGCAGATATATGCAGTGTCTAGGCGTTGTTTTGCAGCAAGACCTGAGACGCAAAGTGTAGACGAAGTAGACCGTAACCCTCACCACAGACTGGAGAAGCTTAACTTGCAACTTTTGCAGATGGGCGCTCACGCGCTCGACCTCCTCGATCGGGCGTCTCCCCGGGGAATACGCGCCTTCTGACGCACTTCTACTTCCAACAACACGCTCCTCCGAGTCGTCCATCCTCGTGCATATCTTCCTCGACAATGTCCATCATGCAAATAGAAAATAGTACAGGAGATACTCACGACGAACCAAATCCTCGCAATCTGGATGGTGGCGAAGACGTAGCCATGAAGCCAGAGAAACACTCCTCTCCACCCCCTGTCGCTGGTCCCTCCAAGACGTCAAGTTCAGACGGGATACCTGCATACAAAACAAGGCTCATCCTCAGTGGGCACAGCAAGTCCATATCTTCCATCAAGTTCAGCCCCGACGGGAAGATGTTGGCTTCAGCGGGTGCGTCACTGTACGCTTCTACGTCTTGCTCCCGGAGCTTATACTGCGTGTCCGGAAGCAAGCTGCCGATAAAGTCGTCAAGCTGTGGAACACTGAGACTGGAGAGATACTGAACACTCTCGAAGGCCACACAGAGGGTATATCCGACATTGCTTGGTCGCCTGACGGCGAGTTCCTTGCATCGGCCTCGGACGACAAGACCATACGGCTATGGAGCCTCGAGATGGTCAGTTGCTTCAACCTGTGCACGATTTATAGCTTCTCACAGCATCTGTGCCAAGATGGAGACAGTGAATATCCTGAAGGGCCACACAAACTTCGTCTTTTGCGTTAACTTCAGCCCCAAGTCAAACCTACTGGTCTCGGGTGGCTTCGATGAGACGGTGCGAATATGGGATGTGGCCAGAGGTATGTTCCCCTTGATACCCAACAGTGCGATTCCTATGTCTGACATGTTCCTTCAGGACGAACTCTCAAAACACTACCTGCACACTCAGACCCTGTCACCGCGGTGACTTTCAACCATGACGGCACGCTCATTGCATCTTGCGCTATGGACGGTCTGATGTACGTGGTGTGTGCCTTCCTTGACTGCGCGGTCACTAACCATTGTACAGACGCATATGGGATGCAGAATCGGGACAGTGTCTCAAGACGTTGGCTGATGATGATAATCCTATATGGTTGGAGCTCCTCACCGCGTCACGCACTGCGCATGTCTGACGTGTCGGGTTTCGTTCTGCAGCTCGCATATCAAGTTCACGCCGAACTCCCGATTCATCCTTGCATCGACACAAGACTCGACCATCCGCTTATGGAACACTCAAACATCACGTTGTGTCAAGACCTACACGGGCCATGCAAACCGGACGTACTGCCTGTTCACGGATTTCGCGCCTGGAGCGAAGTATATAGTGAGTGGAAGCGAAGACGCGAAGATCTACATATGGGACCTTCAAACTCGCACAATCGCTCAGGTCTTGGAAGGACACCGAGGTGCGCATGACTACTATCATGGTACCTACTACTTACATACCACTCTACTGCTCTCTGTAGATGTGGTGATTGCTGTTGCGGTACGTTTTCAATATGTTTTCTTCAGTTCTAAGTTGAGAAATCGCCTCAAGTCACATCCCACGAAGCATATGCTGGCTTCAGCGTCGATGGAGAAGGACATGACCATTCGACTATGGATAGACGCAAACTCCGCAACATGATATGTTTTCAATTCTACGACGAGCCCATAGACAGGCGCGTTCACCTGTCCTGTCCATCCTCGGACCGACTTCCAGCGCGAAGCACCGTCTTGATTCCTCACCCAACGTTGCAGCGCGTTACATATGGGTGAGCTTCAAAGGAGTCTAGGTGATCGTCAGCGCATGGGTGCTTGACGAAATATCCAGAGTAGCAGTGAATTTGTCACACAATAGTACACCATCCGGTACTTATACCGGTGGTGTTACGTACTGACTTGTCGAGTATCTGTCTGTACCTGTGCGTGTACTACATCTTTGCCATATTCACTATGTTGCTCTGCATTCCACAATTTCCAGGATCTCGCTGAGATGATGGATGTCAAATCCTATGAGCTGTGTGGTACCGGTGGACATCCTTCGACTTCGAGCAATTGCCACAGGTTGCTGGAACTCAATCTGACGCGGGGTCCAAGCGGTGCCGCTGATCGTGCTGACTCAGTGTTTCAAACTCCGCGTTATCGAGAGTATATAACCCGGACCGCTCAAGTGAATCGCCTCATTCGTCGTCCTTGTTCTACTCTCCGCCACATCCTCGTCCCAACATGCAGATCTTCGTGAAGACCCTCACCGGCAAGACCATCACGCTTGAGGTCGAGTCCTCTGACACGATCGACAATGTGAAGGCCAAGATCCAAGATAAGGAGGGGTAAGTAGTGTATAGTGTTTGAGGGACGAGCGGGGAGCTAATAAGCATCGTATAGCATCCCTCCCGACCAGCAGCGCCTCATCTTCGCTGGAAAGCAGCTCGAGGATGGCCGCACGCTCTCGGACTACAACATCCAGAAGGAGTCCACCCTCCACCTCGTCCTCCGTCTCCGTGGTGGGATGCAGATCTTCGTTAAGACGCTCACGGGAAAGACCATAACGCTGGAGGTTGAGTCCTCCGATACCATCGACAACGTCAAGGCAAAGATCCAGGACAAGGAGGGCATCCCTCCCGACCAGCAGCGCTTGATCTTCGCGGGCAAGCAGCTCGAGGATGGCCGCACCCTGTCCGATTACAACATCCAGAAGGAGTCCACCCTTCACCTTGTGCTTCGCCTCCGTGGCGGTATGCAAATCTTCGTCAAGACCCTCACAGGGAAGACGATCACTCTGGAGGTGGAGAGTTCGGACACGATCGACAACGTTAAGGCAAAGATCCAGGATAAGGAGGGCATCCCTCCCGATCAGCAGCGCCTGATTTTTGCGGGCAAGCAGTTGGAAGACGGCCGCACGCTGTCTGACTACAACATCCAGAAGGAGTCAACACTTCATCTCGGTGCGTCTCCCCCGGATTGGTCCGAGTGGCTTATCACTGACCGGGTTCATGTTAGTCCTGCGTCTCCGTGGTGGCATGCAAATATTCGTCAAGACGCTCACGGGAAAGACCATAACGCTGGAGGTTGAGTCCTCCGATACCATCGACAACGTCAAGGCAAAGATCCAGGATAAGGAGGGCATCCCTCCCGATCAGCAGCGCCTCATCTTCGCCGGGAAGCAGTTGGAGGACGGCCGGACGCTGTCCGACTACAACATTCAGAAGGAGTCGACCCTCCACCTTGTCCTCCGGTTGCGCGGTGGTATGCAGATCTTCGTGAAGACGCTTACCGGGAAGACCATCACGTTGGAGGTCGAGTCTTCGGACACGATCGACAACGTCAAGGCGAAGATCCAAGATAAGGAGGGTATCCCGCCCGACCAGCAACGTCTCATCTTCGCTGGGAAGCAGCTTGAGGACGGCCGTACTCTTTCGGACTACAACATACAGAAGGAGTCGACGCTGCATCTCGTCCTCCGTCTTCGTGGAGGCATGCAGATCTTTGTGAAGACGTTGACCGGGAAGACGATCACTCTTGAGGTCGAGTCGTCCGACACGATTGACAACGTCAAGGCGAAGATCCAGGACAAGGAGGGTATTCCCCCAGACCAGCAGCGTCTCATCTTCGCCGGGAAGCAGTTGGAGGACGGCAGGACGCTTTCGGATTACAACATCCAAAAGGAGTCCACCCTTCATCTCGGTACGTCTGTTTCTCTGCCCTCGTCTGAGCGTCGCTGACTCTTCCTTTAGTGCTTCGTCTGCGTGGAGGCAACTGAGCAGATCGTTGTCCATTCGTTCGCTGCCCGCCTCTTCCGTCTTCCTTCCGGAGTGTTTGTATCATCGTTGTACCATCCTTGACGACTGTATAACTACATCACGCTATTGTTTATGACGTATCTTCGTGATAGCGGCACATTTGACAGATGTAAGAGCCTGAACAACCCGGGTCGGAATCCGAAGTGAAGTGATGAGAGGTGACTAGATCACAATGGCTCAGTAGTACTATGGGGTATGCTCTACAGATTCGCCCTTCCCGGCGCCAGCTAACTTTCTTCGTCTTCTCCGCTTGTGTGCTTGGGAAGTTTGCGCTTCGACGTCATCATCACCCGTGCGTTTGCGCTTTCCCCCCGAATCTCCCTGTTCGCTTTGTGGCTTCGAGTTGTGTGAGGATGGCTCAGTTTTCGAGGTTTTCTTCTTAACACTAAGCGGGTTAGGGCCTTTCGGACCCTTCTTTTTCTTTGGAGGTTCAGCTGGTGCACCAGAGGACGGCAATGCAGCAATCTCGGGAGCGGACGGATGAAGTATTTGCTCCTCAGCCTTCAGGCGATATGAGTGGGCTACCTGCCGACCATGTACAAGAATGACATACCGATTCCTTCGCTTCAAGCGTTGCTTTGCTTGGGGGTTCCAGTATCATCACCGACCGGTTGATATGGACAATGGGTACAGCAGGGATAGCGCGCAGCTTGACCCGGAGGTCATGCGATTGAGTCGCAATCACGTAGCGATGCTTGTTCGTCTCGCCTGCGTAGCTGAGTCGCTCTCATAGATGGGCACAAGTTTCTATGGACGTACCGACCACGCTAGCGAGACACTCGTCGCCCGGGATAGCCTCTCGATGGTTGCATTTCCGCCGCTCGAACGTCTTTGCAAGATCTACGGCAGGCTGTTGTGTCTTGCCTTGAAGATAGAGCTCGTGTATGCAACATTGTGTGATCACTAGAAGGCCGCTTCGCCGTGCATTCAGTTGACGCCCTACCTACGGAGGAGAGTAACACTCACTGAGCTTCACGGTGCCCTGAAGGACTGTTTCAACCTGCTTGGCAAAATCGAGCTTCTGTGCTACGGATGCCTTGCACATTTCAGAGTCGACTGACCATCTACCATTCAGTTGTGGAGACTTTCGGACAGCGACAAACCTACCCAGAACCTGGTATGGCTGTCTGAAGCCGAACGACATACAGTACAGGGACATGAGTTTGCGATATGCCTTGGCTCGCTTCTGGCGCATAATGTATAATGGTCAAATGATAACTGTTCTTGACAGCGACGCGCAGGAGATATGAGACGAGTCAGGCTGGTAGCAAACGTTGAGCGGTCGGAGAAAGGATGAAGATGTGATCTCGATCGCGGAGGAGTTGTGTGGTGCTGTTGTGCAACAGCCTCTACCGCCTTTCCTGTCTGGGAGCACTGCTACCCTCCTCGTTCGACCATGCGCCTGCCGTTGACATTACTGGCCCTTGCGAGGCGAGTATCCCTGTTATTGAACTACTTGGTATATGCTACTTACTGTTGAACAGTTCTTTCTATAATGTGCTTGGAGTAGACCTCAAGGGACGAGTACTATGGAACGCACTATGTCCCTGTGTGTGCGGTCGCCTGTCAGCCAAGACTTACGCGGCTAACTATCGCTTTCAGCTCTGGGTGACCTCGGACAATCAATGGTAGTGTTGGACGATGGAAAGCTACATGGCGGAGTCACGAGAGATGGTAACTTTGAGATGTGCGTGCGCCGACCCGCCAGATCGCTTCCACTGCTGACCTTACATTCAGTCCAGACGTGCCACCTGGAACGTATTTGCTCTCGGTGCTCTCTCATGACCACCACTTCGACAAGGTATGTGCCTCTGCCTCATACCTGTGCAGCAGTCCCAAGTTGACCACCCATAGCTTCGCGTAGACGTCTTCGATACGGAGTCGCTACCGGAAGTACGACCATACATCCCAGGAACTCCCCTATCTCCGCCCTCCACTGTCAACCTTCCCTACCCAATACTTCTGAATCCACGCCACAAGAACGACTACTTCGTGGAGCGACAGTCATTCAACCTCATGGGCATGTTCCAGAGCCCAATGATGCTCATGATGTTGGTTATGGGCGGTATGATGTTGGCAATGCCTTACATTATGGTGCGTGTATCATACATCAGATGCCTAGGGCAACAGCTGAGACTGTGCACAGAAGAGTATGGATCCTGAGGCCCTTCAAGACTTCAACAAGCGCAAAGCAAGGATTGGGGCCCTGCAAGGTTCGCTGCAGAGCGGTGATATTAGCGGCGGGTGAGTCCCCCCTGCAAATCCCTCCCAGTATCAATGGATCTCACGTACTTGAAGCTTGTCTGCTCTGATGAATACAGGCCAGGAAGAGTCCTCTTCGACCACTGGGACGGCGAAACACTCCTCTCCGTCTGGTGTTAAGCAGCGCAGCGGGAAGAACAGGAGACGCTGACACCATAACTTGTCTGATGTTCGTATTCTTTTGTATCTTCGGTATCTACACAACACCTTTCATCTAGTCACCCCGACAGTGTCGCCATCCTCGTCTAACACTCGTGCGCCGAGCTCACGCATCTGCCTAGCGAGGCAATGCACCCTCTTCCTTCTCGATGTCCTTGATTGCATCGAAAATCTCGCCCAGAGCAATCCACGTAAAACTTATCCCTCCGAAGAACTCTTTCTTCATGAGTCCAATGTTATACGCGATCCACGCTTGCCGGAGCGACTGTCGATGCGGCGTGCCGTCGATTCCGGATATCTCTGTTCGTACCGCCTTCGTAAGTCGTTCTGACTGGTCCCGTAATCGCGCCATAGCGTCTTTGCGGCGGCGAGGCTGAGACGTCTTCTCTGCGATCGTGCCGACCAGCGCTTCCTCTTCGGTGAGTGTCGCCAAGCCGGAGTACTCTGCGATGGTGTTCATCGCGCAGATGCTGCGCAGTTGGCATGAGAATGAAGCGAAGAGATCACCCATCAACTTGACGAGGTGTCTAGGAGTAGTGCCGTCCGACAAGAAGATGAACTCTTGAACACGACTCTCCACCTTGAGTGTTGCGAGGACGTCATGCCGCGCGTGAGACCATTGGCGATATTCTTTGACAATGACATTCGGCGCGCTCATCTGCATGTCCTCTATACGACGAGGTGGGGAGGTAATAACTGTCTCCAAAGAAGGGAGCTTGATGGCACGGAAGAGTTTGCCGATTGCACTCTGGCTTGTGTAGTAACGTTCATCGTCGTTCGCTCGTGTCTCCGGTGCACACCAGTCAGGCTTCTCCCCCTTGAACTTAGGAATCGACGAGAGCGGCACTGCCTTCCCCGTCTTCGCATAATCGACAGCAGTGCTGTGAAGATGGGAAAGCTTTATGCATCTTCGGTCGAAGATGCCATCCTTGCTACTATCCGCTATAATGAGCCAGTTCGTGGCGATAACCCCCAAGGTCTGCCGGGATCATATGAGCTCATCAAGCATATGACACTCTGCTCGAGTATGTACTCACGTCACTGGTTATGTAACCCGTCACAAAATCGGCAACGTCTACCATTGTGCTTTCTCGGTCGAGAACTCTCCTCTCGGCCGGTTCGTACGCGGCAGGCTCTTGTGTCTCAGAGGGGTGCAACTCAACCATTGGGGTAAGGTTGTAGACATCCCCATCTAGATCCCCACCTCCGAGTTGAGTCGAGATAGGCCGTCGCCCTGCGCTCAAGTAAGTCAGTACTCTTAGCACTAAGCAGGCAAAGCGAATATTGCACACACCATTGGTGGAGAATACAACACCGTTCTTCAACATCTCGCGAGATAGTGGTGAACCCAATGGAGGTTTGCCTATGGCATGTACCATCTGTATATCGCCCGGATGGATGGATGGAGAACGTGTCACCATGATAGGCCCCTCCAAGTAGATTTCACCCTCCCCGTCTGGGTCATCCACACAAGCAAAGATCTCGTTCTCCCTCAGATATTTGTGATGGTCGGCGACGCCTACGAGAGTCCACCCGCGCGGCACGGGTATGCGTGCATGGTGTTTGAGTTCCCTGAGGACATGATTGACAGCGAAGTTCATCATTCGCTGCCAAGAGATGTCCTCAGTGAAGGGCTCTACACCTAGTCTGTGAAGACTGCGCATCGTGGACGACAACCGGTACGATGCGCCCAAGCCATATGCCTCCAACGTATGAGCAGCCATATCGAGGGAAACAACGGCTCGCTGCACGTCGCGAACGGCACTGTCCTGTAGTGTCTTGAAGACCTCATAGGGTACCCCTAGATGTTCGAGCAGCATTATCTGAGGGCGGTTCAGGCAGTACCTACTGGGTCTGTCGAAGGCCCGCACGATCTCGACAGAGAGGGAGTGTGGTGCGTCATACTTGACCATCGATGGTCGCAGAGCGATGGTAAGTCCCTTCAGGTTGTAATCGACACTGAGCATCCCCTTCGAGCCCCCCAAGCGGATCTGGAACAACCGCGGGTAGGTGCGTGCGTGTCCGGAACGCCGCCCTTTCGCCTGTAGTTGAGCCCAGATGGCGCGTGCAAGCTCCGGGGACAGCGTGCCGACACCGTCTGTGAAGCAGTACTTCCCGTCTTCTGTGGTGATATCAGGGGTGCCGAGCATGTCTTCTGGCTGCACCGACAGCGCTGAGTCGGTGGCGGTAAAGGCCTGCGAGAGGCGGGCAGCGTAGCGGGCAGGGCATCGCATGAGCTCTCTGTCATATGGGAGGTCGCGGAAAGACCCCAGGCCCCGTATGATAGTTTCTGCGGTCACCAGTCGACCAGCATGGCGGAAGGGCTTCACAAACCAGACCGCGTGCTCTTTCAAGCCCGACTGGGAGTACGCGAGGAAGGTGAAGAGTCGACCTGCGATGATCAACCCGTCTACCAAGAAGCGCCTGACGCGCTCTTTTAGGAGGCTCGTTGTGTCCACGTAACGGTCGTGGCGATACGTGAGTTTAGTTTCGTCGAGGAAACTCACTCGGATGAAGCAGTCTTCATGCACCTTGTACTGTCGTATCACCCTGTTCGACTGCTCGGGGAACGGACCGGAGAGGAGGAGCGTGGTAGGGGTGACTACAACATGGAGGCAGGGGAAAAGGTCCTCGTTGTCGACCATCGGAAGGCCAAGCGTAGGCGGCCTCTGCAGGAACTCGCGGATTGTCGAGTCCCAGATATGCTGCAGGGAACCACCTTCTTCGCTACCGGCCGACACCAATAGCTGCGTGCGGAATACGAGGAGGAAAGCACTCGTCAAGTCGGGACCATGGCGTTTGTTCATACGCTCGATGCGGGCTCGCAGTTCTCGCTGAGCCTCCCTGAGGTCGACGAGAGACGCTCGGACCATAGCTTCCATCTGGAACGCTATCTGCCAGGGTATCGAGCGAACCCATGCCTCATAGCTCTCTTGCACTCCCGGGGCAAATAGGGCACGTCTGATGGCCGGATATAGCGCCCCATCGACCTGGAGCCGTGCAGAGTGAGCGAGCTTGCGAAAACGGTCGACGTCCTGCAGCGACCTGCATAAGATCCGGATACCAGAGGAGGTGTAGGGCGCTAGTGGAGCGTGATCGTCGACAAATGCAGATACTCGTCTCGTCCTCTCCTCCACACT
This sequence comes from Fomitopsis schrenkii, assembly GCA_000344655.2. Classification (NCBI taxonomy): domain Eukaryota; kingdom Fungi; phylum Basidiomycota; class Agaricomycetes; order Polyporales; family Fomitopsidaceae; genus Fomitopsis; species Fomitopsis schrenkii. The sequence goes on from KE504127.1 coordinate 313,288, forward strand.
CCGCCTCATATACTGCGGGTTCCTCCAGCTACCCACCAGGAATGAGGGGGCGTAGTTCAGTCCGAAGGATATGGATCCGCCATCCGCATCCGACCCAGCGCCGACCCAGTAAATCGACGGGGCACGGAAGGCTACGTAGCGAGTGGTGCCCGATCTCTCGCACAAGATGAGCTTGAACATGGCCCTATCCTCGTCATACGCGAGTATAGTGGTAAGATCGGGTGACATCTCCCATTCGACCGAGAATTGTTCGTCCCTGCAGTAGTAACCGAACTGGAACGCCTTCACGGCTACTGACTTCGACAGCATGTCGGGCTTTATGGGCGGCACGACCCTGGCGGCGGCGCCAGGCAGCCCATGGACGGCGCCGATCTGCCAGCTCTGAGGAGCCTTTGTGCTTCGCTTGAAGACGACGATCGTGCCAAAGATCATGAAGCGGCATCGCGGGCGTCGGCCTCCGAAATCGGCGAGGAACCGCTCCCCAATCTCCTTCGGGACGTCCATTTCGCCAGTTGTTCCTCGTCCGTCTTGACGGAGGATACGAACGAAGAATTCGATCGGACACGTGCAGCGAGGCGTATACAGCGGTGAACGCAATACGTGCGCAAGGTGCTTCCAGAGGATCTCCTCATTGACATTGGAGCCAATGTTGTACAAGTCGATAATCATGACGTGGAGACGCAGGACGGCGCAGGACGGCGCAGGACGGCGCAGGAGGAGGCAGGGACGCTAGAGAGGGCGGTGCACGTACCTCCATAGATAAGCCGGGCGAAATGAGCCATGCGTTCCTCGGGGGAACAGGTGAGCATGCCAGGGGCTCACCGAACACCTGAAACAGCCAATGAGACCGCTCATTCTTTCCTGCGAAACAAGATAGAGTTCACCACGTACGCTTCTCCTTGAGCAAGCGCTCTTGCGAACTTGAACGATAGATGCCGTACCGACTCCATACCAAATCGCGTCGAGGCCCTGGGGACCGGTCACAAGGTTACTAGCTACCACAGGAAGACTCACAATTGTACATACGAGAAATCTAGGCGACAACATGTATTGATACAGGAACACCAGATTTAGGGTACATCTCCTTCGACAGTGCGTCATACAGAATGGCCAAGCCGGGGAGCCCAGGTTCCGCATGCTGGGGTCCGTACAGCCCTGTTGCCTGACGTTACCATCCCGTCAACAGCAGTGGTGGGGTCGGTTGTCCAGCTGGCAAGTATCCGAGCGTCCTGCTATCCGATAGAGATCAAATGAGCGAACCCTGCTATAGCTGAGGTGAAGGACTAGGGCTCGGATTGGACGCGGAGACAGGCGGCTTTTCCTTTCGTGTAGAATCGGGGTAATCGAGCACTTGTCTGATGATGGCGTTGCTGAGATGTGCGTTGAATGAGCCGCAAGGCACTATGCGCACACTTGTTCGCACACACCGTTGTTTGAACTGTGCCAAGAGGTCGTGGGGGCTTTGGGAGTCATCATCGCCCAGGCTTTTAGGCAAGCAAGCCTCAATCGGGGGCGTCGAGACGGTACAGTAGGACTCACACTCCCTCGGGCATCGTCATCGTCTCAAGAATGTACATCTTGTGTTCCTCGTCGACGCCACCGGCACCAGCGGCCGCCGCAACCTGAACATTGGTCACTGAAAGGTCCGGGGACAGGCTCTTTGCGGTTGGAGGAGAACTCCGGCTCGGATCGTAGTCTATGACGAGAATACGCTCGTCCGGGTACTGCGGCAAGAGAGAATGTGGCGAGTCGTCAGCGTAGTGATATTCAATGACCGGGTGACTGAGTGTCGCCGATGTAGTAGCCAAAGCACTATTGTGGGAGACCAGGATGTAGTACGGTGGGTGTTCAGACGATGTGTGTTCAATAGCTTGCATGGCTCGGGATGGTGGTACGAGACTGGGTGTACGCGCTGCGCGCAGAGGCCAACAAGAAGCGCCCAATATGTCCTCGGGTGATCCAAGGGTGATCCGACACAAAATGTGGACGCCACTGTCCCTCGCGGCTGCATGGCGCGCGTAGAGGACAGTGTGCTCGACTTGTCCTCATCGGCGTCCCCATCTCACGCCAACCTATACCTGCATGCTCCCAGGTGGCCAGTCTGAGCCTCGACCATCATTGCCCTGTTCGTTCGCAGCTGTCATGCTGCGGTCTCTGCCAACGGGATCCTCCTCCGCGGGATGTTTGCATGCGGCCGCGCGAGGGGCCCCGACAACAGACGACGTGATCAATCGATTGTCCTGGCGACCCAGCGCTGCTCGCCCCCGACCTCGGCTCGGAAACGTCAGTCTTCCATATAAACAACCCTTCGTATTTCGTAGCCATCAAGCTCTCTCCTCAGTCCCGGTGGCCTTTTTCGTCCGTTCGTTTCATTGTCGCTCCCTTCCCCTGTACACTCGTTTGCAACCACTCCACCGCTGAAGGAAATGAACCGCCTCTTGCTCGTCTTCTTGACTCTGGCTGCCGTCCTCGCCCTGGCCCCGGAAGGACTTGCTGTGCCTGCTAATGGGCCGCGCCATTACAACAAACAGGCCTTGAGGAATCGCAGGGCTGAAGATGTGTACGGCCGTAGTCTGAATGCGAGACATGTGGGCAAAGTTAAGAGGCAGACTTGCCGTGTGCCACCCTCGTCGTATGTCCCTGCAGTCTCTAGATGTCTGCATATATTGATCATTGCGTCCCATCGCTCTCGGGTCACTCAGCTCATCAGACTCGCTCATTGCAAGCGCGACCCAGCCCGTTTCGAGCAGCAGTGCAGAGCCCTCGCATTCCGCCTTAGTGGGCACCGACGCCGGGCTTAGTGCACCGCTGTTGAACCCGTTGCCAACTTCTACATCTGAGGCGCCTCAGGACCCGACTTCCGCGCCTATCACCAGCTCTGAGGAGCCCGCACCAACGACTACCGAAGAGCCTGCGCCGACGACCAGTGAAGAGCCTGCGCCGACGACTACCGAGGCTGTGTCCACCACCGCCGCGGAGCCGGCGACCACCCAGTCCTCGTCGAGCACTGACACCAGTAGCTCGGACATCGACAAGTACTTGAGCGACCACAACACCGTCCGCGCCCAGCACGGCGCTGCCGCCTTGACCTGGAACAACACTCTTGCAGCGGCCGCACAATCGTGGGCTAACGGTTGTGTCTTCAAGCACTCCGGCGGCTCCCTCGGTCCCTACGGAGGTGTGCTATGAATGAGACGAACGAGGCATTTGCATCTGACAGTCATTTGCAGAGAACTTGGCGGCCGGGACGGGCGATGGCTATGGCATCGATCAGGCCATCCAGTCGTGGACGAACGAAGTCTGTGAGTGCATGATTGCTTTGTACCACGTCGTGCAGATGCTCAAGCGACTCTGCAGCCTCGTACGACCCGAACAACCCCCAGCCGTCCCACTTCACCCAAGTAGTCTGGAAGGCCACCACGCAGCTGGGTTGCGCCGTGCAGAACTGCAACGGCATCTTCCCGTCAGAGTACGGGGTGAGTTATGCATCTAGTCAGCGTATGTCATTGTTGCTGATGCTCATGGCTATGGTATCCAGGTTGCTCACTACTACGTGTGTGAATACTATCCGCAAGGGAACGTGCTGGGCGAATTCCCGTAAGTGTTGCACTCGTATGCACAGAATGGACATTGGACTGACTGGAATACAAAGCCAAAACGTGCAGGCGTAGGTTCTGCACGTAGTATTTTGAAAGAGTCCGTCTAAGACGCGATCTTCGCATACTCCTCCTTTATGTTTCTCGTCGGCAGTGCCAGAGATTGTCTTGAGTCAATACAGTGATTCCCGCGAAGCGGCAGCCCCGTTTAAGTTGTAGAATCCATGTATTTGTATGCCGTTTCTTCGGAATGCTAGCCATTCTCTTGCTCAGGAGTGTCAGAGTGGCCGACTCCATCCTACGACGCGAAGCACTGCTGCTATTCCGAGGATAACTCAAAATCTCGGCTAATGGTACTAATATGCATGGGCATATACAATAGTTACGTACTTATACAGAAGTAATACCGTGCTGCGCATAATATGTACTTACTGGAGCTTGACACTGGCAGCCGCATGTGATCGACTCAGCCGAGACTCAGCCACCTCTGCAGCGGCCGTCTCTACCACCGACCACGAAGTGGATGTCCGTGAAGTGAATGTTCTCCAGGTCTCGAGGGACTTCAGCAGTCTTCTTTCTCCTCTATGCACTCGTGGTTCTGTTGACGGTGTTCTTCGCGGCGGTGTCATGCGCGCTGCTTCTGTCGCAGGCGGTGCGCACCTCCAGCAGGCGTTCGTGGAAGAAGAACTTCGACGCGGTAGTGATTGGAGCGGCCTACGTTGTTGTTGTGCGTGTCCTTCTGCCACGGACAGCGAAGAGGGGAGCTAATGTTAGTATAGGCCGTAGTTTCCGTTGTGTACTGCCTGAAGCGGAGGTTAGCTGTCCACAGGCGACTACGGCGCATCTCGAAGACCTATCGAACCCTTGGCCGTGCTGACCTCCCTGAAGTGAGCCTCTGAAGTTACTGTATGTACTGCCTCTCACCCCTCGAAAACACTGCAGCGAGTGCATCGATTCATACAACAAGAGTATACCCGTGCTTGTCTCATCACTTACGAATCGCTACCCAAGGATGGGTTCCAGGAGGGCTGGGGAAAACCAGGTACGCCATATCCTCGCTCGGCATGTGCATTCGCTCAAGCTTCCTTCAGAGACTAGATACGCAGGTGTGCGGTTTCGGACCACACTTCTCGACACCGTACGCGTGATAGGTGAGGTCTTCGCCACGAGCTTCGCACTTCCGTGTTCTTTCTGATCAATATGGCCTCAACGGCAGACGCACTCGCCCATCTTATTATACCACGCCACCCAGCATTACGACCACACGCACGCATGCTTCACCATTTCCGGTTCATCCTGCCTCTTCTCCCGCGAGATGAGGACGGCCTGACGCCATTACACTATTACGATTCCGCAATACAACTCACTAGACACGCTTCTAGAGAGCCAACAGAAGGCGAGTTCGTCGTGGGTATGAACGCAGCGTCGGAGATAAGGCGCATGTGAGTGGACGTGCTGATTGTGTGAAGCTGGGCTCATTGTGCTCATTGTGCGCGATCAGTCTGGAAGAGTGTAGACAAGAGATGATTGAGGGCTCGAGTTCACATCTGAGCGAAGCCACGTCGGCGGAGCTCTGAATTCGCTACGGCGGTCCAGGTCCAACTTTACCACCACCACGTCTCTAGGTACGGATCACTCCCCGCTGGCGTCAAACCTCTGTTTCTATGGCCGGCTTCACTAGGACGGCTGTGCGCAATTGTGGAGCAACCCAGGCTTGTCACGAATCAATCTCGAACTGGTTCATCGTAGCTATCGTAAGTAACTTAGCTCATACATGCGCGCTCAGACGTTGGTCGTGGAATTAGTGCAGGCCGTCCTTGTAAACCTTGTTCCAGCTGGGCCGCTCCGTCCAGGCAGCCCAGTAAGCGACGATCTTAGGAGGGATGGGCTGCTTCGTCTCCTTCTCGAGCGCCTTGTAGCCCTCCTTCTCGTTCTTCCCTCCGGCAACATGGACCAGGCGTGCAAGCCAGGCTCCGAGGTGGAAGTCGTCCTCGCCGGGCGTGGCGCCGCCCAAGAAGCCGCTCTCCGGCAGGAGAGTTGGGAGCTCGTTCAGAATGAAGTCGGAAATTGTGTTCCAGTGCGCCTCGGACTGTTTGTAGAAATCATCCGGGGGCGCCTCGCCATTGTAGATAGCGAGAACTCCTCCGTTGCCTGTGATCTTCTCCTCGTAGAACTGCTTGAACTGCGCGGCTTTCTCCGTTTTGGAGTGCTTCTCGAGCGCGTTCTGGCCTAGATATAGAGTTCAGGAACTGGAGTGTGCCTGGGAGGCGGTGGCTCTTGACTTACGGTTTTGTACGAAGGTCTTGGGGAAGCCACCCGCAGCCGCCTTCAATTCATCCTCGTTGCGCTGATAGCCATGGCCCAGATAAGTTCCAAATGATCCCATGACAATGACAGCACACTCACCACAAGCAGCAGCGGGAAGTTGGGGTCGTACTTATCCTCATGGAGCTTGCCGATGAACGAGGTGCCCGCGGCAACCTTCTTCGGCGCGTTCTTCACGAGCCAGTGGGTGACGGACTGGGTGTCTGTGAAGGCCTGCCCGTCTACCTGCAGGGCAGGCAGAGTGCCCTTCGGGTTCTGCAACTGACGTTAGTGCCTTATGGCTAGGGCGGAGGGGAGACAGGGCTTACGATTTGGAGGAACTCGGGCGTGAAATTCTCGCCTTCGACGAGGTTTACTACCTTCTGCTCGACAGCACCCTCTGGGTACTCCAGATCTTCACTAATAGGCAATGCGATGAGAAGTTGTTAGGGCTGGTTCGTAGTTGTCCACTGAACTGGGTCACTTACACGGCGAGCTCAGGAACTGCTGACCATACGGACAAGCCGAATACATAGAGGACGGCGGGCTGATGGCGACGCCTCCTCAGTAATTGGGAGAATCTGTCAATGCTCGTACGCCAGACCTTGGACATGGTGGAGGTAAGGAACTAGTAGAAGACGGGGTGGGGGATCTGAGGTGCTGAAGTACGCACTCTTTATAGTCCGGGATCCGGAGAGAAGACGACGTCCGATAGACGGGCAGACCTGCTGTGCAACCGCATGTCAGACCAAGGCAACATTCAGTCAGCGTGATCGTGACCTGGGTCGCCCTGCGTGTATGACAGAGAAAACGCTTGAGCTTGTCGGTACGCGCGCTTCAAGTTCGTCATTATCATCATTCGGGGCCGTATGTCGTACTATTCACGTGCACGGTCGCGATACTCTTCGTCATCCTGTTCAATAGCACCGGGCAAACCGTCCACCAGCCTCAACACTCCGTGGACGATCGGTGGTCGATCTCCAGACAACGCGTGACCCCTGACAGCTCCCCCTTTCACCCGGTGTAGACCGCTCTTCTCCCTTTGCCCATCGCCCCGCGTCCCATTCCAGGCATAGCTAGAATCATGTCTCACATACAGCACCCTGTCATGTCCGTTGTGTCTCGGTCTCTTCTTCGGGCGAGAACTGGGATACGGAAGGTGAGGACGCGTACGCCGAAGCACAGCCCGACCGCACTCTCACCTCAACTTTCTCTGGAAGACTTTTGATGGCTTCTCGCAGACCTTTGCGCAGCATGACAGGATTGTATATCTTCCTCTTGCAGCGTGTGCACTTCGCATCGACAACGGCTTCCAGGAGTGTACCATCCAGGTAATCCATCGAGATTCCGTCACGTTCCAAATGCGCGACCAACGCGTACTTCAAGACCTGCCACGGGCTGTTATCGACATCCTCGTCGCACGAATGACATACAAGTTGCGAAGTCGTGGCGTAGGGGAACAGGTCAACGTCGTCGAGGCGTTCCCGAAATACATCTCTTCGTTTACGGTGGAGAGCCATAAGCTTCATGACCGCCGCACCGTCAATGCGTGAGAGGTCGGACACCGACTCGGGAGAACACAGGTCAAGTGTCAATGTCTTGGAGGAAGCCCAGGTTGCCTCCTTGTACCAGCCGCGTTGGTAGGCAATGCCGTAGATACGGATCGGGGAGGCCTCGAGCACAGGGGACGTCAGTGCAAAGCGTACCATGACTACCGCCGACGTCACTTCATACTTCTCTGCGGCGCGGAGTAGCGTCTCGAGCGTGTCCATCGAGTCGAGGGGCGGCAGGCCAAGCCGAAACGATAAGTTCAGCAGCCCGGCGATCACTTCCGCCTTCTCTTGCATGGGTATGGGCTCCGGGGGCTGGGACGACGTAGGGTCCTTAGGCAAAGTGAACATTGCCTTGAAGAAGCCCCACGTCAGCTTCATAAGAACAGAAGACACCGCGAATAGCGTCTCGTCGCCTGAACGTAGTATGATATCGGATTCGGAAGACGGCTGGTACTCGGGGTGGTAGTTTGGTACGACGGTCTCATCGTCACCTTCCGCCTTGACGGAGACATCAGCCTCGGATCGGTCCATGGCCCCGGCGACTCTACCTGAGTTGACCACCGTCAGATAATCCCTTGACCGAGGTGGCAATAAGATGCGTACATACCCGCGGGCTCGAGCGTAAACGTTGGATGCGGCGACAATCGGCTAGCCGACTCGGGTCCGCCACGCTGCGCGAACCTTGGAAAATGGTGGATCTCTTCGACTGAGTGATGCTGGGCTGGCGGCCATCCTTTAAGAAATATCGCGATGCCCTAGATACAACTGATAGAGAAGGTTTGTACAGCCACGCCCGGGCAACGTGGTGGTTCAGGTGAGAGATGGCGCCCCGCGGTCACTCTTACCGTAAAGGCTCTGGTCAGTTCTGAGAGTAAGAACTCTCAGAAATAGTAATCGGGTAAGCTCGACGCAGGACGGTCTCCTTAATGGCTGCATCTGAGTTCGAGCTTGAACACCGGAAAGCTCTGCGGACTGTACTGCTCGCGATCCGGACTCCGGAGCAAAGTCAGCCTCGCTATCGCAGTATCTGTGAGACGCCGTAGAGTCATGTGCACAAGCTGTAATCTTACAACAGCCTCAACAGGCACCTTGGTACTATATACTGCGGTGTATGTGGCTCAAGGATGGTGAGCTGCGGTGCGAGAAGATACGCTCCAAGCAGAGCGTGCGGAAAAACATGCGCCGGTACTGGCCCCATGTGCTGAACTCGTGCTGAACTCTCGGAAAGATGATGATTACTTGTTGTCCTGTGAACAACAGTGGTCACGCACGGATCAGCGAACACACTATTTGCAGGACGACTGACCTCTGTTGTAGTTGGCAACGACTGCACTAATTCGCGAAGGTTCGACTTGGTATGCGTTGCGTCGTACAATGTCTCGCGACAGTGAGGGCAGGTGGCATCCGCAGTGGTCTGCACGGTCAGCGTCTCGACGTCGTCGACGCTGACAGGCACCCGCTCCGCGCGCGACACCCACCACGCCTTGAGGATCAGCCACGGATTGCTGCCGATGGTCCTATCACACTTCGGGCAGACCTGGGGCACTTCATTGCCCTTGTCGAAAACGCTAGGGTCGTCGAGCTCGTCCCGCAGCGCGTCCCGCCGCCTCCGCTGCAGGACGAACAGCTTCATGACTGCGGCGCCGTCCAGCCTCGCGAGCTCCTCGGCGACGCCGGGCGAGCAGAGGTCCATGCGTATGGTCTTGGACAACGCCCACTCTGCTTCGCGCTGCCAGCCGCGCTCGCATGCGGCTACATAGACTCGGATTGGGGAGACCTTGGAGACTTCGGAGGTGAGGCAAGCGCGTATGAGCATGATCGCAGAAGGCATGTCGTAGTATTCTGCGGCACGCAGGATGTCTAACACTAGATCGCCCGCGTCGACGGGAGGCATCTCCATCGAGAAAGCGGTTTTCAGTAGTCCTGCGACAACGGCGCTCTCTTCGGGGATATGTATAGGTTCGTTCGGAGTGGGCCGAGGCGTGTCCTTCGGATCCGTCAACAGTTTGTCGAACCATCCTGATGCCGACTTCAGAGGCTGGGAGCGAATGCAGAAGGACACGCCATCCCTGGAGCATATGACAACATCCGTGTCTGAATTGGGTCGGAATGATGGATGATACTGTTGCGAGGACATAGGCCAGATTTCGCGTCAGTGAGCGGTGGTGTTCTGCGCCCTAGTACTGGCACCCTGTCAGCTTCACTAAAGTACCGGAAGCAACCGTATGTTACCTACGGTCCAGTTCGATTAGAAACCCAGTGCGCCCCCTATGGTAGTAGAGCGGAGCATGGATGATGTACGTGTTGAAGAAGTACAAACGCCCATGTATACGCCTCGTGTATTGCCTAATTCCACGAAACGTTATCACCATAATCAGACACACAGTCTTGTGATGGGTCAAGCCGAGTAGGTTAGGTTGTATTCCACGCTGCCTATACAGAAGAAACCTCACTGGCTCCAGTATCGATATAGGTTTAGACACGCTGTCTCGCATTCAAGTCAAACCTGACATGTTCTCTCACGTAGCGCAAACCAGCGCAGAGACAGAGGCATAGCAGCATCAAAGCATTAGTGATATGTGCGCAAGCACACCCAGATACGTCTAGAACCCATTGTAGATGTCAGACAACTCAGAACACGAAGACCTGTATACGTGTAAGTGCGCGCCCTTGTGTGTTCCGAGCTGCGATGAAACCTACCTGGTCTTCGAGCTTGCTGACAGTTCGAGGAGCAGGGTAGTTCAACTCGGCAAGGTGTTTCCTGTGCAATGTCAAATTTGTATCAATTAACATGACATCTGGCACTCACTTCATCGCGGTCATCATCGGCGGCGGCCCTGGAATATAAACTTAGTACAACTACGCCTACCCGCGTGCAAGCAAGCGTACGTACCACACATCATAATCTTGATGTCGTTGTGAGGGTTCGGGCCTGGCATCCAGTTCTCGACCTGGTCCTTCGACACGAAGCCGACGCCGCCCGTCCAGCCCTCCGGCGCGTTGTTGAGCACGTAGTACACCTTGAAGCGGCTCGGGTGCGCCGCGGCGAGCTCGTCCAGCTCCTTCTTGAGCAGGATGTCCTCGAAGTTGACGTTCGCGTAGATGAGGTTCAGCGCGGTGTTGTCGCCCGGGTTCTTGAGCGCCGCGCGGATGACCTGCAGCATGGGCGTGATGCCCGTTCCGCCCGCGATCATGCCCAGCACGCGCCAGGTGTTCGGCTTGTACGTGAACTGGCCCTTCGGGCCCTTCACGCGGATCTTGTCGCTGACCTTGAGGAGGGAGACGTAGCGGGAGATGTTGCCCTTCTCATACGACTGTGGACGGAACATGCACTCAGACGGGGCGGTGGCCGAGTACAGCACGGCGACGCACCTTGATGAGCAGGTCGAAGTGTCCCAGGTCATCGTCGCTGCTGGTCGGCGTGTAACTGCGCATGATGTCCTTCCCGTTAATCTCCGCGGACACCGAGATGTGCTGGCCGATAGGCAGTCCGAGGACATCGTCAGGTCGCGGCAGCGCGAACCGGTAGCTACGAGCAGTTTCAGTCACCGTAGGGCATGGCACGCACGGCCAACGCTCACATAGCAGTGTTGGAAGAGATCTGGATCTTCTCCTTCAGTGGAAACTCCTGCCATGTTGTGGGGTCCAGCACGGGCTTCTTCTCTACGGATTATGCGCTGGCTCAGTTCACAGTACTCAGACCGGTAACGTGGCACTCACTCTGCGCGCCGAACTTTTTGTATATCCATGCACTCGTCACCGCCGCCAATACGAACGCCAGCAGCTGGGTCGCGTTCCCCGCCAACAGACCCGCTGGAGCCACGGCCGTGCTGTTCGTGCTATCTTGTGCAGACATTGTTGTACCCTCCTTCGGCGGCAAACCTACGAGAATCAGGCGTGAAATGTCGTAGCCGGCCTCTTTGAGCTTTCGGTTGACGACGTGGGAGACAACGACGAGGGAGAAGAAGGTGACGAAGAAGGAGGTTAAGTAGGCGCACTGAAGGCGGTTGGGCATCACAGCGACCCTCGTAAGCGGAAGTGGGGATCGGACGATTCCAGTCGCTGGGGTGGCCACGAAGGCGCGCGCTCAGGCTGAAGCAGGCCCGGGCTCAACATCTTCGGACCTCGGTGGCCCTGTTACGTGGCGATATGTAGTCACCTCACCTGAGGGTAGATTCTGTCCTTCGAGCGAGAGGGGACATAGCACGGCATCCACGGGCGATAGAAGGCTGGATATATGTAATGCATTTCCATCGCCGTCATCGGTGGCAAAGTACTCTAGTCTTCTAAGCGGTATTCATTGAAGTTCACAGGGCCTGTGGCATACCACTGCATCACGATGCACGACTACTTACTTATGCGCACAGAGCGTATCCGTCCTAGCCTGTCCTTGGCGATCTCTCCTGCCATGTCCCTCGACGACCAACTCAGGCGACCGACGGGACTGGCAACAGCATAGCCTCTGTCGATCGGCATTGACGCGTGCACTTTCGTGTTCCTCGACCGAGGCCGCGCCGCGGATGCAACAAGCGACGAGTGAGCTACTCCAGCACTTGTACTGTGTGTGTTGCTTTTGCCGTCAACGACAGGCCACCAAGTGATCATATCAAGAATACGGACACAGTAGTAGCCATGCACAGGCGAATGCCTCGCCGACGCCTCGCATACGACTCGATCCTGATGAAGTCATGGATGCCCACGAGGGCCCACGAGAGACGTCTGCCATGCTTTGACAGTCATCAGACAGCCTGCTCGTCACGGTCGTGCTCACCCTGTGGTGATGGAGAGACGAAGGGAATTCACCTCTAAGTAGCTCGCTGTTGGTCGGCCGCGAATGACAAAGCCTCAGTCAGCTGGCTGCCTTCAAATGGTTTTGTGGCTCTTTGCGCTGCGGGTTGCGAGCCGGAGAGCCGAGAGACACTCCAGCCTCGGACTGGACATGCTGATGGTCTCCCGTAGCAGTCGAAGGCATTGCATAAGTCCTTCACAGGTGACGCAAGCAAGCAGTCTATGGGCCTATGGCTGCAGTATCAGAGTACACGGACCTTCGCAAAGAACTGCGGAAGGGCAACCAACACCCCATCAAAGCGCCAAGTGAGTAACATCGCTCGGTCTAGGTACTGAGCTCCGGAAAGAACGGGTTGGTAACAATGCGCGCCGGGCGGCGCGCGGGTCGGGAACTTGGAACACGAATTGAGTGCACAACCTACCTGGGGGATCCAACTCGAGGTGCTGATGAGAGTGGAGGCAGTGGGACGAGCACAAGCCGCCCCGCGGAATATGAACTGTTGTGGAGAGGGCGTTGTAGTTTCGCTGCGGGCGGCTGATAACCGTCGTATGTCCGCATTTTCACGGGTGTACCGGATCGAAGTGTCAGACGAAAATGTACTAAGTACTGTATCAGTGCGTCTGAGATCGGCGTGCCGAAGCGCTCCCGGAGCCGCCAGGGCGGGCGGACACCACATGGGTGCGGTTGTGCAGGCACACGCAGTCGAGGTTCGGACGACGATGGGAGAGTGCGAGGGACGCAGTGGGAGCGGTGGTGGAGATTGCGGCGGGAGGAGGTGGCAGAGGTGGCGACGAGCGGTGCAGCCAGTGCAGACAAAGCGGGGATGACTGGCACAGTGGCAGGGGCGGCAGAGGCGGTTGCACTTGCTGGCGGTTGGCAAGCTGGCGGCTAAATTGAATGGACGCAGGCGGGCGCTGCGACGCGGGGGCGTTTGGAAACCGGGACAGCCACGTGGCCGACTCTGACAGTTGAAGCTGAAGTGGTACATATGCCTCGCCTGGCCCGAATGCCGCCGCCCTCTACGACCCTTGCTCATCTTCCCTCTCCGTCCGTCTCCTAGGCCTCCTGCTGGGGTGCTTCCCTTTCTTCTTCTCTTTTCTTTATTTTCTTACGACCGGGCTCCTTGCCCTTCTCGCACGCTTCCGTGTGACATTCCCCTTCACCCTAATAACGCTACCGCACACGCCGGCGTGTCGAGCCAACTCAAAAGCATGGATTCTGCGACCCCCCGTCCATCATCATCTCTCCGGTCTCTTCCCCCTGCTGCCCAGCGGAAAAGAGGTCCTCTGACTTCTTTACGTATCGACACCCCAGCCCTCAACTCTGACATCGCCCTCGTCCACAGCGACAGTTCCGCCGGCCTTTCATCTGCAACTTCCGACTCTGACTCGTTTGTTTTCCCCACCCCCAGCAAGCCACGGACTTCCCGGAACATGAAGAAGCTGTCCCTTACCCTCCCCTCCGCCCAGTCCTCCACAAACTCCCTTCTCTCCACAGATAGCCAGCGCGTTGAGCCTCAGAGGCGACTATCGATCGTGTCCCTTCCTGCTCCCGTGCCGGCCACATCTCTCCGGAGAAAAGGTGAAGAGGATCAGTCTCTCGATTCCGCGGCCTATCAGGACGGACCGGTGCAGATCCTACCTGGCATCTGGCTCGGCTCTGAGGATAACGTCCGCGATTGGAGAGGCCATAGGGAGCGCGGTATCAAGTCAATCCTCAATGTCGCGAAGGAGGTCTCTACCATTTTCGATACCGCCAAGCCTCATCGTGCCTTCATGTCGACGCCTGACTTGAATGCAGGCGACGACGACGCCGAGTCGACTTACTATCCCGCCCATCTCCCTAGTGGTAGGCCTGCCATGCACTATCTCAAGGTCCATTGGTCGCACGGTCAGGCGGACCTTGTACATACTGGTTTCCCAGCCGCATTCACGTTTGTTGATCGAGCTCTCGAACGCGGAGACGGCGTGTTGATTCAGTATGTACCTCACGAGCCTCTTCCACCGATCGATGGTCTCACATTCATTGTAGCTGTCAATGCGGCGTTTCACGTTCCGCAACCCTGGTCATTGCCTTGGTCATGCGCGCAGCCGCGCAACGATCACCAAACGTGCCCTGCGAGGTCTGGGCGCTGAAGGGCATGCAAGGTGCCTACGACTTCGTTAAGGAGAAAAGCCATGCCATCGGACCTAATATGTCGTACGTGATAGCACCTATCGCATTTCGTGTGATGTTTACTCACGTTCATACCGGACGTGCAGCCTTATTTATCAGCTCTTAGACTATGAGCGATCGTTTAAAGCTGGTACCAGCTCCCCGGCGTCGTCTGACCGATCACCTTCGGAAGCAGAATGGAGTCGCCAGCGCATGCTCATGGACGAAGCCCATACTGACGATGATAGGGAAAGCATTGAGGTCATGCGGGAAGCCCGGGCGTTGGATCAGGCAATGGAGGACCGGTTGCTGGCACGCAAATCGTCCATGTCTTCCGTGAGTTCATCCGGATCGTGCCCACGGAGGTCCAGATACGCATCGCGGAAGCGTGCAGGCTCGATCGCGAGCGTCATGACGGGCAGCACGCTGCTGAGTGAGCATCTCGTGGAGGAGGATGAGGAGCCAGAGCTGTCGAGCGTGGGTAGTGGGTTCGACGAGAGTAGCGAGGGGACAGCCTGCTCGAGCGCGGAGCCCATGGAAGACGAGGACTCTCGCTCACGGAAAAGCTCTGGCGACTCGAAGCCGTCCACAGGATTCCTCACCGTTCGTCAGGTGCCCGCCGTGCGGATGCCGCCCTCAGCCCCGCATTATAGGTCGAGCTTTAATATTCCACCGCCAGCGACCGCGTTCCGAGCGAACTTCGATCTCACTCCACGGCCACTTTCCAAGGTGCGGGCGCGCAAGCCGCCAACGCTAGCCATCCTCCCACCCGTTCCGTCGTCGCCCATCATCGCGGTCAACTCGCCCCCGTCTCCACCCCCTGCGAATGCTCGGCGCCGTCGCGCCGACGCACGCAAGCCTACACTTCCCCCAGCGGACCTCCGTATCAAGGTACAGAACCCATCAAGACCAAAACTCACCTCCGCAGTGTCCACTCCGTCCCAGACGCTCTTCGTCTTCCCTCCCTCTCCGACTCTCTCCACGCGCACCCCCTCCACCATGACGCTTACGTCAAATGCCTCGTTCCCCTTCCCTCCCTCGGCAACGCCCCGTGTCTCGTCGTTCAAGGCGGACGGCCGACGTCGGTCTTTTATCGGCCTCCCACCGCCGTCGACGCCCACGATCGCTTCCTCTCGTGTCGACGCACGGGGCTGGTTCGGCGGCCTGGGCAAGTAAGTTCGCGCCCACGCCATGCACCTCGTCGCCACGGTACGCCTCCCTACCCTCTCGCGCTCTGAGTCTCCTTATGTCTCCATTGTCGCCCGTCCCGTTCTGCACGTCGCATCTTCCCCTTCGCTGACCGTTCTGCAATTCGGACTGTTCGCCATTCACGCCATTCTGTATTATAGCTGCACATGGATCACGACGCTGAGCATCCACCTCTGCATATTTTATCTTCACGCCTTACTTGCTACCTATACTTGCTTCAGACCCGGACTCACGCATCTCGCATCGTCGTGTCTGTACCAGTAGCCATACGCCCCCAGTGACGCTCATGTTTCTCTCGCCTATCTCCTGGCCGGCATCCTTTTCGCCTTCGCCCTCGCCCTGTTGTTAGTAGACTACCACTTAGCCGCTCCGCAGAGCGGGCAGCGAGCAAGAAATGCAAATAGAGATTGGCTCGCATATGATGGAGATCGATGATGATGGAAAGCAAGGTCCGTTCGAGGAATGATACACGCTACTTGAAGATCCGGCCAACGCTGTTCCGTACCACTCCTCCGAGGAGCTGCCCGCCAATGCCGCCCATGTTCCATACAGATGAGGCCTTCGCCCACCTTTCCTTGGCGTCTCGATCGCTGCGGTAAAAGATGTGAGTGTGGCACGGTGGAGCATAGTTGGGGCAACGCAACGCACGCGTATGTGAAACCGATCGCGTTGCTCACGTTGAACACCAATGCGAGCAGGACGATTGGGATGAACCTGAAGGCCAATATTAGGTCGTGGTTACCGGGTGCGGACGGGGCGACATACGATAGGTTGAACTTCAGGAATGAGACGATCAGCAATGCCAACCATAGCAGGGGGAAGGCATATAGAGCGATCTGAGACGGCCAACTGCGTGAGTGAGTACGTCCCATGTGCTCGCAGTGCGACAATTACCCAGAACATCCTGTGACGAGACGGTCAGCTCAGGTCATTCATGTTTATGCCACGATGAAATCACCTCGAGTCAATAGGGTTCGCGGGTCGGGATGGCTAGAGGGTACGTGAGTATTCGGAGGCGTACATCATGGTGGTCATGTATGCGCACGTCACGGCTCTCGAAGACCCAGTAACTCTCCCCGTCCTCGTCAACCTGGTTCCAGTATCGCAGACCAACCAGAATGCGCCCTGCAACATTCTGGAGCACATGAATGAGTGGTTCGCAATAAATGTTGTTTGATACAACAGACATACCCTGCAGTTCCAGAAGTCCATTGCGAGCAGGACCACGACGAGGACAGTCTACGAGGTTGTCAGGACACAGGGAGAGGATCAGCGAAGGCAACAATGCACGCACCGAGACGACAAAGTCTTTGGTGAAGAAGCCACACAGCAGGTAGACTGCTATCGCCGCTATTCGGAAGAGGTAGAGGAAGAAGAGGGCAACAGGATGAGCTGACTGCCGGTCGGTGAGGATTGTCTCCGTATAGAGATGAGCAGGGCGCGTACTTGGCGGAAGATACCCGCAATTCCTGTGGTTGAACCAGCCTTAGAAATGCCGACTCAAAGGGTCCCTATGATGTCTCACCCGATTCTGCATCCCCCGGATTGGTCGCCATTTGCTGGCTCGGTGCACGCACACCGGCGGGAGGTCGTGGTGTAGTTGGGGCATTGGCTGGTGCACGAGGCTGCTCGACTTCGTCTGGCTCTATAGTTTGGAGGAGGGGCTCAGATACACCGGACATGATGACGGTCGGTTATGAGCGCAGCTCGCTCGCTGACGCTGGGCGATGCACGTCGCGCGCGATGATGCGCTCGAGGCGCCCGCGAGACGCGTCCCACGTGAACGTGGGTCCAGTTGGGTGCGCACACCGCGACAGTGACCAGCATGTTGCAGTGCATCCTGTCTTTCAGCCCTTCTGTGCCATGACCAACGTCGTAGAAGTCGGTACGGCTGGTGTGCAGCCCTCCGAGACGACTGCACTGCTCCCTGCCAGACCCTCACAATCCGTCCCCGAGCACCCTCCTTTGCCGCTCGTTGAGCCTGTGATCCTCCGAGTCCTGTCCAAGGGAATCACTTCATGCACAGACGTTGACCTCTGTCCCACACAACTCAACTCACGGGCTGAGGACATTGCTTTCTCCCTCATCGTACTGCTCTACGCTCGCAACAATGCCAGCTATAAGAATAGATCTCGGCAGGACGTGTTGGAGCACTGGCACGCGGAACAGCAGCAAGTACAAGACCTACATTCCCTTGACCAAAGGGTGTACAGCTTATGGAACACTTTTCTGTCTCAATGTCACTCTGAAGATGAGATAGAAGTCGCATTGTGGACAGCCTTCCCGTATGAGAAGCCGGGCTATTACTCGAAGCGGGGTACGTGGTGCTAGCCTTGACAAGTACACTCGTTCTGACACCTTTCCTCTCAGTCATAGATTTTCTGTGTGACAATCCAATGCTGGAGGACCTTAGAACGCATCCTGTCGTTATCCTCAGCACGCGCAGAATATGGAGGCGGGGCCGAATACAAGACAGAAGCGAAGAATCTGTCCCCGCACGCTTGTTGCGTCGCTTGGACAGACTCGGGACCCCAAGGTTCGCCGTGTGTGCTGCCGCTGATGCGCTCCTCTCATTGACAGACTGTGCAGAGTTATGCATGCAATAGACCTGACCATGCTTTTCTGGTACATGGGTGTACTCGCACAATATCTGATCTTACCGCCAAGCCACGCCGTAGATCCGACTACCGTGGATTTCGCCGGAAATCGAGAATGGATGATGATCCTGTACGCACTCGCAAAGCTGTATGACCGCCCGAGGTTCTCAATCCTACCACACGTCCTGGTCTTCGGCTCCTTCGTTGTCCATTTGCCGCGGGTGCCGCACCCAGAAGATTTCGCGTTCGGGATCCTGCTCTTCGCGTTCTCCTGGATGGTTGTCGACCTGCATCTGCCCTGGTCAACGAGTCCTTTACACCTAGTCCCAGCCGAGCTCATCCTGCCGCGATCTGTTCTAATTCTGCATGGCGTCTCTCGGGTCTTCCTTCCCGTGGTCACGTTCTTCCTACCTGCCCTCCTGCTCTCCCTGTTCCTCCTATCTACATCACTAGCGGACCTGTTTCCGAACTCCGTGGCCATCGTCCTCGCACCTGCGCCCATGGAGTCCAGAATTGCATTTCTCTCGCTCTTCGCAGTCTTGTTCCTACTCATGATCTGCTCTCTCATCATGCTCATCACCGTCTACCCTACCTTCGCTTCTAAGGCGATGCTCAGCCCGTGGGACAAGTATTCGAGACCAATCGGCTTAGAAGCTCGCCGCTTCTACATCCGCACCGTCGTGCAGTACTCGGACCCCTACTTCTTTCCCGCGCCGTTCAATGCACTTCGGCTGCTCATCCGCTTGCCGGAGATGGTGGCGACAGTTTTCGGAGACAGAGGTAGCGCGTCTAGAGTACCTGCTATTCGTCTGGTGGAACGCGTTGTATGGAGGGTGACCATCGCGCCGCTGGCTGTCGTCTTCGGCGCAATCTGGCTATGGGGTTGGAAGAGCTGAGTACTACGGACGCGTTTCCATACACAATCATAGTACCATCTTTCGTTATCTCTATGCCATCAACACACACTTTGTTACCTGCGATGTAACCTGGACATCTTGTAGTGTTATACTAGTCACGGAGCGACATGAGTCACCGTTTCCGCTTTGAGTTTGCTTTGGCAACCGTTCTATCCCCTGAGTCTCTCTGTTTGTTTCAATTCCGGACCTTCCGGACATCATCTGGGGTTGTGTATCCATATGTACGCTTAATGTCGTCGCCGGCCGTTGTGTGTTATGGTGTGCTCCTGGCCTTGCGTGATTTGTGTCCAACATTTGCAAAGAGTTTCATGCAGCGTTTCGCATCTTCAACAGAGATCCAGGCCTGCGATCGCTCACGATCTAATCTCGATCCCGTGCGGTCATGGATCTGTAGCATCTGCGTTGATGCCGACCTCACAACAACCTGATCCAAACCAGCATCACAGCGAACGGAAAGTGTACACTAAACCAGCTTGCTCATACATGCGAGCCACTATCTTGCCGTCATCGTCACCTCTCCTCTGTATCGATCTGTAAATCCTACGGAGCGAGGAAATGAGCACCAGCCGACGCCCCGCCAAACGACGCCGCGTCGCCGGAGGCATTGGTCAACCTACGGAGGACGACGAAGTATCTGCCGCACAAGCACAGGCCAGCGCACCCACCGCGACTGCGTTGTCCACGCGACATATGCTGCTATCGATCCCCTCCTTGACCTCCCTATGCATCCGCGTATTCGCTGACAACCTCAAGAAACTCTCAGAGAATCCCCCTCTATGGGGGGATGTCCGTTCTTGGCTGAAGGCACTGCCGGACCCCCTCGCACAGCGGGTATTCACCGCGTTAAAATCCACGTGTCCTCAATTGCTGGACGATGAGCTTATAACCACGGTTCGTCGCGCCCGCGATATGCGTATGTCGATGGATGACGGTATCTTTCGTTCATCGACCAGTTCTTCATCCGTGCGCCGGCAGTCGCGCTTGACAGAGGTCTCCCTGGAGTCAACAGACGCACATTTGTCGGGATACGCGATTCTCCAGTTAGGAGACAACCACAAGAGCTCCATCTCACAGGTTTCGACAAAGACCCGGACAATGTGTTCGCATCCGTTGTCTCAAATTTGCCTGACTTGCGTGTTCTTGTTCTGAGGTGAGCGGTGCTTGCATGTATCCTGCGTCTGTGTCGAGCTTTCTCCAGGAGCTGTGCAAGGGCAGCAGAGAAGACATGCAACGCGGTGGCACAGAATTGTCCAAAGCTGTCAGTACTCAACCTGAGCTACACGTCTGCCACCCCAGTACAGGTAGCTTCCGTCCTGCTAGCATGCCCAGAAATCGAGGTCTTGAAGGCGGCAGGAATATCTAGCTGGGTTCGTCCCGTCATTATGTATACAAGCGTACAATGCATAATACATTTCATGCCGCAGACGGACGCAGCATTAAACCACTTGACGGCGGCATGCAAGTCGATCGATGGTTTCTCACTGCCAAAACTGCGCACTCTAAAGCTGCGCCAGACATCCCTGAGCGATAACGCTCTTGCACCGTTCCTGCGTCTCTGCCCGAATTTGCGACGCGTCGATCTCTCCTTCACGCACGTCCTCCACCCTTCACATCTGCTAGACGGGAAGCCGTTGGAGAAGTTATCGCTCACATCGACCAAGGTGACAGGAAACGAACTACTCGCGACCGTCAACCAGTTCCCCGGCCTTGTGACGTTGTGCATCGGTGCGCTTGGAGGCGGTCAAGGTTCGACGGCATCCATCGTAAACACTTCTGCAATGACGATGGGTGATACGACGCTCCGAGACCTCACGGACATATTGGAACCCTATTCCCGGCTCGAGCGGGTCGACCTGGTCGCGAACATAAAGCTGGGGCGGTTCGGACATGGGGTAGACAGTGCTATAGGCGACTTTGTCCGTCGGGTGGGTAGAAGATGCAAGGTGAGTGTTAGATCCTATTACTCATGGGCCGTATGCATGTTGATCAATATGCAATGGCTGATTTCGGGTCATGGCGCTAGACGTTAAACCTCTCGGGCATGCCGCTCATCCGCTCGTCCGACCTAGAAGGTCTGCTCCAGGAGAGCGCGGGAGGTGGACCCCCTAGAATTGAGGTCTTGCTCTTGAACAATACGCCAGTGGACGACGACGCTGCGCCCTACATCTCGGCCTGCGACGACCTAGAGAGCCTAGCAGTAAGCGGGACAAAACTGAGCAGTCCGTTTTCTGTACTCTTCCGACACCCTGAATGCTAATATTCTCGTGTAGGTTCCGGCCTGTTTCCTATCATCCATGCCTGTCCCAAGCTACAGAAGCTTGACTTGACTAGCTGTCGCGGTGTGAAGATCAGTGACAGGAGGCGATTCTTCGAGGTGATTGACATTCATCGTTTCGTCTGGCTGTATCATTGTGCTCAGAGCTCGATTTAGGTTTGGGAGCGAGAGTGGGAGGGAAGCTGACGAAGGGTTTTTCGTTGTACTATATAGTGTCATACAAGTGCTTATCACTTGTTGTATTCCTACACCGTCCGAACAAGCCCGACCACTGGGCAACTTCGAGTTGTGGCTTGTGTGCTGGTACAGATCCTCGCGTGCAGTACAATAACGGGAGTTGTTTGCATGTGCGTACGTACTCCTTAGGATGTTTCGGCTGTGAGCAGTAAGACTTGCACAATAGGGCTGACTCTCGGAGCGCCAGCCCTAGCGGAGGCAAACGAGCGCCTGATGCAATCCGGAGACGCCGGGATAATGGAGTGCGTGTGTGGGCACGTGGGAAGCACGCAGGCTGCCTTGTTTCCCAAAGCGCACATCGTTGTTCGGCAAGGCCAAAGCGTAAAGTACAAGGCGATGTTGGTTAAAGCAAGGCTTGCTCTCCTCGCGACCCCCTCGCTTATACCACTACCATCCCCTCCTCTTGCTGCCACCCCCAACAACCCACTGACTCTGCTTGACGCGACATAACGCGTCCTGAACGACCTCCCGGCAGCTACAACACGTTGGAACGCCACTCATGGCCCTCCGTACCGAACCTGCCCACCCAATGTGGCTGCGAGCCACGACAGACATCGAATCACCCGAACTTACGATATTCTACCGCGTTCTCACCGCGGCTTACGCTCACGGTGCCCCCGCGGTGCCCCAAAGGCCTCATCTGCTCGTACCCCCTCCCATCCCTGGCACGAAGCGCTCAAAAGACATGATCGACTGGGAAGGGAAGCGGAGACAGGCGGGGAGTGATGATGAGGCCGACTCCTCTGACGAAGAGGGTGTGCGTCGCACTCGCCGGCGCGTCAGGGGCAAGCAGAAGATGCGCGGCGATGTAGTATCCGCCGACGCTCTCAGCAAAGAGCTCTACGTACCCTTTGGCGAATGGGCCTGGACGGCTCATCAGCTTATGAAGAATGTTCAGACAAAGATCCACATCAGCGGTGCGTTCTCTGTCTGTTCGTTCGCGTCCTTCCACTTATCCGGCCATGTAGCATCAGGGAAATGCTCCGCCACTGTGAGGACCTGTACCATCGCAGGCAGGCCATTGGCTGTACTATCACGCCAGTACGTATCCACGAAACAATAAAATTTTGACTATGCTAACCGCGCCAATCTAGCTGGTCGATGTTGGACCAAACCCAAATGCCACAGTTCTGCAGCGAGGTCCGTGCACCTGTTCAATCTCATTCATTCTATGCTCATACCCTCTTCTAGCTTGCCGTCCTCAAGTCATCACACCACCTGCGTTCCCTCCAGGGTGACGTCGTCCCTGCCCTGATCAGCGCTACCTATACCGGCATTGATGCGAGTCTCAACATGGCTCTGCCGCATCCATCTTTTTGGATGGAGGCCTCCCCCGACATGCCCTTCATCCTCAAAGAAGAGGTGGTCTCTGCCTACGAGAAGCTCCACTACCGCGGCGTCATTCATGGTAAACCCCAGCTCCGCAACATGCTCATCTGCGCCGATGGCCGTGTGAAGCTCGTCGACTTTCAGGCCAGCCGCGCGTTGGACGCGTTTCTTGTCGTAGGAATTCATCCTGCGACCCACGCCGACATTGACCTGGAGATACGCCAGGTGAAGTTCAAGCTGGACTACGTGGGTGCGCGCCAGTACGAGCTCGACAAGCGCGATCGAGCGCACGATATCGAGGTGCGAAACAAGGAGCGCGCGAGGCTGCGCAAGCTTCAATACACGGGGAAGTATGACGGAGAGGTCGACGATGATGAGCACTACACCGGCGACGATGCCATCCACCCGCCTATCCCTGATCCCTTCTGGCAGGACCACTGGGTCGACGACGTCGACTGTGAACCGCGGCGGTTTGTCGCACCTGGACAGACTGAGGAGGACCTGCGCAGTGCCTTGCGGGATTTCGAGAACGTGATCGCCGAAAAGCAGAAGGAGTACGACGAACAAATACTTACTCAACTGCAAGGCGCCCAGTCCAGCGGCGCCGTACCTCCTTCTGAGGATGACGAACAGGAGACTGTCCTCATCGGTAGGTACTACCTGCGGAGGCGCAAGCGGGCCGACTCGGAGACCAGCGATGTCGGCGGGCCGACCAAAACGCGGGAGGGCTTGGAGGAGGAGCTCCAGCGCCACATAAGGGAGGCGAATGCGGAGGCCGCGGCAGCGACGGAGTACCCATTCCCATCGAGGGTTATTGCGAAGACATACGACGGACGTACGATCGGCATGGAGGAGTATGGCTACGACCTTCCCCGCGCGTCGTCGTCATCGGCGTTCACCCGTCCGAAGGACCCCATCGTGCGCGACTACGGAGCGGTAGTTCCGCCATCCGAGCCGTTGCAGTCTAACCCCTACCCCAAGACCTCGTGGTCCACGGATGCCGGTTTCAACGGGGGGGACCTCCCTCGTGCATCCTCGTCTACAAACGTCGAGTCAAAGCCCGTGAAAGTCATCGACTACGCCGCGCAGCCCTACTACGGCCATCAGGGATACTACGTTCCACACCCTCCCACCGAAACCCGGGCGGGGATCGAGCGCGTCCGCCACATCCGCGAGACGAACCGAGAGACGGCTGAGCAAATGGGGTTCGGACCCTGCTACGCCAGGAAGGACAACTACTGCATCCCTCCCTCCTACAAACGACCGCCCTCCGACCGACCCTGGTTTACGACCATCTCGCTCGGCAAGCTCAAGCGTCGCAGGGAAGCTGACATGGAGCGCGAGGAACACGTAAACTACCCGCATGTGCCGAAGCGCCAGAAGGTCGAAGATGACCAGGCAGAGGCTCTCGCGCTGCAGCTCGTCGCTTCGGACGAGTGCATCCAGATCCGCCAGCCGGTGCCCGCTCGAGACGCCTCCCGTCGACCGAGTGGCTCCGGCAGGGCGAAGTCGAAGAGGCCCGCCAGGGACCCAGAGACTGGGAAGCTCGTGCCCGTGCCGATCCTCTTGCCCCCGCGCCCGCGCGAGTTCCGCAAGCTCCCTGCGCGGCGTGAGTTCTGGACGGGCGAGCGGGAGCCGTGCCTGTCCCCCAAGCTCGGTCCGCCGCGGCTGCCCGTGGCCCCGGACGAGTCGAGGGCGATCCTGGGCGCGTTCGTGTACCCTGCCCTGCCTTACTTTCACATGCGCCAGCTCACTGCGGAGCAGAGGAGGGTGGATAAGGCAAGGAAGGACAAGACTGCGGATAGCACGCCTCCCCCGCCCGAGGCGCTTGCATCTCCCCCTCTTTCTGACGATCCAGAGCTCGAGGCAGAGGCTCAAGCTGAGGCGAAGGCGTCTGGATCTGCGTCTCAGGCAGAGGAAGCCGAGCCATCCGATGAGGAGGAGCTCGGGGATGACTCCGCGCCCTACTGGCCACCCGGGCAGGGCGCACAACCCGAGGTACCCATACAGGCACCGCCTGCGCCTCCAGCTCATCTCGTACGGGAGCCGCGTCCCATGCGTAGCGCAGAGGTAGCGAGGCTCGACCCCGAGGCGAGGAAGCAGGACATTGGCAGGACGCTTGGATTGATGGCGATCGGTTGTGCCCCGCCTCCGTTACCAGTTACCCCTCGTCGCCGCCGTCACGAAGGTTCGCACTATCCAGCTATACCTCCTCGGGCAGCATTGCCTCCACAGCGTTATTTGGTACCTCGCTCTGTGCCCCTCCCGCCTGCGCCGTCATCGTCACGTACCAGCGAGCGGCGCGCAGAGGGGTCCTCCCGCCCCTCCGCGTCCAGGCGGAGGCAAGCTACGCCTAGCCCATCTCGCTCCGTGGCGAGCGGTCCCGCAGTGGTACGGGGGCGCCCGGATGTTCTGGCGTACGGCCAGGGCGCGACGTTCAGCGTGCCAAGGTTGCCCGGGTCATCGCCTGATCAACACAGAGCCAAGCGGCGGCGCACCGATGGATATCTGTCCTCGCACTCCACGTACGGTTCACCGACTCCCCCGCCTGCTCCATCGCCTGCTCCCTCGCTTGTGAAGCAGGAGTCTGAGGACCGTATGATTATAGACGTGGACGAGGAGGAGCGCAAGCCTTGTATCCCGATCCCGACGCGGTCGAAGAGCTACTGGCAATCGCTCGTCGGTTGGTTTACAGGATCCGGATGATTGATGCTCCCTGTCGCTGTGCTATCGTACCTGTATTTGATTAATGGTGGTGCGTCGTGCGCCTTATCTCTCGTGTTGTAGATTGTGGACGAAACGCTTGTACTAGTAGTGGTATCCAACTCCGCGTCCTGTAGATTTTGCTGTTTCAAGCTGTACTGTTTGTCCTCTGTCTCGCCTGCCTACTGCGCAGTGGCGGGTGCACTAGAATTTGATTGGCGGAGTGACTGGCGTTGAGGCGGTGGTTTCTCCTTTCTGGGACGGTGCATACGCCACAGTGCTCGTGTGACCTCGCGAAATGAATTACTGGAGTGCGCCCGGACCTTCACTCTGTGAGAGAATTGGATATCGCTCGAGATGTTGTCAATTGTGTGGTGCCAGCGGACCCACGACTGGCGTCGGGCGCGGCGCTCAGACTGGAGTGGGCTCGGCCGCCCCTGTGGCCGCCCCTCCCGACGGTGGCGGTGAGCTCTTATCTGTGGGCCATGTGTGGGCCTGTGGCCACAGCGGCCGAGTCCGAGGCGGTCGGGGAGTGAGGCGGCGTCGAAGCGACGGCCGATCGATCACAGGCGGGTTGTTCATGCGGTGAATTATGATCTACCTTCGCCCAAATATGGTAAGGCGCGGTGGGACCAGATAAGCAGGCGGGCGTTTTCAAGGCACCGTCATCACTTGGCGGAGCCACCATTTCCTGTGGGTGCGCCAACGGCGCTGGAAGAGAGTAGCGGAGAGCGAGCACGACGACGCTGGCGACTGCGCGGGCGATGTTGAGGATGCGGGGGATTGTGGGGAGAGGGCTACTGAACGGCGGGCCCGACGGGAGAAGGCATGGGCTGGGCCGATGGATACCAAACGGGGCAGTACAGCGAGCCGGCTGTCAACTGAGGCCTGTGTTGTCGATCAAAGGAGCGTGATCAGTTTTCCAGGCCCACCAATTGGCCATTGAGCGTCGGGTGCCCCCTCCTCCCGTCCCCTCTTAAGGCAGGCCTGCAGGCCGTCCTTGCATCCCCTCATCCTCCCTTTCCTTTCTACACCATGTCCGACGGAGACTACGACGAGAAGGTCGCCCAGAGCAAGGGCGATCATGTCCGCGCCGATGTTTACGACTCAGAGTCCAACCTCGATGCCGAAGCCCCCTCCCACGGAAAGCTCAAGCGTCAGCTCAAAAACCGGCACATCGCCATGATCAGGTACCGCAACCTCTCTTCTGTTATGTCCAAGTCCGCTCAACAACTTCGTCATCAGTATTGGCGGTGTCATCGGTACCGGTCTCTTCTTGGGTACCGCAACCTCGCTCAGGCATGGTGGTCCCGTCGGTCTCCTGCTCGGTTACATCGTCGTCGGAACGATGTGCTACAGCGTCATGGTAGGCTTTGCCAATACTGCCCCCGATCTGCTAGATACTCACGCCGAGTGCGTAGGTTTCTCTCGGTGAAATGATTGCCTACTTGCCCCTTCCTGGAGGTCACATCAGGTTGGCTGAGCGGTTCGTTGACCCTGCCCTGGCCTTCACTATGGGTTGGAATTACTGTGAGTTTGAACGCGTTGGCCATTCGGTCGCTTTCATCGCTCATGTCATATGTAGGGTATAACTGGACAATCATTCTACCCGCCGAACTCAGCGCAGCGGCAATTCTCATCGGCTTCTGGAACGACACGATCAACCACGCCGCATGGATATCAATATTCATTGTCGTCGTCGTCGCAATCAATCTATGCGGTGCCGGCGTGTACGGCGAGGCCGAGTTCATTTTCGCATCCATCAAGGTCATTACCATCGTCGGCCTCATTATCCTTGGTATCGTCCTCGACCTGGGTGGTGGACCGAACCATGACCGCATTGGCTTCCGATACTGGAAGCACCCTGGCCCTTTCGTGCAGTACAACGACATTCCTGGAACCACGGGTCGCTTCCTTGGCTGGTGGGCAGTCATGACACAGGCCGCCTTCTCTTTCATCGGTACTGAGATTGTCGCGGTACGTCATATCCTCACTTCCACCGTGGAGGAGCCATGTCCTGACTAGCATGTGCAGATCGCTGCTGG
Organism: Fomitopsis schrenkii; assembly: GCA_000344655.2. Lineage (NCBI taxonomy): Eukaryota > Fungi > Basidiomycota > Agaricomycetes > Polyporales > Fomitopsidaceae > Fomitopsis > Fomitopsis schrenkii. The sequence continues at coordinate 340,996 of KE504127.1, forward strand.
TGAGGCCAAGAACCCGCGACGCAACCTCCCGAAGGCCATCAAGAGGGTCTACGTCCGTATCCTTCTCTTCTACATCGGTGGTGTCATTATCATTGGGCTGCTTGTGCCATCCAACGCCAAGGATCTCAACCTGAATGCATCCACTGCGGCGAAGTCGCCGTTTGTTATCGCTATCAAGACCGCCGGCATCAAGGGCCTGCCATCCGTTATTAACGCCGCCCTCCTAACCTCCGCTACCTCTGCGGCATCTAGTGATTTGTATACAAGTTCTCGTGCCCTGTGTATGTGCTCTTCAGCTCGGATCTGCGTCGCTTTCGCTCATATACCCATTCAATAGATGGCCTTGCCATGGTTGGCAATGCCCCCAAGGTGTTCTCGCTGACCACGAAGAATGGCCTTCCTTATGTCTCGCTGGGAACGTGCGCGGCGTTCGCTCTCCTTGCGTACATGGGCATCAACAGCGGGTCAGGAACGGTGTTTGGCTGGTTCTCCAACAGTATGTCCCCTTTTCCTTTATCAGACGCGCAGTAGCTGACTGTTCTGTCTCAACAGTGACATGTAAGTCGAGGCTCTCATTCACAGTCTGGAGGCGCGGCCGCTGACGCCGGGGCGTTTGATTAGCCATCGCCGGCCTGATGACATGGTTCGGTATCTGCGTGACCTACATTCGCTTCTACGCGGGCTGCAAGGCGCAGGGGCTGAGCCGCAAGAACCTGCCCTACGCGTCCCCTCTGCAGCCCTACGCAGCATGGTACGGCATGATCTCGTGCTTCGTCGTCTGCTTCGTACGTCCCTCCCCGCCTATTTCGCACTCCCACGCTGACATCTGCCCGCCGTCCTCTAGTTCAGCGGATGGGCTGTGTTCCTCAAGGACAGCTGGGACACAGCGACCTTCGTCACGACCTACCTCCCGCTCATCCTCTTCCCCATCCTCTACATCGGCGCGAAGCTCTGGAAGCGCGTGCCCCCGCACCGCGCGGAAGACATGGACTTCGTCTCGGGCCTCAAGGAGATCGAGGAGGATTCGTGCGTGACCCCTCTTCCACGCTGACCTCATATGCTGACTGATGTGCGGGATCGATAGGTACGACGAGCCGCCTCCCAGAAACTGGGTAGAGCGCTTCTGGTCGTGGCTGGTACGTGTCCAACATATCCTTCAGACGCACCATGGCGCTGACTTACCACTCGTCCGCAGATGTAAAAGATGTAGACTGCGATGACGCTGTGCTCGACGGGGTCCTTTCGGGCCGCGGTGATACCTGTACTGTAGACGCAGTCGGTACTTATACAAAAAGCAGATGTATGGATCTATCTATTGCGACGCATAATGTAATGACTTAACGTAACGTGTAAACGCACATGTGTGTGTCGCCGGCGGGGTGGAAGAGGGGCGAAGGCGTAGTTAGTATTTAATATTTATCGCCGGGCCCGGAGATGTCAGTGTCCGTCAACGTCGCGCGCGAGGCGTACTGTATGCATCAATGTTGGAAGACGTCATGAACTCAATGAGGTGAAGATGTAGTATTTGTAATGTGTTACGTCCAGTTAACCAGCCGCATCATATGAGGGCGAATTCAGTAGGGCAGATGGCGGGTGACGACAGCCACAGGACTGTTGCAAATGGTTGTAACGTCGGTGCCCCTGTAATACAGCTCGAAGACTTCGCGAAGACGACAGGTCTTCTGACTCGGGCCACTCCGTCACACAGGTATTTGTACAGGAGAATACAAATCGTAGAAGAAATTGAGAAGTCCCGACCTCGGAAGATGGTGGTCGGTTACCGTGGCTCTTGGTACAATGACAACAAGTGGTGATGACGTGACTAGACAGCGCGCGGGAGACGTTGACGCGGAAGGAAAGCGAGGACGTCTTCATTACGCGACGACCGAGCCACGCGGGAGGTGTTGGGCCATTGGCGAGGAAAATTCACTGGGCCGTGATATGAGGGCTCCACGAGGATAATGAGTATCCGGTGGCGCCGAGGCCGAATCCGACCCCCCAAAATTAACGAGCTCCACAACGGCGGGACACCGTTCTCACTGGCTGTCTCGGGTGCTGTGTCTCGTAGCTGTGTCTCGTAGAAGGGAAGCCCCCGACTTACAGTACCGTCCTCGAGCCACACACCTCCGCCTCCGCGTCGGACGACTGGCCACCTGCTGCCAGAGCGAGCTCGAGAGCGAGAGCTGCTCGGCGCACCGGTCGTCGTCGGCGTGGGTGGAGGAAATGCGGAGTTGTTGAGGGGTCTGCGGGTGGCGGACACATGCGCGCAGGTTTCTATTGCACCTGGTGGCGGTGGTGCAAACTTCACTCAGCATTTGGACAGATAGCGTCCCGACGAGACTGGCTCGGGACCGTGAACCATTGGACCATGGCGGTGAGATGAGTCCTTTTGCATCCGGTATGAAGTCGGAGTGCACACGTACGCAGCATTCCAAGGTCGTTACGCCCTGGTTGTCGCGTCCAAGCATATCTTTGATGACAAGGATAGTATCAGGCCCGCACATTCACCACGCGGGTTGCGACTTTCCGCGCTTGTGGCTTCAATGAAGAGCGTTTCAATCATATCAGATGGCAATGCTGCATCAGCCTGAGCTACTTAGATGTTCTCGCTCTGCGCAGTGTGCATGAAACCTTTAGGCCGTTACAGGGGCATTGTAGAGATGGGGGGAAGGCCAAGAAGGGGTTTGGTAATAATAAAAAAGAGGGGGCCTGGAGGAGAGAGCGATCGGGAGAAACGCTAAAACGTAAACGCAGGAATTGGCAGGATACAGTTCATTTTTACATATGTCTGGACCGCACGTGAGTCTCGTGAGTTGATGCTCGGCAAGCGGGCGCAGCAGGCAAGTTGCAACACACTGGCGGCTGGAACAACAAATATTTCCAGCATCGACTCGACGCCCTCCGTATACACGGCCTCATTGCTGCTGGACGAGCAACGTACCGCCATACGACGTTCATCTTGTCCGACAGCGTGCCTGGGTCCTCTCACGGAACAACTGGTAGGTTTCATGTCATCAAACGGCGATCACATTGCCTCTCCAGGCGCACTCGACCGGAGTGATAGTCCAGTGCTCGGGTTTTGGGAAGGCGACGCACAGAGGAGGCCGGTCATGGAGTACAACCACGGTGAGTCCCTCGTCGTCGTTGTCGGAGAACAAGACGGCGCATGCGTTCCATTGCTGCCAGCGGATCCGTAGCAGTTGTGGCACTCTGTTTATTTGTCACCGTTGATGCTGTCTACGGCAGCGCGCGTACTCTCTCATATGCTGATCCTCCTGGCTGATCTCTCCGCCCCCCTCGCCGCCCTTCGTATCTCCCGCACGCTCCTTCCTCGCTATTCTGCAACCACTGCCGTCTGTCGTTTATGCTGGCGCTGACATCTCCCTCCTTTCGCGCTCAGATCGGGACTCGTTCGACGCACACGAATTACCGTCTCCATTTCCGCCCGACAAGACAATGTCCGACGACGCTCGCATCCCCGCTCTGTTGAACGTGCTTGCGATTCCTAGGCACGAGTGGGCGAACGAGGATGGCCTCCCCGCAACCGGTGTGTCTCCATCTAGTGCGTACATTGTAGAGTCGCCGTCCATCATGCGGGCACCACCCCTCCCCACGCCGTCCTCGTCCCAAAAAACTCTCGACCGTTCGGCCTCTGAAGACGACGCTATGACCTCAGACACAGGCTTCTCCGAGGCCGCGCGTTCGCCTTCCCTGCCCACGTCACTTCCCGACCCTTCCCAGTTCCCTGATCCCTACCCCTTCCGCCCACCGCGTTGGCAACACGGCACATCGACTCCAGCGCTGTCCTCTGCAGACTCCTCGTCCGCGTCTACGCGTTCCTCAGCGTACACGAGCTCGGCGCGTTCGGGCGACTTCGGACACGTCCATGTTGTCAGCGGCGAGGGCGAGGCGAGCGTCTCAGGCATTACCTCCGACGACGTGGTGCAGCTTCTGGCGCGCCATTCTGGGACGTCCTCATCGATGGCCGGCAGACCGCCGTTTGAAGGGAGTCGCTGGTCAGACGTGTACGCGAACAGCGTCAGATCGCGCTCCTCCTCGGTTGGCAACAACAACAGAAACGACCCACCCTCTGACTCTGGCTTCCGCGCGCTCCGTGCCACGCCGAGCTTTGACATGGGCTGGCAACCGGTCGACGAGCGAGACGAGGCCGGTCTGGGTAGCGAAGACGAGACAACCGATGATGATCCGTTGCTAGATGAGGACGACGAGGCCGGGGAAGAGCCCACCAGTGCCATGGTCGTTGCTGAAGAAGGACGCGGCGTCATAGTACGTGGTGATGACGCACCTATCGTGAAGCTGCAGGTGAAGCCAGGTGCGCGTGCTGTCTATGATAGCAATGGGAAAGCCTGACTCACACGGTGACGTTCGTTAGGTACCACACACTTGTTGATTGGCTCGTCAAACACGCCGAATAGCGTCCCTTCCTTCCTGAACAGTACCCTGCCCCCTATTGCTCTTACTCTGCTCGCTCTCGATATCTCTGCCAACTTCCTTGTCGCCTTGCCGCCAGCACTTGCTGCTTGCTTCAACCTAGAAGAGCTGAACATTGCATCAAACCCTATCCGCGCTCTACCCGAGTTTCTTTCTAGGCTGACGTCTCTTCGGGTCCTCATCGTAGATTCGACGGGCATTAGTACTTTGCCAGAGTCGCTGAGTGCACTGGACAAGCTGCATACGTTGAGTTTCCGGAGAAACAAACTACATGCTCTTCCCAGCTGGTTGTGTCTGTTGCCGTCCCTCGAGACTCTCCTCGTGGATGACAACCCGTTCCAAGGCCCGTGGAAAGCTCTCATGGAGCCGCTGGTGGCAAGACAACCGATGACCCCGCTCTACCCTCCTTCGACACCCATGCTCTCAATGAAGTCAGCTAGTCTCTCAGGATCGCAGGCAGAGTTGGAACCTGACGACAGCTCGGATCTGCCGTGGCAAGATGGTGACAATCACCTTCAGGCCAGTCAAGAAGAAGACACGATCACCGCCCCACGTGCACCCCATCTGGCACGCTCGGTCACTGCACCAGTGCCGGCCGCCACCGACGTGCCCTCACCAACTCTCTCCCGCACCCGTACGACTCCCAATCGTTCGTACTACGAGAAGAATCGTGCCGTAAGCCGTTCCGGGATGTCTTCTGGTCCATCGTCCCGACCGCCGTCGTCGAAGGGCCGCCAGGAAGGGGAGGGTTCTGGGGAGCTGCGGAAGATGAAGAGCGCCGGTGAGTTGCGAAGGAACCGTTCGAATGCCCCCGATCTCGCCTCGAAGTCAGCAACGTCGACCCCTCAGCGTGCTGCTATGTCGGAATACGTAACCTCTGCCTCCAGCTCCAACCTACTGAATGCTGCCTCGGGCATGTCGCGCGAAAGCCAGGTGATCCCTAAGCGGTTCGCCAGTCTGGGTGTAGCCTCGGGCTCGACATCGCCGAACTCCGCGCGAGCGAGGATGACGGTGGACAACAGCTTCTGGGATAACACACCGGAGGAGGACGAGGTTCCTGCGCTGCCGCCCATGCCTAGGCGAGCGACCTTACCTAGCAAGCATCCTGACGCCCCTAAGCCCGAACCCGACAATCGAGCCTACCCAGACCTGCCGTCACCACCAGTCAAAGATGAGAAGTCTCGTCGCTGGGGGTTCCTCAAGAAGATGTCTATGGGGAAGATGCGGCCAGAGCTCTCACCTCGCCTGCCTCCATCGCAGAATCGGCAGGGGAATCCCACGTCGCGCCCCCCGTTAGCCAGGTCTGCGTCCACCAACCCTGGGTCCGTGCCACAGATCAATGTTCGTATCTCGACCACAGGCGCACTGCTTGGAAGCAACAACCACGCGCTCCCACCTATTCCCCCGGACGAATCTCTGCCTACCATCACTCAAGAGAGCATCGAGGAGGAAGATGCACCGTCGTCGCCACCGCCACCACCACCTCAAAAGCCGCCCATTGATGCGCTGAGGATCCCCTCTGCCAACCCGTACTTGTCATCCTCTTCCAGCCTATTGGCAACGACGCCTACGCCAAGGGCTATGAAGCGGAGGAGTTTCCTCCCCATTGACATGTTGCCGATCCCCATCCCTGCCGCGTCCAAGTTCGTTGGCGGTGTGACAATAACTGACGGTGCCGACGACGAAGTCGAGGATTCTTCTCGACCAGCGCAGAGTCCCTCAGCGCCCGTGGCGAAGGATCTGATGGAGCAGTTGCAGCACAGGGAGGAGGAACGGCAACGAGATGCACGTATGCGTGCTCTGCGATCGGTGATGGCGTACCTGAGAGACATGCATGATTTGAGCTTGTCTCAAGTGCCGCTGCCACCTATCCCACCAGACCCGCCTAGCGGCCTTCGTTCCAGGAGACCAACTATCGTGGAGAATGGTCGCGTTACGTCGGACGGTTCGATCCCATCCATGTCGTCGACCCCGTCCCTACTTTCATCCAGGCCTGACTCGTCCGCGGGCCTGCGTTCCGTGGATTCGCGCATTGGTCTTCGCAGTGGGTACACGACACAGACAAATAGCGTAGCAACCACCGACAGCAGTGGCTCCGGCGAGGAGAGGAAGTATAAGGATGATCGAGCGAAACGCTCAAGAATCATTCGCGAGATCGTAGAGTGAGTGACGAGGGGTAGACGCTGCCTGCAGTTACTGATGACGGTCTTTTAGGACGGAACGGACGTACGTCAAGGGTCTCCAGGAGCTTGTAGACATCTACATCCAACCCGCGTCTGCGCCTGTCAATGTTCTGAGTGGCGTTGGCCAGAAACAGGAGACCGTTGTGCCCGCTCAAGAGCGTAAAATTGTCTTCGGCGGCGTGGAGGCCCTATATGCCTTCCACAAGGACAGCTTCTTGCCTGCGCTCGAGCGTGTAGCGGCCCCGTTGCTTGTCCCTAGGGAAGATCTGGTGCTTCAGGACGCCGACGGGTACCTCTCGTTGGATGTCGCTACAAAAGTTGCTCAGGTTTTCGTATCGCATGCGGCATTCATGAAGATGTATTCAACCTACATAAAGTGAGTCGGCTCCATCCCGTCCTCTATTGACTGCGTTGACCGCATTGTGTAGCAACTTCGACAACTCGGTACAGCGGATTAGGACGTGGACCTCGGACAGGCTCGCATCACCTAGCGAAAAGACTATGTCGCCTTCTTCTAGCAGTGCCCAGCTAGTCGTCCTCGGTCTGACTACGATGACTGCAGCAGCGCCTGGGGTGGTGAGCGACAACGTACCCACACCGGCAGCATCTCTTTCGTCTGGTCAAAGGAAACGGATCAAGGGGTACTTGAAGCGCTGCCGCATGAACCCTCGCCACTCACAACTCAACCTGGAGGGCTACCTGCTTCTGCCCGTCCAACGTATTCCTCGGTACCGCCTGTTGGTAGGTAATCTTGCTTTTGCACGTCTGGCGCGTAGCTGACAGCTTGCAAAGCTGGACGATCTCGTCAAGAGCAGTCCGCCTATGTATGATTACCTAGATAATCCGTTGGAGCGTGCATATGATGCCATATCGTCGCTGGCCACGGATATGAACGAGGGGAAGCGAGATGCAGAGTCACGACGAAAACTCGTGCAGTGGCAGTCACGGATACGGGGCAGGTTCCCCAGCCCTCTTGTGCAGCCGCACCGGTACGTCGTGTTTGTTCTCCATGAGGCTGGCTAGGCTCACATGCCGCTCAGACGTCTCATCATGGACGGTCGTCTGCAACTCACCCGGGTTGTCCGGAAAGCTACCGTATCTTTTGAGATCATTGACTCTCAAGGAGACACGACAGACGTGCAGGTTGAATGCCTTTCTCCGGAGTTGACTCCGCGGTCACTAGTTGGCATACTATGCAACGATCTATTGGTCTTGTGCCGAGATCCGTCCGACGGGCAGGACCCCAATTCGCAGGTGGATCTGTGGGCGGTATTACGCATGCAGACGTTGCCGCAACCAGCCAGCATTGTACACGGCAATGGTGCGTCCCCTCGGCTTATATGTAATAGGCGCGTTCTGACTCGAGATTTGATACAGCCCTGCGCCTAGTGGATAACAAGGCCATACTGTATTTTGAAGCGCCCTCGACATCGGATGCTTTGACGTGGTTTAGAGGTAATGTTTCTGAGTCTATTGGCGAAGAGCTCCGCTCACAAGGCCCGTCCTGCAGCGATCAATCTGCATATACCCGCGTCGAAGGCGTAACTGTCCTGTATCTCAATCCACTGATCCACCGACTGAATAGTCGTTTATGCGCTAATAACATGCACTCCTTGGCCGTCCGCTCATTATCTGTTCTCGTGTCACTGTGTCTGCTACTGCGTTATCCTCGGCTCCTCGCATCTACACTCTCCTTCACTGTATCCCAGCATCATCCCCGTGTCTTGTGTCCTTTGCTACGCTAGATATCCCTCACATCCATCCTCTCATATCACGGGCTGTGCCTTCGCATTATTATTACAGTACAATCTCTAGTATGGGGCGGCGGTTGTCCAATAATTGTATCTATGCTTCGGAATCCACATGCGCTGTCTACCGATGTCTCTGCAGGCTACTCCCATGTTTTCTAGCCAACTTACTGCAGCGTTCTTACGATCGTCCGACGGTGTCTGAGTCAGAGATAAGATTAGATGCGAGACAGGCAGATTATCTGATAAGCGGAGATGTAAATCCGGATGTACCGCTCGAGTGACGCTTACCGCCGGCAGGACTTGCTTCACTCCCGCCATTATATAGAGAGCGGTCCGCTCGTGCTAAGTCTTCCCCTCCAGCCGCGTCTTCTCTCCACGACAGTCAATTCGGTCCCCAGTCAACTGTTTGAAGAAAACGCTCAAGGCTCGTCATGGAGCCGTTTCAAGCAAAACTTGCCGCCGCAGCGACAGGCGCGACGGTGACTGCCCTCACGAGTGAGTCGACCACGTACCGCATGAATTGCTAGCGATACTAATAAACTCCTTCAGTGACCCCGTTCGACGTGGTGAAGACGCGGCTTCAGACTCAACCCCGCGCGCCACCACAACCACTCTTCCCGACTCCTCCGGCAGGTATGTGTTGTCAGCCTCCGGCCAGGCAAGTCCCCTGCGTACGGCGGATGTCCTCGCTAGCCCCTGCACTAGAAGGCGAAGTTGTCTGCATATGGGATCATGGTGTCCTGCGGCAAGAACGGGTTACTGGCTTTCTTGACGCATTCAAGCACGTCGTCAGAGCGGAGGGGGTTACTGGGCTATGGAAGGGCGCCGCGACGGCACTGTGAGCACGTTCTGCATCAGGCGTCGTCTTTCCTTCACTAGACTCACGCGGTGTTTCATGTTCTAGAGTGATCGGTGTACCGTCGTCAACGGCGTACATGCTCACGTATGACCACCTTCTGAACGTCACTCTCCCATCCCTACTCCCCGCCCCCGCCGTCCCCCTTTGTTCTGGAATGCTCGCCCGGACATTAGTCTCCTCCTTCATGTCCCCCCTCGAACTGATCCGTACCAACCTCCAATCGACCCCACTGTCCCCCGATAACCCACATACCCTCCGTTCTGTTCTGACCTCTGTCCAAGCCCTCACACGTGCGCACGGTATCAATTACCTGTACCGGGGACTCGGGCCGACACTATGGAGGGATGTGCCTTTCAGCGGACTGTATTGGACGTTGTACGAGACGTGCAAGGCGGAGTTCGCACGCGAAGGGCTGGCAGGGCCCCAGGTTGCATTTGCGAGCGGTGCGATTGGCGGGACAACGGCGGCCCTTATAACGTCACCGTTTGACGTGCTGAAGACGAGAAGACAGGCCGTGGCCATGCAGGGACACTCAGCCAAAACAGCAACGTTCCCGCTCATGGTGGATATCGTGCGCAATGAGGGTGTCACTGCGCTGTACGCTGGCATCCTCCCGCGGATAGTCAAGATTGCGCCTGCATGTGGTATCATGATTGGATGCTTCGAGGTGCGTGTACCTAGCGTGCTCTGTGGCCATCAAACTGAACAGTTATGTGAAGGGTATTGGCAAGTTTCTCGCCAAACGTGAAGACGAAACATCATGACCCGAGTAGGCGCTGACTAGACACTATCCTTATTGCCCAGTAATGTACGCACACACTACCTCATGACCATCATGCATCGGGAGCCGGTATAGTGGAATCTATATGGTATAAATCACAGCAAGTACCATCCAATAGATATCATCGCATTATCCAAGCCTGTTCATTTGCCTCTTCGCAGATGTAAGCTTCCCTCCAACACGGTCGACCTCATTGGTCAGATCGTCCAGCAATTCATTCTGCTGCGAGATCTCGCCATGAATGGCTAGGCCGAGATGTTTCTGTCGTTGTAGGATGGTCGAAAGGGCGGAGAGTTGCTGATCTTGTTGGTCCATCTGGGTCTGTTGCAGCTGGACCAAACCGTGGTCATCCAGTGGTCGTGTTTCCTCGGTCTCTTGCGGCTTGACAGCCGCGCCGAAGACTCGTACGGGCCGGTTGAAGCCAGACGAGGAGGGTGAGGTAGGAGAATTAGCACTGGGCATGTCCAGCAGTGCCGCGCGGTCGGTAGGCGCAGCGGGATTGCGCTCCGCAGACGAACCCAGCCCGCGTGAGGTCAGTCGTGCGACGGTGACCATCTTGGCAAGCTTCTCGCAGTCGTCCCGCAACCGCGCGACCATGTCCGAGCGCCGCTGCAGTTCCCCCTCGCTCATGCCGCCCAGCCCCAGTGTGCGCAGACCATCGTCGAGCACGCCGACCCGTGTGAGAATGCCTGCGAGCTTCTTCTTCGCCTGCACGTTCGCCTGGTGCGATGCAGAGACGTCGCCCCGGTCCGCAAGCGTGTCGCGCCGGTTGATGTCCGCGCGTACATCGCGCACGCGCGCTTGGAGGTCCGTGTGCTCGTCGAGCCACGACGAGGACGTGAACTGCGCGGATGCGTCGCCGTCGCCTCCACCGCCACCATGTCTGCCAACCGGTACCCCGAGGAAGTCTCGAAAGGCGAACGCATCGCGCCAGCGGTCGTCCTTTGCGCTGAGGATCGCACGGAGGTAAAGCTCAAGCCCCGCGCGGCGCTCTTCGAGCTGGGCGGGATTCTGCGTGCGGAAGACGGAGAAGGGGCGCTTGGGCGGGAGCTCTGCGGGCGGGGGCGCACCAGTGGACTTTGCGAGTTCGGTGTGAAGGTCGACGAACTCGGAGTAGCGCCGCCACATGTGCCAGGAGCGAACGGAGGCTTGGATCTCGATGCGGTATACGACGTGGGACTTGGGCTGCAACCGCTCCTCCCAGCCGCGGACGTGTATGGCCTGGATGGCTGTCATTGCAGACAAGCGGGAAAGACGGGGGCGGTGGTAAAGGGGTGAGCAGCGGAGCAAAGTGACTCTCTGCGACGACGGCAGCAGAGGCCTGTGAGCGCATGCTCCGAGCGTGCTGTTGTGAGCAAGAAACGCCCGTGCGCCTCCAGACGCCCACACCGCCGATCATCAAGATCACGTCGGACCCGACTCGTCCGCTCTGTTTCATATGGTACGCAAACCCACCGCGACCGTACGAATCATACGGGGAATTCTAGTACGTTCTGTATCACCAACACTTTCTGATTACAAATGATAGTCAGATTCTATGTAGGGAACCATCAATCTCCCTGTGTTCCCGTGACAATACACCAAGGTATATTACTCCATACATTCCTGCAATTGTGCTAGTAGACGTTAGATCATAGGGCTACACAATCATACACTCTACAATATGCCTCCCTGACTCTCGTCTCATGCGGACGCGGGCAGCGCAGCACCGGGTACCTCCTCCTCTGCTGTCTCCGACGGAGGTTTCTCCTCTGATGGCTCAGGAACGGGTGTTTCGTCGACCGCGGACTCTGCAGGCAGCGGATTCTCTGATGCAACAGAGATAGGCCTTGCGCTGTCCTGTGATGGCCGCCGCTCAGAGATGGATCCTCGGCCAGAGCGCTGTTCAGCGGCCTCTCCTATAGTTGCTTCGCCGATGATATATCGCAGGACATCGCTTAGTGTAATAATTCCCAGCAACCGGCCCTTCTTGCCCCCTCGCCTCTCCTCTTCCTGCATAGCAAGGGTGCATATGCGTCAACACACACACGGAATGTGTAGGGACCCACTTACATCTCCTTCTACGACCACCAATCGATGCACTCTCCGCTTCTTGATCAGCTGCATGAGAGTGCCCAAGGAGTCACCGGCCGTGCAGATGACTACTCCAGGGAAGTCAGGCTGCCGAAGATTCAACGCTTTCGCTATTGTCAAATCCAGCGATTGGTATTGACCGTTGCGGACGAGAGCCTGGGGCACAATACGTCAGTCTAAACATGTCCCAGCCCAACCAGCTTGGTATCACTCACGATGACATCGACAGTCTCGTAGAGGTTGACGACGATGCCGTCCTCATCGACGATTGGTACGGCTGAGATGCCCCGTGCAGAGAACATGTGCACGACATCGAAGACGAGCGTTGACATTGTGGCAGTAGCAATCGGACTGAAGCGGTTGTAGCCTTCGGGTGCATCTTCTGCCGGAGCTGATGAGTCCTGGACGTATGTTCCGATATTCAGCTTCCGTAAAGGTAGATGTAATTGCTGGATATCTCTCGGGCACTGAAGGAAGCGGGTCACTGAATTGACCCGCGAATGACTAGCAGAAATACCAACATTGATGGATATGAATTTCAGGAGGCGATATTGAGTCAATATTGACACAATGACTTCGTGCCCTGTCTCCGTGTCGTGGTCCAGGAGGGGCACGCGACGGGCATGGGTCTGAATCAGCAGTTTGGCAGCGTCGTAGAGCGAGGACGAGGGATTCTCGCGCAGGAGGGGAGGCTGCGCTACTCCAAGCTTTTTCTCAATGTCTGCGGCGATTGTTCAGCAAGGTGTTCCCCAAAAGGAAGCAAACGTAAAAGAAGCCGCACCTCTTAGTGACTCCAGACGAAACGTTTCCACGTCCTGCTCGGCAGAGTCGTAGGAGGAAAACTGGTAGTAGTACTGGATAAGGTGGATGATGTCTGATACGGTGAACATGCCCGCAAAGCATGATTTCTCGCTGTTCCACAAGGGTGCAGAGACTACGCCTGAGAGTCAAGACACGATTTAGCAGACGCTAGCGCACAGCGATACGCAGCACTTGGTACGAGACATACCGTTCGATAGGAGACATGACAAAGCTTTCCTCACCTCAAGCTTGGAATCGAGTACGATGAGACGGAAGCTGACGGGGAACGAGTCGTAAGATGTGCGCCCCTTGAGGTAGGTCCTGATGGCATAGAGGGCAGACTCGTGAGTCTCCTGGGTGAAGGGCGGGAGAAAGGAGCCAGCGCGAGGGCGACGAGAGGAGCCCTTGCGCTTGACCTTTGGGGGCGTGAGGGTGGTGTTCATGACTTTGCCATACAGACGAGCGATGTATAGCGAGCGGCCTTAGCAGAGCTTAACAGTGGCGGCGAGCTGACCGCTCCTCGCCTCGTTGCGGGGGACGGGCGCTGCCCCACGCTGACTAAGCACCTCCGCGTGCCTCCGGAATCCCCAGCGCGCGCCGGCCGGACGGCCCGGTTGGGTGGCTGTTGGGAGCCAGTGGGAGTCGCGAGTCTCCCAGGGAGTGCCAGGGCGTCCCACCGCTGCTCATCATCATCTGTGTTCAGACTGCCCCGCCTCAGCTTCTCACCCCGACCAGTGCTTGCGCTGCTCATCTAACGACCCTTGCTTTCTCCTCTAGTCCCTCATGGGCAGCGTCGAGCGCATTGCCCATCCCCACTGGGACGGTGCAGCCGACACTCTAGCCGCCGGCTACGGCTCCCTGCGCGATAGGCTTACGGTTACTGTCGTGACCGCACCCGCGTTCGACATGCCAGACGACAACGAGCTCCCGCCCGACAACGGCACTCACGATGCATTCTACGTTCTCCTCCCCCTCCTCATCGTTCTCTCTACTTTCCTCTTCCTTCTCCTTATATTCCTGCTATGTATCATCCTACTTCGCCGCAGACGCGGCATCATGCTGCGCGACAGCGACGGGCCCATCGACATGAGCCGCGAAGACCTCATCGAGGGCGAGGGTGGCTTTGAGGGCCTGGAGTCCCGCTGGCTGGAGACCGTGCCTGAGGCAGAACGCAGAGCATATGCGCGTGCGAAGGGTATGTTATGATCGTCTCTTGATCGTCTTATGCATCATATACTCATTTCAACATATCCAGATTATCAGCTACAGTACCCGCCAAATTCGCTTCCAACAGACATAACACTCTCGCAATTCCTCTCAATCCAGGAGAAGGGTGTGTCAGCGTGGTCGTTTGAACCCGATTTCGAAGCGATGCACTCGATGCTCGTCCACGCGCGTACGGAGATCACCTTCCTTCCAGACCCGTCCTCAGCCACTTCGGTGCAGTCCAACCTGCCCTTGCCGAAGCTCAACGAGGTATACTACTGGGAGGTCAAGATGTTTGACCTCCCTGAGACGACGAATGTTGCCGTGGGACTCGCGACAAAGCCATACCCGTCGTTCCGGCTACCCGGCTTATGCCGCTACTCCGTGGCTTACCACTCTAACGGCGACAAGTCACACAACTATCCGTTCACTGCTCAGTCATGTGGCATGCCGCTCAAGGAGGGTGACGTCCTTGGTGTTGGTTATCGGCCTCGCACGGGCACGGTATTCTTTACCAAGAACGGGCGCAAGATGGAGGACGCGTACATGGGACTCAACAATTGGAACCTCTTTCCGACTATCGGTGCGGATGGTCCGTGCAGTGTCCACGTCAATCTAGGACAGTCTGGGTTTGTCTTCATCGAGGCCAACGTCAAGAAATGGGGATTGGCGCCGAGCGTCGGGACGCTGGCACCGCCGCCGCCGTATGGCAGCGAACGTGGAAGTCTGCTCCTGGCTGCCGGTGGTGATATCATGCCTATCCGTAGTGGCATCGCGTCTCCTCAGAGTCCTCCACCGGGCTCTTCACGCTCACGGCGCTCCCATCGCTCTCGGCGGCCACGAAGCGCACTTAGTACTGCTAGCCCCATTAATTCACCTACCCCTCCCGAAACTCCACCACCACCTATCACGCCCATCGAAGAGGAGACTGACACTGGCGCCGAGGGAGCTGCGTCGACATCGC
Organism: Fomitopsis schrenkii; assembly: GCA_000344655.2. Taxonomy (NCBI): domain Eukaryota; kingdom Fungi; phylum Basidiomycota; class Agaricomycetes; order Polyporales; family Fomitopsidaceae; genus Fomitopsis; species Fomitopsis schrenkii. The sequence goes on from KE504127.1 coordinate 356,066, forward strand.
GGAGGTACATATCGCCCACTGACCTACCCTTCCACGAGCCTCCTAACACTAATCTCCCTCCTACCCCACCCCGAAGTGCGAACCCCGAGTCTGGCGCCGGTGTCGGCGAAGGCGAGTGGTCGTCCGGGTCCGATTCCTCACAGACATCACGGTCGCCCTCCCGAGCAGGTGCGAACCAGTTCAACAACCCTCGTCCCCAGCCACTCAGGCTCACTCACCCGCGCACGGGCTCGCGCTCGTCGTGCACAGGTTCAGAGCTCGCGATACAGGTTCATCCCCCTCCGGACTCACCGCTTGGCCCCGAGCCGCCTACTCCGGACCCGCAGCGGGATATCCACTTGCAGGCCTTGGCGTCCTCTACTTCGTCAACTGCTGCTTCGCGCAATTCGCCCATTCCTGACCTTCCACCACCTGCGTACTCGCCTCTTGACGCGTTCGCATACTCGGAGGGCGTGCAGATTGACCTACCCGCGGAGATGATCGCGGCTGCCCTGGAGCGAGGGACCATCCCTGCCCACATGATCGGCAGCATGAACCCCTCACGGTCTGACCGGCATCGGAGTAGACGAGAGAGACGGTGATGTTAGAGCGGGGCAAGGCTGCCGTCCGAGAGACTGCGTCGCGGCGGTCAGTTCCTTGCTTGCTTATTGTATCAATATTTTGCGGGCTGAGTGTGCGCATGTACCATGCATAGTCGATAGCAGTCGCGATGTGCGTATTGTAGTATCTGTCCGTTCATTTGTGTTGTTGCAGCAATCTTCGTAGCCACCCTATAATATTCCCCGACGTTTATCGCTTTCCGTACCTTCCCCACCCATATGGACGCTGTAGAGATCACCAGCTCAAAGAAAGCAATGATTTTTGGAAAGGATTTGCTTGTCCTCGTGTTGTGCACTATACGAGAGGCGATCCCCGGTCTAGTTGCGATTTTGACTGGGTACCTTGCAAGTTGCGCTTGTGAAGTCTCCTCTAGATCATGAGGAACGCACGCCTCAGCTTCATCACGTCTGTGGCTTGTCCAAGGCAGGCCGAAAGATGACGACGCCTGCCCTGAATATGATGGTCCGTGCGCAGGCGTTCCGGGGTATAAGAAGCTGCCCCCGACATGTGAACAACTCATACTTACCTTGATGGAACGTTCCCCTTCACGTCCCGGGAGCGTTGGCCGTGGGGGCCTCTCATAGCACGGCGACCTTGTCCTCAGGGGGATCCTGCGGTTTGTATGGGCTTCGGCTCATGCACCGTCTCAATATTTTCCTGTCCCGCTTCGGCCCTCGGGCTGGGCGGGCCATTTCTTTTGACGGTTCGCTGTCCTAACCCTAACCCTACTTAAATTGATAGGTTTCCTCCAAAAGGCAGGTCCTGTAGTTGAGATACAATCTAGTGTTGACATTTGTACTTGTTCACAGTATTTGACCCGCAGTGTAGCCAGGCCCAGCTCTCCCTGTACATCACTATACATTGCCCTCTCATTAGTGAACTGTTGATCATTGTGAAAGATGTTGGAAGGGTCAATAATGTTCACCTTTCCTCGATTCAACTGACTGGCATCTATAGACGCCGACAAATAGCGTGCCGACGGGCTCCGTTGAGAATGAGAGGCAACAATACATTTCTTCACTTCTATCTGCTACACTGCTACACTGCCTCATAACGACGTACATTCTTCGCTTCCCATTCCATACTATCATTACGGTTCTAGGCGTTTGGGGTCGCGAGGGAACAACGACGCGCGGCGGATGTTGTTTAGCTTCAAAAACAGCATCAGTACACGTTCGAGACCGATACCTCCCCCACCATGGGGCGGGCACCCGAGCTTGAATGCGTTGAGGTACGAGTCCATAGACGCGGGGTCGACACCCTTCGCGCGCATCTGCTCCGCGAGGAGGGCAGGGTCGTGGATGCGCTGCGCGCCGGAGAGAATCTCCTCGCCGCGCATGAAGAAATCGTACGAGTTGGAGAGCGTCGGGTCGTCTGGGTCGGGCATCGTGTAGAACGGCCGGAGCGCCATCGGGAACTTGTCGATGATGAAGTAGTCGGTGTCGTACTTGGCGCGGATGATGCGCCCAAGGCGTTTCTCGTTTTCCGTGCTTATTCATGATTTGACTCAGAGACGCAAGTTGGACGTAGAAGAAGAAGGAGACTTACTCGATGTCGTCCAAGGCCTCCCGCTGCACGCCGTCATTAACGAGCAAGTCGACTGCCTCCGCGAAGCTAATCTTGAGCGTACCCTCAGGGCCCTCACGCCACTTGAATTCCTCGGCAGGGAACTGGCGACCGACGGTTTCGATCTCCTTAGCGTATTTCTGCTTGAGGCTGCGGAACATGTGTATGAAGAGCCCGTCGAGCATCTCAAGCACCTCGTGATAGTGCTCGTCGATAGCCATCTCCAGATCGAGGCCGATGAACTCGGTCATATGCCGGTGGGTATTCGAGTTCTCTGCACGGAAAACAGGCCCAATCTCGTAAACGCGCTCGAAGTCGGACGCGATAGCCATTTGCTTCGCCAGTTGTGGGGACTGCGCGAGGAAGGCGTTGCCTGTGGCGCATGAGTACGAACTACAGGTTAAGCTGGGGACAGTCACCGACCTTTGAAGTAGCTGACCTTGAAGACCGACGCACCAGATTCGGTCGCTGCGCCTTGCAATTTTGGCGAGTGTATTTCAGTGAAACCTCGCTCCTCCAAGTATTCGCGAAACAGAATGCCAATTGCATGTTGCAACTTGAACACTGCTTGATTGGTCGTTGTCTGGGGTCGAGTTATTTGACTAAGAACAATAAGCCGAGCCAGGCGAACGCACCCTCAAGTCAACAATACGATTGTTAAGTCGGGTGTCCAAGAGCACCCTTTTGAATTGTGCCTCTTCTGTCGCATCATTCTCGGTGTCGGGACGTGTCGCATCCTCTACGCTGAACGGCAGTACGGTGTCAAGACCGGACTCAAGGTGGATCTAGATCGGCGATGCTCAGCGTTTGCCTTCGCTCCTAACGCCGCTAGACAAACCTGGGAAATGTGGATTTCAACATCTTGCACCGTCGCGCTCTTGATTGGCTCTGGTGTCTTCTTTACGGTGCCCTCGACCAGAACAATACTCTCCATCGCCAGGCCCGCAGCCCATTTGGCCATCTGCTTGCTCACCTTTCCGGGTGAGACGGTGAGCAGGGCCTGGATGGAGTCGATGCGCTGGCGGAGGTTGAAGAAGACCATCTTGCTACCCTGGGCACGCGATGTCTGGACGCGGGCGCGCAGGAAGACCTGCGTGCCGTCCGCGTCGGGCGTAAGGGACGCGATGTGCATGCGGGGTCGCCGTGGTCGTGCCTGCGACTTGTTCAGTGGGAGCCTGCCATAGAATTCAGTTGCATAGTCCTGTGTCCGAGTGAAAGAGTTAGATCGCCCGTGAAATGCGATAGAAGGCAGGGATGCGTACCACTTCTGCAGCGGCCTTTTGCGCCTCAAGTTCGGCTTGACGTGCAGCCTTCTCCGCGGCCTTCTTTGCTTTCTCTGCCTCCTTTGCGCGTTTCTTAAGTTCGCTTTTGGAGGGTCCCTTTGCTTCTGCGCCCTCCTCCGTTCTGAGAGGATATCTCAGCGATCTTCATAGCCCGGCGAACAGCGCTACTCACGATTGCTCTGCGGGAGGGTTCTGAACGGGTTCTGTATCAGCCATGGTCGTTGCGAGCAGGTACGCGTCGGATGCTACTGGTATATGAGCAGGTGAACTGACTCTGCGCAAGACCTGGGCGAGTCACGCTCTCGATCGATGGCAGGCTGAGATCTGAGACGCTGTCCTAGGGTTAGGTCGGGTCCTAACCCTAGACCGGTCTCGGCGCAGAGTCACGGAGAGTTGCCGCCGCTCTAGCTCCGTATTTGCCGGCCATTTGAGCTGGCACGCTTGACGTCGCGGGTTCACCCGAATCCTGTTGCCTCCCCCAGTCCTCTCAGTCTCGCTCTCCACTCTCCGCAAAAATGCAGGCCATCGCCCGCCCCATCGCCCGCGCTGCACCCAGGCAGGTCCGTGCTGCCGCCGCCCTTTCGACGTGGTCCAACGTCCCCGCCGGACCCCCGGACCCCATTTTGGGTGAGTATTCCCGCCGACGTGTGGACATGTATCCCGGTGCCGGTTATCCTGGGACCCTCTTCCTCTTCGGCCGAAGAAATGCCATTACGTCCAGGCTGCTCGCACCGTCACGCTCCTTGTCTTGCACTGTCGAGGTCGTCGAGACCCGCATTCTGCAACTCACGACGCCCGAGTATACCCCGCATGCTCACGTTAAATTATTATTATTCCAGGTGTTACGGAGGCATTCAAAGCTGACCAGGATTCCCGCAAGATCAACCTTGGTGTCGGCGCATACCGTGACGGCAATGGCAAGCCTTACGTGCTTTCCAGTGTCAAGAAGGCCGAGGAGTTTCTGACCGCGAGCAACCCGGACAAGGAGTACCTGCCCATTAGCGGTCTCCCCGAGTTCACCAAGGCTGCTACGAAGCTCGCGTACGGCGCGGAGAGCAAGCCGTTGAACGACAACGCGGTGCGTGTTCCTCGCGTGGGTACGAGAATTTTGAACTCATGGGTGGTCTAGGTTGCGGTCGTCCAATCTATCTCGGGGACAGGCGCCCTGCGCATTGGTGGTGCGTTCTTCCAGCGGTTCTTCCCGCACATGAAGACCATCTACATCCCGAACCCCTCATGGGGCAACCACACTGCGGTCTTCCGCGACTCTGGTCTGGAGGTCAAGCAGTACCGGTATTTCGACAAGAAGACCGTCGGCCTTGACTTCGAGGGCTTGAAGGAGGATCTGAGGGTATGCAGTGTTATCATGGCCAAGTCAACATACCTGACTCGTCTCGGCAGAACATCCCCGCAAACTCCTTGGTTCTGCTCCATGCGTGTGCGCACAACCCTACTGGTGTTGACCCTACGCCCGAGCAGTGGAAGGAGCTTTCTGACATCATAAAGGAGAAGTCGATCTACCCCTTCTTTGACATGGCCTACCAGGGCTTCGCCTCCGGTGACACCACGCGCGACGCTTTCGCCGTGCGGTACTTCGTCGAGCAGGGCCACCTGGTCGCACTCGCGCAATCGTTCGCGAAGAACATGGGTCTCTACGGTGAACGTGTTGGTGCGTTCTCCGTGACAACCGCGGACGAGGGTGAGAAGAAGCGCGTGGAGAGTCAGCTCAAGATTCTCGTCCGTCCCATGTACTCGAACCCCCCGCTCCACGGCGCCCGCATTGCGAGCACCATCCTGAACAGCCCGGAGCTGTACAAGGAGTGGGAGGAGGAAGTGAAGGGCATGGCCAACCGTATCATCTCGATGCGTAGCCGCTTGTACGACAACCTCGTCTCGCTCAAAACGCCAGGCGAGTGGGGACACATCAAGAGCCAGATTGGCATGTTCAGGTGCAGTGACATGTGAATGCTCGCTAGTACGATGCTGACAGCATCGTGACAGCTTCACCGGTCTCTCAACTCCGCAGACGCAGGCGTTGGCGCAGAAGGCGCACATCTACATGACGGCGGATGGTCGCATCTCGATGGCGGGCCTGAACCAGCACAACATCGACTACTTCTCGGAGAGCGTGAGCAAGGCCGTCAAGGGCGAGCTCTGAGCAGGTACAGGCTCTCTCGGGGCTGTTCTTGTTGAGAGTACTAGAGGCGGACTAGAGATCTGGTAGACATCTACAGCTCGGATAATGGATGACTCACTTCGTTTCTGGCTTCCTTCTGGGCCTGCGAGCCGAGTTTCATGCAAAATTCACTCTGCTGAGGTGCCTTACACGGTACGTTCTCTGTTTGTGCGGCGGTTGGACGACATGTGGCGGCGTTGCATTGGACATGCGTGCATTTACTGACGGGGATATGTCCTGGCGTCTGCTAGCATTTGTTTCGAAAAGGACACTTACGAGCCTAGAATGGCAGGTGTCGTGCTTCGAGGTGGCCGGGATTCCCTGCCGCTTTCTACCCACAGTACTGTCACCATTCTCGACAGACAAGGAGCGGCCGCCCTTCGGTGCGTCTCTCGTTCACCACGACCACCATCTCGTCGTCCCCCCAAAGCCTCACCGCACTTACCCGCCCCTCTTCGCCGGCAGGATGCCCACCCACCTCTGGCGGCGAAGGACATCGACGCCTCTCTTCCCAGGTGCTTGGCCTAATTCTTCCACCTCGGATCACAGCGACGATCAGCGCCTACCAGTGTACAGTGATGACGCGCCTCCCCAGCTGCCAGAGCTCAGACACCTTGGTTCTCGCAAGGCTAACCTGAATCATGATGGCCAAGTCGATGAGGATCCTGCCGCACTCGCTGAAGAGGGCTGGGGCTTCCCCATCGTATCGGAGCAACATGGATTCGAAGACAATGGGCGTGTTGTCGGTGCGCGGGACCGGGCGCGGCACGGGTCTCAGCCCGCCTCTATGTCAAGCCCTGCTTCGACAGATGCGCCGTTAAGCGCCTCATTATCGCAGGGTTCGACGTTCAGTGATCCAACGGTAAGCACCACTCTTCGGAACAGAAGGAAGCGCATATATCGACTTGCCTTGCAGGATTCCGAGGGCGTCCTTACCCCGGAGTCGGCTCAAGGCCCGCTCTGGCTTTCTCCGCATACAGGCACATCCATCACGGAGAGCATCAAAGACAACCCCTTCTCCAGTTCCGGCTCTCTCTATCACTCTTTCGAGGATCACGTCCGCCACGAGCATGACTCCTTCCTGCACGATGCCACTATAGACACCATCAATCTTAATACGACTATATCCAGCGTTAATACGACCGACCTCTGCCCTCGTCGCTCCGCAGCGCGTGCCGCGTACCGCAACCCGCCGCTTCTAGATTTCACAGAGCCTCTTCCACACTCTCGCATCAGCCTCGACTGGGAAGCAGTTACCTCTTCACCAAAGACGAAGGATGCGTTGTCACAGAATCCTAGTCTACCAAAGTCGCCCATCGAGTTCTCTGTACCTTCCACGGTAGCCTCGCCAGCTCTTGGCGAGGCCGCGGCTTCTGTGTTCAACTCTGAAGCGATGGCGACGACGTTCTTCCCCGTACCTTCGACCAGCAGCGACGAACAATTCTCTGACGGTCAGCAAGCCCAGCCTCTGTCCTCTGCCTCTGCATACAGCTTGGGCACTGACTCTCCGGTCTTACCCACTGAGGTGGATCCGACTCAGAATGCTAAACCACCGACTCATTCCCCGTATACCCTCATGGCCGCGGATCTAGACGCGTTCGCTGCGGCTGCAGCGTCTACGGGCTCTTCTCTGTCATTACCTACGTCTTTGCACTCAGCTGCCTCCGAGGCATTGTTGGCAGAGGCACAGGTATCAGACAAGAGCCCCGTATGGCCTGGGCTCCTTCGCTCCTTCAGCAACGAATCTGCTAGGCCGAGCCCCTCGCTAGTCGTAGCTGCTTGTAGGAGCAACACCACGGAGTTCCCGACTACCCCTGGCGTGCAAGACTGCGAAGAATACGACGAAGCAGGTGACGCCGCTGTGGAAGAAGCCATCCGGATGCGTGCTCGGCGGATGAGCGCGCCGCTTCTCCACTCTCCGCATACGCCTAAACATCGCAGTGCGCAGCGCGAGCGCACGCAGACTCTTAGCGGCCGTGTGGATGTTCAGAGGGCGGAGGATCACATAGCCGATTCCGCTGCACGACCGGGAAAGCTACCGGTCTTGGGTAAGATGCGGAAGCTGGGCGGAAGGTTGCTCAGTTTGTTCGGTGGAAAAATCGCGAAGCCATCCAGCCCTGCAGAGGACCCAAATGTCCCTGCTGAGTTCGCTGTTAGGAAGACGCGCAGGACGGCGGTGACGAAGGTTGAATTCGAGTCGGTAAGTGTATGCGCCTATGTCACGATTTATGTTTGCGAGTACTCAGATGAGTGCATACAGCGGCATCCGATCCCTGCTCCAGAGACTCCGGCTCGAGATGTGCGCGCATCTCGTCGGTCTCTTCCCTTGAGGATGTCGAAGTCGCCCTCGTGCACTCCCCAGTCTCCCCGGTGCGAGTCATTCCTACCGATCGAAGATCCCGAGTCTGCTTCGAAGGGAATCCTCTCGATACCGTTACAACACATGCGTGGAAGCCCTTCTATCCAGCTCAAGAAGGATCGTGAACCATCTACCAACAGCCATGCTTCGCCGACTCGTGCATCGCGGGCCCGCACGCTGACCGCCCCTGCGAAACCTCTGCCTTCAAAAACGAGTGAGAAGGCGTCGAACGGAAAGCAGGCGCGCAGATTTTCTCTTTCTTCAGCCCTGTCGAAGTCGCACTTGGATGTGCTGAAGGCGGCCGTGGTGCCGCACCCGCCCCTACCAGACTTCCCCCAGTCCCCCACCTGCGACCAGCATCCACATCGGGATGAGGCCGTGAGGCCTGTGCGAATGATACCGCCTACTGGGTTAGACGCTAAGTCAAGCCAGTCGTCTTTGAGGGGTGCGGTGGGAAGCTCGAAGAAGGGGAAGGAGAGGGCGCGACCCGTCAGCATGTTCGTGCACAGCAGCTCTTCGAGGCGTCCATTCTTGGACCATCCCCAAATTCAAGTACATGCACCAACGCCGGTGATCGGTGCGGCGCCCTCTACCGCTGAGGAAAAGCGTGCGAGGCATGCAAGCATGTTGGTGGGCAAGGAGAAGGACGCGCGGCGCAGTATGATGGAGGTCTCAGGGTCGTATTTTAGGATGCACCACCCGAGCCAGAGTGCGGACCGAAGCGAGAATGGGGCAGCCGGCGAATCGGATGGCAACGCGGAGCCTCGTCTTGCTGTCTCTTCGCAGCAGGTCGTAGACGATGCGTCTACCGACGTGTCACACAGTGTACTTGTACGGGAGCGCGTGCCTATCGAACGGCCGGCACAGAGCGCAGTACTACATGCCGACTCCGCTCAGGCCGGAGGCCCACAAGCACCAACCCGGCGTTTCTCGCTCTCATCCGCAATCTCTCAGCGCGCCATCCGCGCCCGAAGTATGATCGTCTCTGTCGGGCGGCGCAGTGGCGAAAGTGACCGAGACCTAGACCGCGCAGCCAATGATAGCGGAAGCACGGACGCCACTGCCACCCCACCAACTACAAGTCCTGGGACGGCGAGTCTGCGTCCTACCCATCGCCGTGGTAGGGGGGGCACTTTCAGCACCATCATCGACGCGGGAGTGCACTTTGACATGCTCACGCCTGGGTTTGGGTTTGCCATCCCTTCGCCAACGTCGTCGCCTCCGCGTGCTGCGTCTGGCTCCCCTGCGGAGTCCAGGCGTATGTCGACCGACAGAGACTTCCCGCGTGACCGTACCGACATTCCTAGACAAGGATCACTCGATACGGTGGACACTGCGAGCATTCAAGAGGTCATCGGCATGGAGGAGTACCCGTCACCAGACTCGGACCTCGATAGCATGAGCTTCGCGGGCACGGCGACGCTCATGGAGAGCATGGCAAGCAGTATGATCAGCATGGACTCGTCATACGCAGACTTGTTTGTCGATGCCCGCGAGCAGCCAACGGGAAGCAGCATCAGTCTCGGTACGCCACAAGATCTAACGCTGCGCGGCGAGGGTATCTCCAGTGGGCTCGGCGAGCCTTTTGAGGGCGCGGAGCCAGTCATCAAACGGGTGGAACTGGCCAGGGCGCTGAGTTCCGCTATTGGGTCATCGGGCAGCTCGGAAGGTGGGACGCCTATGTTGGATACTATCGAACGAGAGGAAGAGAGAGGGTTCTTGCGTGCCCTGGGTCTCGAGGTGTCCATGGAACAGAGCAACACATTGCGAGGTGGGCGTAGTGCTAGTAGTTGAGAGTTGGAGACTCGCAGCCCGTAGTCCTGGGTTTCTTTTCTGTATCCATATTTTCTTCGCGCAGTCAGTTGTGGCATAGCTCTCCCCGTCGCACTGCATCGTTTCGTCCTTACGCATTCTCGTAGTCCTGGGTAGCACATGACAAGCATACAATGACAGGCATACGATATAATTGGAGAGAGCACGTTACAGTCCGCGTCGCCGAACCCGCAAGACATGACATGCATGCCATCTCGTCCCTGGCAACGCTCTGGCGGCGCAATACAACTTGAAAGGACGCACGCTCGGCTTCGACTTTCTCGCGCCCATAACAATTCTCTGCATTGTGGGATGTTCTTGAGATGTGGATAGGGTACTACTCTGGCTTGAGGTTGCGAGAGTGATGCTGCGAGGACACACCGCACCCTGACATGGGATGGACGCTCATGGTATTGCAGTTGCCACTGGTGACGCTCTGGCGTTGGTGATTCAGGCGCAAAGCGCTAGTAGAGCTTGAGGCAGCAATGCGATTTGTGGTGACGATGCAGCTGGAGGTGATGATGTCTTGCGCTTGTCAATCACGTTTGGAAGAGCCTCATACCAGATGGGAAGATATGGGTGGTAGAAGTGCAGCTTGTGGGAATGTCTCGGGCGGAGACGCTGACGCGAGGCGGCGGGGCTTGGTGGCGTTGTCATATCCTGCCCAAAAGTAAAAAAGGTGCGTTCTAGAAAGACAACCATGCGTCCACTTACAGCTCGCAGGACACAGAAAATGCACGGGTAGTGATCGTACCAGGGCGTGCTGTTGCTCCCGCGGTGCATTCTACGCCAGTATGAAGGAAAGGCTCACGAATGATCGTGCTTGATCCTGTCGCTTCTTTATCTCTGTTCATAGGTGGCACAGCTCGTTGTTGAAACGTTGACAATCAGGTCTGCTGAAACGCATTTAATCCCACCGTCACACATGGACACACACCCACTGAGGTTTGGATGATACACCATGCGGTGATGTTTGTAACGTACAAGCATTTATCTTTCATACCAGCGGAGTGTTATGGATACAGTCCTAATCATAGCACTTGGAGCGAGCCTATCGGCATGACTGACGCTATATATCCAGGTCTTCATCTGGATCGTCGTCATCCAAGTCGTCGGCCGAATCTGGGTCGTACAGGATCGCAGCAGGAGGAGGCACGCTCGGCGAAGACGCTGGCTTTCCTTCGTGAGCGTATGGCAGGGGGACTTGAGCCCTGGTCCTCTGCTGCTCGTCCGTGAGACTGAGGTTGAAGGAGACACTCCGGGTTGGGTCGGGAGCACCCTGCGTTCGTGAACGTCCGTCAGTGAACAAGCCTGCTGCCAGCTTCGAGAAGAGAGCAAACCTCCTCCGCAGATCGCCGAACAAATAGTGCCTTGAGTGGGCCCAACGAAGCCAGCTCGCATGGTCTGCCGCCAGACCAACCCTCTAGTGCCCTCTCGACACCCCGTCGCCGCCCGCTCCCATCCGCGCCTCTGGTGAGCACCTCCATTACACACTCACTACCTCCGCTACCCTCACCGTCCGAGCCGAAAACAAGTTTATCACTCTCGTAGTGTCGCTCTGCAACCGGGATGAACACACGCCAGAACTTCTCCGGCGTCGCGAGAGACGGGGGCGGAGTGAGATATGCGGTTGCGAGATGCAAAATTAGAGAGGTTGGGTGGGCGACAATGTGAGTTAGGGTGGAGGAGAACCGTGTGGAAGTGATGATGTGCGTGAGAGGGGAGGGCGCATGCAGGTGTACGATCAAGCGGGACCCTGTCGTAGTGCCCGTGAGGGTGCTTCAGACGAAGGGTAGCTGAACACAACGGACCTTTGCGAGTGTTCACCGCAGACAACAAGAAGGAGAGAAGCTTCTCTGTCTCAGAAAGTGATCCAAGATCTGAGTGGAGGGTATCGACCGAATCGATCACGACGGTCAATGGACCGGGAGGTGCTGATTCGTCCTGTAAGTGAACTGCACAGAAGGTATGATTCTGTTGCACACCATTTTGCACTACGTTGAGCACGCCTGAGCTAATGCCAAAATCATTTTCTATGTATCCGGGAACGTTGGACGTCCAATCCAGGACTTGCAAGCGGTCAGAGCTTAGCTGGTTCTGTTCCAACAGGGTGGAGGGCGGATAAAGCAGGGAGAAGAGTATCGTGCGTCCATCAGCTTTACTGGCGGCGTCGCGTAGACTAAGCCGCAAGACGTCTAGACATGACTGAGCCGTTGAGCCCTGCAACAAGACGAAGGGCTGAGTGCGTGCCGCGGCGGGAAGGAGGACGGAGGAGAGGAGAGACGGCATGAGGACAAGCGCGCGCGACGCGATCGACACCTATGGATCTGAGATCTCTTCGTGCATCCTCGCACATTTCGCGAACGAGCGCCCGAGTCCGCGAAAAATGGCTTCCTCCTCCGCGTCCTCGTCCAAACTACCCCAGTCCGTCTACAACCCAAGACGCCATGTCGGCGTCCATGCGGAACGCGTCACAGATGTGTCTAGTACGGAATATCCCGGCCACTACCCTGACGAGGACCACAGTTGGGACTTGGCGAAGTTCAAACAGGCATGTCCAGTTCACTCCACTTCGCCACGCGATCGCTCACAGTCTCTCCGGTGGTATAGAACCTCAAGGTCGAGGTCAAAAGGCTGTCACAGCGATCCGTGGAGTTTGACCTCGTTGGTGTCGATGCCTCGATTGCAAATGCGTTCCGAAGGATCATGATCGCGGAGGTACGTATAGCGAGTTCTGCGAGTGCTGTAGATGTTCTGATGAATGGTATAGATACCTACCATAGCCATAGAACATGTCTATGTATGGAATAATACCTCTGTCATCCAAGACGAAGTTCTTTCACATCGCATCGGGCTCGTACCGCTCAACGTCCCCCCAGCGTTGTTCAAGTACCGCAATCCCAACGGCGTACCTACGGACCAAGACACCATAGTGTTCAAGCTTAACGTTACGTGCGAAGTGGAGAAAAACGCGCCGAAGGAGAAGGGCGCACCGCGAAAGCTCATACATGAAGAGGTGTTGAGCGGTGACCTTCTGTGGGTCCCCCAGGGCGAGCAGCAGTCGGTGTTCCCTGCCGGTAGCCCATTTCCAGCACCTACAAATAAGGTATGCGTCTAATACCCTCCCATATCGTCGGCCCCATCCAACATCTGCACAGAATATTGTTCTCGCAAAACTCCGGCCCGGTCAAGAGATTGACATGGACCTGCACGCAATAAAAGGTGTCGGAAAAGAGCACGCGAAATGGAGCCCCGTTGGTATGTATGATAATATTCAGTCTGCACTCGCAGTTTAAAATCGGAACCAGCCACCGCATCCTACCGCCTCCATCCCCTCATCCTCCTTAACCCGTCAAAACCCGTCCCCACGCACCTCGCACCAAAGTTCGCGCGTTGTTTCAGCCCTGGGGTCGTGCAAGTCGACAAGGACGGGCAGATCTCCATCGACGAGCGGAACATGCGGAAGGAGAGCATGTCTCGGGAGGTGCTCCGGCACAAGGAGTTCGAAGGCTGCGTGGACCTCCGGAGAATCCGAGATTGGTTCATCTGTACGTACGGCATCCCTTTGGGCCCGGCCTTCTGCTGGCTCGTATTGCTTGCATCCTGCGGCCCAATGCTTACGGTTGTTTTCAGTTACTGTGGAATCGGAAGGCCCCTATGAGCCGCAGGACCTCTTCCCACAATCCATCCGCGTCATGCGGGAAAAGATTGCCCTCATCCGGCGTGAAGCGGAGGCCCTGATGGCCGACAGCGACGCTGCTCCGGGTTCCGTAGGGCCCGACGGAGATATAGAGATGGGTGGTGTGTAGTAGTAAATCCTCGTGTAGCTGCTCTTATTTCTCAGATCATCAGAAAGAGGAGCATGCATGTGTGGATCCAGGGGTTTCGCTGAACGCATCGACTGCCGTCTGGTAATCATCTAGTGTTACAGAATCCTGTAGTTGCTTCTGTTAACGACATGACGCCTGTGGCTCATTGAAGGGTGCTTTATTCGTCTGACGACCACCATGACTGCCTGCCCCCTCTGCGAGTCTACGACGAGTCTACAGGTGTTCGCGTCCAGCTCTCGTATGGCTATGGCTGAACTCAACATGCATTCGCCGTGAAGACGGTAGCAAGGTATGTGCTCTTGGATATGTATGCAACGTGTGTTGATTGCCTTTGCTCAGGTTGCGCTGATCCGTGGATGACTGCGGCCCGAACGTAATCCACTCCATCCGAGGCTTCTGAGGCCTTGTTTACGGAGCTCGCTTCATACCACGCGGTCATATACATACGAATGGTGAAACTACGCCCTGTGTAGATTCGTACGGAGAGGATTATATAACGTGCAGAAGACAACTCATCATGCACTCTCGATCGTCACTTCTGCCACAATATCAAAGTGAGACAGTGTCATGTCTCTCCATGGTGCGCCAGGATATAACGACACCAGTCATTCTTCATATTCATTAGGGCCCCGCCGTTAATATAGTTTGGAGACACTGCAGAAGGGCCCTCATGGCGAGGCATGCGTCAATGTAGTCTCCTTGAGTGACTGAAGAAACTCATTGTAGAGGCGGGGCCTTTGCTGATGCTGATCGATCGATCGTCGAATGCGCTCAGGCGTGGCTGGCACCGGTCTTTCGGTCAGCAAGCACTCGCATTCTGACTCCATGCTAGACACTCGAAGTGCCGCCAGCGGTGGCGGTCTAACCTTGCTCGCACGCCCACTGGCACGCAATCCAGCGTGACAACCGGAAGTCCGCGTCAAAGATGAGAGACGGTGACACATTCATTCTGCGTGATCATGGCATGCAAAAGACGTAACATACATGAATGGCTATGTGTGGTATTCTTACACTGGCAGAAGACTTCAGTAGACATACAGTGAGGTCGAACAGGGAAATCGTGGCGAACGAACGTGGTGATGTGGACAAACGAGCTTGCTAATTGACTTAATCACATGCAGCAGCTAATCCCTTCTTCTGCTTACACTCGTTTGACATCTCCTCCATAGTGCTTAGAGAGAGACAAAGGCATTCCTATTGGCGGCTTGACAACCTGGAGCTTGCATGTATCAGACACACTCTCCATGCAGCCAAACTGTATCGTGGACTTGACTTTGAATGGTACCATTGTTGCCTTCATAACAGATGGTACGAGCGTGTGGGTTGTGTGTCAGGAGCTGCGAAGCCGAGGACGAGTACATCTCCTTCTGATTCTACTCTACCAAGTTGGTGACTCGGAATAGTCAATTTGCCGCGGCTCGTCCACGTTGCTCCTATGATCGATCGGAGTGCAGCGAATATGAGAGACCATTATTGAATGGACTCATCCCAGCATGGGTGATGACCAGAACAGTAGAATAGATCGTGCCTCTACTGAAGCAACCCACTCCAGCAGAGCAAGTCGTGCAGCATGCAGTAGAAGTCAACCTGGGGCGGGGGCCGCCCCTCCGCCGCTGCCCGCCGCCTGTCAGAGTCGAACAGAACATGATCGAGTCAGCGGGCCGCCCGGCGTCTGCGTGCGCCACTTTCTTTTTTTGGACACTACGATCCCTTCCACGTGCACAATGGGGATCCGTATTCACTAACTACTGTTCTTCTCCAATATTGTGTAAGTTCAAATGTAGGGAAGCTATGTACATGGACTGCAAGCCCCAGTCGCGCGACATTTGGAGGCGAAATTGAGGTACGAGGCAAGGTGCAACAAGACCCAACATCTGAAGATGTGAAGATCAGCATGTTGTGGACCCACGCAAACAGCTGCAAACAAGTTGCAAAAGGGGGCCAACCTTTTCGACCGTGGAGAACCTTGCTCTGCGAGCAAGGGATACCCTTGTTATTGCCTGCGCAGTGAAGTTATCTCCGGCATTCCAAGTCTGGTGATAACGCAGCCGGCAAAGCTCCGTCGTCCCGTCTGTCCGAGTAAGCACCTAAAATGTGTGCTGTACTCACAGGACTACCAGCTCTCGGGAGCTTCTCAAAATCACGGTTGACTCAGCTGCCTCGACGGTGGGATGCGCACGAAAGGATCCGGTGATACCGGCGACACTACCGCCGTTGGATAAGGGCACCAGCGTCGTTGCTAGCACGGGTTCGCATCCCTCGGGTACTTCTCATAACTCACTCCTTCTTGGAGAGTGATAGCTTCCTCTCCAGCTATAGGCTGTTACGGAGGAAAACTACTTGAATATGTCCGACGCGGAGGTACGCATCTTCCTACCACTAGCAGACGACCACTAATTATGCATTTGGTAGCACCCGTTCCCTGTGCATCATTCTATTGCAGCACTCCCGCCCGATTCTCGGATTAGGCAGATCTACCCTGAAG
This sequence comes from Fomitopsis schrenkii, assembly GCA_000344655.2. Taxonomy (NCBI): domain Eukaryota; kingdom Fungi; phylum Basidiomycota; class Agaricomycetes; order Polyporales; family Fomitopsidaceae; genus Fomitopsis; species Fomitopsis schrenkii. The sequence continues at coordinate 372,177 of KE504127.1, forward strand.
GCTTCTTTCCTAACGGTATTGCAGCTTTGTCTAGCTCTTGGTATACTTTTGACATTTGCCCGCAGGCGTATACCTTCAGCTACCGTACGGTCGCACGCGTTACTGGCTTTTGGGTCCTGAGGACGGTGTCAAGGCATGCGCTCGTACTGTTGAGCGTCACACACTGAAGTCTTGACGATGTTCTCTAGGTTGTCTTAGTTCATGGCCTTTCAACTCCGAGCGTGACATGGACCCACTTCGGCCCATACCTCGGCGAACGAGGATTTAGAGTACTAGTATACGGTACGCCATTGTCCAAGCAGGTGGTCAGATAAACATCTGACCGACAGCATAGATTTATACGGGAAGGGCTATACCGACGCACCGAAAACCGACTACCACGCAAACCTATTCGTCACTCAGCTTGCGCTCCTACTGCAGTACCTGAAGTGGGATCACGCCCATATAGCTGGGTTCTCCATGGTGTGTATCCCGTTGAACTCGAGCGCGCTTAGAGCAGTCGCACTGAGCCAGCCTTTAGGGTGGAGGTATCACGGCCGCCTTCGCCGCGACCCTGCCACACCTCGTCTCCGGCAAGATCGTTCTGATGGCCTCTGCCGGAGTGCACGAAGTCAGTATGTGCACCTCACTGTGAGAATCATATGCGCTGACGCCATTCCTCTCGCAGCAAGGAGATACTCCTCCAGAGCCGCCAAAGGGGCCTGACGGGAAAGTCAGTGTTAAGTATGTAAGGTGTATGCACAGCGCTGACGACTCGAGTAGCCTCAGAAAGTCGAAGGCCCAGTTCCACAGTACCAGGAGGTTCGTCCCTTCCCACTAATGCACATTCCCGATTCTTAAATATAAGGGTAGCTGGTCAAGCTCCAGCAAGAGCTGCTCCCTGGCTATGCACAGGGCGTGTATTCTTGTCTGCACGGCGGGCCTATACATGGCCTACTCTGGGCGTTCGACAAGATCGCGCACACCGAGGCAGCGAATGGGAAGCGGATAGAAGTTCTGATTGTTCATGTATGCGCAATTCATTTCCTAGACTTGCCGATACGCTGATATGAATCTGCTGTGGACAGGGGACCATGGACCCGCTCGTCGCGTATGCGGATGCGCTAGAGATCCACAAGCGGATCCCGCACGCACAACTCCTCACGATTGACGGGGCGGGGCACGACTTCCCAATGCATGAGAAGTACTGGGAGGGGGCTATAAGGAACATCGCGACCTTCCTCAGTTCCTGAACGAAGCCCGATCCAGTCCATCGTTGGGTATTGTATCTAGGGCGTTGTTGAAAGTCTCCCAGAAGACGAAGACGGCGCAAGGGAAAATGCTGGTGCATACACGATCAGGATCTTTCACAGCGATAATTTACTGTGACGAGAGTATGCGTCGGGTCAGATAAATCGATTTGTCGTACTCGCCGATTGCAAATCACATATTCATACAACGGCCGGATGTGTTCAGCTTCTATCGTACCCTAGCCACTTCCGGCGCCGGACTGGTCAGCCATACTCGTGATGAAACACAGTCACATCCTTGTCAGCGCATCATCCATTGCCTTGATCCCGATTTTTGAGCCGTGATATAATCGACAGAGCAAGGACAAGCTTACCTTCGAGTTTGCGGTCGTGTGGTCCACCGTAGTAGTGCTAGAGTGCTCGCCGTCCGTAAACGTCACCTGGTCAATATTGACCTGAATGGGCCGATTCGGCGCCGTGTTGGTGCCCGGGAGCTGCGGCACCGTTGCGTGCAGGGTGATGCACTCCGACGTCTGGCGCAGTGTGCTGCGATTATTCAGAAGCGCCATGAGCGAGTTGCTGTATGCCTTCGGGAGCACGCAGGCGGGTGTTATGAAGTAGTTCGTGTTTTTGCTACCGAGGTACATCGATATCTGGATGACGGCCAGGGTCGCCACGAATGACAGGAGGCAGTCAGACTGCGCAATACACCATGCACGTCTTTGATGCGATTTACTCACACGTGGCCATTCCTGTCTCAACGATGACTTGGATCAACCTGTTGACCATCGTATCTGTGCGGCACACTCCGGTCCTTCGCCGCATCAACTACGCATGACATCATTTGTTAGTTGAGATAGCTTGTGTGAAAGACACGCACGAAGTAGACCATAGAGATGGTGATTGTGATGTCGCAGGCTACGCCCCCTCCGATCCAGATCTGTCGCAGGATAGTTAAGGCCGTACTCAAGTGACCAACTCGCGCAGAGATACTCACAGCGACGGACTTCGTTTCAACGGGGAGAGTAGCAGACGTACTATTGTATCTGAAGCATGCAACACCTTCGGAAATCCCTCCAGCACATTGCAAGATTGACAACTGCATTCAAATGAGTTGAAGGTCATTCGATGACAGCACGTTACTCACCGCAACGATAGACAGAGAGATGATGCGCGAATTACCTAGCACCTTGATGCGCCAGGCATAGAAGCATTGAGTGATACTACTGACTATGGAGGCCGAAGTCAGGAGGACTATGCTAGACGGAATGGAGCACATACGTATAGCCGACTGTACTGGGAGGTCGAACCAAATGTAATAAGGGTTGAGGAGCCCTTGGTAGTTCCCGAAGCTGATGGCAAGCTCGTGGAAGGTGTCGTGGGTAAGGAGGACGGTCTGTACAGTCTCGAACATGAAGACGAAGTAGACCAGGGACTTCAACCATCTGCTGTCTGAGAATCCTGCTTGGTGGTAGATGTCTAGAGGAGCAGGGGTCAGCGGCTCGGTTCCATGGAGGGAAGGGTTGGTGAAGCCCCGTACATAACTGAACCGCAAGCACGCCGTACAGGGCCCAGTTGAGTTGCGACCCAATGAGCTATCCAGATGGAACAGTGATAGTGAGTCAAGTCATGATGGCCAGGGCATTGTGCCAAGTGGAGCTTACAATTGGCCCCGATCTGCAGGGAATTCTAACGCTGTGAGTATCTCTAGAGGGCAGTGGAAGCCAGACCCACACTTGTGCGATGGTCGATGGGATGGTTGTACAGTTGAAGTCACCCATGTCAGATATCGGCGACGGGTGTTATGATGAGCTGGACGGGTGTTGTGCAAGTGATGAGCTGTACGCCTAACGAAGTGTAGTGGTAGTAACGGAGACGAGTTATATGTAGGCCCGCGCTGGCTGCAGACGTCCTAGTCGCAGGTGACCGTCTGGAGCGAGGCTGTCCCTTCGTCCAACTCGCGCATCTTGTCGGACAACTTCAGCTACGTGGAGCTCGCAATCACCGTAAGAATATGCGACAGACTTCGCCCTGACAAAATCGACTGCGATAGTAGCTTCTGCAACCAGTTCGCCAGGTGGCATATGGATCCGGAGAAAGGATCATCGGCGCCTTGAAACGTTCGGAGCGAGCGGTACGTCTGCTACTTGTCGGAGGCTGGTGTCGGCGGCGGCGGAGCTATGATACTCTGCTATGCAGAGTTCATCAGCGCCTGCATTCGGAGTTCCCTTCGTACCTGGGGGTACCTGGGAATGGTAAGCACATCTGAGAAGTGACTCGCGTAGTGCCAGAAACAATTTTCCTCTGATTCCGACCTTGACAGCGGGAAATACCGTACGAACTACCTCTGGGAAAGACAACTACTGCGTTAGCATTGATAGCTGCGGTATGAGACCCGAGTACTAACAGATGAAGTGCTATTCATAGCAGAGGATCCAACGGCTTCGACTCACGAGCCTAGTGAAGGTTCCTTTGACTGCGAACAGACAGCGTGAGCGGGAGGAGTTACCAGTGAGGCACACATACACGGAGGCGACCCGATGTTCTATGACGGACGCACCTATGCCCCCGATGACAACGAACGTAGCAAGTCTCCATCCGCGCATGGCAAAGCACTGATCTCCGTGACAGTTCTGTGGCAGGCATCTTCCGGTGTCAACGAGTGATCCCAATTGCGCCGTCGACAGCTACGACAGGAAGATCCGGACGCACTGTCGTCCTGTGAAGCCGGTACAATCTCTTAAACAAGTTCGACTCCTCTGTATGGTCAGTGCCGCCCCCGCGTCCGCATAGCCTAAGCTGTAGCGTGTTGACACCCTGATCGTAAGACCGTGGCCTGTCCAGCTGAAAGCGCGCTGGCCAACGGCAACATCGCAAGAACCCAGTCTTTAAGAGTGACATTGCGATAAGCCACTGACCCACAGATAAAGCTTGAAGGGTGTCGGGGCGTCGGCGCCGCATCGCCCCACCGCAGGCGGCCTACCGTAGGCTGGATTACTGAGTTTGAGCGCAGGTTGTCAGTAGCAGTACGTGGCTCCCTGTCTGCAACGCTCACCAATAGTGCGTAACTCAGCGAGGGCCGCAATCGTACCACTCAATTACAAGTCGTCGGCGACCATGGAAGGTAAAAGATGAAGTGGTGGGACTGACACATCCATCACCGCTTCTCGGAGCAAAGCAGGGGTATGCTGTGGGTTCCCATAACGCCCACATTTGTGTGTAGAGGGCGACTAGGCTCGCACATGCACGATGATCGCTGAGTCACGATAATGGAGTCAGACACTAAGAGCGCATAGAAACGATGGCACACGCACTTCACCCCAGACCTATCATATTGTCTAGTAGGGAATAGTATTCGCGACAATTGCGAGGATCAGATGAATACATGTCCAGATCTTACACGACTGTGATGAATCACACCACGGACTTCCATTTGTCCCTGCTCAACGTGCGGACGCAGTTTTGCCACCCCAGAATGCCGACACGGTCTGTGTCCCACTCTAGCTGGAACCCCGCCTTCTTCAACGCGCCGCTAACGTACTTCCTCAACGGCGTGTCACCACACTGGATCTCGTGCACCGCAAGGTCACTCTCGAATGCGTGCTTCAGAGCGAACTGCAGGAGGTCTTGTTGTGCACCGGCGGAGCGGTATGCCTCGTCGACGTAGAAGTGGCGAATGACGGCGGTATAGCTCGTGCCCTGAGAGTACTCCACCTTCTTTCCACGTTTCGCCAGCGCGTCCTTGCCAGAGAAGGCGGAGGTAGAGGTGGAGTCGAGCGAGGCGTCGAGCGCGATCAGCCCAACAAACCTGTTGCCGTACTCGAGGATCCAGACGCCGGAGGAGGGCGAGCGTGAGTACCAGCTTTCAATGTGGGCGAGGTCGGGTCGATGGAGTATTTTTTGCATGTTTTCCTCAATAGGTTGGCGGTTGAACCTGCATTCAGCACGCGACCGCGAGTCAGACAAAGACGGTCGTGTGTGTGAGGGAGGACGCACCAATCGACCAGGAACATGATCGGAACAGCCATAGACGCAAATCCGGGGACAGGGAGCAGGTATCCGAGCATGCCATAGTCTGGATGAGGCCACCACTGCATGTATTGGATGAATATGCACGACAGGCCGCCCCAAATAGCCAGGGTGATGGGATGCGTGCACACTGAGCGACAAGCAGAGTCAGCATGGTGCCACGACAACCTATGAAAGCAAGCACACCTTTCACATTAGCGACGGCAAGAGGCTCCATGGCTGCCTTCCCGGCTATGAACCGGACATCTTTGTCGTCGGAAGGTCGAAAGGCTCGGATGCGGGCAACGGGGGTAACCATGACCGTAGCTACAGGCTGGAGGAAATGTTGGCGTGCGGTAAGTGTGCGTCAGTGTGGAGAGAGAGGCGGCGGGAAAGAGAGGGAAGACACTTAAGACGAGGCGAAAAGGGCAAACTATATTGTGGCTGCAAGAGGAGAGAACGGTCGTTCCCAAGTCGTTCCTGGGGAGACACGCACGTTCGCGCCCACGTTCCATGATCCAGATCTGAGTGAGTGATCGGACGCGGTTGTGGCGGCCCGCCTCCTTCCGTCCCGTTACTTCACCAGGCATTAGCCAGTTCCCTCAGCAAGCAAGCAGCCTATACTCACTCACAGCGGCCATGTTGATCAAGACGACATACCACGATGTCACCTCCAACCTCAACCCAGCAGGGAACAAGAACAGAATCTTCGTCATCTCGCCCAACATCCCCGGATATCCTCATGCGAAGTTCCCAGGTAATCGGCATCGCACATTGTTCGTGGAGTTGTCCCCACTAATGTCTACCCGGAGGCGTCGTCGTTTTCAGGTACGCCTTTCCGAGTACACATCATCCTCTCATCAACTCATCCGTGTTTGTTTCACAGTGAGATTTACCAAGTCACCGGTCCTGTAGAACGCTTCGCGGGCCAGATCGCGAGTCACGGATACGTAGTAGGTACGAAAGATATCTACCCCACGTAAATGCGCTAGTTTGACAACACGAATCAGCTTGCCCTTCTTCTTTCCATGAGTTTGAAGGTCCAGAGCCGATACCGTACGACACCGAAGGTACGGATGCCCTCTCTGTGAACTCTCCCGAGACTGGCCTTCACGAAGCTCGCACTACCAGGCACCGACAGAGGGAATCGTTACAAGGCGCGCTGATATCCCATATCGTTTGTCACGCTCGTCGCGAACTATTGGCAGGTCGAGAAAGAGCTTGCCGCATACGACGAGGTGCGTACTCGTTCCATTGCCGCGGGGAGCAGGTCTCAAGTACTGTGCGATAGGATGCGACCCTCTCCATCGATCTACTATCCTCGCTGAAGAACTGCAACGGTCGGATAGCAGGTTTGTCGCTTACCTCTGTCGATGCACGCGATGTCGACGATGCCGTGAAACCTTGAATCACAAAGCAACGGGAATGTGCCTTGGAGGACATCTGGTGAGTGCGCAACCTGCTATCTGAACAACAGAGTACGCTAACAAATGCATTATCAGGCATTCCGGGTACGTAAGGTCATCCTGTATCTGCGAATACCCACATTGAACTGGTGAAACAACCCAACATCTAGGCGGCATTCGATCCTCGCGTCCTCGCGTCCGTATGCTGGTTCGCGACCGACGTACACAGTGCGACTCTCGGCAAGGGCAGCAACGACGACTCCCTCGTCCGCGTTCGCAACGGCGACCTTACCAGCAAGGGCGAGCTTGTAGTGCGTGTTCTCTTGTGACTCGCCCGCGCAAGAGCTCACGCCACCGATCCTGCAGATGATCTTCGGTAAACAGGTGCCTATATGCGCTCTGACCAGTCGTGCCGTGGTACCCGCTGACCACCATTCTCTCGACGCACTACCCACAGGACACGCACGTCCCCCGCGCGGGCCGTGACCTCATTCGGAAGACCCTTGAGGATGCCAATGTTACCGTTTCCGTACGAAGTGCCTGCTACCCCCGCATTCCGTTTTGCTGACGTTCTTGCCATCCGAACGTATCAAGTTCTTCGAGGTCCAGGCGCAACACGCCTTCATCAGGGACCAATCGTCCAAAGACCGCTGGGACGCTGCGCTGACACGGGGCTTATTCGGAGTGATGATGGAAGTCTTCGAGCGTACTGTGGGCAGAGACCTAGGGCCGAAGGAGGGCACAGCTGCAGAGATAGAACACGTTTGTTGAGAGGGAGCAAACGGTCAGATGCTCGTGTATTGTACTGAGTCGAATGAAGGAGCCGGCGCTGTACCGTTCCACAGATCTGCGATTTACTGTTACTTCACATGCAGTTGATATCACAAATCGTTTGTGAGCTCGTCTTGATCACACCAGACACTGCGAGGGAATATCTAGCGATACAAACAATGCCACTTCTTATTCGCGACAACATTGCACAACATTACTGAACATTCGGGAAGCAGTCCCCGGTGTACTTCGTCATCGTGAATACAACAGTTGGATGAGAGACAAGCACAGTTTGCGTGAGCTACCGATACCATGCAAGGAGAGGGAGAAAAACAAGGGAAGGAAACCTGGAAAAGGAAAGCGTATTCTATACAGTTCACTTCTTCTTGCCCGCCTTCTCCGCAGACTTCGTCACTAACGAAGAGGAACGTCAGCACCATTGAACACGACGCGCATGCCAAGAGTAACTCACCCTTGCCACCAGTCTTCTCAGTCTTGTCGACGGACTTGATGATACCGACGGCGACCGTCTGCCTCATGTCACGGACGGCGAAACGACCAAGCGGAGGGTACTCGTTGTAGGACTCCACGCACAGCGGCTTGCTCGGGACGAGCTTAGCGATGCACGCATCACCCGACTTGACGAACTTCGGCGACGCCTCGAGCGACTTGCCCGTCCGCCTGTCGATCTTCTCGATGAGCTCGGCGAACTTGCAGGCAATGTGAGCGGTGTGGCAGTCGAGGACGGGCGCGTAGCCGGCACCGATCTGGCCGGGGTGGTTGAGAATGATGACCTGCGCGTTGAAAGAGGCAGCCTCCTTTGCGGGGTCGTTCTTGGAGTCGGATGCGACGTTGCCACGGCGGATATCCTTGACCGAGACGTTCCTGGAATGTGCATGTTAACGAGCCATATGCGAGAGCTCGACAAGTCAGACGTACTTGACGTTGAAACCGACGTTGTCACCGGGGACACCCTGCTCGAGCTGCTCGTGATGCATCTCAACCGACTTGACTTCGGTGGTCACGTTCGACGGCGCGAAGGTGACGACCATACCGGCCTTGATAATACCAGTCTCGACACGACCGACGGGCACCGTCCCGATACCACCAATCTTGTAGACATCCTGGAGGGGGAGACGGAGGGGCTTGTCGGAAGGACGAGATGGGGGCTCAATAGCGTCGATAGCGTCGAGGAGGGTCTTGCCCTTGACGACACCAGCCTTGGTTTCTTTGGTCCAGCCCTTGTACCAGGGCATGCTACACGGAGCGCATATAATGAGGAGATACGCCATGCCGCTGACCATCTGCAACACTTACTTGACAGACTCCTCCAACATGTTGTCTCCGTGCCATCCAGAGATGGGGACGAAGGAGACAGCCTTCGGGTTGTATCCGACCTTCTTGATGAAGGTGGACGTCTCCTTGACGATTTCGTTGAAACGGTCCTCGCTCCACTGCAAAGCGCATCAGCAACGTGACAATTGATGGTTCGAGCAACTGTACAAACCTTGGTGGTGTCCATCTTGTTGATGGCAACAATGAGCTGCCTGACACCAAGGGTGAAGGCAAGGAGTGCGTGCTCGCGAGTTTGACCGTCCTTGGAGATACCGGCCTCGAACTCACCAGTACCGGCGGCGATGATGAGGACAGCGCAGTCAGCCTGGGAGGTACCGGTAATCATGTTCTTGATGAAGTCACGGTGACCGGGGGCGTCGATGACCTTCACGGATGTGCAATTAGTTGATCTAGCCGACGGCTACGCAACAAGGCATCTACTCACGGTGACCACAAACTTCGGCGTCTCGAACTTCCAAAGCGCAATGTCGATCGTGATACCACGCTCACGCTCGGCCTTGAGCTTGTCGAGCACCCACGCTGGAATGATCGCGATCAGTACGAGATAGCGATCTGCGAGCGCATATACTGACCATACTTGAAGGAGCCTTTGCCCAACTCAGCGGCCTCCTTTTCGAACTTCTCGATGGTACGCTTATCGATACCACCGCACTTGTAGATCAAGTGACCAGTGGTGGTCGACTTGCCGGAATCGACGTGGCCGATAACTGTACGGAGTTGATGAACATCGCACCGATCGCTCACGATCAACGATCCGTTCGCTGCTTACCGACGACGTTAACGTGCAGCTTGTCCTTTCCCATTTTTGGTGCCTGCGATGCGACAAGTTAGCAACGACGCACTTTGGTCATGCTGAAGGCGATGGGTATCGAAGGACACGCTTCGGTGGGAGGGCCAGAAAAGCGCAAGTCCAATTTTTTTTCTTACCGGCCCGACCGCGCGATCCTCATCCCAGATCGCTCCCCGGCAGGGCCTCGGGAAGAGCGATTGGGTTATGTAGAAAATGGTGTACTCACTTAGAGCGTAACGAAGGTGAGGGGGCTGGAGATGGGAAGGGGGAGATGAGGGTAAGAGCAAACCAGCGGCGATCTGGTGTTGTTGCTTATGTAGCCGCACGGCCTCGAAATTTTAGCGATCGATGCGTGATCAGATTGGCAGAGATTGCACTCCCCACTGCCCAGCTCCGGCCGGTTCGGTGGCGCCGGCCCTCCGTCCGCCACCTCCGCCATAGCAAGCGGCACCGCCATTCGCTGAACCGCCTTGACAAAGCCTTCCGCGCCGTCCCAAACCCACACCCAACGGACTGAAATTTATTTTCGTACAAATTTATTTGACTGCATCTACTCAATACATGGAGGGGCGAGGCTGCTATATTCCAGAGGGACAGTGTGGCAATTATGGATAATGGAGTGGATGCTGTTCAGTATCAGAGATGTGGAATCATGAAACGATGTATAGCACAGGCGCGATGATTGACTGCAGGTACATAAGTTATGGAGCAAGTCTGCCGATTCACACAAAACGAATGCAGGCGCGGGGGAATCACCCCTGCCAAAACATCTCTTCGCTGCCGCAAGGCATCAGATAACATACCTGCAAGACATACGACCAGGCGGGTCAGCGTTCTCTAGCGTCTGATGTCCAAGAAAGTACCGCACGTACAGACCACGCGGAATACTCCCTTAATAGCGTAGACCAGTCACTCCTCCGTACCCCAACCCCCGCGCCCACTCAGGAATCGGCTTTGCAAGATGCGCTGGAAGGTTGGCCGCGCTGCAACATCGACCCGCAGGCACGCCCGAACTAGGGCAGCTGCGTCGCTCAAGCCACCACCTCCGTCTGTTTCCTCTCCTTCGTGTTCTTTGCCTTCGGCGCAGCGCTCATCCAACGCTATCGACGCGTTCGAGAAGGGCGATTCCAGGCCTTCTTGTGCCTCAGCCGCAGTGGTGAATGGACACTCGCCGACGAGCATGACATAGGCCACCACCCCGAATGCCCACACGTCCTGTTCCTTTCCGAAGTAACGCTCGCCTCGGAGAATCTCAGGGCCTGCGTAGTCGAGTCTACAATACATGTGGATCCGATAAGTCGAGGAGATAGGTAGATGAAACGATTGTACGTACGTTCCGCTGAACGTATCCCACCCGTTCTTCTTCACGAGACCGGAACTACCGAAATCGATCAGAACGCACTTCCCTGCAGGCCCCAAGACGACGTTCTCGTCTTTGATATCTCGATGTACTATCAGGCCGTCGGACATCAGCTGGTGCGCTATCTTGAAGTAGACACAACCTACCGATTCCCTTCGAATGCAAGAAGGTCATGGCATCTGCGATCTGCCCTAGATAGGACCTGATAGAATCCGGAGGAAGCCCGCGAGGATAACTTTCTACAAGGTCGAAGAGATCGGATGGAGGAGCGGACGCGCCCTCTGTTGGCTCCGGCGTGGTGGAGGGAAGCACGAGATAATAGTAGTGATTATCCTCGAAGAAGTCTAGGAGCGGACATATGTTGGGATGGCCGCTCACGACTTTGCCTTCAACCCAGCTGTCTTCTGGTTGAGGTGACATGCGTGATGGATCCCAAGGACGTCTAGGGGGTAGCACGTATTGTGTTGCAGAGATGGCGGACATGACGTAGATCTCAATAGGGATCGTTCCGTACTTTGGGTGCCGCTTCCAGCAGTCGGCCAAGATGCGGGACTTTATGATCTGCTTGATGACCAACGGAGGCTGCGGGCGTAAAGCAATGAGTATAACGGGCTGATCATGTAAGGCTTGTACGCACCCCGAGTGTCCCGTTAATTTGCATCTCTCGTGCCCTCTTCACGAGCCCATACGCCCCCCTCCCAATCTCTCGTTCGATTACGAACTCTGAGATACTACGCTCATTGAGAGCATCGACCTCTGAGCTGGGTGTGGGCGGTCCTGTACTAGCGGCTGCGCTGAGGAAGCTGGCTGCACTGTTTGCCCGAACAAGCTTTTGCGGAACCTCCGGGGGTGGCGAAGGAGGGGCGGACGGCACGATCGACACGCGACCGGCTATGAGTGAGACGCGCTGCTGTGAGGACCGTCGTCGAGGACGAGCAGGGCCACCTAATCGGGGTGACGTAGGGGTACGAGAGAGTGGCGGCCGTACTATGCCCGAAGATAGCGGACCTGGAGACGCAGTGCGGGAGACAGGGTGCGGGGAGGATGGACGCGATGTATTTGGAGAAAGTGATAGCGGGGATGATGAGGTGAAGTAGTATCCAGGGTGACTTGTGAAGAACGCTGGGGCGGTCATGGGGATCTGTACGCCTAAGGTCGGCTGTTTGGAAGGGCCATGCGCATTATTCCGCCCCGCACGAGCAAGCTTTCCCTGTGTAAGTGTGCTGTCGCGGGACATATGCGGAGGCTCCGCCAGTGCTCGATTACTGCGGTCGACCGTTGATGAGCCCTGAGCATCCTCCTCCTCTTCCTTCCAGTCAAAGCCTCTCCCAAAAGATGTGACTCCCCAGCTGTTTCCGACAGAAGCGGCGCGGTACAATCGCTCGGTTGGTGGAGGTGCGATCCAATCATCATCGTCGAAAGGGTGATCAACAGTGGAAGTGGTAGCTAGCATGTTGCCTGAGTCGGAGCCGTCCAGGGCGCTGGTAGAGGACAAGGAGTGTTTTGTAGTTATGAAGGCAGGTGGGGCTGAGCGAGATCGAGCCGAGCGGATTGTCGGGTTCAGAGGTATGGTCCACGTGCGTGGTGGCCCGCCGCAGTGGCGCTGGGCGCGCCCATTGCCAATCCAGAGGCAGTCCTCGTCGTCCGAGTCGCTGCTACTCGCGTCCTTCTCTTCGCCGTGCTCGACATTGACATGCTGCCGAGGGACAGGGTGCTGGGTCATGGTGAGGGTGTCATGCACGCATGCAGGGCGGTCTGCCCCTCCCGCGCCTCACTTATCGGCTCCATGTGATCGTCCTCTCAAGATGCCATTTCAAGCTTTCAAGCTTGTCAAATAGGTTGCCGCTCTCTAAGGAGGCTTGAGCTTATTGCGCTTTGCCTGCGCAAGCTCCTGTTACTCGGATACGAATTGTACATCATCTGGTCACTATCACCACTTCCTCAGATCCTCACAAGCGATAAGCTCGCGCAAGCTAGTACTAGTAGTAGGCGTACTGCGGCAACTCATGCATACCCTCTATCAACGCGACTTGGGAAGACGTCCGCATCAATCAGTGTCATGTCAATGATGGGCCCATTGAAAGCCTTAAGCTTAGCGAGCAGAGTTCATACCCAAGCAAGGCAAAATTCCTGCTAGCCTCGACGTACACGTCCTTCACACTCTTGAGGCTAGCCTAGCACTGTATCAAGGTCGATTGAGACACCGCGTACGGCAAATGGATATTGCTCCACTGGGCGCACAGGGGTGACGGTGACCACCGAACGAGAACTTGAATGGGCATGTTCGCGCACAGTAGTATAGGCACATGTAAGGAGATAGTGTCTACATGTAGGCAAGATCCAATCGCATGATTTCGTCACAGTCGAACTGCAGTCGGCGCAGTTCCGTCGATACATAACGCATGTGGACCTCACAGAGCTAATTGAGGTGAGAGTCGGGCAACTCGCGCGATCGCGAGACTCACTAGCGCATTGGCGCTCAACGATTTGACTCACGTGGGATACCGCCCTGCGCGCCTGCCTGTGTACCCGCAGCGAACAACCACAATTCTTCGCCGTCGACCTCAAGCCCTCGAATATGTGCGTATCGAACCTATGTCTCTGCAGATCCTACCAGCTGGTGTCTTTGCGAGCAAAACGATGCCTGTATGAGGCGGGCATGCCTTCGGAAATGGATGGATGGCACAGCACTCTGTCGGATGGACCGGTGCTGGATTGACCAATCCTACTTCATGAGCTCACGCTGGGGGATAGGCAGCTCCTTGTTCGTGCCATAGAACCAGACTCTGACTTGTTCTTGTTCAGCCGCCATGGTCAGCACCGTCCCCATTGTCAAGAAGCGCACCAAGCCTTTCAAGTCAGTGCCTCAGCTCGCCCCGCTTCCAGATGTCCATATTCATCGTCTCTCTACTCTAGGCGCCACCAGTCGGATCGCTACAAGAGCGTAAAGGAGGCATGGCGGAAACCGAAGGGTATCGATAACCGGGTGCGCCGGCGGTTCAAGGGGCAGCTCCCCATGCCCAAGGTGCGTTTATGTCGACTGTAGCTCAACTGCTCCTGATGTCTGTCGAAGATCGGATATGGGAGCAACAAGAAGGTACGTATAGGGTCACACCGCTACATACATCTAGCTCATGATCCTGATGTAGACGAGACACCTTTTGCCCAATGGCCTGAAGAAGCTCCTGGTCAGCAACGTCCGGGAACTCGACCTTCTTCTTATGCATAACAAAAGCTTCGCGGCGGAGATCGCACACAACGTCAGCAGCCGCAACCGCACTGCCATCCTTGAGCGGTATGTGTGCTTCAATGTCTAGATTGACTTTGCCCACTCACTGGTCATCATCCCGTAGGGCCAAGGTTTTGAGCGTGAAGGTGACGAACTCGGCTGCGCGTCTCCGGTCCGAGGAGTAAACGGTCGCTCTCTTATTGCATCTCGCTGTTACTCTGCATATCTCGCCATGTACTCTCTCCACTATGCTCGCAATAAGCATCATGCGACCATGCCTAGGCCAGGACAAGAGAATGCACGCTGTGTGAGCTAAGGCGTGTTCTGGTGGGATAGCTATATAGTAGCGGCGAGCCCCTCGCACATGAATCCATGCAGTTGCAGGAGCTAAATGTATGTGTAAGGGTGGTGGTCACGTAGTGCCCAGCATGGCGTACGTGCATGAGATGGCATCCTGATAATCGTCCTTGCACGTGCTGCTCGAACATGTCTGACGTCGTTCGGACGAACAAGCTTGAGCTTCCTATCGTACTTGTCCTCCTTCCTCATCTCCCCCTCAGCTCGACAATCATGTCGTCCAGGTACGTAGCACCGCGCGAACAGCTTTCCGATCGTTAATTGTGATGAAGGCGAGCTACACATGCCGACTCCTGGTATGTCGGAGATGGTATGAGATCTCCCGGTGGCTACGCCGGACGATCTCTCCTGAATTCCTCGCTCAGGACGCAGACTCGACGCCGAATTGCGCACTAACCTCGAGCTCGTACACGGGAACGAAGAGTTCTCTCCTCCTATCCAGGGCTGTAAAGCGATCATCGCTCCGTGAATACAAGTTAACGGCGAGTTGACGGATGACGCGCAGCTAACTCGGTTTCGCTAGACACGCAGGGTATTCATACTCTGGCCGAGCGGCAGCGTGGGCGTATAAGAGCATTGACACGACTGGAATGTATGTGTTGACTATTCTTGCGCGTACATTGTACTCTACCTCACGGCGTTTACACTGATCTAGAAAGCGTGTCTTCGTGTTAGGCCCTTCGCATCACATCTATCTCGATGGCTGCGCTCTATCACAATGTGAAAAGTACGAAACACCATTGGGAGACTTGCCTATAGATCTAGAGAGTGCGTTTTGCACACTACCGACCCGTCCTGCCCTCATATCTCTCAGCTGTCAAGGAGTTGCGGGCCACCGGGGAATTTCAAGACATGGACACGCAGACCGACGAGGATGAACACAGTATCGAGATGCATTTACCATATGTTCGAAAGATTTTCGAGGGGTAAGCCAGCCCTGAGACTCGATTGCACTAGAGACTGAGAGGGCATGTCTGCGACAGGCAGGACATATCCATCGTCCCTATCCTTGTTGGGGCAATCAACTTCAGTAAAGAGGAGAAGTTCGGCACCCTCCTGGCACCGTACCTCGCGAGGGATGACACGTTCTTCGTGATATCAAGTGATTTCTGTCACTGGTCTGGCACTACTCCGCGATACACCCTTTGCTACCAGCTGAACTGTTGCTTCCTAGGGGCACGCGATTCCAATACACATTCTACTATCCCAAGCCGCCTCCGACGTCAACCCCTGCTATCCGACTGTCCAAAGCAGACCCAGCGCCGTTATCGCTCGCCACGCACCCCATCCACGCGTCAATAACGGCTCTCGACCATGAGGCCATGGATCTGATGACGATGCCGCCGCAAACTGCCCGGCAGTCGCATCTCGACTTCTCCGAGTACCTCAGGGTGACCAAGAACACTATCTGCGGAAGACACCCTATCGGCGTGCTCTTGGCTTCCCTGACGGCGCTACAGAAACAAGGACACACCCCGCATCTTCAGTGGGTGCGCTATGAGCAGAGCAGCCAGTGCATGAATGTGCGGGATTCCAGTGTGAGCTATGCGAGCGCTTACATCAAGCTTTAGTAGACAAAGTCAAGAGTTATGTAGGAAGGGACGTATTCAGAAGTATCAATCGTTGTAAAATCTAGTGCTTTGATAAAGAGGCAACACGGACTCTACATTCTCGCAGCAGTCTCTAGTAGCTGGAGGCCGACAGGTTCGTCCGGTTCGTTCTCTGTGCCCGGTTGTCCAGGGTGTGATACAACCTGCGAGATCATGCATGCAATCAACGACGAGGTAATGCTGAGCCCATGAACAATGCAGGCATTACGCTTACCATCCCGTTGGCGATCTCGATGTCCTCGAATCCCCAATCCCTCTCAGCACCATTCTTCAGGAAGCTGCCGTCGGCCAGCCTCTTGGCTTGCCAGGTGCCTACAGCGCCATTATATCCGGGGCGTGCAGTGAACTCGGAAACAGTGCAGCAGCCCACTCGGATAGGAAGCGTCCTATTGCCAACTAGTTCCCTCGATAGAGCAATGATTGTCGCAGCGTGGCTGACGAGCAGGATGCGCTTATGCTTGTCTCCGAACCTACGCTCGATCTCGGGGATGAGTGCGCTCAGGAAGTCGCGGCACCGGTGGTGACAGTCGTCTATGTCTTCGCCCTTGCGAGATGGGTACCAGATGGTCGACCAGGAGTCGTCGACCTCGGGAAAGTAGGTGCGCTGCACGGATGCGGAGGCTGGGCGCGGGTGCAGGCCACTTCCAGGTACCACAGGGGAGTACCACTCTGACAGACCTGTAGCGACAGGCTCAGCTGTATGTCTGCATGCACAGGGACCATGACGAACCGTGCTCGACAAATATGGGCACCTGCAGGGCCTTCGATACAGGCGTAGTCGTCTGCAAACATCGATCTGGGCCTGTGTGAACATCGCGTGAGTAGACGATATGCCGAACACTCACAATACGGGGAGGACAAAATAACTGTGGGCTGTTGATCCTCCGGAAGCGAGAGGAAATAGTCCGCCAGTTCCTGTGCTTGTGTCAGCCCGTACGCTGCGAGCGGCGGGTCCCGAGGGAGCCCTAGATTTCACGCTCTCAGTCCAATTGCACTGAGTATATTCTCTTGAAGACATACCAGTGACAGACTTCCTAGGTCCAGTTCTCGTGTCAATCGTCTCGACTGGGCACAGAAGCCTCTCAGCGTGGCACCTACCATTCGGAGGTGACCCAATTCAATCTGAAACCTGAAATCACTTGCACATCAGCAGCATAATTCATGGTGCGATGGATGCTCACCATGTCTTGCAATATAAATTGTTTCAATCATGACGTCTCGCCGAGGAAGAGGTCAAGAAGAGAATCCGATAACGAGCTACATACGCAGCCCACTTTCAGGCCCTCAAGAGAGGACCCCCGAAAATATGGGGGTAGGCCTGGTCGTAGTCCGGACAAAAATTTGGTGATTTGACCCCCAAGGCCAGGTCACAATCCAGACAAATTGGGCCAAATTCGCGAAATGCCAGATATTTGGTCCGGACATTTTCATGGATCTGTGTAGGCCTGGTCGCGGTCCAGACAAAAGTCCGATGGGCTTTAGTTCTGCAGCCAGTGACGTCGTTTTTCGTGATGGAAGTCCCGAAGGCGTAGCTAAAAAGCTTACTAAGTATCTGGCACAAGAACCCACCTCAATCTAGCATTCCCTTGTCAGGGCTTCCGTTCGCTTCTACGAAGAGTGCGGCAATGCAACGTCATCACTGAACCGACTGCGACTCAAAACATAAGTATACGTAGTCCACCTCCCTCTCCAGGCCGAGCAATACTGCATTGTTATCTATGACAACGGCCTCTACATAGCGAAAGGTATGCAAACATGACCGTCCTACAGCTCATGTATTGGACTCACGATACCTGTTCAGTTTTAGCAATCTACTCACGAACGGGTGGCAAGGGAACCGCTCACGCCGGCTTGTCTACGAACATTGGTCTCGTATCCTATGCATCCGTCCAAATCTTCGAGCCGTGGCTACAAACCCGGTTCCGCGCGATACTAGCGAAGGTTGTCCACCTCCGATCGCTGACATTCGCACATCACATGTCGGATGAGGTCGTGACTATGCTCCCGGGAACGCAGACCCTCACCGCCGACAAGACGACACTCGAAGTCGATCCCGTTGGCTACTCCCTCTTCCTGCAATTGCGTGCCGTATTGCCGCTCGTTCTCGGTGCCGTCACATTCCTTCGCAAGGCTCGCCGCAAGAAGACCAAGGTCCTCAGGGCATCCGGCGTGGGTGATCATGAAGACGCCGACTCAGACTGATCGCGCTATGGCGACAAAGCGAGTGCGGCGGTTCAGTTGGCATGAAGCAGCACAGAGGCTAGCTGTCGTATTGTATTCTGATTGGCAATGAAGCTGTTCGAGTAGCAATCAGCCATGGGTGACCCGAAATGCAGGCCAGGCCGAAATCGAATATATGCCGGCCGAATGAACAGTTTTTTTAGGCCAGATACGCCAATCCGGACAAAAACGATGATGTTTGAGGCCAGATACACTGATCCAGACATTTTTCGCTATTTTGGAGGCCAGATACGATATCGTACGAAATCCGGACAAAAGGGCCAACCGGGTCCAAATGCCAGGTCGTAATCCGGACATACGAACCGCCGCATGTCCGGACACTTTTGCCAAAATTTGGCGAACCGGTATCAGGCCTACCCCCATATTTTCGGGGGTCCTCTCAAGAGGCGCACATTGGACTTGAACGCACATCGATGCGCGCAGCGCGGCACGATCGAACGCGGGGTCCCTTGAAGCCGTCGACGATCATAGCGCGGGTCACTCGAACGGTTGTGCGATAACGGGCTGGAAGTTCGGACAATCGCGCGGTAAGTTTGATACACAGTACACCGAGGATCACCAATTGCACACAGACACGCAGATATAGACTAAGTATGGTAGCATAATGTAGCATCATGTCATAGACTTCATACACGTTCGTGTCAGTGCACCACAGCCACGCAGATAGATACAAGAGGCACAGGGAAGAGCAGGGCACACACACAACAGAGGATGAAGAGAGGTGCAGATTCGTATGCAGGTGAGGAAGTGACGAATGGAGCGTAACGGCTACTCGCAATGTATGCGTGTTGTTGAGTTTTGTTTTCGATCGCGCAAACATCGATCATGAGAGCGAAGGGAAAGCAGACTGGTCATTAAGTTCAACGGTGGGGGCGCCACCGAGGCCATTGGCCCCACCGTTACCGTAAGCGCGGCCGCGTCCTCCACCACGGCCGCGGCCACGACCGCGATCGCCACCGCGATCTCCGCCGCGCTCTCCGCCGCGTCCACCACGACCGCCACGGGCAGGGCGTTCGAAGCGAGCGTCGATCTCGATGTATACTTTCTCCTCCTTCTTGGTACGAGCCTTGGGTGCAGCAGACTTGGCCTTGAGAGGAAGGCTCGTGAGCTTTGAGGCCATATGAGCAGAGAGCAGAAGGCGCACCTTGCCACCCACGAAGTAGGCGCTCTCATCCTCGTCCTTCTTGCTGACAAGAACGGCGTCCTTCCAGATGGAATCATCGCCTTCGTTGGCCTTCCTGGGCTCGAGCTTGGGAATGGCAGCGAGTTCCTTCTCCTTCTGCTGCTTCAAATACTCGTCAAGGGTGAGCGTGTTATCCTCCTCCTCGGGCTCCCTGTCACGGCCTCGGCGGCCCTCAGCGGGCTTCTCTTCCTCAGCCGCGGGAGTCGCCTCGGTGGTGGGCACGGCCCATTCATCGGCACCGCTCGCAGCGGGCGCATCCCAATCGCCAGCGTCGGCGGCAGGCGCACCCCATCCACTAGCGTCGGCGGATGTGTTCAGGGCATCAGCAGCAGCATCACCCTCGCCGGCAGTCTCGGCCTTGAGCTCGGCCTCGCCTTCATCAGCGCCCCAGCCTTGGCTGACCTTCTTCTCAGAGTCACTGCATGTCACAGAGTCAAGTCACGTCCCATGAGCGGGAAAGACAAAGGGATCGTACAATTTGCCCGTCTGGCTGTGCCTATCGAAGGGACGTCCACCACCACGGCCGCCACGACCACCGCGATCGCCGCGACCTCTACCGCGACCACGTTCGCCACGGTCGACTGCGAATTATCGCGGAAAAGGCTCGTAAACGAAAGACACTTCGCAACCACTCGCCGACTCGACTCACATTTCCTCTTGGGGGCGTCACCCTCGCCGCTAGGGGCAGGATCTTCTGCGCCATCCTGAGTCGCCTGGGTAGACGATTTACCACCTCTTTGGTAGTACCTCCCTCCGCGCGAGGCAGGCCCGCCGCGAGTCTTCTGCGTCCCGCGCGTCGGGGCACCAGGGGCGGAATCAGCCTTTGCCGCCGCCGGCTTGCTGACCGGGGTGGACGGCCGTGAGGCGTCCTCGTCTGTGATCGGCACGAGTCGTTGAGAAAAACGCGCAGCACCCGGAACGAAGATAGGGAATAGACATATCAATCAGGATGTGGAAAGGCAGCCACCGACGTGAGACGGACCTTCGAGGAGGGCAAACATGTTTCGGCTGGCCACCGACATGGTTGGCGGGGCCCGTGTTATAGTCTCTCAGCAAGAGTGCGTCCTTTGGACGGCGTAGAGACGTTTGAGCAGATCGACTGGCGCTGGGCAGAGGCAGCCTGCATCCTCCACAGCTCCTGTGCTGGGACCCCGGCAGTGGTGCACCGGGTCCTGCTTCAGCCACTGTACAGTTTCTCGGTCCTATAAAGGCACCCTCCCGAGCGTTGGGTCTCCCAAAACGCTTAACACAGGTGTGTGCTGTCGCCGTTCCGCGTGTCCTCAGATTCGCTGACTTGTCTTCATAGCCCTTTAAAAGCATCTCGACGATGACTCACCCGCCTTCTAGGACTGGAGTGGGTCGAGGACCTCGAGACCGTCATGATGGGCTGGAGATCGAGAAGACCATACGGTTGTGAATGATGGGACTTGGGTGCGGCATACTCGTTCTTGAATGATTGGACTTATGTCTTAGCAGTTGACCCTTCGTGGTCACTGTTTGGGTCGCGTCGCAATGTCTCGTTGTACATTCATCTTCAACTCAATTCTACTTTTGCGATGTCTTGATTTCCTCTCCTTTGTTTGGCAACTGAAATAGAGCTGTACGGGACATCATCACACTGTGCAGCCTACTCTGCAACCCTTGAGCTGCTGTGGAAGCTGTGAAGACCTCTTGAGTATCGGCAAAATTGCTCATGATCTTGAGTTTGTGTACGTGTAGCTTGGCGTACTGTCGTTGGTTGGCACAATGAATGTCGATTTGTTAGTGCACTGAGGCATCTGCTACAGCAACAAGGGGCAAATATGTGTTGTTGGTCCATTGAGGGCGGGTGTGCGCGGGGCATGACGGCGGAGAGAGGGGCGGTCGATCGAGGCTTCTAATCTTTCGCGCCGAGTCGCCGGCCGTGCGGTGCGGTTAGACAGGCGCCCATCATGGCACGCGTGACCCCGATGAGGTTAGCCTGTCCAGTGTCCTGGGCCTGCGATGCGGATGCCCAGCTTGGGTCCTCTTCCTGCTGGGTGGGCGTGTCCACGCTCAACCTTGTCCTCCTCCTCTATCTCATCCATCTCCCAACCCCCACCGGCAGTGCATGTCTGCACGAAGGCTCACCATCTCTGACCTCCTGTGCGACGAACCCAATGCTCCTCCCAACCCCACACCTCAACAACCAGCTGAACCCCCCTCTCGGCCCCTTCCTAGTAATCTAGCTAGCATCCTCAATGATACCCCCGCCGGCCCCAGCAGTCAAGGGCGCCGCGGAGAGTTCTCATATACGCCGGCTAGTCCTCACGCATCAGTCCGCGACGTCGTCCCTCTGTCTCTACAACCTGTCCAGCTCCGGCGGCACACTCCCTCCCCTGGTCTACGCCGGGACGCCACACCGGGAGAATATGCCGTCCCACACGCGGCAGCGACACAGATAGGGTACGATCGAGATGGGTACAGTGAGGGCTCGAGGTTGGGTGCACCCAGTCGGTCGCCAGAGTATGATCGTGGTTTCCCTGGCCGGCAGCAGCACTCGCAACTCGACTCCCCCCATCAAATATACTCCACCCGCCCGCACGATTCCTTTGCTATAACTTCCTACACTTTGGCAAGGCCGTCGTCATCATCCCGGAGTGCCCATTCCGGCTCACCCACGGCTCAGCCATTTCCCCATAGTTTCTCCTACCACCCGCAAGCGCACTCTCCGTCGGCGTCACACTCTCCATCCTCAGTCTACAGTCTTCCTCTGCCACAGCGGCAGCCGTCTCTATCACCTGCTTTGTCCTCTCGGCCCGTCACGGCCTCGCCTGTCAATGGTTTCTATCCTCCATCAACACAACAATCGTCTCATCCCTCACCCCATACCCATTACGACCCAGTCCGCTCTTCCCTTCGTGGTCCTGGTGTGGTAGGACCATCGAGTCCGAGTATACTATTCTCTGGAAATCCACCATCAACTCTCCTTCCGACAGCGGTGTCGCGCATTTTCCCCTCGATGCACGGCTCCCCAAAGTTTGAGTCTCGCTCGTCTGCCGCGTCGATATCCAACATCTTGAATTCGCCCACATCCGCTCGTTCCAACGCGGGTCTCGGTGGCTTGGAGGCCCTCGTGCAGGCAGCCACAGAAGAACGGAGGAGACTGAGTGGAGAGTTGAGCACCGGTCCTATCACCTCTAGGGTGGACAGCAGTCCCAGACTGAGCAAGAGTCCCGTCATGGAGCGTGCG
Organism: Fomitopsis schrenkii; assembly: GCA_000344655.2. Lineage (NCBI taxonomy): Eukaryota > Fungi > Basidiomycota > Agaricomycetes > Polyporales > Fomitopsidaceae > Fomitopsis > Fomitopsis schrenkii. The sequence continues at coordinate 394,928 of KE504127.1, forward strand.
TCCATTCAACCTTCTGTGCCAGCCAGAGTCTACACAAAGCCACTGTCGCCCCTCCTTGTCCGCACTTCATCTGGTGGCCATCGCAACATTCTCAATGATGACGTTCCGGTCACGTCGCCTCTCGTACGGGACGTTGATGGCGAGCCTCTCCGAAAGAAACGCAAGAGTTCCGACGCCCCCGACACGTATGCGTCGCTTGCGGTCGTACCTCAATTCACTGCGCCTCCTCCCTCCAAGCCTGAAAGCCAACCCATGTCGCCCACCATCATTGCCAAAGAGACCATACCCGTGGCCAGCGACCCCTTGCGCACAACGTCCATACCCGTGGCCCCGCATGAGCCCGGAGGCTCGACAAGTGATGATGAAGCGCCCAGGGCACCTGCTGTCGTGAGTCCCAGACTATCTGGTGAGACGGTGGATGAGCAGATTCTGGATGCGGTGGACACGGGGCCAGCACGTGTAGCAGAGAAGGCCAGGGGCAGAGAGAAAGAGGATAAGTTGAGGGAGAAAGAGAAGAAGAAGAGACGCGAACAGAAGGCAAAGGACAAGCGCGTGAGTGAGCAGAAGCACTCCTCGGGTTCAGTCGTACGGCATACGGGAGGGGACGCCAGGGACCAGGACGCGCATGAATGGCTCCTCGAACACTACGCATCCGCGTCACCTAGTGTGCAGCCAGCGCCAGCGCCATCGTCGATTGACAAGGACAAGGCTGTGGCGGGATCTTCGGTGGCGGCGCCTCAGGCGCGCACATCTCGAGGCGCGAAGGCAGAGGGTGGAAATCTTGGGCGCCACCACGCCGACGAGCCTGGGGCCGCTCGCTTGAGCAAAACTACCAAGAAAGCAAGGAGCCGCACGCCTACACCTCTGGCCATGCTGGAGGAGGAGTTCGACGGTGTGCTTCCCACCACCAATACCGTCGCACGCTCGATTGAAGATGACCTCGGCCTCGACCTTGCTTCGCCGGTGAGGGCGTCACCAATCGGGGTCGTCGTGGACGACAACGACATGGATGTGGACAACGAGCTGCTCAGCTTGGTTGACGACGCGCCCCCTGTGCAGCATCCTCCTCGCCCGAAGCCGACGGCTGTCCCGAAGTTTGACGCACACGCGCGAACGAAGTCGTCGCAGCCGGGTAGTGAGCGAGGTTCGATGCCTCCTCCTGCGTCGCCCGTCAAGGATGTCGGCAAAGCGCACCCTGCGAAAGCGGCGGACAGTGCGGGTACAACCAGTGCAGCTGCAGGGCATAAGAAGAAGGATGTGTCGCATAAGGTTGGTCTTCAGTTATTCTATGAATGCTGACCGCTCATACCCTTGTTCTTGTCAGCCTGTTCCAAAGCCAAGGGCGAAGGCAGCAACGGCTACGGCATCGAAGTCCAAGTCCAAGGTGCCCAAGGATGCAGTCGCGTCAGCACCGAGTCCGACCCCAGGGCTCACCCCTTCCACATCGACGGCCTACGTGAAGGGAAAGAAGACGACTGCTGGGTCTGGTGCGGCGGCGGCGGCAAAGCGGTCTGTCTCTGTTGCCGGGGGTCAGTCGCGATCGAGGTCTACATCTGTCATGCCCGCAGCACCGGGGGCAGAGGGGGACGGGAAGCCTGCTGTGGAGACCGCGGATGCGGGCGAGGAGAAGCGGCAGATGCAGGATGACAAGTTGTATTGCATTTGCAATACTCAGTACGACGAGGATCGGGCAATGATTGCATGCGATCGGTGCGGACCTTGACCTAATGCGGCGTGTCATGTCATTGCTCACTGACGTACTTTCGGACGAATAGATGTGACGAGTGGTACCACACGCAGTGTGTCAATATGCCCGACCTCGAGATTGACTTGGTTGACCAGTTCATTTGTCCTCTGTGTATCAAGAGTGAGTTTTGTCGGCCACTCGGCAATCTCGCACATGCTAATCTTGATACTAGACAACCTTCAGCTACGTCTACAGACTACGTACAAGAAGCGCTGCTTCACCGGCCTCAACCACCCGAATCCGTCCTCGCCCAGCGCATGCCATCGACCTGCGCGTGGCACGTACTCGAAGTACTGTTCTGACGAATGCGGCATTCTGTCCATGCAAGCCCGCATCCATGCATGGCGGGGAGACAAGGACAGCCTGTGGGAGAGCGTCAAGGGAGTACGCAAACGCGAGGGCGTTGTTGTCCTTGTGGAGGACGTTGCGGAAGGCGGTACCACGGCCGAAGCTAATGGCCATGCATATCCGGCATCAGGCTCAGCAGACATCGTCCTGACAGTCGTCAAACCCTCCCGGACGAGGGTCGAACGAGAGAAAGAACGTTTGGATGGGTTGCTTGACAAGATTTCTGACCGACGCAATGAGCTCAAGAAAGAGCTAGACGCCGTGCTGTGGCGCGAGAAGCTCGTCGAGCTGGCGGCCGCTCGGGCGGAGCAGCTCGACGAGTGTGGCTGGGATCAGCGACTTTGCTTTGGCGAAGAAGAGTACGCTGAGTTCGGGGCTGGCGTGTTGGAAAGCTACGAAGAGGGAGAGCAGCCAACAGGCGACGCTATGCATGTCGACGGGGCGCCGATTGAGGAGGGTGAGTGGTGGTGCCGAGGGCAGAAGAAGTGCGCCCGACATGCTGGGTGAGTTATACGACGGTTCACTAGGGTGGTTCTGCTGACATTCGGTTCTTAGATGGCAAAAGCTTCGTCTAACGGAGGTTGACTGCGACAAGGAGGCGCTTGATGGCGCTCTGTCCAAGTTGTCAGCGCAGGAGCGGGAGATCCGTAAACGCATAGAGGATGTATTGCATCCTACTGCCAGATCCTCTGCACCGGAGTCCGAGACTCCCGTACCAGGTTCTCCATTGTTACCACCGTTGAATGGAAAGACGGCCACGAACGGCCACACCAAGTCCAAAGGCAACGGGGATGGGGCCAAGAAGGGGAAGAAGAAGAAAACATAGATGTATCATTGTTTGATCATTGTCGATAGTACCGCTCTCGTGCTTTGTGTTGTTGCCCCTTCGTCCTACGTACATGATGTAGCTTAATTCTTCAGGTGCTCACACATAGAGAACTTGAACACGATACTATGCAGTTAATGCGACAGATTAGGAAACGACATGACGAGTAAGGATGGCTCCTGGCGTAATGAATCTGCCTGTCTGTTGAGCTCATCTAGATATAACCCCACAGACTCGGGGCAGGGCTCCCTCAGTAACCATCTCCTTCACCGCCTTCTTTGCAGAATCCCTTCTGCTCGAAGAGAACCTTGGCTTTGGTTTCCTCGCGCTTCTTCTTGGCTGCAATCTCCTCCCTGTGAATAGGCACCAATTCCTCCCACGCAACTTGTTGTAAGGGCACATCATCCTCCTTGTCCAAGTCCTAGGCTATGTGAGCGACGACGTGACCTTGAACATAACGTCGTACACACCACTTCGCCCAGCAACACGACGTTCTCACCGCGAATCAGGAAAAGCCCCTTCCACGTCTCTGCAAAGACGTCGCCGTAGTAAATTCTTTCAACCGTGTCTTCCAAGACCAGGTTGGCTGCAAGCGGGGCCGAAGCTATTCAGTACGCGTGATGAGAGTGCAAGGGTACACCCACCGAACTGATCATACGAGCGGAGCACCCCTTGCAGCTTTCTACCGTCCCGAAGAACGACCAGCATCTTTCCTGGCCAGCGCCGGACAATAATACGAGCGAAATGTTTCGTAGGATCAAGAGCTCAGGATGGATGGCTGATCTTGGAGTTGACTTGGGATAGACGTACTGTCGACGCAATCCACAAGCGACCCAGATGTCGTGAATGGAATGAGCGAGTCCATGTTGTTTCGATGACCCACAACGGGGCAGCCGACGTTGTAAGTGAGAAGGGGCACACGCGCACAAAGGAACTCAGGAAGATCGACCCCCAGTCGACTCAACGCGTTCGACGGACTTGCCTCTTCAGTACTGATTAAGCGCCCGCGTGGACCCAGAAGTCGCGACGAATTGCAGCACCGTCCATTCAGCCTCCATCTCGCCATGTTCCGCCTCACTCGCCCTCTCTTCAACCAGCTTCGGAGGACCACTACTGGCATCACGGGCCTCGAGGTACACCCCGACCCCATCCCTCACCTCATTCAAACGTACAAGAGCACCCTCGAGAAGCTGTCTGCTATTCCCGAGACCTCCGTATATCGGCAAGGTGTAGAGGCCTTCACGAAGCACAAGCTCATCATAGTGCAAGCGGCCAATGGGAACATCGCGGAGGTCGAGAAGCAGCTGGATGAGGGTCATATAGAGGAATCCCTAGACATTGCGAATGACGAGTTGAGCCTCGCCGGTCGCATAGTCGAGTGGAAGGCGTATGTGGTCACATTATTCGCCACGATTTTACAACTGATCGTTCCACTCAGATGGGAGCCTCTAGTAGAGAAGCCAGAGCCGGGACAATGGGAGTACTTTGGCAAGGCCGCAACTGCTGCATCATCGTCATGAATGTACCAATAGGACTGTGACTGTACGTGTTAGTCACTACTCTGTGTGAGCATTGCAGACTCAATCGCAGTACAGGACTGTAGCTTCATGTTGAGAAGCGAAAGCGATTGCCCTTGCATTCAAGTAATCCAGACTTCGTCCTCCGGGTCGTGCACGGGCATTACTCGGTAGCTAGCCCTGGGTAACGCTGAGCAGTTCTCTATGCTCTGGCTCTTGATGTTTCTTGAGATATAACTTGAACCACTACTGTCGATGCTTCATAACACTGAACGCTTCGCTGGTCAGTTGCCATCAAGCTGTGCTCATGCTAGCAACCATATAATTTGACAACGGATGCTGTCATATGTCCTGAAGTCGTTCACGAGAAGTTCGACACCCAATGACTGACGTGAACGCTGTGCACGCATCTCGAAGACACGCAATGAAAGACATGTTCATTGCATAGAGCATGACAACACAAATGTGCATGCACTGTACAACACTTGCTTATCAACAGGAGCATAAAAATATAAAATGAAACGCTGCCAGCAGGATTTGAACCTACGCGGGAAAATCCCAAGTGATAATTTGAAATTCAAATCACTCGCCTTAACGACTCGGCCATAGCAGCTCGCTAAGTGCGTTCCTACAAGCGGTTATAACTGTAATACGACGGCTTATGTGATCGCAGCTGCCAACGTCCTTTCCTCTTGTTACTGTCATTGACACAGTAGTGAAAGGCTTCGACCTCGGGCACCATGGCATCCATCGCTCTGCAGCAGTCTCGCATGTTATGGCCAGGCCTATCATTATCTCGTCCCTTCCTTGCTGCAATCCCAACGCTGCCTGCCTTCCTTCTGCCAGCGTTTGAATGGAGACTACCAAGTCTGGCCACGGTGCTCGAACTGTTCCCTCCGTTCTTGCTTGCTGTGCCTAAGAAGAAGACGTCTCATTCACGAAAAGCCATGCGCAGCGCGAACAAAGGCCTCAAGGACAAGCGAAGTACGTTGTGTGTCTGCCTACCATTGCCCTCAGCCTCACGAACGCGTTCGCAGACATTGTTCACTGCCCTGGCTGTGGCTCCCCGAAACTCGCGCATAATATCTGTCCTGAATGTTATTCATCCCTTCGCCGGGCATGGAAGTCAGAGTCGAAACAAGGAGGTGGCCATGACAGTGATGTTCCGACCTTTCTTTAGCCATGGTACGTCGACCTTGCGTGTTGGGGTGGCACCTACTTACGCGAGACTTCGCAAGTTTCCACCTGAACCATAAACAACAATAGCTGAACAATCTGCCGCCGGAAGGAGGGAAGAGTGAACGGCGCACGCTTTCGCGCCGTGCTCAGCAGGTTTCCTCATGTGCATCATGTCATCGGTACATAGGGCTAGCATAGACAGCCGACATATTTTCCTGCACAGAGGTAGAGTAGACATGCTGTGCATAATGATCTAGTGGTCATCCCTTCAAGCTCGTGGTGTGTAGAATCACCAAATCTCGAGGTGCGCAGAGGTGGAGCGAGCGTGCAACATCGTCAGGGATTATCGGGCCGTTGACACCATGCTGGACGCTAGGGCCCAACTAGGGCCTCTCGCCGGAGATCGTTCCCTCAACGTTTGAGGAGACGAAGGCGACGGTCAGCGCTAAGGCGACCCGAGACCGATCCTCTCTTCGTAACGGATGAGTCGGGATGACCTTGTCACTACTGAAGTACTGATCGGGCGTGGGTGCGTGTGGGGAGCGCGCAACCAAACCTGGTCATGACCGTCATGTATATATATGCCTACCTGACCTAGACTAAACCCTGCGTAACGTCTACAACCTCCGTCATGATGTCTAGATTAGTAGGACGTGGAGCAAGCTCTCTTACTCGCTCGATGGCAACGCACGCGCGAGGGCTGCCAGCCCTCCTCGAGAAGAAGCCGAAGGATGTGGTCCTGACGTTCGCCAAACGGACTGCTATGGCACGGGCGAGGAAAGGCCAGCTGAAGGACATTCCTGTTGACGAGCTCATCCAGGCATTTATCAAGGTCAGTGGCTTGCAGGTCCTGCAGTTGTGTCTGGTCGCTGAACTGACCTCCGCATCAGGTGAGCCTAGAGAAGAGTAAGCTCGACCCAGCCAAACTGGAGGACGTATGCGTGGGTGTGTCCATTCCGTTGTATATCTACTGCACCGGGTCCATATCTCGCATGCATTTTCAGGGACTTGCCATCCACCCTCACCAACATACCTTTCTCGAGCTGCAGCTCTTGCCTCCGGCATTCCGGCGGACGTACCTGTGTCCGCTGTGAATCGTCTATGCGGCTCTGGCTTGCAAGCTATCAGGATCATAGCCAGTGCGATTCAAGCTGGCAACATCACCGTTGGAATGGCGGTGGGTGCTGAGAGTATGTCACAGAAGTACGCCTTGCCTGTAGGCTACAAATCTTGTATTGACTCTGCTATGTCTTCAGCCCCAGACCGACTCCGGAGATCACACCGCCAGTAGATGCTAACTCACAAGCTCATGATTGCGTGCAGTCTATGGGCTGGACATCCGAGATGGTCGCGCAGACATACAAAATATCTCGGCAAAAGCAGGACCAGTATGCATTCATATCGCATACCCGCGCCGAGAAGGCCAGTTGCCCTCGGTTTAAAGCGCACCGTCATACGAAATCTGACGGCCTCTGCGCAGGCTACGAAGTCCGGCATCTTCGCTGACGAGATCATACCTGTGGACCTGCGAGGTTCAGTTGTATCTGTTGATGATACCATTCGTCCAGGAACCACTCTCGAAGGACTGTCCAAGCTCAAGTCTTCGTTCCCTGATTGGGGCGAAGCTTCAACGACTGCTGGCAATGCTAGCGGCCTAGGCGATGGTGCCGCGTTGTGCATATTGACCACCCGTGAGCGTGCAGAGAAGGAAGGGTGGGACATTCTGGCCAAATATGTGACCAGTACCTTTGTTGGTGAGTTCCCCGCGTTCGTGCATTGCGACTTACCACTGAGGAACATAGGTGTGGAGCCTAGATACATGGGTATCGCACCGGTTGCCGCTGTGTCCAAGGTCTTGTCGCAGGTTGGCCTAGCGAAGGAGGACGTTGATATCTACGAGGTCCGTTGGATGTCTACAGCTCGATTGCATGCAGTCGCTGAGCATCGTCTACTAGATAAACGAAGCCTTTGCCTCGCAGTTTGCGTACTGTGTGGAGCAATTGCAGATCCCAATCGAGAAGATCAACCCGAAGTGAGTTTCATATCACTCTTCGCTTGACTAAGCTTGACTTACTTGCTGCAGCGGTGGGTCTATCGCTCTGACGCACCCTCTCGGCATGAGTGAGTTTGTGATGAGTTCGTTGTCGTATGCTGTCTTATGCGATGCTCTATAGCTGGAGTACGTCAAGTCGTCACCGGGCTCGCAGAGCTTAAGCGTAGAGGCGGAAGCATATTGTGCACCAGCATGTGCATTGGCAGCGGCATGGGAGGTGCAGGGATCTTCGTGAATGAGGCTCATTGATCCTTCATGCTGTATGCGCACTTGTTGCACCGTGTACCTTCATATATGTCGCCTATTCGGCGAGGTGGAAAGGGATAGCAGCCTTCATTTGCTAGCGAAGTGTGACAGGATGTGGCATTGCACATTTGAGCGTTTGAACACTCGCCCGGTTTCTGCAGAAAGTCCGTAAATTAGAGATTTCCGCCCCTACGGAAATCAGGCGCCCGTCCGGCCCGTCTGGCCTTCCCTAATTAAGCAGGTGCCGCGTCACAGGCTGTGACACATTCCGCCCGCGCCCAGGCGAAGTTCAACTTGGCTACTTTGTCTTACGCGTACCCCCTCCATACACCACCGTACTGTTAGCGTTACCCCCTTCCGCCCAGATAAGGAGTGCGTATCGGCTTGAGCAACACAGGTGCGCACATTGACATTGCTGTCGCTTCTTAGCTGACACGTCGCTAGGTGACGCTAACACCGACGATGACATCCTCGTCTACGCCCAGCTTGACTCCGCCGCATCCGATGTGTTCTCTAGCTGCCTCACCCCACCCTCAACCTCCGCAACCACACCTCAGCGTATCTGCCTGCTCGTCGCGTGCATTCTTCCCGGTCCGCCTCATCTGCCCGTCATCACGCGTCCACGCCCCGACGACCCAACACCACAAATGTGCTCCGCACCGGTCGACCTGTGGAATGTGTACAAATTGCGCCGCGCCGCGCCGCTGGTTAATGTCAGCTTACCCACGCAGCAGCACGGCCCGCAGATGACTCACCTGAACGTACCCGTCGGATGATGCACGTACCCCTCCTCGACCACAGCCAGCGCTGGATTGGGCTACCGGGCGTCAGCGCGTGCACGGGCGACGGGAGCGACCACGAGAAGGCCGCGGCGCGGCACGCGAAGAACACGGATCACGTACTGTAGACGAGACAGTGAGGATGCGGGGAACGAGCATGTGGCACAATGGCAACGGGCTTGGACACGAGGTGAGCACATACAGTAGTATCGCGACGTGTGCAGTACGTCGCGTCCTTTGCTTCTGTGCGCGATGTTCGGGCTCTCACACACCTGCTTCTAGGTTGCGCTCCCGGAGACCCCGGCGTTCTCGCGGACGTCGATGATCCCATACTACGTCGTCTTTACGACGACGCCGCGTTCGCCCACGCTCGCACGCGGGATCGTGCTCGACACAACGATCACCGTCGCGCTCATGCGCCAAGTCAGCATCCAGGTCGTGCCGGGCTTGCTGTGGTCGGAGGCGCTGTCCTCATCGTCGCTGTCCTCGCCCGCGCTGACGAACGCGTCCCCGACGAGCCTCAGCTTCGGCAGCGACGAGGCGACGCCGTTCATCCTCGCGCACAAGACACGCCTCCTGAAGCGCATCGTCAACAGCGCACCGCCGCGGCTCCCCCGTCGTGGTTTTAAATCCCCTTTGCCCCGCAGGCCCAGTCAGGTCGTCGTCCCGCATGTGGTCGAGGAGCCGGAGGGCTACACGGATGAATGCACGCTATATACGGATGTGTACGCGGGGTTTCTCAAGCGACCTAAGCTGCGGACGGAGCCAGGGATGAATCACCCGACGCGCGCTCTCCACACAAGCCCGCGGGCTACTGCGTGCGGAGACGCGATGCGGAGACTCGAACGGAGAACGGACTGAGGGGAGGGGCAGAAAGTATTCACAGCGAGTGATGTTGATTGAATACGGCCCGGGCGTGCTCGTACATTGTACATAGGGGAAACAATACATGTGGTGCCGGCTGTGTCAGGAGGATGCTCTGCCTTAGGGCCGAAGAATGAACTATGAATCGGATGAGTGTGGAGAGTGTGAGGACTTCAGTGAGTGCCGGATACTCTGCCAGACGGGCAGCTGGCGGATTGTGCGTCGTAGACGAGATAGAGACACGGGCGGGGCGCACTCAGCAATGATAGCATTTGAAGCCCCCGAAGGGCAGGGCGTAAGTACTCAGCGATGATAAGCTTCAAAGCCACCGGTGGTAAGGTGGTAACGCTCGTGACAAGTTAGTGTGTGTTACGCTTGTGACGCCTATGTCACGCACTCCGGGTCCGGGGCGGACTCCGGTTTGGACCCGTAGGGGCGGAAATCTCAATATCCAGATGTCCTCGGTTTCTGCCTCGGAAGTTACTCGGAATACAGCCAGATGGGCGCCTAATATCTAGGCAAAGATGCGGTCACACAGCAGACGTCACACCCTGTCACGTCACCCTCAGGAGCGATCGTTCTCGGGCAAAGAGAGTGATCTACACAGACCGTTGTCAAGACTCTCAACGTCCAGACATCCGTATCCCCCCTCAAGGTGTGTGTTCCGTCTCTACGGAGGCCCATGTCCTTCCGGCTGTCCCGTTTGAACGAAAGCGAGCTCGCCATCTGCTGGATGGACACTTCTTCAACTGGATGACGTTCGCACGGGTTGACTCTCGTCTCCCCCAGGCTCCTCCTCAAACCAAAATGGCCGCTCAAATCAGCAAGAAGCGCAAGTTCATCGCCGACGGTGTCTTCCGCGCCGAGCTCAACGATTTCTTCACCCGCGAGTTGTCCGAGGAGGGTTACTCTGGTTGCGATGTTCGGGTCACCCACGCCCGCACTGAGGTGCGTCGATCATGCTCCCCAGTACGATTGCCTTGCTGAGCGACTCCGAACCTTGCAGATCATCATCCGTGCTACCCACACCCAGGAGGTCCTGGGTGAGAAGGGTCGCCGCATCCGCGAGCTTACTGCTCTCGTGCAGAAGCGCTTCAAGTTCCCCGAGAACTCTCTCGAGCTGTACGCTGAGAAGGTCCAGTACCGTGGTCTCTCTGCCATCGCGCAGTGCGAGAGCTTGAGGTACAAGCTCCTTGGTGGTCTTGCCGTCCGCAGGTGTGTTTGTACTCAGCCCATCGACGAGGCAATCATTTATATGACCACAGGGCTTGCTATGGTGTGCTACGCTACGTTATGGAGTCCGGCGCGAAGGGTTGCGAGGTTGTCGTCTCTGGCAAGCTCCGTGCCGCCCGTGCGAAGTCCATGAAATTCACCGACGGTTTCATCATCCACACCGGTCAGCCTGCCATTGACTACGTTGACTACGCTGTCCGGCACGTCATGCTCAGGCAAGGTGTGCTTGGTATTAAAGTCAAAATGTACGTCTTCTCCTTGTCGATTACGCAATGAAACACTGACGTGCTATCCAGCATGAAGGGCTGGGACCCGGAGGGCCAGCTCGGCCCCCGCAAGCCTCTCCCCGACTCCGTCCGGATTCTCGAGCCCCCTCTCGACAAAATCGTCGCAGAGCCCACCTCCGAACAGCGCGAGCCTGCCGTCGTCGCCGCCCCCGCACCCCCGGCGGAGGAGCAGGCCGCCTACCAGGCACCACCGGCGGATGCGTACCAGCAGTCGTACGAACAGCCGGCTGCGTTCTGATTGCATGTACTTAGTGGATGTCCACGTTGTTATGTTCTCTGCTGGTCATCATCGTATGACCATACACGCTGCATTCTTAGCATCCATCGTCTCCAAGCATGCGTCCGCTTGCGCCCGTACAGCGACAACAGAGAAAGGCGTTTGAGGCACAATCCACAATTTCTGGACTCGACTCTATTATGGCCCTTGTGGCAAATGTACACAAAGGGAGCATTAAGTATACATGCGGGGTATGCGCGATCTAAAGCTACAGTAAAAATCATGTGATGTTCGGAAAACGAGCAGTCCGTGGTCGCAAGCACTGCTGCGATAACTTTCATGCCTTGCCTCCAGCGGTGAGGACGTGCAGCTTCGACAGTGCACTGACAAGTGGAACCGCGTAGAATGCATATCCGACCCATACCACTACACGGAGTGTCAGCAACGCCAGAGGCGAGAGTGAATGGTGACGTACTGATGAAGCCATTGCTGGTGGAGGCGATGAGCTGAGGGGCGTTGCTGCCGTTTTTTTTGATGTCGTCGTTGAAGTCATCAACGGCCTTCGTGAACCACATGAAGAGCACGAGGAAGGACGTGATGCCTGTGCAAGCACTGATGAGAAAATACTGCTAACGTAAAGCACTACCGACGTACCAATGATGAAACCCATGAAGCCGATCCAGGCGGTTGCGCGTTGGATTTGCGGACGCTCAAAGAGCGCACCTGCCCTGCCCAGGAACGCACGGTGTGCGGTGAAGGTGAACATGAAAAGGAAGATCACGGTGAGGGCGAGGGAGATGGCGATGAAGACGGGCGTGGTCGCGGTCGGTGCGTTCAGCAAGTCTGGGGCGCTCGAAGGCAGCACGGACAGATCTATGGAGATCACTCAATTATACACACATATACGTCGCATGGAGAGAATATACGTACCATAGGAAGGCGAGACCGTCGGCGCGGTGCAGTTCACTGTGGTCTCAGCGTTGGGCCGTGCACATGAACCTGCAAAGCACGCCGGTGTAAGTCACGATCGGCGCTACGAAATACATTATGATTTGACTGACCAAGGGCGCCGAAGAAGACCGTGGGGCCATCCACAGAAGTGTTCGACGAGCCCGGGGACGTGAGTGCCGTTGACGGCTTAACGGTCAATAGGGAGACTTGTGTCGCCAGCATCAAAGTCGGAGACAGATAAGCAAACAGGATGAGGAGGAACGAGGTCAAAGCCAGGATAGGCGCAAGTAGGGTGGTGATGAATCTGGAGAGGCCGGCAATCATGATGTCTAGCGTCGAGCGTGAACAGGAAGATGTATGAAGGGCGGGTAGACCAGCTAGAGAGCGTGATGGTAAAAGAAAGTCTAGGTTCCGTGGACGTTAGCTAAACGTGTGCGCCTGGCCAGATGCTTCCGGAGCTGAAAGAGGATGGGGAAGTAGTAGGGAAGAAAATGCAGAGTCATGTTATATACGCGCCGCCAGACGGTTCGCTTGCCAGGATCATTTTTGAAGACTTCGATAGATCATTCTTGTAGACTTCGATAGAACAATTGCGGGAGTACAATAATGGACAAAGAGAACCAGGCTTGCCAAACAAGAGGGGCGCGGACAAGAGCACACGCCTTGGAACCGTAACGAGGGGGTCCGGTATTTGCCGTCAACATGGCCATTGTTCTTTAGCGCCTGACACATGTACACGTCCGAGGCGGTACCGATTCTCCTGGAGAAGATCAAGCTTGCTGAGTGGTCCAGACGAATCCAAAGCACGAGTACCCATAGAGCTTCGTTCTTGTTCCTGATTGAGTGGCCCGAGGACTACCTATTGCAACTAAGAGGCGTCGCCTCAATGGTTGTGCTCCTGATGGAAGAGTCTGTGAAGAAATAAAGTTGGAATTTAGGCGCAGATAATATAAGGCACACTAACTGCTCGTCTGAAGTACAAGGGGCCAGCGCATCGGTGGTCCATTGCCTCAGCCTGAGGTTTCACGTCCGTCACCTGTGAGGTAAATGAACAAGATCGGATCTTGATCGAGGAGGACCAGGGGAAGCTGCCGCAAAACACGACCAAACAACCTGCCTCCAATCGCGTGCCAAATTTTGGGTGTGGCTTTGTGACCGTGGCTGCGACCACTCACTTTACCAGTCCTCACCCGTCCGACCCTGCCCACTGAGCCTCACACAATGGCAACGCATGGCATGGTTCTTCCCTCGCGGCTTGAGAAGCTGACTACGTTGATTGACCAAAAGCCGGAGGCACTCGCACTTGGTGACAGTGAACTTCGCGTTGAAGCACTTAAGGCCACAAAATACCTCTACGACCTCGGTAAGTCGTCTGCACGTTCCGCTTGCGTCTCCGTCCGCTGTCCGCTGACAGTGGTGTAGCACTGAAATCGGAGGCTCAGTCCAGAGGACGCATCGTCGATCTTTTGTCCTCCATTTCTCCTTCTCTCGCGCCACAGACACGCTCCCAAGCTGCCGCCCGTCAACAGGATGTCCAGGCGCGGCCTCACCAACAGGCCCCTGCCCTCGAAACGACGCCAGTCATGGAGCTCTTCGTGGAGGGGATGGATGACGAGCAGATATGGTCCCAGCTCGAGCTGAGGGCCGAGAACGTCTGCCGTGCCCTTCAGTATGCACTCGATGGATTGGATGAGCGCGTCAAGGAAGACGAAAGTGAAGTGGATGAGGAGGACGAGGAGGATGACGAACGTCTGGAGAAGATACGAGAAGCTCTTGAACGAGGCGAGGACATAGAAGACTTGCATGATATGGAGGTTGACATCGACGAGGATAGCAATGAGGAAGAGGAAGAGGAAGAAGAGGAGTCGGATGATGAACCGGAGACACACTTAGGCGAAAAGGTTGTTGAGCTGCGCGACCCTTCAGATGAGGAGGACGAGGACGAGGACGAGGACGGGCAGGAGGAGCAAGAGGAGGTGTGGGATGAACCTCGGCTTGACTTCTCTACCTTCGACACCGAGATGACAGTCGAGTACTGCAAGAGACAGCGACCATCCAAGCCCAAGCCCAAGAGCTCCGGGCACCCGGAGCTTGACGATGGTTTCTTCGACCTTGCAGCCTTCAACCGAGAGACAGAGGAAGCAGAGGCTAAGGCGTCGTCCCGCGGCAGACTGGGCAAGCGGGACAGTGATGATGAAGACGAGTCCTTTGAGGACGATGTTGACATGTTTGCCCGGATCGATGATCCTGCCGGCGCATTTGATGAGGAGGATTTGGAAGGTGGAGATGGAGGTGGGCGCATTGCATTTTCTACACTGTCTTCGCGCTCTCACACGGTCCGCACAGAACTCTTCTATAAGGACTTCTTTGACCCTCCCACTCGGGCTCCTCAGAAGAGTGTAACAGGAAAAAATCTGGGCAAGGGCAAGGCGAAGGGCGCCGCTCCTCCGGGGAAGGTCCGCTTCCACGAGGAAGTCAAGGTCAGGATGATCAAGCCCAAGGGCAAGAATCTTCCAACTTCGACCATGTACGCACCCGACGATGAGGACGACGAGGACGAGGACGATGATGAAGAGGACGAGGACTATGAGTACAACGAAGAGGAAGGCAATGGCGAAGACACCTCTGATGTGGGGTCTGACGAGTCCATGGAGGAAGCAAACTCGGAGAACGACGGGGGTGAGAGCGATGAAGACGAAGAGGACGAAGGAAGCGACGACGACGAAAGCACAGCGGTCGAAGGAGAAGATGGTCTCCTTCAGACGATGGAACGATTCAAGGACGACCTCTTCGCTGATGAGGAAGAGCCCGAGCAAGGTCAGTCTGCTTCTTGCTGGATGCCCGCCAATACTGACCTACACACACTAGACTTGTCCACGCATGAAAAGCGTATGGCAGCGTTGCAGGACGAAATTGCAGCTTTGGAGGCCGAGAACGTTGCAAAGAAAGATTGGACGCTCATGGGCGAGGCAACTTCCCGTTCGCGACCGCAGAACTCCCTGCTCGAGGAAGACCTCGAGTACGAGCGCTTACAGAAGTCTGTACCCGTCATCACCGAAGAGGTTGTGCAAAGCCTCGAAGAGCGCATCAAGGCTCGCATTCTAGAGAGCCAGTTCGACGATGTCGTCCGGCGTCGGCCTGTGGACGACAAGCCGTTGCTTCCGTCTCGCTTCTTCGAGCTGCAGGATACGAAGTCGAAGCAGTCACTAGCTGAGATTTACGAGGATGAGTTCACGGCCGCACAAAGTGGAGGTGTGGCTGGCGATGACCGAGATGGCAAGCTCCAGAAAGAGCACGGGGAGATTGAGAAGCTCTGGGAACAGATCTCGGGCAAGTTGGACGCGTTGTGCAATGCCCACTTCACGCCGAAAGCAGTACGTATCGGCAAGCTCATATACAGTCTGATGCTCACGCCTCTCGTTTAGCCTAAGGCGTCGATCTCTACAGTATCGAACGTTGCCGCAGCGTCTATGGAGTCCGCCCTGCCGACGACCATGTCCACCTCCTCTGCGCTTGCACCCGAGGAAGTCTTTGCACCCCCATCTACGACGGACCTCCAGGCCCGGAGCGAGCTTACCCCGGTGCAGAAGCGCGCTCTCCGCAACAAGGAGAAGAAGGCCAAGAAGAAGGCTCGCGACGCGCTCGAGAAGAGCGTCGACAAGTTCGCCCAGTCTAGGCGGCCGAGTAGCGTGAAGAAACAAAAGGAAGCGGCGCTGAAGAGTGTGGTGAAGAGCGGGAAGGGTGTCACTGTGGTCGGGAAGCAGGCCAAAGACCTGAAGGCGGGCAAGAAGCCTCGGACGCAGTCATAGCAGCTCTTTGGCCATCGGTGTCTACTTCAGCTTATTGCTTGCGTATGATCTGCATCTCTGTATCCATTGCTATAGCCAGTTCGTCAATTAAAAACTTTTGAGGATTCGGATGTGGATAGACAGATGAAGCAGTAATGCAGTACGTACAGCAGGCTGCAGTGTACAGCGCGCTGCGCAACAATGCGACGGACCTGCACGTGCCGGCTAGTCGAGTATATATCGACGCCCATCATCCGAAGCAAGTCCACTTTCCCTCCTCTTGCCACCGCGGTAACGCTCTCCTGTCCTCCTAACGACCGCTCTAGCGTACTCGCAAACAACCTCCATCAACCATGTCCTGGTTCAAGCGCAAGGACGGCCCCCTCATACCCCCTGTCGCCTCAGAGGCGGCCGCCCGCGACGAGCTGATGGGTTCGCGTGCCAAGGGCAACCGCTCTCCCCTCCCTTCATCCCAGGTCCACCCCAAGTCAGTTTCTAACACCTACATTCCGAGTCGCGACGGCGACCCGTACAGCACGTCGTATGCCCCCTCGCCCACTAGCGGGCCCGGCGACCGGTACGCGAGGCGCGATGCAGTTGGCGATGTGTACAGCCGCGGTGGCGGGAACGTCGACAAGGACCGCAGCGAGCTGTTCTCCGGCTATAATCCCGAGCGTGCGGGCTCCGGCCGGTTTTTCAATGACGGGGCCGCGGCTGGGGGTGACCCGGCTCCGGGCGAGGAGAACGAAGATGATGTGGAGGGGATCAAGCAGCAGATGAGGACGACGAAGCAGGAGAGTTTGGCATCTACCAGGAATGCCCTCAGACTGGCACGCGAAGCTGAAGAGACCGCACGGGGCACCGTGACGAGGCTAGGCTCTCAGTCTGGTGAGTAGTTGTTTCCTGACTCGCAAGGGTTATATTCACCACGTAGCGCAGAGAAACTCGCGAACACCGAGCGCCACCTCGATGTGTCCAAGGGTCACTCCATGCGTGCCGACGACAGGACGGATGAGCTCAAGCAGCTCAACCGGTCGATCTTCCGGCCGGTCATCACCTTTAACAAGGATGCCAAGCGCGCTGCGCAGGAGGCGAAGATTCAGGCGCGGTACGAGGACGACCGCGAGCAGCGGGAGAAGGCGATGATGGATATCCGAGAGACCCAGGACCGTCTTGGACGCGCACAGACGTATGGAGAGGGCGGTAGCAGCCGCTTCAACAAGACTGCGACGGAGCTCAACCTGCGCAAGGAGCAGCGCAAGCGCTACCAGTTCGAGGCGACCGGCTCGGACGACGAGCTCGAGGACGAGCTAGATGATAACCTGAACGAGATTGCGGACGTGACAAAGAGGCTCAAAGCTCTTGGATCGGCTATGGGCCAGGAGCTCGATACCCAGAACGACCGGATTACCCGGATCACCGACAAAGCGGACACGTTGGACAACGCGCTGTTCCGCAACACCCAGAGGGTATGTGTGACAGGTGATGTTGCGTGGACGGTGGTCGCTGACATCTGTTATCACAGCTCAACAAGATCAAGTAGAGTGCTTGTATGTCTTGATGCTTTTCCGACAGAATCATATCATCGCGCATCTGCTTCACTAGTTTCCTGCTGTAGAGGGGTTCGGACGGACGTTCAATGGACATTTGTTTGGATAACCGCGCGTCCATGAAGACGCAGATTCCATCATGAATTTGTTTGTCTGAACGCAGCACACATGAGGAACAACGCGGGTACACAGGGGAAACGATAAAATACACATATGTACAGTGAAAGACATGACAACACAGTACACCAGGGCAACGATAGCGATAATTCAAGGAAGCACAGCAAGAAAAGCAAGACATTACAAGATGTAGCTGGAGTGCAAATTCTAGCACGCGCATCAAACACGATCAGCAACCCTCTCCGCGGTCGGCGCCACGGATCTTAGTGACGCGGACGTCTGTCAGTTTGTATCAGCCTCTACCTCATCCCCTTGCGCATCGTCCTCTACGCCGGCTTCTTCGTTCACAGCGTCGTCATCCTCAGAAGATGGGTCCGTATTTCCCTCGTCGCCGCCCAACTTCAGCGGAGCCTGGCCAGGTACTCTCTAGTCATAGATGCATGAGTCTATATACCGTCCACGAGTATGCCGGCACGATTCCTCGTACCTTGAGAGCGAATTTGCACACCATCCAGCCACCAGGATTGAGCCCCTTCTCCATCCAAGCCTGTTGTGTCTCGCATGAGTCGCCGCACTTGGCAATGGATGCTCGCTTCCACGCAAACACTCACCTTCTCGACCGTGTAGAGGCCGTCGTAGCGATAACCCTCAGCGGGGGCATAGGGCGAACGTAGCTTGAAGCCGCGAATGACGCGAACAGGATTCTTGGTTTCGCACGAGACCTGTCACGGCGCAATTGTGAACCTGTAGCTATGAATTTACATTCGATTTATCGGACGAACCTTCAGAGCGCGGTTGCACCTGTTGTCGAAGGACTGGTGGGAGCTCTGAGGAGCAGTGCGCAACTATTCCTTATATCAGCACTCTGTAGGCAGCGGCGAACTTGAAATTGCTCACGTTCTTTCGGTTCTCCGCCGTCCCTTTGAGGTCACGGCCACCTGAATTCCTACGAGTTCGATCTAGGAGTTCACACATGCAACTATACTGGCTTACCTGCGCCTGTATAAGTGCTGCAGACGTCCTGATGAGTATCTTGACTACAGACAACTGGGACGACCTACAAGGCGTCACCGAGATCCACGTCATCCTCATAACCGCCGGATAAGGCCACGGAATAGGCACCCTCTGAACCTCCCGCTATGCCACCGACCCATGGCCTGAAGTAGACTCATCAGTATGTGCGTACAGAATCACGAACAGGAGACTCACGCGTGGATCGCGTCCTTAGAGCATTCCTCTCTGAAATACCGCAAGAGCCCGCCAGTCAATTAGATACATCCGCGCCATGGTAGCTGGTGTTGATGCCTACCGCGTCAGCCACCACGTCCCGACGGATATCCCGGGTATCGCACCAAAGACCTTCCTGAAATACTGTCCGTCTGTTTACGCGTTGAGCAGGAGAGACAAATGTACTGACGGGTCGTGCTTCCGCGTGTCCGCCATCTTGGGTTCGCTTGTCCTATCTCGCAGCCCGGCCTCCGAGCTAGCAAGCTGGGGCTTGGCCTTCTCAAAGTTGTCCACACTATAATCTACCTTCTTGCGGTTGCGCCCGCTCCTGCGCAAACCATTCGTCTCCGGCGAGGGCTCCTTCTCGTCGTCCGTGTGCTTTGATGGAGGCTGCGCAACATGCACACCCTTCCGTCGCTTTAATACCTGCTTTCCCCCTTCGCTCTCCGTTTCAGACGAAGGAGGCGTTGCTTTGCGCTTTTTCGGGGCGCGCTGCTGCTTGGGCTGCTTCACGACCTTCGGGACTTCAAGCGCGATACTGCTTCCCAGTCCCTGAAGGACGGCAGTGTTGCGAATCTTGTTTTGTAGGCATACCTCATCGTAGTCAAAGGTCATGATGAGCAAGGATATGGCGCGATCTACGGCGGGGCGAGGAGCAGTGGGATCAGAGCGCTGTGACGCGTCTCGGGCCAACTTATATTGGGCGCTATATGCGTCTCACGTGAGCGCGTATTAGCCGAATAACGGCGACGCGCTGCAATGTGCGTTGCCGCCACTGTCTCTTTCAAGTTGACTGCCACACTTGTGCCGCCACCGAACCAACACCGCCGTGGCGGTAGTCAGATTTCAATTGCATAGTGGTATGACTATTTGGTACGGACATGGAGGCATTACACGAGTCATATTGCCGTAGGACACACGCGAACTGACGTGCCGCGCGCGACTCGGACCTAGTATTGTCGAGGGACCCACTCGTTTGCCCCCGGAATGAAAGGGCCATGATAGCTCTGCGTCGTTCGAGCCTCTTCGTTATTAGTCGTGTAGTGATAGGCTATCAACGCCGTCGCTTGTTAGTTCGATCTCACTTCAGCTGCGTACCGAGCTAACAACTCACTTGGCCGCGAGCTCTCGCCGTCCTCGACCACAGTGAGACCATACATGCCGTACATTGCCGGACTAGCCAAAGGGGACACATGCGAGCCTGATGCAGTAGGTGTTGACGATGGACTGGACAGTCCTTCGGACCTGTTGTTCCCGTAGGTAGAGTGGGGTGGCCCATCGTGTGCATCCTCTACAGCACACACAGAAAGATGAGGCAATCAGGTTCCCAATCACAGTAAGAACACTCACTGGCCAGGAACTTGCACTTCCCCTGCTTAGAGAAGGTACAACGAGGACCTTTCGGGCAGACGTGGCCCATCACGCACTCCTCGACACCGTACGGGCAGCGCTGACCTGGAAAAATATCAGTGTCATCGGATGGAGCTCAGAGGATGATATGAAGTAGCGCTGGCCTCTGTTAGCGTATGGGCAAGGCCACTTGCGGGCGTTGTCACGCAATTCGATGAGTTGGGCAGTGCTGAGCAAGTACCCGTGAGAGAAGCGACAGTTCTGACCCTGCTTGCACTCCGATAGGTAGTGGAAGTTGCATGGGGGCGGTCTCACTGCGCGCCAAGTTAGTGCATGAATTCTACGATCATCGGAATTATTTGCATACGCACATCTCGCCAAAGGCTGGTCGCGATGTCAGAAAGACTTAACGGGGTAGAACCACTAATAAGCATACCTGGACTACAGGAACCAGTCTTGCTTTCTTGTTGAACGAGGCTGGTTGCGCATTATTTTGCCTGGCCGGCGTCGACGCCTTGTTACGTGTCTTGTCGATGTCGTTCGATGGTTGTGGAGGGGTCGCCGGCGTGCTTTGTGTGTTGTTTGTCTTCTTCGAGGAATGCGTGTAGAGCTTTCTCTTCATGAACAGACCCTCTATGTCGATGTGCGGCAGCTGCAGGCCTTTGATTTCGTACGCGAGCTCTTTGTAGCCTCGTAAGATTATGACTTTCTCGACGAGGCCCTCGTTTTGCAGGTAATTCAGGGTGGATGTGTACCCATTGTCGTGTGCACCTGATAGAACATGAGGCGAAAAGATTATCTTACGAGATTGGGCATGCTTACCTCCGAAGAAAACTTTTGATGTCTGAGGGAAGCGAGTGAAGACTCGCAAGCACTCTAGGTGGCCTAATGAGCGAGACGCTAAGCTGAGACACAGTTAGGTCTACTCACCTTTAATTTTAGAATCAGCAGCTTCCTTTCCACTTCCTACGTCTACCATAGAGAACAAAGGTGACGCTTGATTGAAACCCATGACGAAGGCCTCGAACTGCTCCGCGTCGCATACATTATTCTGGGTCAGTGTTTCCAATAGACCGGTTTTATTGAAGTAAATTGTAAGCCAAAGCTGTGCACGGCCGGCGTCCGGCGAGTCGATGTTCACGAGGTGGTCATTCAGTCCTTTCGTTAGGAGCGCAGCGGCCTGCCGTCCACCGGTAAGCCCAAAGCGTAGCAGGTCTTGTGAGAATATGTTCCCGTCGCCGTCGACGAGGCATACGATGAGGGGGTTGTCCTCCTGCGTGACGGCTATAAGTATGGGGTCGTATCCAAGGCATACGTTATGTAGACTGCACCTTCAGCGAGCCGATGTTCCGCTCGAGCCTCGAGACCGTCTTCACTAGCACCTTCTTCTCGTCCTCAGCGACCTTGAGTGCGCTCTTCCACACGGACAGCTCGCGCTCGAGCTCCTCCACCCGTGCGTCCAGCTCCGCATTGCGCGTGGCCGTCTTGCGGAACAGCGCTGCCAATATCGGACGTCGTCAGCCCCCGCTGCCACGCCCGCCAGGGTCGCACTTACCCGTCTGGTCGCTGAGAAGCTGTTCCCTGTGATAGACGTTCGGGAAGTCACTTGGCTATCGCCAGTGCCCTGGAGCGGATATCTGCTTACCATGTCTCAAGGTCGGTCGCGCTCTGCGGGTTCTCCTCGTCCATAGCCGGACCGGGGCCAAGGACTAGCTCTAAGGTATGTTTCCCCGCACCGCGAAGGAGAGCTTGCTTTTATGTGCGGAAATCGCAGGACAAAGCGCAGGTCGCGCAGCCCACGCTTGTTCGGGACCTGTTCATATACAAGGCGCTCGTTGCTGCAGCCACCGATCGGCCAGATCTCCGTTATGTCCGTGCCCATGAAATGCCCCCAATTTCAATGTGAGCGGCATTCATCAATCGCAAGTGCGACGTGGAGGCTGTCAGTGGCGATGGCCAAGCTAATATGACGAGGATCGTGCACGGTGGCGAGTAGTAAATAATGTTACAACATGATGAGTAAAAATGTGGGCGACGCAAAACAAGGAGACAGAATGATGTCTTCCCGGCTCAGGCGAGAAATTCATCCTAGTATTTAGTGTACAAAGCAAGAGCCTTAACAACACACTGGACACCTACGAAAGGGAGATGACATCTTTCACAATCTCAAGGAACAACTCCTTGTCGCCATCAGCCCCTTGGAGGGCACTGCGTTTCCGCCGACCAGTCTCCCACAGCTTCCATATCCCTCCGATACCATCGCGCAGAGCACTCGTCTCTGCTTCGTCCTCAACGACTTTCGCGAGATGGGTAGGAACTAAGCCCGTGGCTGTCAACGGCCCATCCTCATGGTCCTGCAAGGACGTAGGACCGCCTTGGTCGCTCCCGCTGCTGCCTCCGACAGTGGGCGACGACACCTCAGACTCGGACGCGGCATCTGGCTCTTCCTGGGCCGAGAGTGGACTGGGAGAAGGGGTTTCTCGAGGCGGCACGTCCGCGAGAAGTCGTGCAAGGCGACGAGGCGACGCGGGGTCCCACCTCGAGTTTCCGTACGTGGTAAAAGAAGCAGGTATCGTGAGCGGGTCGCCGTGGGAGTAGTAGGAGCCGGAGTGGGCAGGGACGGGTAATGAATGGGGCGAATCGATCCCAGGATGGACGTCTGCGTCCACAGGGTGAAGTTTGCGCTTGGCCTGAGGAGGTGGCGATGGGCGGGTAGAGTCCGCAGTACCTGTTATTGGAAGGAGTGGTTAGCACAGGGTCGCTGAGCCACAAGCACTGTATAACAGAAGTGAAAAGGCGAAGAGAGCGGCGAAAATGCGCGCTGAAAGTAGGATCGTCCGCCAAAGTCCGGGTCCAATACAGTTATAGCAGGATCTGCAAGAAGATGGCGAAGAAGACTGACCATGCACCGAAGAATACCGCGCCCAATAGGCATCCTCCGTTCCTGCATCGGCATCCTTGCTCGCCATGAATGTATCATCGTTGGAGGGTTCGGCGTCGTCCTGCGCGCCGTACGCGTTCCAATAGTCGTCGTCATCGCCGTCATTGTGCTCGTATGCAGCGGTGACGGACTGCACGGAAGGTGCGATGTACGCTGTCTCCTTCGTTGGGGCTTGCTCTAGAGATGTGCTGCTGTTGGACGGGAACGGCATCATAGCGAGGTCGTGGTACTTCCAACCATCGGCATCGTCCCACTCAAAGACCAGCCTAACCCCTTCGCCACCACTGACAGGCAAACAGACATGTGCAAGCGTTTCTTCTGCATCGGAGGTGTACTGTACAGGATACGAGACAGGCTCGTCGTCTGGCCGTCGTGGGAAGTTCTCGAGCAGTTCTACGGCACGTCCGCGCGAGTTGGGCCAACAGAGGTATTCTTGCGGGTCATCCGGGGTGATCTGGAGGAAGTGATGTCTTCGAAGAAGAGATTTGGATAGAAAATGCGGAGGTATAGGCTGGGTGAGCTGTGAGGGCGGTGCGATGTACTGAAGGATGAGGTGGACGAGGCCCGGCTGGATGGGGGTCGGCATGGCTAGCTGGGGGGAGACAAATCGAGGGCGAGGGGGAGAACGGTTGTGGTGTCCAGGTAACACCTCACACTGAAGGCAAGATATGATATATGAGGGAGGGCCGGCTTGGAATGTACCCGTTACCCCGCACCGTGACCGGTTATGTAGTGCGGGGTTGTGCGGAGAATGCTTCTTTTCCATGAATCTTCGGCGCTAAACGGGCGCCTCCATGGCGGTGAGTAGTCACGTGTAACGCGGCGAGGCACGCCACGCCCGACTGCCGTTTATGGGAACTACGCCTCAAGGCCTCAAGGCTCGCAGGCAACTCTTCTCACCGTGTGTCTGGTCTCCAACCTTCAGGCATCCTTCATCCGTGTTCTCTCTTGCATCTGCCACCATTCGCCAAAATGCGTGTAGCATCTCTTATGGCATGCATTGCGCTGCCTCTGCTTGCCGCAGCACAATCTGTGCGTACCTTTCATGGCTTACGGATACGCATGCCTCATTCGCTTTCTACCGCCAACAGAGCTCTGGGTCGCAGCAGACCTCAGCGACGCAGAGCGGCTCCTCCCAATCGTCGGGTAACAACTCCAACTCTGGGTCGAATTCCGGCGGCTCGCAAACATCGACCTCCGTCCAGCAGACCGTCATTGTGACCACCGTCACTACCATCGCTCCCTCCACTTCATGGCACACCGGAGTCGTCGTCTCCGGCGGTCAAACGGTCACCACCTCCTTCCCTCAGGTCTTCAGCGTCAGCACAACCGAGGTGGTCTCGCGAACGTCCATCATTGGAGGTGGGAATGGGAAAGGCGGGGGGAACAAATCCTCAACCTCGCAACCCCCAGCATCGACAGCGCCGTCCAGCATTAACGGAGGCGGTACGGAGGCTCCGAATGGCGCCCCCAGTCCGGGCGAGTCAGGCTCGCACGGAATATATGGCCCGAACGAGACGTACATTGCGTCGGCGCTGGCCGTCCTACCGTCACTGCCTGGGCAGGCCATGCTTATAACGATGGCGGGGATGGTCCTCGGGGCGGGAATGGTCTTTGTCTAAGCTGAGATGGACTTGATGTTGCCTGACGAGTGATGGAACGTACTTTCATTTGGGACTACATTGCATTCATGGACGCTAGATTTGGCTGCGGACAAGCTGTTACATGTTACGCTACGTGTGCTGGCTACTCGCCGGAACGACACATGGATAATACTCTCACATCATGTTCATCTATCCATCCGCCAAATGAACTCTCCGTAGTACTACTGCTTTTGTATACGATCTAATGGCATCTGTCGCTCGTTCCGGCTGTTGTTTGTCTTCGGGCTCCCGCGTCTGCCTTCGAGAGAACGACCGGCATGGAATGGAGCTTGTTACCATCCCTACGAATCGGATTCCGTCCCAACCTCGCCCGACTGTCATCCAGCCTGCGCAGAGCACCGCGGCGTCCATTATTCAGGTCCTTCTGCACAAACAAGGCCACCCAGAGTTCAAATAGAAGAAGCCCAGTTAAGCTTCGCCTCATGTCCTCTTCTCTCGAAGGCGCTCTTGACCCTCCGGCCAAGAAACAGAAGATGGAGGAGACTCGCAAAGTATGTCGGCAGATCGACGTGATCTGACAGCCTAATGAATACGCGGCAGGTCATTGGCACGCACAACGGGACGTTCCATTGCGACGAGGCCCTTGCCGTGTACTTGTTGAAGAGGACCAAGACATACGGCAATGCTGGTACGGACGCTGCGATCGCACATCGGCCTGTTACTGAGCTTTCTAGCATAGACCTCAAACGTACCAGAGACCCGGCTGTCCTAGACACTTGCTCGATCGTAGTCGATGTCGGTGGTGTGTACGACGAGAACAAGCAGCGTTTCGACCACCACCAGCGCGGTTTCCAGGAGGTGTTCGGGCATGGATACAACACGAAGCTGTCTTCTGCGGGCCTGGTTTACAAGTGAGTCTGCTCGAAAGTTACGCCTTGTGGCTTGCGATGCGATTGTTGTTCTGCTCAGGCACTTTGGCAAGGAGATCATTGCCAGCCGCGTTCATGCATCCCCGGAGGAAGAGAAAGTGCAGACACTCTGGCTCAAAGTGTACAAGGAGTACATCGAAGCCATTGATGCTATAGACAACGGGGTCAACCAGTACGACACGGAAAAGCAACCGAAGTATCGCATCCGGACGGACGTCTCGAGTAGAGTTGGGTTCCTGAACCCAGCCTGGAACGAGCCTTTCGACTCGAACACCGTCGATGTGAGTCGCTTATGCAGGGTTCTCATGTATGATATGCTTATAATGCTTCCAGGCCAGGTTCCTGCAGGCCTCTTCGCTTGTCGGAGAGGAATTCATCTCTCGCCTAGACTACTACGCCAACGCCTGGTTGCCCGCTCGCAACCTAGTGTCCGCGGCGATCCAGCAGGCCAGACAAGCCGACGTCTCCGCTGGCGGGAAGATCATCGTCTTCGATCAGTTCTTGCCGTGGAAGGAGCATCTCTCCGATCTCGAGGAGGAGCTCAAGATCCCCGAAAATTCCAAGCCCATCTACGTCCTCTACCCTGACGAGACGGCGAACAACTGGCGCGTGCAGGCCGTGCCCGTCAGGCCCGAGAGCTTCGACAGCCGCAAGGCGCTGCCGGAGGTCTGGCGCGGCCTCCGGGACGACGTGCTCTCTCAGAAGTCCGGCATTGACGGCTGCATCTTCATCCATGCCAGCGGGTTCATTGGAGGTACGTTTCCAACCTACATGATGCCCTCCCAGCTTACAGTCGGTGTGACAGGTAACAAGACGAAGGAAGGCGCACTACAGATGGCGAAGCTCGCTCTGGAGATGTGAAAGTTGTCTGCTGAAGTACAAGGGAGGTATGGGACCAAGAACAAGGAGCGTCCACGAGAATGGACACTTACCGCATACTACTATGCGGGATGTTACGAAAAGTAACATACAGTACACATATAATGTGCACTCGTAGGCACCGGGGCTAAGCCCCGTAATGGTGGCTCGTCTCCAAAGTTTGGAGACGCGTTTCTTCAAATGTCGCTGTAAACCCGGGCCTGTGTGACTGCGAACAGTGAATGTCATACCATCTTGAGGGCTCAACACTGTAGTTTCAGCTAACGGCATGAACAAATCTAAGGAGGATGTTCGTGCACAGAGTCCGGGCCTGGGGGCCGCGGCCGCAAGCTGCCCGGAATTTGGGTTCATACGCTAGAAGTGGTTCGCTCTATTAGAGACGCCAAATTCCCCCAACTGATCGACAACCACCAACATCCATGTCTTCTCCGAGGGTTCCCAGAGTGATCTTGACGGCGAGTGCACCGTTCTGTGAAAGTTGTGGTAGTGAGTCGCTTATGGCCAAGCGCCCATCTTAATCGACCAGAACGACGATGGTCCTCCCGGACAAGACTCGCCATACATATTCGGATTGTACCGCCATCTGGCGAAGGATTTAGGTGCGTCGCTCCAAGAAGCCAAGCATGTCACATTTCTAAACGGTGCTGTCATAGGGTGGGATGTAAAGGTTGTCATCCCTAGCTCACAGAAGTCTTGGATAGGTGAGCATGTTGGCTAGATGCTCCTTTGGCGTGGCGAGTGCTGAGCAGGATTCAGGGAAGGCATATCATATACACGACGTGATCAATGGTCGCTTCTACTATCCAAGGGGATCTGGTTCGTATGCCGTAGTTTTGCAAGGAATGACCGACATAAATGACCCACCCCCTGGTAGATGGTGCGGGCGAGACCTCCGAGCAATCAAGGCCTCTACGCGACGGAGAAATTGCGGAGTGGATACTGCTAGATGGGGTAGCTATATGTTATCTGCGCAAAACATCAGAAGTGAAAGTGATAATTCCATTAGACCCCAGCAACGTGCGCGAACATAGCCCTCCACAACCTCTACCACGGGGACATAGATCTCGTCGTGCGTACCAATACTACTCAACAGCTCAATGCGAAATATACTCACGTCCCGTAAATCAGATTTCGGGCCCCAACTTCGGACGGAACAGCTCTTGTTCGTTCTTACATGTCAGCATCCTCTGACCCTCTCTCATTGTACATCCAGCCGCCTTTGCCCTGTCCTCAGGGACTATCGGTGCCGCTATGTCCGCAAGCCTCTCCCGCGTCCGCGCCATCGCGCTCTCCTACGGGACTGTCCTCCACCCGACCCCCGTGGAGTTCAACGAGCCCGCGCACATCCTCGGAGCCAAGATCATCCAGCACCTCTGGGACAACTGGGGGACCGACGCTGACGGCGGGCTGCGCAACGGCGAAGTCGACCTCTACAACGTCAACATCCCCATGGTGCAGGACCTCCTCAGCGAGGAGGGCCTCCGTATATGCTGGACGAACATTTGGCGCAACTCTTATGGACGCCTGTTCAAGGCGCATGAGGAGGAGCGAGCTGCGGAGGAGGCTGCACAGGCAATGCCGGCTGCTGTCCCGGACACCCCTGCGGATGGTCAAGGCGCACAGAGCTCTGGTGGCGTCAATGAGGTGGCAAAGCCGCAGGATGTGGGGAGGCTCTCGTTCAGATGGGCGCCGGACATGAGGGGCCTCATTGACCCGCAGTTGTCCACGTTACCGGTAGGAAGTGACGGATGGGCGATCAGGCAGGGGTGGGCCAGTGTCACACCTATACGGGCTAGCTTTGCGGAGCCTTTCTCTGAACCGGTGGTAGACATCGAAGAGAAAATCTGGAGGGTGAAGCTGTGACAGCGTAGTCCTGTATATTCCAGATGATGAGACGCGAGTCCAAAGTTCTTGAAATAGTTGTAGCAATCTGTCGTAGCAGTCTACATTGTTCGTGATAAATACATGTGTATAGGTCGTGAGTCGTTATTTTGCATCGTCCACGTAGATGGTGTTAAGGCTGCCCTCAGAGTGGGGGTTAGCGTGATTCTACACCATAGCCACCACAAGGAGACCCGTGATAGCAAGTAGGATTGTTGCCGGAAGCGCGGAATGAGTCGCATCGGAGGTCACACCGTATATAGCTTGCTGCCTGTACACCTCAAGGCTTCTGATCCTCCACGACGCGTTCTACAGGCGAACAATGAGAATGAAGCAGTGATGGCAGCAGCTGCGTACGCACGTTGAAGTTACTAGGGTCCATAATTCGCTGAGCGCACGTCCCCGGGCAACCCGACGTAGCGTAGTCATTACCTGCCCAATCACCTGCACCGCAAACATATGGTCATGCTTCGCTTGCCGCCTGTATCGAACCCAACTCACCGCAAAATGTGATATCTGACTCCCCGTAAATTGCAAGTCTGGCGTGCGGAGATTGTGAGAGACATACCGAAGATGATCGAATGGTTGATGAAGTTCGTGAGTGGGTCGCATGCATCGGGCATCAGATATGCAACGGGCTCCCCCCACGTCGATGGCGTCGGCTGTCCATTCGTCACGTCCTGCGGTACGGCAGCACGATAGAATGACCCTTTAAGAGCATAAGCGTTGTCATCCCCAACGAGACACTACAGTAACACCCACAGACACCGATACCCGAGACGTCCCACTTCATCGCGAAAACGCCGCCACCTTGTTGGTCGAATATGGGCCCGTACGATGCGCGACTCCACTCTGTTACCGCGCATCCAGAGTTGCTATTGTAGTTGTCGACGCAGTTGCAGATGAGGTTCGGCTCGTTATTTTGTTCCTACAGTCCGGCCGCTAGAATCAGCCCTCCTGTCCCGAGCCGCATCCAGTGAGTGATCGACGTACGACGATTGTTCCCGTGAAATTTGCGTTCTCCGTTAGGTTGCAGTCTGTGGGCGCACCCGGGGTTAGAGCCCGGTGTGAGCGGAGATGACCGTGTGAGCACGTACAAGGCCCAGTGTGCCATGTAACCTGGTTGTGTTCATTATCGTGTACGCCTTCGATGATGTCAATTTCACCGGTCTGACGCGGAAGAAGCGCGTTGAGGTCATCAGCCGACAAGCAAACGATGAGACGACTTACCCAGGGCCAGGTACCGCTACCCAGCGTCCACCACGCGGGCCAGACGCCTGCGTAGTCTGTGAGTCTCGAGAAGATTCTTCACATGTGCTGGACGTACCGCAACCCCATGGTGCCATATCGAGGTCGAGAATGAATAGACCTGTAGGTAACACTCGTTTCGCGGCTCGTGTGCTGTCCGGCCGTCGTCGTGCTTACCAGTGTTGTACTGTTTCTGACTGGAGATGCGGACACTACAGAGACATGTAGCACGGAGGCGAAGCATTGAGCAGGGAGCTCACCTGTTCCTATACTGGCCTTCCTGCAGCCATGTCGTATTGTCTCCCTTCATGACGACAATGCCATCCGACTCGACGTAGGCGAGACCTTCGGCGAACGCAGTTTCTTGGTCCGTGTAGCTGCGAACATCAGTAGGAAGCATGGCACATTTGGGAAGGACCTACTTGACAGTACCACTGCAGCTAGTCAGTCGGGCCTTTCATACCGAGGCACGAGATACGTACTGTGTCGGGTCTTCGCCAGTGTAGAATTTAAACGTACTACAGACATCAGTATCAGTGTCAAGAGTCCTGCGGGGAGGCAACTCACTCAAAGAACGTTGAGCCCTGGTATGTGTCCTCGAGAGTCCATACGAAGTTAGAGCCGTTCGGGAACGTCTGCACAGGGCTGCTCCGTTTCTCGAGGCGTTCGACGCGCGAAGCAAGCGCCGTGTTCGACAGTAGCAATAGCCATGCCAGACCTGCTCGATAGGTCGGAGAAGGGAGCCTTGAAGAGGCTGGAGTCCCTGCCTTCGGCCGCGCTGCGAAGGCCGTCGAGACCAGGGAGCCGAGGGCAAGAAGAAGCGCAGAGATCATGCAGCAATTGTTCAATACAGAGGCGAGGTTCTAGTTCAGATTCCGAGCGGGTGAAGAGGGGTTGGCGGACGTGAACTGCACGTTTATTAAGCTGCGCAAAAGCGACCCCGAGCGTCCAGCAGGTGTCCTATGGGCGTGCTATATAAGAACGGGTCAGCACATGTGTCCGGTGCAATGCTAGAGTCCGCTAGGCGTGGGCTACGACACGAGGCAGACGTGAGCACGAGGAGAAGCAGCACAGCCTTCAATATGCGTAGAGAAAGCAATCGTCACAGCAAGTCAACGGCGTGAACAGACCCTAGAGAGTTGGCGGCCTAGCGTAGGTCCTGCGCGCCCGGAAGCGTTCACAAAATGTTCGAAGCAGAGTTCAACCATTTCTGTGCTCGGCATAGTCCGGGCCGCTGCTACCGGCAACCGCTCACATATTGCACCTGTGGAAAGTAGTACAGAACAACGGGTAGATGCCGGAGGGTGTTCTGTGTTGACAATGTATGTATGCCAGGAATGCCGTACTTTGAACCAGCGGCGCGCGGAGACACGTCACATCGAACCCTAACGGCCGTGGCCAGATTCTCACCACACTCGGGTTGCTCACTCAGACTGCCGCTTCTGCCTTAGATGAAAGCCGATCGGCTGAACCAGTGCACGAAGTGAGAGTTCATCGAATCGCAACTCTTGGCAGTCGCGCGACATACATCCATACAAGCATGGGAAACATGAATGATATGCGTAGGAGACAGTGGCATGATAGAGAGAACAACGACGTGCAAGAGTTTACCGGTAACGGCGGAGACTGAGCGTGTTGTGCTTTTTCCAGGTAGACCAGCCCGGAGTGTGGTTGTGCAAATGGCCCTTGCCCAAGCCGCGGTTCTGGGGATATCATCAGCGAGTGGGCAAACATAGTTTTGACATAATGCGCATACCTTCTTGCCGATGCTGGTGAGACCGCGGGCCTCGCGACGCTTGTGCACGGGCTTCGTGATCCAGTTGATCCTCGGGTCGCGGCGGATCTATATTTTCGGTCAGAAAATAAGAGGCGTGACCCCATGGGATTGGTACGTACAGCCTTGTGGCTGGGGTCGACAAGGATGACCTCGTAGTACTTGTACACACCGTCCTGGTTGATCCAGTACGAGTTGAGCACACGAAGATTGCCGCAGCGCCTCCCGACACGTTCCTCCGCAACACTCTGCAGACCACGCTGGGGCTTGAGGTGGTTCACACCCTGACGGACGGGCTTGCCGTAGGTGGCACCTGGAGCACACAGGTAAGGCTGCCGAATTGAGTGACGGAAGAAGGAACGCACCCTTGGGGACGTGCTTCTTGCGGTTACCCCTCCTCACACGGACGCGGTAGACAACGTATCCTTGCTTGGCCTTGTAGCCAAGGCGGCGAGCCTTGTCAGGGCGAGACGGGCGCGAGGCGCGGTGGATGACGCTAAGCTGGCGATACTCCCAGCACCTGTATGTCGGGGTCAATTTTGGTTGCTCGCTAAGATCGGGAGCGCGATGTACACACCTCACACGGAGGAGGAAACGGAGGACATCCGACTGCTTTTTCTTGTACAGCTCACCAATGTACTTGTAAGCCCCCATGGCGAACTGTAGAAGAGCAAGAGGGTGTCAGCGTCTCTACACCCAAACCAAGTCCTAGTGTCATCCGGACGTCTCTTCAGCCATCCATCCCATTCCCTCCTAATTGGTGGCCCTTGCTGCCATCAAATACGCTGCTCGGGACGTCCTGTACACTGCAGCAGCATGGATGCGGGCTCACCTCTTGAGTCTTGAGGTTTTGAGGAGGGGTCGGGGCTGTTGATGATACTCTGCGAGGCGGCAAGCGCACCTCTATTGAGGGCGCACGTGGCGGAGACTCTCAGGTTAGGGTCACAACGCGACGCGACGCGTCTTAGCGCCTATATTTCATCTACTGAGTTAGCCGACCACGACTACCTGGTGCACTCGGCAGCTCCAACGTTGTCGTGCACTACCATGTCCACGTTCGAACACTCCTACGAATGTTCAAAATGCAGAAAACTTCTCAGCAAGGAAAGCATTAAGATGTGCGCAGGGGTAAACAGCTGCATTTCTTGTCCTGTCTCTTGCGTGCTGATGGAAATGAGTTGCACAGTGTAAGACAATGGGTTACTGCTCAAAAGAAGTACGTCACTGAGCTGGAGCTATTTCATCTTGGTCTGACTTTTATTATAGTGTCAAAGAGCAGATTGGTGAGTAGCTATCCAGGGTACAGGACCGGCAGCTCAGCCCCTCTACAGGAAAGAGCACAAGCCCAATTGCAGGGGTGCGCAAACAGGCGTACCGGCGCCGTCGCGGAATCCCGTCATCAAGGTGGCCGAGCGTATGGCTCAAGATCCCGAAATTATGTGTCACATCGACGGCATACTCATCCACACCTTGGACCTGTTCAACCACCCAGAGAACGCAGACAAGTACGCGGTGGCGATTGCCGCACACATCGAGTGGACGGACGTGTCTGCTGCGCGGGAGCGCATGATGGCCATGGCGGCGGGCAGAGAGCCGCCGCCGCTGCCCAAGAAGGTCCCGAAGCTGTTCCAGATCAGCAAGACCGCGCCGATAGAGAACAAGTCTGTCCCCGAGGGCTTGGACAAGAATAGGGAAGAGCAGAGGCGCCTGTTGCAGGAGCGGGGCTACATGAACGGCGCCTCAGAGCAGCCGGAGTATCTCGTCCGCGCGTTCTTGGTCCCTGAGAACAAGAGCCTGTCGACGTTCTACTTCACGCGTTACATTAATCAAGCTATGTTGGACGAGACGAAGACGTGGACGAAATACACCGATGGCGGGATGACGAAGACGAACGAACCTGCCGATGTTGAATATCTTATCGAGTCCGTCCCTTTCTCGAATCGTCGGCAAGCTTGAAGCTCACGCTATCCTTACAGGATGTTCGACCTGAGAGCACTCCAAGACCCGGAGTTCAACAAGATACTCACCATCGTACGTACTCGTAAGGTCTAGCTCCTTCCCAGTGTATCTGAACGGTGATGTCCATCAGATGGTTCCGCCGAACGAGAGATGAACATAACTACTACATACCAGTACACCTACTCACGATGATTCGCCCTGGTGCCACGCAAGGCTGGCCTAACGAATTGGAAGTGATCACGCATCTAGCAAGTTCATTGTGGATCGTTCATCCAACAGTCAGTATCACCGATTCTCAGCATCCAGTGTGAAGCTACCAATCGTTCGCACAGCTCAACACCCAGTCGCACGCACTTGTACAACAACACATTCGATGTTCAACATTATTAGTTGGTCGTAATAGTCATGATATGCTCTAGTGCTACACGTTTCAACGCTGTGTATAGATAATGAATTGCAGTTGTACATCCCACCGTATCCAGTCCGAGAGTCATGAAGGTCGTTATGTCGCGGGTACTCCCGCGCTGCCGCGCTCCTCCTTCGACCGCAACTTCATGTACGCCGTCCCGAGGAACAGCGCCCACGCGAAGAAGATCGCCATGGCCGACATCGCCGCGAAGGCCTCCCCGCGTCGAATGACGGATTTCGAGTTCCTGAGGTGCGAGGGTTGCTGTGGTGCGGGGTCGAGCGGCGCAATAACATAGCGGCTGTCACGGTGCGAGGAATGTCGAGAGTGATCGCGCAACAGAGGTACTCTCTGCACGTCGTCTGATGTTGATGCGAGGCAGCATGACTCTCCACGACTGCAGTCCCGCGCAGAATGCATGTTATCAACGCGCCAAACGGCAGCGGCCCGCTCCTTGCCCTTCGCTGTGGCCATAGCACGCTCGTCGTCATCCTCGGGTGCAACCTCACTCTGCACCGCAGACAATAGAGCGCTTTGCCTCCGGGAAGCAGCCTCTCGCCGTTTTCGGTCCAGCCAGGCAAGACCGAGGATGCCGATGAGCTGCACGACGTTGAGGAAGAGGAAGGCATTGAGAACAAGCTGAATATCTCTGCGGCTGTCGCCACGTGTGAGCTGTGTGAGCCCAAATTCCTTCTTCTTCGTGAAATCCAGGACTACCCCTGCGAGGGTTTGGAAGGCGGTCGAGCCAACTTGCTCCAGCTACAAAACGATGAAACAGTCAGCATATGCACTCAGTGACAAGAATGACGCTGCTTACCGCTTTATGGGCACCGAGCGTCGTGGACACATACTTGGCGGGTACAAGCCTGGGGACGATGACGACGAGAAGAACTAGCGTCATGATTAGCAATGTATCATCGTGGATAGAGAGGGAGCACTCACGAGGAGAGAATCCATGACCTGACGCGAAGGACACAATACCAAGCATAGGCGACTTCGTCCAGCTCGGAGGCAACGCAAGCCATGCGTAAGCCACCAGAGTAAGCATCGATGATGCAGTGAAGAGCTGCATGACAAAGCCATGGCGCTTGACGCGGTCGACGAGGAAGCCAGTCTAAAGCATTTCTCAGCAAACCGTGGTGCGGTCGATATGAACGATGACACATACGACTGGATACAATGCGACACTACCTGCTAGTAGGTACGATCCCTTAATACTGGCGTCACGCTCAGTAAGACCGTATCGCTTCTCAATAATGTTTCTGCATGACTGATCAGTATAAACTTGCCTACCAGCTCGATAGAACTCACGCAGCGAGGTGAGTAAAAGGCGCCCATATAGCACCACAGAGTACATTCAACCCAATGTAACTGACGCAACGGTTAGATCAGCAGGCAATCTCTGATATGACGGTAGACTTACGCCCAGAAGACATCGCCGAGCTTGGTGATGTCCCGAAGGTAGACCATACGCTTTTTGGCAACCTTCTTCAAGGCCTCGGACTCGGTGAGGCAGATCTGCGTATTCTCCGCCTCGTCACGGAGCTCCGACGCTTCAAGCTCCGTCCCCGATTCGCGGACGAGCCATTTAGACACGCAAACATAAATGATGTTGACGAAGAAGGAGATGGCAGTGAGGATGGTCGATGCATAGAACGGCGCATGAGGACCATAGCGTTCGGACAATGGGTATGATGTGCGCGCCGACACAAATGATGCGCCCTTGCCGGCGACGAGACCAAGAGCGAGAGACACACCGAGGCCATGCGACTTGAAGAAACGGACGATGATGGTCTCCTGTACCACTGCCAACGGACTCACACCGAGACCGTATACCCACATGCCGAAGGTCATCATACGGACACTGTCCGTAAGGTTACCGAAGAGCAGCAGCGCCTGGCCTACGTGCGGAGTTAGCACCGGGTCGGAGCGTGGATGAAGGTGAGGATGTGACGCACCGAGAAAGATGACACCAGTTGCGAGGATACTCGTGGTGGTCGTGCCGAGCCTACTAGCGAGCAGTCCACCGACCAACGGGGTCCATGTGCTGTTCAGGGAGAAGGCGGAGATGAGCAGAGAGAACTCGGTGTTGTTGGTGCCCATCTCGCGCGACAGACGGGACTTGAGGGGCCCGAGTATGTAGGAGGCGCTTGGGACAGTGATGAGTGACTATTCCACATGCAATGGCGAACACGACATACTAGTGACTGCCTATGCTGAGAGAACATGCGCATAGGAGAGCGATAGCACGGATGACATAGGCCCGGAGGGGAGAAGGTTGACCGTCGTTTGGTATGATGCGCACGGCAGATTCAAGCTCTTCGTCCGATGCGAGGGTATCCTCGTCCTCCGAGTCTTCGGCCCGACGAGGAGAGTCGGGTGTGTCAGAGTATCGGTGGGCGGCGTCGGACGATGCGCTGAAGCGCGACATGATGGGATGGGGAAGCTGGCGGGAGAGGGAGTCGGATTTATAGGGAGGCCAGCGTGGTGTGAGGGGAGAGGGAATAATCGGGTGGGGGGAAGGTCGAGGCGGATCTAGGTGAAGGAGCACTGAGCAGAGCTCGAAATGGGGACCGATCGGTGATATGATGGAGCAATTGCTCCTTATAAGAGATAGCTTCTCGTTCGGCTGAGTTGCCGGTTTCGCTGCTTATCTGATAATCCGACGGCCACCCATCTTTCGCTTAGCTGTAATCTAATCTAACTCTCTTACGGCCCCGAGCGCCAAACCGATCACTGGCAGGCAACTCAGTTTGGCCGTCTCTTTCCTCGCTGCTCAGGCTTCCAAGTCCGCCGCTCTCTCAAGGCGCTGCCTCCCAATTCCCTCCCCGCCATTCGCCTTCAAGACTCTCCCGGGCTCTGAACGACGCTTGGGTGAAACATCTGCGCAGGTCATGCTGTAAACACCTGGCTCAGCGTCGCCACTACGGGCACGCGAACCCAATCCATAAATCTCCGGACGCCTACTATGCACGATGCCGCTATCAACGCTGCCCTATTTCATCTGCTCTATTTCAGTGATCTTGGCAACGTACGCCTCCTGCCACGCCGAAGGTTTCCGCGACATCATGCGATCTTGCCAGTACACCCGCCTGATGATCTTCTCTGCGTCCCTTCCGTAGTAGTTGTGTCCACCTCGCGGGTGGTCGGGTGCGCGCGTCCGGTCTAACGCCTCCTTGTCAACGGTAAACACGCCGTGTTCTACTTCCGATTCCGGAACATGGAATAGTCGGTCGTGGTAATAGTACAGCGGCGTGCGTGTGAGGTGCCTATAACCCCAGCTGACCGGCGGGAGACATGGCACACCTATTTCAATTATCAGTGCGAACAGCGAAGCAGCACATTGCGCAGCCTGAGATACCATCATTCAGCCCCCTCACGCAGTAGTCCTTCACAGAAGCTTGGCCATTTGCGGCTTGGTACTTTGCGACCAATTCTTGCCAAAACTCAGATAGCGCGGCGTCCCCAAGCCTGGGACACCCAAAAGTAGCGATTGTCACCGTGGCACCAGGCGGTAGCGGACATGACCCTGCAAAAATGTCCATGGCGAAGAGGTAACCAAGGGCTCCTCCCATGCTGTGCCCCACGACCGCTAACTCCTCGACGTCATGTGTGGCCAGGCCCTTCTTGACACAATCGAAGGCCGCGCTCTTGCATCCTTCATACATCGCGTAGAAACCAGAGTGCACGTATCCGTCCGATAGGGGGTGACGCCGCTTTATCGAGTTAAGGTCGTGCAGCGTCTGCCAGATGGTAGCAGTGCCTGAAAAGCCGACGACAAGTTGCTTGGTCCCTGGACGATAAACCACTACACCAGGCACGCCAGAAACATCGGTGCCTCGGAAAGGTGACACTAGTATCGTGTTGCGCAATGCGTTGAACCCCTCGAACGGATATTTCGGTTGCAGGAACATCTCCAAGTTGTCGAAGAGAAAGTGTGCTTCGGGCGTGTGATATGCGACTAGGGCAAACTCGCCTAGGTCCTTGAGAAACGTAATGAGCTCGGGAGGTGCCAAATCCCCCGTCGTCAGGGTATGGGGAGATCGCGTGGCGAATAGTCGGGAAATGGCACGGAAGTTGACCAGCTTCTCCGAAGCATACATGTGCTTCTGGGCTGGAGTAAGCTCCTCTGCGACTTCCTTCGCTCCTGCGGACAACCATCCAAACAGCTTGAGCTGGCCCATGACGACCCCCTGATGAAGTTGTCCTGAGAGTGGGATGGCGCGAGGGACACTTGTCAGCGGAGATGGCGGCACGGTAGAGTCAGTCACTCACCTCAGATGACCTACTGGCACGTCCAAATCAACTCCTCAGAAGCAATGAGTGGGAAGTAACAAAGCTGTTTGCGGAGAGAAGGCTACAGTCGCGGCCACACGTCGCGGACGTTAAAATGCTATCGCATACGGTACGTACCATGTGCACTAATGACAGTGCAGTTGCCTGATGGGGTACAACGAGTCTCTGACCATCGCACGGGTCACGGTACCGGTCTCTGAACTTGTAGCGCTGGCTGCTCTCAATGCTTTTCATCCTTCGCCGTGGGTACATACGGTCGCCCGGCTCTGGCTCAGACACGCCAGTGCACTGACGATGTCGATGCATGTTAGTGATATATGAAGGCGGCGGCCGACGTAGCCCTTCTGCTTCTCTCGTCCACATTGTCCGAGTTTCTCCCTGATGACAACATGACGCATAGACTCGCGCGGAGGCCGCAGTGACGGTACGCCTTCTCCTTCCCCCGCTCCGCTTCACGGCACTCATTCTGACTGCGCAACATCAGATACCATGGCCTTGCAGTCTTCTTGACGGATGGGTCAGTGTATTTGACAGAAGGCGAGTCGTGTGCGTCATGAAGTGGCTTCGTCCGAGGACCGAGGACGTCACTGTCATCCAACTCTGCAGAGGATAAGTACTCACCCAGTCGAGCTACCGCACTATTGCTCTATTCCCAACCCCTCCCATTTCATGCTTTCAGCTGTATGCTCGCCCAGGTCACAACAGCCATCACTACTTTCTGCACTCAGGATCATATTATCACGGAGGGTACAATCGCGCTGGTAAGCGCCCACGCCAGCGCTGAGAGACTTACTGAAGTAGTTACGAAGCGACGTCTGCTTCGAAGCAGCGCAACCGCTCTCGTTCTATTGTGCTTCTATGTCGTTCGTGTTGAGGCGTGCAAAGCCTCGATCCTGCAATTTCCCCCGATGAACTGGACGCACCTCACATCCGTCCGCCACGGTACGGCAGCCGGTATCAGTCCCCCGGAGGCAGACCGCATCCATGAGTTGACATTACAAACAACTTGGAAGCTCCGCTAAGTTACGAAGATGGTGTGTTCCCCACATGCCGTAGCTGGGTTCGAATTTACTGACGTCTGGTAGCAGCGTTCTCTTCTCATGCTCGTGTGGCAACGTTGGCAGCGCTGCATCTTCCCGGGCTCAACTTGGGAGGGTCTTGATGGGCATCTGAACGGGACGTAGCGCTGTTCCATAACTCGCGCGTGTCGATTGGGAGCCTCTCTGCGACTTTCGGCCAGCAGCATACTTCTGTTGCCAACGTGCAGGACAGAACACTGACCATCGTCTGACGGATATCGAGGTCGGTCCTTCTACACTCTTCACAGTCCGTTCCACCTGACAGGGGCCCTCAGAGTCCGGTGATGTACCAGAAGGGAGCTTGACCGCTGTGGCGCTGGAGTTTTCGGGGCGGGGGCCTTCTCTGGAGCCTCATTGAGGCAGGTCGACCACACTCAATCTCATGATGGCAAGAGAAGCCGAGCCCATATGACATCTGGTGTGCCCCCGAAGGCGCAGATCGAAGTTGAGTCTATTTACATGCCATTTCCGCTGCACCGTGAGGGAGACGCCTGGGCGGGCAGGCCCAATCCGCATTTGCGCATTGGTGGTCGACGCCGTCTGGGCAGATCGAATGTATTCAGCGGAACCATTTCTCTAGGGCATCACTTGCTCCCCGGGCGGAGCGTGTGGCGTTGTCAGACGTGCTAGCCGTTGTATAGCGAAGGATATCGCGCTCGGACCGTCCACCGCTGTGAAGGCGTTGCACGGACGCGGGACGGCCCTTGGACGGTTCAACACCTCAAATGACTCCGCAGGTATGGGCGATTGTCCTCACTAGGATATAGGACGACGATCATGCCAGGCAACCATGCCACACCCATGCCCACCCACGGTCGTAGCTGCTGTGTCCAACGCGCACGCAGGTGT
The DNA here is from genome assembly GCA_000344655.2 of Fomitopsis schrenkii. NCBI lineage: Eukaryota > Fungi > Basidiomycota > Agaricomycetes > Polyporales > Fomitopsidaceae > Fomitopsis > Fomitopsis schrenkii. The sequence goes on from KE504127.1 coordinate 435,052, forward strand.
ATTCATCCGAGTGAGCTCCGTCCGCATTCCAAATGGCTGCTCGCTGACTGGCCCATCTCACGGACACTAGATCATGGCACCTGCAGAACAAGGTACTGACAATGTGGTGCCTAGTATCCATAAGGGTATCGTAACAGACATGGACTATCATAGCAGCAACCAACCAAACTCATGGGCAATGACTATCCTACACGAAGGTCCGTGAATCTCGTGCGTAACCCGGCTTTCTCTTCGAGATCCCTTGACGCAACCAGAGCAGCGTTGCGCCTAGCGTGATGCAGCACACTCCGAATTCTGCCCAACCGAGGGCTTCCACCGTGACTAGCTGTCGGCACCTGATTGCGGATGGAGATAGACTTAGCGCTATTGTCGAGCGCAAAGCAAGGCGATCCGGGACGAACCGCGTTATGGAGGCGCTCTTGTGGCAACTGCTGCTCACACGAGAGCTATACATTAGCCCGGCGCCGGAGCCCTAACAAGCGTAATACTCTCAGTCAATTGCGTTCTCGTGCGGCGAAGGTGTGGCTCACCCATAGCACTGAGGTGAGGAGCAGCCAGATGACTGAACTAGCGACGTTGGCGAGGAGGTGGATGCCACCGTCGAGCGCCCAGACGACGTATGCTCCAGCGAAGACGATGGTCCACGCCGCCATGAAGCAGGTTAGGATCAACCTATTGCGGGGCGCGTTCAGCTTTCAGCAACAAGGCCGCGGCGGGTTCGGGGAACGCACAGGGAATAGTACCCCGGGCTAGCCCAGGTATAGCTCTGACTGCCCGCGCTGATGAGGAACGCGGTGAGTCCGAGCTCCGTCATCGCTGTGAGCGTCATCACGGTGAAGAGATAGGGATGGGAAGCCCGAGAGCCTCGAGGTAGGAGACGGCGCCGTCGCAGCTTGGTGGCACTTAGGGGTGGGTACAGCGGTGGGATTGAGGACATGTTTGGAGGGCCCAGGACGATGGTCGCTGCGACGGAGGGGGTGGAAGGGGTTGTATACCTGAGGCGCATGCCTACTAGGTGCGATAGGCATGTTGAACAACATGCGGCGGCCACGCGTTCTCGAGACGACGATGACGGAGCTCTGCAGAGGCATATCCAGATACTCTAGTCAGTATAGAGAAGTTCACTGAAGCGGTGGCCTTGGTGTCCGTCCGCGCGACGTATGCATGCGGCGCCGCTACGTACAGTACATACAGAACGTCATGCCAATTGACTGATTGAAGCCCAACCGCGAGGCGCTGACTGTCGGGCGGTCGCTGCAATCTGCCGAGTACGGAGGTGTTATTTTTCACCCTAAGTATTGGCGTCCACATGAACAGAGAAGACATCCACCATGGATGGTTGCGTTCTCATGGTCGCGCGAGCCAGCGCAGTAACGAGGCAACGGCCGCGCGTGCCGCGTGAGGACGGGTGGCCACAGGATGCCGACGGCGAAGCGCGCCAGCTTCCTGATTTGACAGGAGGGTCGGGCATGATCGGAGGCAGGGTCACCTGAGTTGGCTGATCCCGGCATCCCAAGAATGAGCCGACGATTTCGGCGGGCGGCAGCGAAGGCATCGCCTGCAGTGAGCAGCTCAACCAAGTCCCATCCTCCCGTCGACGTCGTCCTCCTTCCTCTCCTCCTCGTCCCTGGCAGCGCACCCACCCACCCCGCAGTCGTAGTCGTCAGCGGGTCATTTCCGTTGCCTGTGATGAACGTCCTTCTGACTCCGTGATGACCGCGAAAAACCGTCAGATCGACCTTCCACCCATCCCGTCTCTACCTCCCATCCAGATGCCCGACGCGTCGCAATTCACATCTTCCTCTCAAGCTGCGAACCTCTACAACCTCCCAGCAACGCGCCGCCACCTATCCTCCCCTCAAACCGCCTCTCCGGACACGTTCATGACTGCGCAGACCTCTCACGATTCTGCTGTTACGCCTCCTATGGTCGACGAAGATTACTACGGCGCTCCCTCGCCAACATTCTCTCAGCCTCCCTCCCTTCGCAAATCCATCTCCGTCGATTCCTTCGTGAAGGCTAGGCAACAAGGGATGCAACCAGGGATACCCCCACCGACGCGAGCAACGCGCGGTAGTACGATGTCTACGAACCTCGCTCTGCCCCCGGATACCAGACAGCGCGTCCATACCCATTCGGTCCCTGCGCCCGTAGACTCTTCCCCTAGCTCCTCTCGCATGCCTTTGCGAGAGCGCGAAAAGACAACCGTTGCCCCCTACCCAACGCCTTCGCGAAGCCGCGGGAACAGCGTGAGTACAAATGCCGACGACCGTGAAGGCCCGAAGTTCTTCGACGAGTCCGACCTGGAGCGCTCCGAGGACTTGTCAAGGCGGGCACGGAAGAGCAAGACCATGTCGCGCCAATTCATGCCCCCGCCGGGAGAGCTCGGCCTCCCTTCGCGTCTGCAAAGCATGAACTCATATCCCAGCATCGGCACGTCCCATCCTCCAGCGCCTATCATGCCTGTACGAAGCAGTAGCTTGAGCCATCCAGTGGTCAAGCAGAAGCAAACCATGTCAGTCGATACCCGTATACCCTCGGTACGTGTCTCCCAGGCAGCCGGAGCATTACTGACCATCCACTCCCTCAGCATCCTGAGCACCTCCAGATCACCATTGTTGTTATGGGTGGCGCCGACTGCGGAAAGTCAACTGTGGTACAGAAGGGTCTCAAGGCTTACGGCTTATCTGAGCCTGTCGTTGCCACCATCCCCCCTGAAATGGGTGATGGAAAACCTGTCACTTGTATGTCCAATGATCGGATCTGGCCTTTGGCGCCGAATTCACTATCCTCTCAGGTTTTGAGCGAACGGGCAAACTCACATTTACTTCAAATGGCCCAGAATATATACTCAAAATTGTTGAGGTGGACACCTCGAAGTTGGACTTGTCCGGGACCGGATGCGATAGTTGGGTGGAGAGGCCTTCGGTCAACGGGGTAGTGGTGTGTTACGACAGCAGTCGTGAGGAGACGTTCAAGCACACTGTAGAAGGATTTCGTGAGTGCCGACCTACTGCAGCCAGCAAATCATTCTCAAATTTGCCAGGTGAATTCGCATTCCTGAAACTTCCCCTCATCGTGATGGCTTGCAAATCCGACCTTGAGAAGCGGGTAGATCCGACATATGCAACTCATGCTTTGGAGGAATTCGATGCCGGCCTTGTAGAAGTGTCAGTTGTGACACCCGCTGGGAAGGAGCGAGTCCGGTACGCCTTCGAGTGGCTATTGCGCGCCATTTACCACGAACTGCGTGAGTCCCCGAACTACCGAGATTATCTTAGTATCTCAGCGATCACTTCCAACAGAGGCGAAGGTACCTGGATCAGCGCGCAGTGAGCGCGATGGTTATCGCAACCCTGCATCGCCTTCCGTCCTGGGTGCTCTCACAGCTTCAGAGATCTCTAGGGCGTCTTCCGCCACACCCACCGCCGCCTCCGTTGGCGGTACCCAGCTAGTGACTTCATATTCCCAGACTCAACCATATAGGTCGCAGCCGGTAACACAGACGGAGACGCCTCCGCATTCGCAGCCGTCCTCGCACATGGGTACTCCATCACCTTCACATGCGTTCCGCTTTCCCTCACCCTCCGTCCCTCCCCCCTCACGAACACCGACGACGCCCACATCTCCCTCACGCGCTCGTTCCACTAGCGACTTGATATCCGAACACGAGAAATCCAAACGGGAAGAGCGGGAACAGCACTCCGCCGGGCGGAATGTGGCGCTTGGTTCGCCTATTGTACGGAGCAAGGGCTCACTAAACCCCATAGCCGGTGTAAACAACTCCCTGGACGCCGGTAACGCTCCAGATGATTCGCATGATGTGTCGAGGGACGTTTCTGTCAAGGAGTGAGTACCGGCCGATATACCTCTGTTAAGACACATCCCGCTCATTCAGTGGCGACTAGGCGAGCACCTCCATGGATGATGTTGGACGAGCTTCTGGACAAGCTCATGTTTATGGCAGTCAGTGACGATGGTATGCACGCGCCACATCGTTCGCTACAGTCGCTCATTCAATTATAGATCCCCTATTTGTTTCACACTTTCTTCTGACATACCGGCGATTTTCAAGTCCTCGTAGCGTACTCCTGGCGATGCAGAAACGGATGCGGGCTCTCGAACAACCTTCCGGCGACCCCATGTTCGCGTGCTATGCTCAACTACGGTACGTGTCGCCACTCGCCGGAAAATGTTCATCGAGATCCCTGATGATTCGTTCAAGGATCTGTCTGTTGTTGGAGAGGTGGATCTCAACATATCCGTCAGACTTCGCAGTGCCAGGAACAGCTGGGGCTTTGCGAGCCCTTATCAAGTCAACGCTCTCGAAGTCCTACCTCCTTCACTACGGAGCCCATTTCCTGCCGTTCCTAGAAAACATCCCGAACCTATGGGATCGGGACGCATCATGGGCCATCAAAGTGGATGAGGATAGCGACCAGTCATCATTGGTGTCAGAAGACGTTGATTTTGCAGTCGACGGCTCAGATTCGAAGAGTCTTCCGGAATTGCCCTCGCGCGCGCGGTCGCGCAACGGCAGCCTGCCTGTGCCTAGCCAAGTCTTGAGCACACGAGACCGCAAGTCTAGCCTGCCACTGGCTATGACCGCAAAGGCGCTGGGACTTGGCCCCTCGACGCTGCCGTCTAGCGTTCCTGAGAACGCACATGAGATGTCGCCAAGACAACTGTTGAAGCGCCTGCAGAATATGAGCGAGGAGGTCCTCAAGGCTGACTTCACGCAAATTGCGGAATCAATCACGAGGATAGAGGCTCGATACTTTCTTCGAATCGAGGTAAGTCGGTGGCTATAGGTACCCTGAGTACCGTATTGATCGTGTCCTGTCTAGCCACGGCATTGGTTGCAACACGTCTTCACACCAGGCAAGAAAGACCCAGAGCTCGACCCTATCGCTCAGTACAATCAGGTGTCAAATCGGCTTGCTGATTGGTGAGTCACTCGCTGCGCCGGGTGCACTCGAATGGGCGGTCTTACCAATCGCTCTCAGGGTTGTCTCGTTGATATTGTGTCATGACAAACCGCGAAAGCGTGCCACGCAGATCGAAAAGTTTGTGCAGGTTGCGGAGGTCCTTCGCGTCCAGCACAATTATTCAGCGTTGCGCGCCTTCGTCGCTGGTATCAACAGCGCGACGTTCGAGGGTGACCTTGCCCTGGAGATTTTCCAGACAAGGACCCCAGATCAGTGGAAGCGATTCCAGTCCTATGACCATCTCTTGCAATCCGTGCGTTCCCATCAGAAGTACAGAATGGCTTTGCGGAATTCGAAGGGCGCATGTATTCCTGCACTGTGAGTTCATTTACCAAGCTCGGTATGGTGCTGTTACAATTGATATTATTCGTAGGGAGATCCACTTGTCCGACTTGATCCGCGCACACGAAGGCAATCCGGACTACCAGGATGACCCATCCAAGATCCATTGGGCCAAGTTTAACATGATGGCACGGTTCATAGACGTGATCACGCAGTGCCAGGACGGCTGTCGTGCGTCAGAGCAGTTCCGCGACGTAGAGAAGCTTAGGCTCCAGGAGCCATGGTTTTTACGGTGGGAGAGTGAACCGATGATGAGTCTAGAGGTCAGTTGGGCCCTGTTGTTCATTCCTGCTAGAAGTTTCTGACCGTGAGCAATATACCACACAGATGCAGCGATCTCGAATAACACCGCCCGACACGGATGGGCTGTACGAGCCCAACCGGCCTCATCATCAATCCAGGGATGCGGCCGCTATACGCAGGATCTTCTTCTGGTGATCTATCTTGTTGTCACTCGCATGCTCTCACGACTCTATCACTACCCGCCTGTCTCTGCTTGCTGTGGCTGCATGATATATATTGTACTGACGCGGATTTGTACTACCCATTGTCTCAAGCCGCTATGTTCCTACGTACATAGTTACCGTTTACTTTATGTGTTTATCTTTGCCTCGCCTGTTGATGTGGACGCAATCTGCAACATTCGTGTCTATCTCGACTACCTCCGGCTGCTGCAGAACAGCAGAATCATCAAGGCGTGCGGACTGGTTCCCTTGCTTGTGAGACCTGTAAGACTATGAGGTCGTAACGGTATGGTACATGATTCTATGTTTGGCCGTCAAGGATGGCTTGTACATTGTTGGCTCAGCCGTTCTTCTCGATCTCATGCCACAAGTTGTTGTATTCGAGTCGCATACGTTGACCAGTCACTACATGCAGTACATAACCATGACCTCCTTGACTCCCGGTAGTCGCGACCATCGCGACCACACTCAGCGGTCGAAGGTCAGCTGAGTGCTATCTCACTGGTTGATTGTCATGTCCGGCGTATTTCGAGCCTCCTCCTACGAGCTCAGCACGAGCTCATGAAGGGGGACATAAGCATTCTATGAACTGCCACATTGCCATATGCGTTGTTCGAGTCGAAACGGACGATCACCGATTCTTTTGGTGCCCGATCGTATCCCGATCGACTTGATCGCTCGCTTTTGATCCGCATACACGTGGTTTTGAGGAGACAAATCTGAGATCCGTGAAATTTCGCTCAATCAACAACCGGCGCTTGTTTCCGCATAACGCCCGCTCTCCCATTGCGCACAGGCTGCAGTCCTCGTCGCGCACTCTTCGGTGTTACCCCCAGCAAGCATCATGGCGGTCCAAGATGATTTTGTCTTGACTATTGACTCGGACACGGAGGACGCACCCCAACCTTCGTCAGGCAAGACGGGAAAGCCTGCCGCACCTGTAGATGATGCGCAACTAAATCCTGACTTCGTGTTTGATCTCACTGGGGACCCGTACGATGAATTCTTGGGTTTCTCGATTGACGTCGATGACCTTGTCAAAACTGGCTCAAAACCTGTCCGTCTCTTTTTCGCCTCGCGCGCAGCGCTACCGCTCATGTAATCATAGACACCCATTTCCGTGGACGACATCATCGAGAGACGCAAACTGAAGAAGTCTCAAGCAGCCAAACGGAAACGCGACGCGACGCCAGACGAAGATGATAGCGAAGGCCTAGTAGGCGAAGACATATCAGATAGCAGTGACGCAGGGAGCGAGGATGATGAAGACGAGTTTGTTGGGCTCGAGGGCAGCGAGGACGAAGAGGACCCGCTGGCAACGTCCGACGAAGACGGCGAATCTTCCGGAGAGGAGGGCGAGAAGTCACAGGATAGAAGCGAGGATGAAGAAATGGAGTCTTCGTCGGGCAGCGACTCTGAGGACGAGACACAGGCGGAGAAGGAGCGGAAGGCTGCCTTCTTCGCTCCGGAGAGCGAGAAGGTCGCATCAGACGAGAACGCATCCTTCCTGTCCATGAACCTCTCTCGTCCCATCATCAAGTCTATCACGGCGCTCGGATTCCAAAAACCTACGCCCATTCAAGCTGCCACCATTCCGGTCGCTCTTCTGGGCAAGGACGTCGTCGGCAATGCTGTCACTGGTTCTGGAAAGACGGCCGCGTTCATCATCCCGATGCTTGAGCGGCTCATGTACCGTGAGCGCGGGAAGAATGCTGCTGCAACTAGGTGTCTCGTCTTGGTTCCGACACGAGAGCTGGGTGTACAGTGTCTCGAGGTGGGCAGGAAGTTGGCGGCGCACACTGACATCCGATTCTGTCTCATCGTAGGTACGCTAGTAAATGCCTTGTTGGCTGGTTCTCAATCCTGACGCGAACATGCTAGGTGGGCTGTCCCTAAAGGCTCAGGAAGCCGAGCTGCGGACGAGGCCTGACGTGCTCATCGCCACCCCTGGCCGTCTCATTGATCACCTGCGCAACTCGCCAACGTTCACGCTGGATGCGCTAGACATTCTGGTGCTCGACGAAGCAGACAGGATGCTGGAAGACGGCTTTGCGGACGAGCTCACGGAGATTATCACGTCCTGCCCGACCTCCCGGCAGACGATGTTATTCTCTGCGACGATGACCGACTCTGTGGACGAACTCGTACGTATGTCGCTCAATAAGCCCGTTCGTCTCTTCGTCGACCCGAAGCGCAGCACTGCGAGGGGGCTCATTCAAGAATTCGTCCGTGTACGCGCCGGCAAGGAGGCAGAGCGGTCGGCACTGCTCGTTGCGCTATGTAAACGCACGTTCAAGACAAAGTCGATTGTTTTCTTCCGGAGCAAGAAACTTGCGCACCAAATGCGCATCGTATTCAGTATTCTTGACATGAAATCTGAAGAGTTGCATGGAGACCTGAGTCAGGAACAGGTAATGTGATTTGTATTCAATCAGGCTGCGTATGCATTACTTACAGGCCTGGGCTAGCGTTTGAGAGCCTTGCAGCATTTCAGAGACGGCTCCGTGGACTATCTGATGGCTACCGACCTGGCTTCCCGAGGTCTAGATATCAAAGGCATCGAGACGGTCATCAATTATGATATGCCATCACAACTTGCCCAGTACCTACATCGCGTCGGACGAACAGCCCGAGCGGGGAAGAAGGGACGGTAGGTCATGTCCATACTGAAAAGAGATTATCCGTTGACGGGCTCAACACTAGCTCGGTCACGTTGGTCGGCGAGTCCGATCGCAAGATGCTCAAGGCGGCCATCAAGCATGCCGCGGCTGAAGACTCTGTCCGGCATCGTCAAGTACCCGCTGAGGCGGTCTCAAAATGGGCGACTAGGCTCGACGCGCTGAAGAAGGAAATAGCGGAGGTACTCCAGGAGGAGAAAGAAGAGAAGCAGGTGTGTGGTCTCGTCGAGGCGCAAGGTCCGAACCAGGCTGACATCGGGTAGCTCCGCCAAGCCGAAATGGAGCTGAAGAAAGGCCAGAACATGATCGAGCACGAAAAGGAGATCTACTCGAGACCGGCTAGGACATGGTTCCAATCGGAGAAGGAGAAAACGAAGGCACAAGGTGGTGTCACTCCAGGATGTCTACCCGCGAGCGCATGGAACTGACGGTTCATTGACAGCCCTGAGCAAGGAGCAGTACGAGACTGGTACTTCTGGTGCCTCGAAAACGGGCAAGGAGAAGAAAGCCGCTGATGACAAGGTACGTAACGAGCCCGAGCTGGATTCGCTCGCTGATCACTATCGCCGTCTCATGACAGCCCAAGCGAGACAAATACTCAGGTCTTTCCCGACGTGTCAAGCGTCGTAAGATGGCGATGGAGGAAGACGATGTCGGCGGGGAGAGCGGCGCTATCCGTGCTGCTGTGCGCTCCGCAAAGAAGTCAGCGAGACCCGCGAAGATTGGGGAGCCCGAGCGCCGACCGTCGGCCATCAGCAAGAAGAGAGAGAAAAACAAGGAGCGGAAATTGAGGGGAAAGGCCGCATCGCGCATTGGTGGCTCCTTTGACAAGGACCTTGGGCAAAGAAGGGCGAAGGAGGGCGTCAGGGCGAAAAAGGGCGATGTCATTGGTGGGATGGCGAAGAAGAAAGGAGGCAAGAGGAAGTCCAAGTAGATATCGCCTCAGTTCTGGGGCGTGCGATTATGACTGTTTGTCTTGCTGGAGTCGGCCAAAGGCTAGCCAACCTTGGAATGCCTTTCATTTCGAGGAACGCTCATGGGCGAATGCATCGCGGAAGCATTTCGACGGCCATCCATTGTGACATCAGAGCGTGACATAGAATGTTTGACTGTGTGACGGAACGCGTATGCGTGACAGGCCACCGCACGTCCGCCAGGGCCGCCACTGCTTGAGCCCGCTCAGGAATCCCGGCTACGATCTCCAACACCTACCTGCGTCCTCAGTGCTTCCTCGAGCAGTTTGCGCTCAGGCTTTGCACTCCTGGTTTCAAAAACTAAGGCCCCTCATTTGTATCTCTAGCGTTTCGTCAATAATGCAGGCCAACCCGTTTCTCTCTCTTGCAGTGGTTCAGCTGCCCCCAAATGCGCGTATATTACCCTCTTCATGGTGCCCAGATAAAGATCTACTGGTCGTGATTACACGACCTCGCACAAAGGACAGACTTAGCCTGTACAGAATGCAGGGCACGAAGGTGTGGGAAGTAGAGTTCGATGTCGACAGTCCGGACGAACAGGAGATAGTCGATGTTGCTTGGAGTCCCGATTGTGAGTCCACCCTCAGATACAAGCTTAGGGTAATACTAGAGCTCTAGCCAGGTCAGACTATTGCAGTAGCGCACAAACCGCCACGAGTGACTTTGCATTCAATTCAGGACGGCCACCCTGAACGAGTCATACCCGTCGCAATTACTCACGACCCCATCACACCGACAAGAAGAATTGCACCCTCGAGAATATGGTGGTTCATGCAGGAGAAGAAGGAGAGCACAAGCGACATCCCAGACATTTTCAAGAGGGGCTTTGATATAGTCAGTAGTGCTACACTCTTTGCCATGGCCGCACATTTGACTGCTGGTAGACGGGCTCTGCACACTCGATCCTGAAAGGCCAGCCCCTGCTCGACCCGTTGCTGGACGACTCGCAGCCACTCACGTAGGTGTTTGCCAAGTCCCACTCTCAAAATGGCACTCAATCACACCAGTGCTACGGACCTGTTTGCGTTCAAGCAGAAGCCGGCACGCGGTATCGCCTCGAATCAACCGGCGGTCATCGCGTCATGGCCGACCTTACCCTCCGATCTCCTCGCCGCCTCAATACAGTCGGCGAAGCTCGGCGCCCAGCGGCCGCGGCCGGGCGAAGACCTCGACGAAGCAGACCTAACGAATATGGATAGCGTCTTAGCGGTCGCTGATGATGCTGGTCACCTGCATTGCTTCCTAGATGGTAGCTACCCGCTGGGAATCATCGCTTCTATGGCACCATGCATCGCCTCGATGTCTCTAGCAAAGGACAACGACCTGCTCTTTGCCCACCCGCGATTCACCGACCCGAAGATGACCTCACTGCGGCCGGCAGTCATACATCTCCCCTACCTCCGGCGAAGAGCGCTACGTGACGTCGCGAGGGTGTCATCGTCGGTCCGTGAGCTTGTGTGGTACGCAATGCGGGTGATCAAGGACATGCGGGCCGCATGGTTCGGTGGGGAAGCTCAGAGCGGCGCGCGTGAGCTTGGGCCCAAGTGGATCCGGGCGTTAGAAACGCGGATGAAGGATGAGTTCGGCCGTAGGTATATTCTGGGATACGATGCTCTTGCTGCGAACTCATCAATTGGATGCTTCAGAGGACGAGCCATATGCTATGCTTGACCTGACGAACCTCCTTGCAACCGGGCGTGCGTCGGAACCACTTGCTGACTTCCTCGGCAGTGGCGAACAGATGACTGAAAGGGTACTGTCTATTACAGTCATTCACACTTCCTGATAAGTCTGACGCTGCAATGACAGGGCATGCAAAAGTGGGAGCAGTCCATGATCGAGTCCCTGGTCATGCTTCGTGACTATTCCGAGAAGCGAGTAGCCCCCGCGTGCCAACGGCTGCATTTGCTTCTAGAGGAAGTTTACGGCTGGTCTCTCCTGTGAGTTCCGTCGTCCCTGCGTCGCGACAGCGCGTGACCTCGCTCTAGCCCACAATATCAACTCTACGGAATCAACACGGTGCAAGTCACTGCGTGCATGGATCTGGCGGGCCGGGCTGTACTCTTGGCCGGATGGCTCGCGGCCACAGCGCGCAGAGAGCTAGTCCGCTTCACTGAATTCATGTTCTGGCTTCGATACGGTGTGTGATGCGTTCAGCCGCCTATCGTCAGAGTCCTTGATGTGTTGCAGAAACGACCCGCCTGAACACCTCGGGTGAAGGTCATAATCATCCACCAGCCCCGAGACACGATATCCTGGAGGTCAACGACTACCTGATGTCGGGCCTAGTAGTCAGCCCGATCGACAGGTGGTTCATGGGCCCTGTGCCTCAGTTCTCGCCGCACGATCTCGGGGTGCCGGGAGATTGGACAGATATGAAGAGCACAGCGCAGCGAGCCCGAAGGGTGCTGAAAGAACCTCGATTATGCGCCTGGCAATATGTGAGTTCTTTTGAACCGGCATCGTGGTCGCCACTCACGCTGTTGGCGCGTGGCCGAATAGAACATCAAGCAAAAGGACCTGTCGCACCTGGACCGTAATTTAGACTCGCTGGTTCAGGAGTTAGCGACGCGCGCACACCGGATATTCTTCGAGGCGGCCAACGCGACAGCGCGCTCGGCGGTCTTGCGCTCGAAGGTGAACGTCAACCCCGATTACTTTGCGGAAAACACGACGCTGCTGCGTGCTGTGGAATCGAATTCTTCCGCGTTGATACGGGAACGCACTGTGCTAGAGCCGGGTCAGGTAAAGCTGAAACGTTTGTCGCCCTGTCACATGCTAAGCGACGGTGTAGGCCGCCAACTACACGCAGTTCTTGTTGATACAGCTACCCCGTGTTGCAGATCGCTCATACCGTAGGTCCACCGTGTATCTTGATAAGGGATCGTGCTCATCTCGGTTGTATCGGACGGGCTGTAGTATGCATTGCTCGGTTACATCACGGAACCGACACCATACAACGCCCAGTCGAGGCCGAGGTTGCTCTTATGGAGTGCTGTATCCCCGTGAATGACGCAAGCGAGACGAAGGTGCCCTTGGAGGTGCTGGACGCGGAGTTTTTCGACGACAGCGTCTTCATTATTGTCTACCGCGAAGCTATGCAACCCGGTGAGTTGACAGGTCCAAGGCCCACGAAGTCGTAGTGAGGCACTACTCATGATTTCACGCAGAATTCGCTTCCATTGCGACAGTCGGTTACGGAGATTTGATTTACACGCCAATTGAATTGACGGGTATGGCTGGGTATGCACGAGAAACGCTGATGCAGGAGGTGCTCAACCGATTGGAATGCGAGCAGGTATGTGCGCGGAGGCGATCTCGAGCCCACTGCGATGCGTGCGGGCAGCTCATCCTGTGACTTTGCATTTTGTAGCTAAGCTCAGAGGCCGCACCGCTCATCCAGACACGGCGCCTGACCGGCTGCAGAGAAGGGAAGGTGGCGCTGGCCGTGAATGGGCGGACGGGGAGGCGGGTAGCGTGCGTGCTGGATGTAGCCGGGGGAGGGCTGGAGATTGTGGACATTGAAGGGGAGGAGGAGGAGACGGAGGTGGAGGAGACGATGTCGAGAGCGGGGCGCGATGGGGGCTGATGGGAGTGGGGGGGAGCACGATGGGGAGGCATGTACGATAGGGAGGCGGGTGTACGGAATCAGAAAGATGGGGAGCCGGGGGCGGGGAATAGAGAATGGAGGGACGAAAGGGGCAGGCGGAGGACGCGTGGGGTCCCACGGGGCAGGGCGAGCGGAGGCGCTGGGAGCGGCTGAGAGGGACGAGCCGGGGCGGTGGATCAGACCTGCGCTTTCGAGCGTCGGCACCCGGCCCTGTCTCGAAAAATGCGGTTTAGGCTCGCTGATGGGAACCAGGATGAAGAAAGATCAACTATGGAAATTGGCGTGACTTTCCGCGGAAAATAGAATGCGTTACCGGGAGCAGGACGAGCGAGGACCCTTTCCTCGTGTCCTCCGCCGCCGCAAGTCGGCCATGTCATTTTATATCCCGCTCTGACTCAACCGTTGGTCAACCATCACGCTCACTGATGCCCCCGAGTCCTTCTCCTCCATCTAAGGCCTCCCCCGACGACAACGGCTCCCGCTTGTCGGAGGCCGCCCTACGAAAGAAGAAAAACGCTGATGCCCAAGCCGCCTTCCGCGCACGTCGCGCGAACTACATCGCTACCCTCGAGCAGACAGGTTCGACCTTGTCGGTTACATCCCTCCCGGATGCGTGTTCATCGCTCTTTTCTGCCATCTAGTCACCAATCTCGAGACCGTCGTCCTCCAACTCCAGGACTCGTGCAAAGGTGCCAAGTCCGACAACGAGAACCTCCGCCGGGAGGTAGAGCGGTGGAAGCAGGCCACTCGCCACGCTGAGCGGACGGCACGGAAGTTATGGCAGGCGCAGCAGAGGGGCGGGATGATCGCCAACGGCCAGTCTCACGAATACAACTCTCTCCACGCCCAATCTGCCGTCGGGCCCCCGCCCATGTCCCCCGGGCTCATGGCCCACTACGGGGACAACGGTATGCGCTATCCGTCTAACGGCGATCAGTCGGTATCGCTCGGTGGCGCTTTCCAGCACGCCGGGATGGCGCAAGACGTGCAGCGTTCGCCGACGGGCTACTCGCAAGCTGTCGCCGCCGATGGGTCGAGCGATGGTCGTTCTCAACACATGGATTCACACCGGATGCACGGATACGACCGGTACTATGCCATGTCGAATGGTACGGGTCATGACGGAGGATGGCCGCACAATGGGCAGGCGAGCGTGTCACCCAGTGACGTCTTGGATAGCGGAAGCTCCTCACATTCGCCCAGCTACGTTGAGTCGCCCACGCTCACCTCCCCAGAACTTGCATATCCCCAATACATGGACGAGAAGACCGACATCCTCGACTCGCCTTCCTACGTCTTCAGCAACACTGACAGCCGATCGATCTCTCCCGCAATTTCAACCCCCACGTCTACTTCCTCCGCCTCATCCATCGCGAATGCACCGTTCCCGTTTACCTTTCAGAGCGAACCGATGATGCAGGATCGTACCGAGTTTGGCTACCGTCGAAGCGGCCCAGGTCCCCAGCTGACGCTTCACGGAGGAACCGCCGACATTACCGTGGCACCTCCACGTCGTGATGGTTCGCGATACGGAGTGGCTCCCCGCATCCCCAATCCTCTCACTGACCGCCCGATAACGCAAGCCCTCGCCGCCTACTCGCGTTCTGAGAATGGATCAGGTGGCAGGGACCGCGACAGCGACAATGAATCGAATTCATATGGCTACAGCAGATCGCGCGGACGGAGCGAGGCCCCGTCTGCGCACGGGTCGCGATCGCCCTCACCCATTCCCCCAGTATGTGGCACATTGGCTGTCATCAAGGCACAGGCATTCGGGGCTCTGCGGCGAACGCGCACGAAGGGCAAGAAGACGACTGAGTCGGCCGCGAGGGCGGCGGTGGAGGCCCTTGAAGCCCGAGGTATCGAAATGGGCATCGCCGTCGGGTCGAAGCGACCTCGCTTGCACGACGACAGCGATACACAGTCGTGAGTCACAGCCTAGATTCCGTCCCAACCCATGATATCCAAACATCTGTACGAATACCATACGCTCGCTCGCTCGCTCTTGGGACTCTGTAGATATGTCGCTCTCGACAGTGCTTTACTTATTGGCTATCGTGCTGCACATCTCCATTCCTGTAGTATAGTTGTTCATTGTGTAATATACGACCCCCATGAGATCAACCGAAATGCAATGTATGTAGTCCCGCGCTGACCGAGCCTGATAATCGCCCTCCGGATTGTTGATCTGCGGGACGGAATGCCCCGTGGGCCCAGGGTGCCGGTGCAAGGTCATTTCATTGAAAGGAGATGATCGTGTACTCATAGAGCACCGCATACATATGTGCACATACCAATCGGCATCCCATCGCTCTGATCGAGAACGGGGGAGGGCTCGCGGAGGCAACTTGGATTCATTCATTTCGCGAGCCGGCGGCAGCCCCAAGGTCGGGCACACCTTCGATTCATGAAGACAGGTCATAGTAGAGCCTACAACATAGGTCCGAATGACCCAGGTGTCCCCATAGTCTATGCCATGCGCCAACGCAGTACCCATAGCTGAAGCTGCAAGGTACCTCCATACGGGAGAGCGCCTGATGTGCTTCCGTGCGCTGACAACATGACTCTGCGGTCCGATTATCAGGAGGATCCATTCAGACCAGTCAGACGGTGGAGACACATGCGGCACATGGCACAAAGAGCAATAGTTGCCGAACAGACCCTGACAGTGGATTGCGACGCACTCGGCCCCATGAGAAAAATCTGAGCTGACCATGAGCTCACTGTCGGACTTCGCGACCACGGATGTGCACCGTAACGTAACTGCGTAGCAAGGACAATTCGAGGTATGTTCATTGCACCCCACTCGTAAACACACTACCGATCGCCAAGAGGAGCATGCATTGTACTCGGACGCTCGATCATTTGCTAGTTTGCCCCGCCCAGTCGGTTATGATGAGGAGCGCTCCGTAACTCCGACACCACGGGCGACAAGAGTCGCATGGCTTCACATAGGCTTCTCCGTTCTATTAACCCTGGGTACTGCCGGGTCCCAGGTTCCCCTGATCTCGCTAGAAGCCAGATGAGTTCACGCATGTCTAACGCTTCCGCATGATCGACATACTTCTTGTATTTCTGCGCCCACACGAGGACGCCGGGTGCCACGAAGGTGACGGCTGCGAACGCTGCCCCAACCACCCCGGTCGCCGTGCGCGATACCGAGTCTGCGGACACGATGGCCCACAGGCACAGTGCGAACGTGACGGACGTCTGCACAATAGCGGGCCCAGCCTGAAGCGTGGGTGTCAGCCGAGACGAATCTGACAGGGCTGAGAAAAAAAATTCGCATTACCTGGAGGCGTCGACGGAGCATCGGAAAGAGTGCAAACAGCTGCACTGAGATCAACATCAGGCCGAATACCGAAAGATCGCTGGGCAACCGAGACGCCAGAACGACCGACGATGATATGGCTGCATTCATCGACAAGACAGAGGTCAATCTGCAATCAGCCACACACATGATGAGGACGAAGACACCACATATGAAATGCTATGGCGGACGCCTGACCTTTCGCGGAGATGCGTGTCCAGCGGCATAGCGGTGTAATCTGCCAGAAGCGCGTTGAGAATAAACAGGCAGGCCGATATGGCCCAGATAGAGTCCGACGAAGTCGCCGCTGTCAGCGTCCGTAGCACGGGCGAGACCGACATGAGGGCCAAAAACACCAATATCGAAGACTTGACAACCTTCGTGCCTAAAATACATTTCAGTTGCGCAGCTACGCGGTAGCGGGAGTGCTGCACGCACGAGTAGTACTTGCGGGAACGCTGCGACACGCCTCTACGTTGCTGCAGCAGTCTAGGAACTCCCATACGGACCAGCCGGCTAGGAACGCGCCAATAGATGCCCATATGAGAGCGCGCGGGTCCAGACGACGCTCGTTGAGGTGCACAAAGATGGCGACAAATATGACTATGGATGCGAGATGCTGCGTGACAGCGAAGGAATACTGCACCAATGTCCAGTACGAGTACGGCCGGAAGTTGGCTATGTCACACGATGCAACGTCAGAATCACACGGATAGACAGAAAGACGTGGAGACGAACGGTTCTTGCTCAGAGATGATAGGAATGTCTTGGGAACATAGTTATCTGGGTATGGTTTCTTCTTCCACAGGACTCGCTCCCATTCGTCCTCGAAAGTCGATTCGGTCATGCATGTGGAGAAGAGCCTGCCGGCAGAGAGTACCCAAGAGAGCGATAGTACACCCAGCTCGCGGTCTACCAACTGAGCGTGGTGCCTGAGAGTTTGTGTGAGATCCAGCGTGAAGGTCAACTGCTGGGATCTTGGGCCTTGCAAACAGTGAGCATGGCTGCTGGTGGCACGTCGCAATGATTAGGCGCCTGAGTCGGTCCCACTTGATGCACGGTCATGTGAAAGTAGCTACACCACTGCTCTCAACGTATTGACGCAAAGTTTCCCGTTCGAGGCGTGCAGTACCTTAGAGGCGGAACATCCAACCAATACCAAGGAAGAGGTAGGAAATGTCCAATGGCTTGTATCCGGAACATGGCACTTGCGAGTGTACACGAGTCTGCAAGCAGTGGCACTGGCACCGTTCCCGTGGCGAGGCCTGGCAGCGGTGGCGGCGGCGGCGGCGGCGTTCTTGGGATGCGCTGATCACCACAAACGGAATTCAATCTTCACCTGAGGAGTACAGTTCAGAGTCCGGCGTTCAAAGGCGACGGTGCTGACACTGTGACAGCACACGCGCGTCGCAGGACCAAGCGTGTGGAAGGTGAGAGTGTGATTTAGCAAATCCCTAGCCTTGGTCAGTCGATGCCGTTAATCCGACCCTCCTGACATCAGCGCGCAGCTAGCACACGCGCAATGCGCGAGCGATACATGGACCCTATCATCGGTAGCAGAATATCCTCGAGGCAAGCCACATACCAAGAAGCCCGTCCTGAAACATGCGTTCATTGGCTCTCCCAACGACAACTGCAAGTGGGTGATGCCATCCTAGGATATTCAGTGGACAAGCGAGGCATGTTTCTCAGCCACTGACATGCCCTTTCCTTGAAATTGTGGTGGCCTAGGCGTATCCGATTCAGACGGGCGAACGGACTTCCATGGCTTGCGACATGGTGGTGCATTTCCTCGGGCGTCCCAGTGCATGTGCGACGTTCGATATCATATACAGGGTCCATGAGAAGATTACAGACCGTGGAGGACGCGAACAACGATGCAGCAAACCGGGCAACAGATTTAGCAGGGAGGGGAGGATGAAGCAGTCTAGTCCCACTACAGATTGCGGTCAGCCTTCGAAGCCGGGGACAGAAATATCGCTACGCACCACAAGCCGCTCTTCTTGCGTGGCTTCTGGTACTCTCGGAGCTTTCTTGTTCGCTTCTAATTGTGCAGCGAGCTGCCCGCGATTGGGATTGGAAGACTGCGTCCCTCGCGATTGTTCCTGCCGTTCATGAAACGCAGATGAGCTCCCGCGAGCCGTACTCTTCACACCTAGATATGACGCACCGCTTGCCTCCGTCTCTCTGCCGCCTCCGCCGCTGCCGTGCGAGGATTTGGTCCGGGAGGGGGAGCTGAGTTGCCACTTGCACCCTGTACCGGCTCGTCTGCAAGCGTTCGTCCACCGAGAGCGTGCGCGGACTTCGAACAGAGTGAGCCCATATCGTAATGTTCTTCCTGAGATTAAAGCCGCGTGCAAAGATATAGTATCGAGAGCGTCGAGGCCCGCCAGCGGGTGCTGAGCTGTCGAAGCTGAGGAGACTCCCAGGGCGAGGGTCAGAGAGCTTACACAGGCCTCTTGGCGCTAAGCGTGACTTGGCTATGCACCGGCAGTAAGCTTACCAGTGCCACGGTACCGAATATCAAGTACCACCGACGGGACCGACAGAGACAGCGAGCAAGGTGTCAAAGTCAACACTGAAGCTACATGCTTCTGGCTTGTGAGGGAGGGTAGTACACTCGACAGCTCTGCTGAACGTTGGGCTATACGCTATTGTTTTACAAATCGCATACAGCAATATCCTTACGAAATCTACGATATTCTAGGGGAGAGTAGACTCACTAAGGTTGCACAATAAATACAGCCGCGCAAATAGGGCACGAGCGATATGGACTAGGAGCCCACCGAACGAAGGATGATAGACGAAGTCAATACGTGTGAGGGCTGTCTGCCACGGTCGTATACTCCTGCCGTTGTGCACTCTGGCGGTTGCGATTCCAAAGTTCGCGCACTCGGTTGCTGAGTTCCCACCTGATGTCTTCAGGTTGCCGCTGAGGAACCCAAGCCTTTGCACCCACCGTCAACAATGCACAGGTGCAGGAATCATTGGCCGAGAACTGCGTACCTCCCACCATCTCCTGCCGGTACTCCACGTCAAGCTTGTGTCAAACCCAGCCTTAACCATCCTGGCCTTGACACCCGCGCCTAGGAGGAGACCAAAGACGGTCAGAAGGAAGATCGTTACGACGAGTTGGTCTCGGGGGGAATCTCGCTCTAAAAGAGGCGACAGGGATATCTCAGGATGGTGTTCAGAAGCAAGGGCTGCTAGTGCTTACGGAAACATCTCGCTTCGACGTCGCCCTCCTTTCCGGTAGCTGTGTCAGGGTTTGCCGTGCCGAGCTTCGCGTTGGCACATATGGCCAAGTTCTGATTCAAACACCACTGCTTCGTGCATGTCAGGCACGGCTGCTTTGGGTTATCTGGAATCTGCATGTGCAGAATGGTGTAATTCTGGAAGCAGATGCCTGGACATCGAGTTCAGATGCACTCGCACGAACTCAATATAGGTTGTGGACATACATTTGCAGAAGTCCGTAGCCTCCCATTTATGGCCCAAGATAGCGTTTACGGACACCTAGGGGCTGCATTGTGACACCATGTCTTCAATAAAATCTGGAGAGGAAATGACGGCTTACCGCAGAGTAGCAAAGGGACAGGAGGATGTACAGCCGACAGGACGCCCGCATGGTGGGCGTAGCAGGATGAGCCGCGACGCGCTTGTCACGCTCGTGCGACGCGTCCTCCCGCTCTGCCTCAAGCCTCCACCTCGGCGCAGTCCATTCTTGTCTCCGTCACACTCTTTTCTTGCCATAGCTTCCAGGGCACAATAAGCTGAGACTGCTGAGCCATGTCCGCCGAGTTCGAGGACGTTCTCACAAACCAACCGGTCGTAATTGACAATGTCAGTGCTCCAGTGGCCATTCATGCTCGTCCAACTTGGCCGTCGGGACTGACACGGCTCGTCCTGCACAGGGCTCGGGCACGATAAAGGCGGGATTCGCAGGTCAAGATCATCCGAAATGTTTCTTTCCGTCTTTGTGCGTCTTCACGGTTAGGGCCATCCCCCGACCGACCCGTATGGACCGCTCACTGCCCATTCCATGCCCTCTCGCACAGTGTTGGTCGGCCAAAGCACATACGTGTGATGGCGGGTGCCCTGGAAGGGGATGTATTCATAGGAAGGAAGGCGCAGGAGTTCCGAGGACTCCTCAAGATCAAGTATCCTATGGAACATGGAATCGTTACGGACTGGGACGACATGGAGCGGATATGGAGTTGGGTATACGCTGAAGAGCTTGGCACGTTGAGTGAAGAAGTGCGTCCGTCTTCTCTGTCTTGAAAAGGGCTAATTCACCGCCTCTTCTGCAGCACCCGGTACTACTCACAGAGGCACCGCTAAACCCGCGACATAATCGCGATGTTGCCGCGCAAATATTCTTCGATACGTTCAATGTTCCGGCCCTCTTCATCTCTGTACAAGCTGTACTCTCATTGTGAGTACACGCGTATCGTTGTGTTGTCCTGTACCCAGTACGACGCGTCGGGTCCCAGGTATTCCTCAGGACGGACAACTGGAATCGTCCTTGACTCTGGCGACGGTGTCACGCATGCGGTCCCCGTATTCGAAGGTTTCTCTATGCCCCACGCCATTCGGCGAGTGGATGTAGCTGGCAGGTACGCGATGGAGTTCACATGTATTCTCCAGTACTCATAGACCAGTACAGAGACGTGACGGATCACCTCCAACTACTTCTGCGGAAGTCCGGTCATCATCTGCACACTACAGCAGAGCGCGAGGTCGTCAGGACTATCAAGGAGAAATGCTGCTATGTGGCGTTGAATCCGGCTAAGGAAGAAAAGGATTCTCTGGGCCGCAACGAAGAATTTCGGTTACCCGATGGAAACACAGTTCAGGTACACCCCTTACCACTCGTCCGCGAGCTTGCGTTTCATGTCCTCCCGCTTAGCTTGGTCCGGAGCGTTTCCGCGCACCGGAAATCCTCTTCAATCCAGAGCTGATTGGCCAGGAGTATGCCGGCGTACATCAAGTGGTAGTCGATGCCATCAATAGGGTAGACCTTGACCTCCGCAAGAGCTTGTTCTCGAATATCGTCCTCAGTGGTGGCAGCACGCTATGTCGCGGTACATGCTCTGCACCTGACTGTTCGATACCAAGCTCAATGTTGTCACAGGTTTTGGTGACCGCCTCTTGAACGAGGTCAAGAAGCTCGCGTTGAAAGACGTGAAGATCAAAATCTACGCCCCTCCAGAACGCAAGTACTCGACGTGGATTGGTGGTTCCATTTTGGCAGGTCTCAACACGTTCAAGAAGGTTTGCTACGTCTGCATTTTCAGTTGTGAGGGTCACTGAAGATGATGCGCGCAGATGTGGGTGTCGGCGGAAGAGTACCAAGAAGATCCCGACATTATACATAAGAAACTGGGTTTCTAGGTCTCTTTCCTGTTGCTTTCGGTTCTGTGCTGTCCAGTCGTAGCCATATCCTATGTCCTTATATGATACCCCTCATGTAATCTTCTGCCTCTCCTACCGGCAACTGTGACATACATCCGTGGCGCAACAGTTATGTTTGTGTTGGCAACTGCACCCATCGTACCAATTAGGAGGCCGTCACAGCTGGAGGCATGTATGCCCAGTTTATGCCATGAAATCCGCATGCGCATAATATTCATGAGGGAGGAGAAAGCGGGCATACGCAGTAGGATACAGACGCAGAGTGTTTTGCGGAAGGTGGCCGACAGTGCAATGCAGTGATGACGAGAGCATGAATAAGGTACACCGCGCACAACCCTTACTTGCCCTTCTTCGGAGGCTCCGCCGCCTTCGCCTTCTTCGTGCCGCGGAGCTGGAGACAAAGCCCAGTGAGTCCAGGCGAAAACTGGATGAGAGGCCACCTTTACCTTCTTTGCACGGTTCTTCCGCTCCTTCCGCAGCTTACGGTTGGTCTTGGGTGGTGCGGTCTGCAGACCAAGCTACGCACAAGAGTATGAGCTACAAGTAATGAGTGACACAAGCGGCGGACGTACTCGAATCAATCGGTGCTTGGGCTCGAACTTCCGTTGCGACGCCTCGTCGTCGTAGATGAGGGCGAAGCCGGTGCTGCGTCCACCACCGAAGGCAGTCCGGAAGCCGAAGGGCACGACGCGTGCCTTTTCAGACTTGTACAACTTCGCGAGCTGCTCCGCGAGCTCAGCTTTGGGGACGTTTGCGCGCGACGGGTGGAGGACATCCACGACGAACTGGCGGCGGGCCAGTAGCCGGTTGGTGATGAACTTGCGCGTCCGGATGGTGATGGGTGCTGCTGTGTCGGCCTGCATGGGTGTGGCAAAGAGAACGGTCAGTCGGACGAGCTCTTCAGGCATGCCCAGACGTGTACATCCGATCCACAGAACTTCAATCCACCTTTTCCTGCCCGTCTTTCCACCAATCCACACCATCCAGCACCTTGGCACACGTCCGGCAGCATGAAAGACGTCGTACTCACCATGATTAGTATCCCCGCCTTTTGTGAACCGTTACCTTGGTCGTCGACTGGCCCGATGAGTATGTCTGTGCGCTCTGCTCAAGGATCAAGCCAAATAGATGCAAATACCTCTTGTGGCTCAGCCGGCGCTTAGTTGAGCCCCTAGCAGACAGTCGTCACTGGTCAGCCGTTCCGCCTAATCTACCCCGCAGTGCACAGTACTACTCTCAGAGGTACCTGCGGCCTTATTTATTCTGTTTTCCATCTGACTCGTAACCCCTCCACTTGCTCTGCGCCCAACTACCACTATGAGCCGAACTAATCTCGCTGCCTCCTTTGCCCCCTATGTGAGCCCTGATCATGCGCTCTACGGCAATGCACTCATAAGTCTCGCAGCAACCACCGCCGGACGACCCGTCCTACGCCTCATCGTCTAGGCAGACTGCTAGATCATGGCTTCCGAGCCTGACCGCGCAGCAACCCATGTCCTACCAATCCGGCGGCGTGCCGACGTTTAACGCATCGCAAACCGGCGGAGACGACATTGAGGCGGAAGCAGCAAGTAGCATATGGGAGACACGATTTGGCATGCGAGTCGATATGCTCGCAACATCTGCATATATTCTTGGTCCTATCTCGGGTGTGTTGCGTCGTTCACCCTATCGCGCATGCACTAATATTCGGCGTACACTGTAGCACTCGTCGTTCTTATCCTTGAGACGTACAATGACTACGTCCGCTTTCATGGTACGTCCGTCGCTCCTATGCTCAACACAAGAACAGTGTGCATTGATCTTTGGATAGCATACCAATCGGCGTTGTTGACTGGGCCTTTGTCATTGCTACGCATAGTCGCAGCTCTACTCCAGTTTCCCTCTCAGTTGTGTACGCTGCTGACCCTCCTGCTAGTGATATCTTGTCTATACATGGCGTATGTCATGCCTCACAGTCATCGTGTGGACTACTCTCTGACTATGTCTATTACAGCTGGAGAGCATATATCGATGCAGCAAAGAATGGACTCGTGCGCTTCCAACTCCCATGGATTGGGCCAATGGCCGACCAATGGGTAGCCGAAGAGTAGACTGTTGATGCTATTGGGATACTGGGCACCACACATGGAGCGTGTTCAGCAACGTGACTTGACCGACCCATCACCCGCCTAGCTCGCCTAGTTCATGTGAGATAGATTGGTAGCGATGCATGCGACACGATGGCAAATGAGAATGATGATACACAACGATGCGAAACGTCAAGACAGAGTATACATTAGGGTTCGGCCTGGGTAATATAGTAATGTGGGGCAACGAGAGTCGTTGCACAGCCCTCCAAACCAATCGATCAGAGCGGGATACAGATATTCACAATCTCTATTCCAGCCGCGCATGCTGTTTGCGCAGCTTGCCCATCGAGTGCCTTGAGCATTGGGAGGATGCTCTCCAGGTCGTTCAGCACTCCATCGGTGACGTTCTCCGTCACGTCAAGAACCTCGTCGACGATGCATTTGATCTGGTACACGACTGTAGGCAAATCTGTCAGGGATGTGGGACGCCACGGAATTCTCACAACTCACTAGGACCGAGTATAGGACCGAGGCCAGGGATATCGTCCACCATCTCGTACGTATCGTTGAGAATATACTTGACTGAGTTGACTGTAGTCTTGAGTATCGTCTCAATATCGCTAGCCTGGTCGTAGTTCGCGAGTCCCTTGTCGGCAGCGAGCTCCCCGAGGACATTTTGGAAGCCCAGGAAGCTCTCGTGGAACCCAGTAACGGCGGTCGCGTACTGCTGGTCGAAGTCCGAGCTTCGCGCTGCCTCGGGCTGACCTGCTAGTTCGTCTGTGATCATAGATGAAATAATGCACAAGTGAAGATAAGCGATGTCCTACTGATCGTCTGTGCGTTCTGAGAGATCTGATTAGAGTAGCCGTTCAACATATCGAGGTTGCTGATAATGTCGCCTTGCCGCTTCTCAGGGGACGAAGAGGAAGGCATGGCGTCGTAGTCAGCGATGACGTGTTTGGTAATCCCAGACCGAGTATCATTGCCAACGTAGGAGAGATCGTCGTAGGCGCGAGCATTCAAGCTCGAGCGTTCGACTAGGTCCGTAGGGGTCTTCCAGGTTGGCATTGGAAGCGGAGACGCGACGGCAATTGGTGCAGTAAGCGTCACGCCGGCAATGGCAGCGAGACAAGCGGCTTGCAGAACGAGGCGGAACAGACGGTTGACGGAAGGCATGGCGAAACGTCCAGACGTTGCGACCTTGATGATATGCGAAGGCGAGAGCACACGACTGGCGCGGCTGAGACTAGAGTAGGGGAAAAAGAGTGATCACGGAGGTTTGGGACAAGGAGCGACGGGGGCATGTTCGAGTTGGAGGCAGTTTCTTATACAAGAGCGGGACGCGACTGAACCTTCTTTGACGCGTATGCAACTTGGGACATTCCCCAAGTCCTCATTGGTCCCCACCAACGCGTCACGATCACATGATTCGATCGAGTGCGACTCGAAGCCGAGGAGCGCCGGATCGTGCAAGCGCCGAGCGAGTAACACGTCGGTCGCGGCACGGCACGACAACTGGTCATCACGACAAGTAACTCCTCCATATCGCCGAATAATCCGGCGCGTAAGCGTGATGGCAACGGCAAACATTGACCCTCTAATGCGAAACATAGGATAAGCACCAACAACCACAACAGCAGGAACGCACAATCAGTATACTGCTACGAGCGTACGCAAGTATCCAAATGCCACATCGGTTGTCCAGAACAAAGCGCGTCCTACGTAGTAGACATGTCAGCCGACGAGGGTATCTAGAGAGAGTGGGGAGCAAGGATAGTGATGTAGAAGGATAGTGTGGAAGTTAAGAAGCTCTAAGTAGCATTGCGTTTAAATACCAATGTTCTGAAGGGGCATCCAACAGATCTCTTCGCGTTGGCATCGGTCATGCTCAGTTATAGCTGAGCGACGTGTTTAGAGCTTGAGGCATGACGCGCCGTCCACAGACAGCTTGTAGCCATGAGCGCAAGTGTAGACTGTTCGAGCTCATAAGTGAATGAAAACTGAGAGGATACGCAGATACGCACTAGCACAGCTGCCCCGTTCGCAACCAACGTTCCAGACACCCTCGATCTTGCTGCAGTCTTGACCTTCTCCAGTCGACGCGCAGCCGCCGCAAGACTCGAGCTCGGCATTAGGGTCAATGCACTCGAAGTCGCCAGTAGGGCCGGTGAGGCCGGGGATGGGGCAGGCGGTCATGGCATCCGGGCACGTAAGGATAGAGCGACGAGCCTTCTCAACAGCGCGCTTGTGCGCGTTGCCACGGCCGTGCGGATTGCCCGACGGGCCAGGCGAGGAGGGCGTGGTGGTAGTTCCACCGCCCGAGCAGCAAGACGACTGGCCTTCGTTCCAGGACCAGTTGACGCCACACTGAGGTGGGGGACTGGAGGGCTCCTGAGGGTGGCTCGGGAGACAGTATCCCTTGTCCTGGGCCCAGTACCAGCCGTTCGTAGGGCACTGGTTCACGCCCTGAGGGGGACTGGGCGGGTTAGAGACACCGCCATGGGGGGCGCAACAGTCCTTGATGTGGTAGCTGATCTAGTCAGCGAGAGTCCTGCCCATGACGCGTGGCAGGCTACTCACTAGAACTCGCCATCAGCGCACTGCTCAGTGGCAAAGGCGTAAGGCAGGGCGGCGGCGGCGGCGAGCAGAACGAGGCTGGTGAATCGGGCCATGCTAATGAACGTAGGGGAGCACTGCTACAAGGGAGGAGAGACGGGCGAAGAAAAGGATGGACACGGAAAGAGCGGACTCTTGAAAAGGACAGAATACAGGGCGCCACGGTACTTATATATGATGGCCTCGGTCGACCATGCCCTTGATGCCAGCGCTACCTCAGCATCGTGATTGGATCAGCCGCCAACATCTTCGCTAGGCCACTGGATCACACCGCCGCGCCGCTTCCGTACGTTTGGGTGCCAGGCTGCAAGCGTCCGCTTCGAACGTGGCCATGTCCATCCTGTGTCTACAAACTCGAAGGGTACAGCTTGCGCTACCGCACTTGTGTGGATGGCCAAGTTGCTGAAGACTGTACCTGATTGAGGGCCATTTCCGACGGCAGTCTCGCCGGCCCGGTAAAGGAAGACCCACCGAGCGTCTAGGCCTCTCCCGACCGACGGCGTCAACCTATCACCACGACTCATCAAGAAGCACCCCATCGCGGCGCCCTCCCACACCAGGCCGTCACCGATAACGCCCTGAAACGCTTGTACTGCCGACCCGTCGACAAAGAAGCAGCTCGAATATCGAATATTGACGACGAAACAAAGAAGCTGTACATTACATTCTCATTCTTCATGTCCTAACCATCCCAATTTACTGTACGACCTCTTGGACAGGAGGTGTCTCGCCGGTGTACCGTGTCAGAAGCGTGCGCCCTCAGGCTGTGGGCCGGACGTCAGAGACGGCAGGCAGAGAAACATCCGGGCACCTACCGCCAACCTCGTGTGCTTTCTGCAAGGCGCGAAGCGCAAAGAAACGCACGTCCTGGTCCGAGTCGTTCTTGAACGCCTCGAGCACAGGTAGTACTTTCTGCTGGATTATTTGGCGGCCTTCAGCGGAGCCTCCGAATGTAGTTGCGAAGACCTCCAGGGCTTTGGCAACGTTGAAGCGTATGTTGGGTATCGGGTCGTTGGCCAGGTGCAACAGATTGTCAAGAATCTCTGCCCGGACGATGTCAAGGGTCAAAGATGGGGCGATGACCTATCGGCGAGGCAGGGCTCGTCATCGCACGTCCGACTGAGAGGGAAATACCGAGCGCTTACAGTGATCGCCTGGACGGTTGTCATCCTGTATAGATAGTTGGGATGCTGTCCCATACCGACGACCTTCGGGACGATCTGAACCTTCGCCCACTCAACTCCGAATGCCTCGGTAAGCTTCTTTAGGTTAATGATGGCCGATTCCCGAATGCTGTATACATTGTCGCCGAGCCATGACATGCAGAGGTTACCGAGCTGCTCATCGAAGAAGGACTTGCCCAGTTGTTTCGCCAGAAGAGGAATGTACTCGATTATGGCTTGCCGCACACGCCACGACTTGTCTTCGGCCAGCTCGACGATGGCCGGAAGCAGGCTCTCCGACAAAAGCTCGATCCCGATCACTGATAGTGTCCGCTGAGCACCGGTATGCACAGAGGACAGACACGCCGACGTACCGGCGTTGACCTGGTCAAGCTTGCTGATGATATTCAGCCGGACTTCGGGGAACTCGTCCTTCAACAAGTGAAGGAAGAGAGGCAGAAGGTGCTCGATGGTGGAGTCTTTCCCGAGCAACGGGGCGAGGCCGCTGATCTGGTTGGCCAAGGCAGCACGGACATGTTGAGAGGTGTCTTGACAGAGGTCCCGCACGCATGGGACGATCCGATTCAAGATGACTTCCTTCTCGAGGAGCTTGGAGAAACCTGTCCCTAAATCAGAAAGCCATCCTACTGGGCATTATCATACATCACACACCTGGGATCTGTCCTGCCGCGGCAGTGCGGACCTCGGCTTCATTGTCCTTGAGCAGCTGTACGTAGTGCCCGATCAACTCTTCTCGGACAAGCTCTTGCCCCACGGCCTCCGCGAGCTGGTGGAAGTCAGTGACGGTTGCATGTATGCGCGGACAGCCACCGACCTCGTTGAAATGAGATGCCGACATGTACCGCACCCGCCAACTCTTATCCCCCACCGTCTGGCGTATCTGCTTCAGGAGATGCTCTTTCACCTCAACTGGTGAGAACGACTGTGCGATGGCGATGAGGTCCTCCACTGTCAGTAGACGAACCGAGTCTTGGTCGTCTAGCTGCAGTCTACGGTAGATCGCGAGGCCATCTCCAAGAACATGAGGTTTCGCGAACTTCTTGACCAAAGCCTTGTCGTCGTGAACAGACACCGTTAGAAGATGACGTACAGGACATGAAAAATGATGAACATACCCCAAGCCACTTCGCGGCTGCCCGACGCACCATAGGCGTGTCGTCGGTGCCCAGCGCCGCGAAGCTTCTCCGCAACTCATCCTGGAGCTGCGGGGGGACCTTGTCGTATATCGAGGGGAAGAGAGCGCACGACGATGTCCTTGATGTGAACCACTCGCCATGCGCCAGTCGGTTTAGGAGAGGGATATAATACTGCTCGATCTGGGCTGTGCTCATTACTGCGGATATTTTGGTGATGGACTCTGCGGCCTGAGGATGTACATTAACCCCTTCATCAGTACCACAAACAGAACAAGAGGGCCCACATTGCATTGCGCGGCCCTAGACAAAGACGCACCTTATCCCGCACAAGCGTCTCCTCGACTGCACACAGATTCTCCAACGGCCCCAGCAAGACGTGCGCCCAGTCAGCCCCGCCAATGTACTCCTCGAAGTTCCGGCCAAGCTCCTCCGCCAACGCCAGCAGTACCTCGTCCTCATCGTCTACAGAGTCTTGCAGGAAAGGGATCAGCTCGTCGCGGGCGCGCTCAGGGCCTAAAGCGAGTGCGATGGTTGAGATGCGGTGGATGGCACTCAGTCGAGCTTGGACGTCTTCTGCGCGCAGCTCATCCATTAAGATAGCGATCGGTGCAATCTACGCATTGCACACGGCGGTCAGGAAGGATAGCCTGGTATGCGGGTAGAAAACACACGTCGTTTGACGGGTACCCCGGATCCATGGTTGAGTACTGGCCACGACGCAACAGGGATGAGTCGAAGCGCTGTGGGTGCTAAACCGGCTTGTACTTACGGAGTATCCGGTAAGAAACAGAGATGTCGTGAATGCGGAAGTCTGAACTGAACAGACGGGCTCGTTAAGAAATGGAGTCGTCGAGTCTCGAAAGCGAGATGTGATGACCGTATTTGGACGCACCGTTTGTTATCGCGTGCCACAGCGCACACAGGCGCCAACACGCCCCGAACTCCTCACTCATGCCCTCAAGCTTGTTGACGACGGGAACATGGCGTTCGTGGGGACGACGAATCCGCCCAGTGGTTTGCACGCAGCAACGCTCACCCTACTCACATTATGTTTTCAGCAAAATATTAGGCCGCAGGCCATTCGGCGTACGTTGAATGTTCCATGCATTTACGCCTGTGTTACACACAAAACAAACATCACATTCACCTGTACAAATACATGCTGTGAAGACTACGCTAGCCCTTCCCGAAGAAGGGGAAAGATACAAAAATTATGCGGGTAGCAGGACGCCTGGACGCCTGCCCTACGACGAACGGCCAAAGCCGGGACATCATAGCCGCGAAGCCATGGGCTTTCTTGGATTTGCTCGGTGGCTGGGATGTCTGGAAGGATGTTAGCGGACGTGAACAAGAGCCATATGATGAGTACACACCGGAGATAGGTTTCCTGGAGTGACCTGGCGCTTTGATTGGAGGAGAAAGAGCATGCCCACGACGGCAGACCAGTCGTTATTGGGCTGCGTAAACACGCATGCATGCCATCCGGCGGGATCCCAGCTGGGACAGCACATTTAGTGCACGATGATGTTTTCGGTCATCTTGACCTGGCACAACCGCCATTCCCGTACGCGAGAGCACATTTGATGCTGACTGCGCGCACTGGCAGTGTGATGACGTGCTGGTCGACAATCGTCGTCTCCGGTTGTCCACCGGGAATCTCTGCTCGCAGCAGGTCACTGCAACTGTGGCAGGTTACGCGTCGAACCGAGGTCTAGTCGGATTTCTACTCTGTGGTCGACGGAGTTTCGCGGACGTGATGGTCTCGCAGATGCTGCGCCTCGTGGCGATGGTGCGTCGTTCGGAGTAGCGCATCGGCTGAAGCTCCTGGTTGTGAGGCAGGCTCGGTGCCCGATGACCTTCCAGGTCGGTTCGCGTTCATCTCGGTGATGACGGCATGTCGTACACACAGCGGTCGGGCTGGCGTCGATGGTGAATACAAGCGTCTGAGCTAGTCACTCTTGCTGCGACAGGGCTATCCGCTGTCGCCATCATCGCACTGGTCCACATGATACTCCTGCGCGCATCTGAACGACACACGACAACGCCGAAAAGCAGTGAGCTCTCGTACATTGAATCCAGAAGTGATGTGGCCAAGCACGATGGGCTTCATCAGGGTCAGCACTCCGAGACGCGCTATGCCTAGCGCATCCAAGTGCCGATTGATGCGTTGCGGCATCCTCGTGCACCTGTTTCGAAATGTTGCCCGTCCGAAGACTTCGCACTCGTTAGCTCTGGTAACGAGGCTTCCTGTTTCTGTTTGCAACGAGTTGACGAAATCGGCCACGTCATGTCCACGCTGGCCAACATCCACACGTCCACACGGTCCACGGTCCACACTGTCCGTTACGACGATCGCTTCATGTCTGCCCAGTAGCACAGCTGTAGGGCAATGGCAACTGCATCCTGATCCAAAGTCAAGGAACCAACGACGAGGGAACGACGCATTTATCTCTGCACCCGAATTCCGTCTCGCCGTGCCTACGGGCACGGAAAGAGGCCGATAACAGGATGCACCTGCCTCGTACCCCTCGACTCGAGACCATCAGGTGGACTGTTTGTCTGCTTCACGACTGCTAGATCTCTTCTGCCTGTGTCAAAACTGTCATTCGCATGGATGCGCAACGATGCAGATGCTCGTGCATGTCTGTGCCTATCTCTGTAGCGGCAACCTAACCCCCATTGCACCCCGAGGGGCACGACCACCTCGATAACCAAGATGTGACTCATGGCCTCGTGAGCGGCTTCCTGAGAGAGGCGCCTGTCTGTGCAGGTTTCTAGCTTCACGCAGGTTCGAGCGACTACGAAGGTAATGTCAACGACCAGCGACAATAGAGACGATGAGGCAACCTACTTCGTGATCGTCGGTAGTCTCAGAGCAGCCAGACGAAAGAGCATGGACGAATAACGGGTGACCCCTTCGGTATATAAGCTGGTGATGGCTTCGTTTAGGGCCGGCTGCGGATGCGGGGGGGCCGCGAGTCCAGGCCGAGTGAGCCAAGTACGTCAAATCGGGAAAGTTTGTCACACGACGTGACCAGTGACACAATGACGTCTTGCTTATACGGCTCTTGTGGGACGACGGACCGGCGAAGCAGGGAGACCGCGCGAGTACTTGAGCAACTTGAACAAGTACTTCCAATTCCCATCGAATCCCATCTCAAGCTCAGGCGCAGAAAACTCCATCGCTCAGGCCTGTAGAGATATGCCAATCGATCTCCAGACAGACAAACTTGTTCTTCAGCATCCAAAGGTAGGTGGATCAACAAACATTACATGTTGCTAACCAGCCAACCGTGTTCAATCTGTCAGGGAGCATCCGCGGAGCTCCTCCTCTACGGCGCTACCATCATCTCCTGGAAATCGGGCAGCGTCACGAACGCTCAGCCGACTGAGCGACTTTTTGTATCCGGCAAAGCCGCCCTAGATGGTAGCAAGCCTGTGAGAGGCGGCATTCCCGTTGTCTTCCCCTGCTTCGGTGCGCCGACACACCCCGAGCACGCAAAGTTGGGACAGCATGGATTTGCAAGGAGCGAAACCTGGACCTTCGATGGGATTGTCATGGATAATGAGGCTGGTGTCTCCATCAGACTGAGTGAGTAAAGTAATCGCGCCTCGCGTCCCTTTGCTGAAACCTGTATATAATGTAAGCTCTTGAGCCAACAGCCAGCATCGCCGCGAAATACGAGAGGCCATTCCATCTCGCGTACGTTGTTACTCTCGCGGAGCACCAACTTTCCACGGATCTCCATGTCAAAAACACTGGCCTATCAACCTCTCCTCCCCTGGAGTTCCAGGCGCTTCTCCACAACTACATACGCGTCAATTCGAGCGAGGTCGTCGTGACGCCTCTCAAGGGCCTCACCTATTATGACAAGACAGAGCCAGACGAGCAACTGCGCACGAAGGTTGAGGCGAGGGGACAAGTAGATGTCAAGAAATACACAGACTTCGTCTACCAGAACGCTCCGGGAACGTACGAGGTTACGTCTCCGACGAACAAGATTGAAGTCAGGGCAGTGAACTTCAAGGACGTCGTTGTCTGGAACCCGCAGCAGGAGGGTGCGAAGATCGCGGACATGGAGGACGGCGGGTGGTAAGGGCTTCTATCGAACACCTCTGGGGAGCTGAACTGAGGTTACATCCAGGGAGAAGTATGTGTGCGTCGAGCCTGGCTATGTGCATGGCTTCGCAACACTTCCGGCTGGCGAGACTTGGGTTGGGCAACAGGTACTAAGTGCGAAGCTGTGAGAGATAATGATCAGAAGTCAAAGTGGTAGTGCGACGTGTATGACTCAGGCCGGATGTGCAATTGGCACTAGTAATCAAGGATGTGTTGCTTGTACGAACGTAGTCTGCTCAAAGATGGTATGAACTTGAAGGTGTCGCGTCATTGTGCCGACGCCTATGTGACATCGCGCTGTGATGGCGATCACGCTCTCGTGACGTAGCGCGTGAGTCCGGTCGCGAGCTCGTGGCTGCGCAGACTGGCCTCGGACTCAACCCAGCGCGTCACGGTCGTCCTTCTCTCTACCGGCACCCTACACCCCCCTACAGTGCTGCGCTGCCGTGCTGGTGCCATGCGACACGATGAGCAGCCCTCTACCATCCCTGCGAGTCCGGGTGAACCAAATTGACCACACACTTGCGGCGCCGGGGCCCCTCGACAATTCCACCCTTCCTCGCGTGCCGATCGTCAGAGTATACGGGGAGTCATCGACGGGACGGAAGGCATGTGTGCATATACACCAGGCATTTCCCTACTTCTTTGTGGAGTATCCAGGGAAGATAAGTCCCGATAGCGGCGAGTAACATGCATCGTGCGTTCTATTCGGTACAAGCTCACTGCCCTCTCGCAGTCAATCATTACATTTCCAAACTTAGTCACTCACTCAACCATGCTATTGCCGTGTCCATGAAGCGCAACCCCACCTCACCAAAGTCGCAGTTCATCCGCGCAATTATTCTTGCCAAGGGCGTGCACTTTTATGGGTTCCATGCCTCTTACTCCCCCTTTCTGAAGGTCTATCTCGCCGATCCTAACTTTGTGAACCGGGCTGTCACTATCCTGCAGTCTGGTACGGTTATGAAGACGCGTTTCCGGGTGTACGAGAGTCATATCAACTTCATCCTCCAATTCATGTGCGACTTTGGTCTCTACGGATGCGGCTGGATGGACCTGGGTGACGTCTGGGAACGTGGGACTGAAGACCCCCTTGACGACCTGTATGAATCCGACGGGCGCCACGAGCAAGACGGGCATCAGGATAAGCCCAAGTTCAAGCCGTCGCCTTATTTCCGTCAGTCACGCATGCCTCTAGAAGTCGACGCCGCCGCCCATCAAATCCTCAACCGTCACCGCCTGTCCGCGCGGAACATCCACCATCGCCTATCTATACCTGGGCCTCCTCTCCCTTCCGAACCGCTTGTACTCAGTGTGCGCGAACTATGGGAGGACGAACGCCAGCGTCGAACCGCTAAGGGTCTCTCACCGTCTCCTGAGATCCCAAAGGACCCCAGTGAGAACTCACGGGGTCGTGGTGCTGCCTGGGTCGCCGAAGCAAGGTGGTGGGACGAAATTCGGAAGCGTATTGAGCGAGAACGAGGAAAGGAGAAGGTGCTGCACAGCGGTCGCAACTGGGAAAGATGGGTTATGTCAACTTTCGAGAGCATCGAAGCCCTCTGGGAAGACGAGTACAAGACATGGAAACCCTCTCTTCTCGAGAAGTCGTCAGGCGAGGAAGACGTACCGGCTCCTGAACACGACGGAAACCGGATCGACGACTTCAATCCGTATGCAGCGACGCAGACGGACACTCGAATATCGGCCGGTGCTGCGCGTGAGCATATGACAGAGGTAGATGTTGATGAGGAGTTACTTTCCAGCCAGGTGATGGAACGTCTGGTGCAAGAGGCGGAAACCTGGGAACGGATACGCGGTGATTTCGCAGAACGCGATGACAACGCACCTAACGACGTAGAGGCAGCAGAAGATGGGCCCCCACCCGAGAACCAGGCATACGAACGAGAAGCTACAAACAGGTGACGTTAAACCGATTGGCTATCGTGCTCTACCCTCATCTTTGCCATGCATCAGCCCTCAGAAGGACTCGCCCTCTAAACGCAGGAACCCATTTGAGCAAGTCTGGCAGCGGATCGTTAGGTATGCATTCTCTGCGTCATCAAAAATCGGTTCTCATCGTGATCAACGCAGCGACAGGAGGCCTCGCTCCTCGTCCATTGTCTCTGCGGATGGCCAGACGTAAGTCGGCTCTTGCTAGTCGCTAACAAGAGTGAGTGTGCTGATTGATGGCACAGAGCTGTTCCAACAGTGGGCGTTATACATTCACCGCCTGACACACCTACAAATACAGCTCTGCGCGCTTTGGAGGACCGTGATACCTCGAACGCCTTCTCCCCCAAGAGGATGGGAAGACTGGCCAATTCTGCATTGCCCGTGACACCCACCAAGTGAGTTACAGTCGCAAGCTGCCTGCTGTTCGCTCACTTGTTAGGCTTCGCAATGTTGTCTCACAGGCGGTGACTGATATCACTCCTGTTGATTTGCAAGAAAACCTCGTTCATGTGCACTCATTAGGGGCTCAGGACTGTTCGCAGGAGTAAGTAGCGTTTTCAGAGTAGTCAAAACCTCGTTCTGATTTAATTGCTAGCCCCGATGCTCATCGGGTGGTGTACAGTCCTCAGAACAGCTCCATGACCTTTCGGGAAGTAGACCCTGAGAACCCTTTCGTCGTGGCTGAGGACTTGCGCGGCCCCGACAGGGGGATTTTCGACGAAGCAGCGAAGAGAAAGCATGCGCATATATCAGACGAGCTCGTTGACACAACCCCTCGTCCTTCGAAGAGGCGTAGGATGGACGCTCTGCCCAAGTCTCCATGGGCTTTCTTCAGTGCCTCATTCTCGACCCCCGGTCTTTCGTCTCTGACCAAGTCTTCCGCTCACACTGCCACTTCCTCCAAGGCTACTTCATCCTCGAGCACGACAATCAAAGGCTATCGATATGCCCTCCCGCCTCCCACGGCCCCAGCACTGTTGGCCAGCGTCGATGAATACAGTATCCCGAGTAAGGTTTACACGAGACCCTATTACTCCAAAGAGGGCGACGCTCCTGAGAGGCCTCGAGAATATGCCGGCCTCGTGTTCCATCTGAAGGGAGGAACAGGGCTTGACACGCTGGAGGAATGGGCTGGCAGCACTCCCGATCATATCGGGTACGTAGGCAAGGGGAAACGGAGACTCGACCCCACAGATGTGACCGGCTGGGAGTATGCTAGCACGCCACCTAGTGTGACAGAGGTCCGTCTATGGCTTCAATCTCCGCATGGCCACAAGCCTGTGGGCCCAGATCGTCCCAAACGGCCTTCTCAAGTATGTCTTCGCCTATCATGACGCTTGGCAGTGCTTACTACTCACTCTCTTAGATCGAGGGCCCCACACAAGCAAATTCCTATGGCATCAAGGCGACACCGCTGAAGTCATCCAAGCCGAGTACCCGAGAGCGACAAAATATGAGCATCTTCTCCTTGGAAGTCTTCGGTATGTTCAATCATGAGATTCGTTTGACAGGTGGCTGCTGAGACCGCCTGCAGCTACTTCCAGCGGTGTTCGGCTGCCTAGCCCAGAGGAAGACGAGGTCGTAGCTGTGTTCTACTCGTATCAAGACTCGGCTGAATTCCCGCCAGAAGAGAGCGGCCGCTTCACCTGCCAGAGCGGTATGATTGTCGTCGAGAATAATCAGGTCAACGCGAGGAGGCTTCGTGGTGTGAAGTTCGAAGCAGTTTCAAGTGAACTGGATCTCCTGAACCGTCTCATCGACGTAGTTGTCGATATCAATCCTGACATCATCTCCGGGTGGGAAGTCCAGGCCGCTTCCTGGGGTTACCTGAACACGCGCGCTAGCACCTACGGTAGGTGACAACCCATTACTGTGGCCCAATCGCGCCGCTAATTGTCCTCGTGCCTAGGTTATGATCTTGGGGAGCAAATATCCCGCGCTCCGAGACGGCATATGGGCGGTGGCTCCGATCAGTGGGACATAAGGACGACGTCGACTTTCAAGGTCGTTGGGCGGCACGTTCTCAACCTGTGGCGTATAATGCGCGCAGAACAAAGTCTTACCAGCTATACGTTCGAGAACGTCACATTTCAAGTACTGCGTCGAAGGTGAGTTTGAGAATAAATCTCATGAAGGCGATTGGCCGACCTTTAATCCTAGGACGCCTCGTTATACCCCCCGAACGCTCACTGAATGGTACTACAGTACTACACCGCGACACACAGCAGAAGTATTGCGATACTTCTCCACTCGCGCAGCCATGGTCCTGGAGATCATGGATGCCGCTGAAGTAGTCACCAAGAACGCGTGCGTTGTCAATGCCTCTCGAGCTGTGCCCTTATTGATGTTTCACCAGAGAATTCGCCCGTGTGTTTGGGGTAGACTTCTTCTCCGTGCTCAGTCGCGGTTCGCAATTCAAAGTCGAGTCGTTCATGTTTCGCATCGCCAAGCCGGAGAGTTTTGTATTACTATCACCCAGCAAGCAAGATGTGAGTGTTAGCATACCTCTCGCTGCGCACGTCTCATCGCACACAGGTCGGCAAACAAAATGCTGCCGAGTGTATGCCTCTCATTATGGAACCCCTTTCTGCATTCTATACCAGCCCCCTTGTAGTTCTAGACTTTCAATCACTGTATCCATCCATCATGATCGCGTATAATTATTGTTATTCTACTTGTTTAGGTCGTGTCACGGACTTCAAAGGACAGTACAAGTTCGGGGTTACGGATTTACGGCAGCCAGCGGAGCTATTGGACACTTTGAAGGATTACATCAACGGTACGTCTTATATTCGCCTCTCAGTCCCTTGTATTGACCCGACTTCTTCGTAGTCGCACCGAATGGGATCATGTACGTCAAGCAGGAAGTACGCAAGGGATTATTGGGGCGGATGTTAACCGAGTTATTGGATACGCGCGTCATGGTCAAGCAAGCGATGAAGGGAGTGAAGGACAACAAGGTACTCTCTTCCCGTCCCTTTCTCTCCGTGAATCCCGAACGCTCATTCTCATCAGGCCCTCCGGCGAGTCCTAGACGCTCGGCAACTGGGCCTGAAGTATATAGCGAATGTGACATACGGGTATACGAGCGCAACATACTCGGGCCGTATGCCAGCAGTCGAGATAGCCGACAGCATCGTCCAGAGCGGGCGCGAGACACTCGAGAAGGTGTGTTCGATTGCACCACCGGTCGCGTGCCCTACGCTTATTCACGCACACTCTAGGCTATCCGTGTCATCCACGGCGAGAAGAAGTGGGGCGCGCGCGTCGTGTACGGAGACACAGACTCGCTGTTCATATACCTGCAGGGCAAGACGAAGGAGCAGGCGTTCCGCATCGGGTATGACATGGCAGATACGATCACGGCGATGAATCCCGCGCCGGTGAAGCTCAAGTTTGAGAAGGTGTACCTGCCGTGCGTCCTGATGGCGAAAAAGCGGTATGTCGGCTTCAAATACGAGAGCCCGGACGAGACGGAGCCCGGATTCGATGCCAAGGGCATAGAGACCGTCCGAAGGGACGGGATACCAGCGCAGCAGAAGATGACAGAGACCTGTCTGAAGTGCGTCTAGAGCCTTCGAGAATTCTGCCCGACTGGCCTCCTGACATTTTGGCAGGATCCTGTTCCGGACACAAGACCTCAGCAAAGTTAAAGAGTACTGTTGTCGTACGTGGGCTCGG
The DNA here is from genome assembly GCA_000344655.2 of Fomitopsis schrenkii. Lineage (NCBI taxonomy): Eukaryota > Fungi > Basidiomycota > Agaricomycetes > Polyporales > Fomitopsidaceae > Fomitopsis > Fomitopsis schrenkii. Next base: position 473,595 of record KE504127.1, read on the forward strand.
ATCCTCGAGAACAAGGTCTCGATTCAGGACTTTATATTCGCCAAGGAGGTCAGATTGGGCACCTACAGGTCTGTAGCCCCACCATTGACTTCGGAACGTGGCCTCACCTCTCGCGCTAGTGACAAGGTTCCGCCGCCTCCCGGCGTGACCGTCGCCGCCCGGCGCATGCTCGAGGACCCGAATGCCGAGCCGCAATATGGCGACCGCATCCCGTACGTCATCGTCCGAGGCGACCCCGACAGCCGGCTCGTCGACCGCGCCGCGGCGCCCGAAGATCTGCTCAGCAATCCGTAAGCCCCCCACACCTGATCAGAACTACCACCACACTTACTCCTACTCTCATATTTCCGCCGACAGCCAGAAGCACCTCGACGCGGCGTACTACATCTCCAGAGTGCTCATCCCGCCGCTCGAGCGGATCTTCAACCTCGTCGGTGCAGACGTGCGCAGCTGGTACGACGAGATGCCCAAGGCACTGCGCGTGGACGAGCCCGAGGCCGTGCTCATGTCCCCGCGGAAGGCCCGGCGGCAGAATCATGCGCTGGCGGCGAACCCGTTCAAGATCGACGAGCATTTTCTGACGTCGCGCTGCTTGGTGTGCAAAGCGCTTGCGGCCGGAGGTGCGTAACATACATTTCTCGATTGCACCGTTGGCGGTGAGATTCGAACTGAATGGCGGGGCGCATTCCGCAGGACTGTGCGACGTGTGCCGCGCCCATCCTCAGGAGACCATAAGCGGGCTCCTGTCGCGCTTACACATCGCCGAGGACAAGCTTCGGGATGTGCAGACTATCTGCTCATCGTGCTGCGGGATCCCAGCTGCCGAGCCCGTCAGGTGCGAGTCCCTGGACTGCCCGTGGCTCTATGAGCGCAACAAGGTCGAGAACAAGGTCGAGGCGTTGGATGTTGTGGCGGAATTGATCGCAGAGCTTCAGGAAGCAGAGGGTATGGCATTAGCGGACAACCCCGAACTAGGATCTATGTACAACACTTGATATCCACCCATTTCTACATTGGCTTTGGGTTACATTTTGTATCGTTACATTCATTGTAGACTTAGCCTCGTAGAGCACGTATGACTCCTAGATGTGTGGCTAGGCGGCGGGGGTACCGATCACAGACTGCTCAACTGTTTGCGGATGAGCTCCTTGGTCTTAAGCTCCATGTCGGAGAATATCTTGAGGGAATCCGCAAGCTTGCGGGTAGCCTCTGCATCAGCAGCCAGTGCTTTCTTCAGAGCATCGCCCCCATCGGCCAGGAAATCGATCTTCTCGACGGTGATACCTGTGTACAATGCTGAGTGACTGGTGCGGAAGGGAGTCACGGTAGGGTACTTGCCGTTCTCACTTGTGCCGTTCGGGGCGCCAGCGGCGTCGGCGGAGCTCTGCGCCGCTGCGAGCTGGTCGAGGACCGTGCCGGAGAGGGTGAGATGGTCGGGGTGCAGCGACGCCAGGGCGAGAGCCTGTACGGTGTACGGGTTAATGCAAGCCCACCAGCGAATTCTCGGGCGGATCACGGCTTAACTTACCTCCGTAGAATTCACGATACTGGTCACAAAATTGAAATGGATTCATCAGTCGATTGAGTGACGCGGAGACAAGGTGCCTCGCTGACCTGGCAGGCATGACGAGGGTCTTGGAACCGATTGCCTTGAACGTCTGCACGATCGCGGAGATAACCAGGGCCATCGGGTGCTCCTTCGCCGTGTCGGCGTACTCTTTCCAGACGCCCGGCTCGAAGTGGACGCGAAGCTCTGTATTGGATGACGTATGAACTGGCATACTGTATAGGATAAGAAGGACCCGAACCATTGAAGTACGGCGCTATGTAGAGGCAGCCAGCTTGCGAGGCCGCGACGGCCTGCGGAACGGAGAACAGGGTCGTCGCGAGGGTCCGGATGCCCTCTTTCTCCAGCTGCGCGCAGGCGATGATCGACTCCGGCGTCGCGGGAATCTTGAAGCACACGCGGGACCTTTCATACGGTCAGCGTACCACGCGGTGGGCGCGCGCGAAACTGGGACCCACTTATCGATTCCACGCGCTTCGAAAAGCGCGAGGAGCTTCTTCGCGTGCGCGACCGTCCCCTCGGCGTCGTACGCCACGGCGGGTGCAACCTGGGTATGGACACGGCCTGTAAGGTAGGGGAACACTTGCTTCGCATACAGAACCGTCTAGCTGGCGCGATCAGCGGCGATCACGTCAACGTAACGGGCAGAAGGCGCAGACCAGGATGTCGACCGCGTCGTCGACCTGTAGATCAAGGTTGCCTGCATTGTTCTTCGCAGCGAGTGCGCAAGCTTCTGCGAGCAGGTCGGCGCGATCGGGTCTGGATGCCTCGCCGAAGACGATGGCTTGATTGGAGGTCATGTCAGAGAACTTGGCTATGTCTGACGTGTGCCGTGCGGCGACAGCAGGATCCATGGAGTCGACATCGACAGTAACCTGTGAACGGACGTAGGAGAGGAGGTCGGAGGCAGCCATTGTAGCGAGCACGGAGTGAGCGTTCTGTCTCTGAAAGAGGAGAGGAGGATCACCAACAAGCGATATGTTATACCTAACGGCGGACCGTATATCCGACCTCGCCAAGACCTCGCCGCGCAGGCGTGCCAGCGTTCTCGACCGCGAACGACGACGGTTGCCTAAGCGGGATGCCCACCTGCTGATCACGGCCCCACAAGGGAGCAGAACCGGACCGGTCACGGAGGCTCGCCGCCCGTTCTCCGGTGCCTGACTTTTCTGGGGTTAATATTGGCCACGATTTCTCCACACACTTTGATCTCTCTCCGCCAGTTCTTCGGGTTTGTCGTATTACGGCCGTCGTTGCCAAGTCGTTGAAACGTCGCTCGCGGTTATATCGCTGTAGCGACGACCCGTCCTCAAGAAAGTGGCACTGCATCGAGGCAGAGGGGCCGAGCCGGGAGTTGAGGATATGAGACAACGTTCGTCCAACACTCCTACAGGCTTCGGCCATTCATTGACTATCGAGGGCCATGCAGCGGCTGGGTGCAAAGCCGTGACGTGACGAAGGAGTGGGCCATATAGAGTCCGAGTCCAAGTGAATAGAGCTGGCGGCTCGTAGTGGCACTTGATCGCAGACCGCCTCCGGCAAGACCCTCGGACCCCTTGCGCGATCGCCGCCGCCAGAACCGACGTTGACTTAAGCATTGGAGTCCCAGAGCGCGTGGAGAATACACACGGCGGGAACACACTGCTCGACTGTCGGGTGGACGGCGGGCTGGGCGTACGGGACTGAGCAGGACCGCGGAGCTCGCGGAGCACGAAGATTACGAAAAGCGGGAGATGGGGGGCATACGTCATAAACCTCCGCATAAGCCGGGGTCGCAAAGGTCTGGGAGCATGCCTCGTCCTGTCATTTCGCCGTGTCCACCAATCGCCCCGCAAAATACCGTAAACGTTATAGTATATCTCCCCACCCACCGACACCACATGCCACACGTTCCCGACGCCGCCCTCCTGCTCCCTTCGCTTGCACACTCATGCCTCCCTCCAACCCCTCACACCATCGCCTACGTGAGCCTACAGTCCCACTATCGCCCCGAGACGGCAAAGACCAGGGCGCTCAGGAATATTTGCGCCTACAACAGGGTGGCTGGGACCCAGAGTCCGAATCGGTCGCTACCCCGACCCTCGACCTAGAGGACATTGCTCTGCCTAGCTCAGATCCCGACCGGAACATCGCTACTCTGTCCCCTGCTGCGGGCTCCCATCTGGCTCCCCAGTCAGCACTTATCAGTTTCGGCGCGCTCGGTACGTCGCAAGGCACTGTTTAGGTTTAGCACACCGGCGGACGCGCTGATATCACCTCACAGCGTCGTCGGCCGCCAGAGATCCCGCGATTCACGCTTCCCCACCGATACCGCAACCCGGCCTCTTTCAGCCCAACGCTATGTCGTCCGCAGATGGTCCGCCGCCTGGGAATATTGCCTCGACCTTTGTCCCTCCCGAGACAAATCAACGAAATCCTTTCGAAACCACCGTCGCACGTGATGCTGCCATTGCTTATGCTTACTATTTATATGACACTTCAAGTCGCCCACACCCAGCGGGCTTAACACCTTCGTTAGTGGGGCACACGGATGTTGCCAACACCCTCTCAACCGAAAGCATATACAGGCTTCAGCTGTTGCCACTCCTTTCCTCGCTGCGCGCTCTGCATCCGCGACATATCCCCGTATTGCTGCTTCTTGCCTGCACGCTTTTCGCGCTGGGAGATTACCAGGCTGCTGTCACCCTTAGCTATGAAATTTTGGCCATCGACCCCGAATGTGTAGAAGCGATGTCTAACTTAGGCACCACCTTGAAAGTGCTCGGCCAAGAAGACCAGGCGTACGAGTGGTGGATCAAAGCCCTGCGCATTCGCCCGACCTTTTGGGACGCAATGGTGAGTCAGGCACATGTGCGTCTGTATACTGACGTCTCAAGCCGCTTGCAAAAGGACAACGTCCTCGGCAAGCTGTTCTACGTTGCACAGAATGCGCGCGACCACAATCGCCGCCTTGGAGCCTACTCACAGGCGCTACGCGTGTGCGAATCCGTTATCGTGCAGGTCGTGCGGGACGACGGCCGCTCGAAGCTCCCCGTGCGGGTCGATGAAATTCATCGCCTCCAGCGCCTGTTCTTTACCACGGCTACCCTCCGCACGCTCATCTCACCACAAGGGATCCTCAGCGCCATACAGGACCACTGGCGCGCCATAGAGATTGCTATTCGTCCCCCGCCGCCTTTTGCGGATGATCAGTGCTATAGCGTGCGAGACCTCTTCGTCGGGACCTGCGTCGCGGGGTTTATGATATCTGCCTCGTCAGACGAGCCGGTCCCGGACGAGATTGTGCAGAGTCTAAACCTAGAGGGTCAGCCGACCTTCCAGGAGCTCATACACCGTCCACCGCTAGACCTTCTCCGCCTTGTACATGCGTCTGGGGACCGTGTACTCAACGCACTGCTGAATCTTGGGGGAGGCGTCCTTCCGACGCTGCTCTTGCTTCCTGACCAAGTCATGCATCTGCCGACGGTGCTGTTTCCCTTCTCGCTCGGCATCTCACCCGCGATTTGCACGCGCAACGAACAGACCGGCCTACTTGATCCACCAGCGGAAGGAACACGCCAGAAGACGAACCACATGACGAGCACGGTCCTTTTGACCCTCGCGAAAAGGCTTCAGAACGAGTCGTTAGCGAACTTACGCCTTCCCGGAATTGGCGGTAGCATCAACGTCAGTGTGTCTCTGATCATACTGCTTTATTATTTGGCGCTGTCCCTCTCGCCGTCGCCGTCGACGTACAACAACCTGGGCATCCTCTTGTGCACACTCTCGAATAGCAAAATTGTTCGAAAAGCACAAGGGCAGCAGACTTTGCTGAATGGCCCGACCCTCGCGAGGTTTTATTACCAGGCTGGCCTGCGGATTGACCCCGGTCATCCCCATCTCCTGACGAATCTAGGGTCTTTGTTGAAGGACCAAGGCCACGTGGAAGAGGCCATTGAGTGAGTCTTGGTATTGCCTTGCGCACGAAAATAATCTTGATATATCAACCGTAGTTTGTACATGAAAGCCATCAGCAGAAAACCAGATTTCGACATCGCACTTGCCAACCTGGGCAATGCCGTCAAGGACTTGGTTCGTATGAGAGCGTTGTTCCTGCACATCCTCCTGGCGCTGACAGCTTTACGTCAATAGGGCCGTTCCTGGGACGCTATCGGGTACTACCGCCGCGCCGTCAACCTAAACCCTGATCTGCCGGAAGCCACGTGCGGCTTGGTGAATTCGTTGTCTGCTATATGCGACTGGCGTGGGCGCGGTGCGGTCCCCAACGAGGTCGGCGTCGACGACCACGGCGGTATCATCATGCCACACGAGAACGGTAGCCCCGGCTGGATCACGAAGATGGTCGAGATCTGCGAGCGACAAATCGACTCAGGCTACACGCAGAGTGTCGGCGTCATCCAAAAGTCCGGAACTGTGGAGGAGTGGCTGCAGGTCGTGGAGAAGGCGCAGGGGCGCGCGCTGGGTGAGGACGAGCGCGCGCGCTGGCGGGAGTGTCTGCGGCGCTCCTCCGGGGACGAGGACCGCACGCACAAAGGCGTCAACGAAGTCGGGCGCGTCATCCGGTTCATGGACTGGGTGCAGCCTCGGCTGCAGCGCCAGTGGTACATCCAGGCCTTCGGCAAGATCGTGTCGTCGGACGAACCCATGTTTGATAACTCCCCGGAGCTCGCGGCGCGTTTCCCAAGGCCGGCCCTCCCGGCCAACATGAGCACCCCACCTGTGCCTTCCGTCCTGCCCTTCCATACGGTGAGTGCGCACGAGCCGTCGCCCACGGGTCTCTGACTGATTAGTAGGGTGTAGTTCACGTACCCACTTAGTCCGCGCGCCGCGCGACTCGTGGCACATCGGAATGCGCTGCGCATTTCGTTCATGGCGCATTCGCAGGCGTGGATCCCGAAGCATGTTTTCCGGCCCCCACCACCGCCGGTCAACGGCAAACTAAATATCGGATATGTTTCGAATGACGTCAAGTATGTGAGGCTTGCAGTGCATTCTTCTCCCGTACTCATTTTTGATACAGCGACCACCCGCTTTCTCACCTCATGCAGTCCGTTTTCAAATTCCACAACCGTGATCAGTTCAGCATTCACCTGTACACAACGAGTCCGTGGGACGGTACGGACTATCGACCGCGGATTGCATCGTTCGTCGAACACTTCCGCGACGTATCGACTTGGTCTGCGCAGGACATCGTGAACGACATTATGCGACACAACATACATATCCGTGCGTGCACCTCATTGTGATGTTACGTTATGTCTCTAACATTGTTGCAGTCGTGAACCTGGGTGGGTATACAAAAGGCGCTCGAAACGATATATTCGCTGCCCGTCCCTGCCCTGTTCAGATGCAGTGTATGGGTTACGCGGGCACTTTGTCTGCGGGTGGGTTTCAGGGAAGGATGCATTGCTCCTCGCCTCTGACCAATTGTGACTAGGGTGGTGTGATTATCTCGTCTGCTGCGTCACCTCTTGTCCGCCGGAGATGAGCGCGGCCGAGTTCTGGCGCAGGAGTCAGGGGAAGGAGACAGAATATACCCATGCCATATTCGATTTCGACGCCGACCCAGAGTCGCGCTCGCACGACTGGATGTAGTGAGTACGCTCACATGAACTGGGTTTTTTGCTAGTCTGAACGAGAGTGACAGCTCGGAGAAGCTCATCAACATTCCTGTGAGTAGCCTGTGACAGTTACTTACTGACTTTCTGACCGGCAACTTACATGTTCAGCACTCCTTCATGGTCACTGATCACAAACAGTCATTTCGAGCGGATGAAGATCTCTCCGTGGAAGAACGAGCTCGAATGCCTTGGGAAGACCTTTGGAAAGCTGAAGAGAAACGGAGAGCGGCAATGAGACACGATATATTTCCTGATATACCACAGTCAGTGAGCTGTGCGCCCTCTGCGTATATCGCTTGCTAACATACACCAGGGATGTAGTGATTTTTGCCAATTTCAGCCAGGTGAGGACTTGCAGTTGGTCTGGGTGAATGATAGCTAATGTTCTGCGTAGTTGTATAAAGTGCGTGATGTGCATCATTGACTCACTTACTAATTGTCGATGTGCATCGTTTGACACTTTCCTAGATCGACCCGGTGAAGCACTTTACATTGACCTCATCAATATCGCCGCTGACTCGACTAAGGGGATATATGCTATATGGCTGAGAGTTCTAACGCAAGTGTCGCGTAGTGTCCTGTGGTTACTACGCTTCCCCCCAGCTGGCGAAGAGCATCTCTTGCGTACTGCCCGAACTTGGGCGGGCGAAGAAGTCGCATCGCGAATACACTTCACGAACGTGGCCAAAAAGGATGAGCATATCTATCGTTGTCGTGTTGCGGATCTCTTCCTCGATACCGTGGAGGTATGTCGTTCAATCAAATAGGGCATCACACTTCCTGATATCATGTTAACGTACTGACTCTAGTGCAACGCGCATACCATTGCTGCGGAGTAAGCGGTCTTGTCCGGTGTTTTCCTTGGTCTTTGGTCACTGACCTGTGGTAGCGTCCTCTGGGCTGGAACACCTATCCTCACAATACCCAAGCATCGTCATAAGATGTGCTCCCGCGTGGCTGCTAGTATGGCAAACGCGACGGGGTTCGGTGACCAGATGGTAGTTTCGGACCTAGAGGAGTACGAGAGGCGTGCAGTCTCATTTGCTCGCAGTGTGGAGTATGTCGACGAGCATGAACCCTCAGGTACGGTAGTACCGAGGGGTCGCGGCGAGCTCATTGAGCTTCGCCGCAACCTCTTCTTGAACCGGGATAAAGCACCTCTCTTTGATACCATGGGCTGGACTCGCAACGTCGAGAAAGGCTACAGGGAAGCGTGGCGACGCTGGGTCGAAGGCACGCAGTACGAGATGTCGGACGAGTGGGAGATGTGCGAAGGCGCGGCAAAGGAAAGCAGCATCATCCAGTTCCCGGACGAAGACCGACCGCCCATTGTCATATATGAATGACTTTCACCTGTAGGGCCTCATGGTGCTGTCGCGCGTCAGATTGCTGGATGTCTCCAATAACTTATTCGTGGAGTCAAATCTGTAGCCTATAGCACACAATCCTGTACATAGGCAAAACATTGTATCGATAGCAAGTGCTTTCGTTCGGCTGAGGCTCGTGCCGTTACACATTTTGGTATGCGCCGGGCGCGCCCTGCTGAGTTGTCGGAGGAGGTGGAGGCTGTGTCGTTCCAAGGGGCTTGGGTGTCTGAACATCCACCGTTTCGTCTACGGTCTGATAGCCCTCCCTTCCGCTTGAAGTGAAGCCACCGGGCATAGACCAGACTGTACACTTGTCAGCAAAGCTATGACGCGCTCGTGACACGAACAACCTGCCTGTGGCGCCCGCGACATCACCGCTGCGTAGCCCGCTGAAAGAAGAGAAGTTACCACCACGCGTCTGCAGAGCTGTTGCAAGCACCATGGCAGTGGGTATCTGCAATGAAGTTCAGTGGTCTGAGGAAGCCAAAACCAGAAAAGACCATGCACCTTGAGGACAAGGACGAGAATGGTGAGGAGCTTGATGAACCATCCCTGTTCATTTCTCCACATCCACACAATATCAAGAGGGATGGTCCCAATAACAAGATAAGTGAACTAGGCGGTCAAGGGTGTAGTCATGAGTCGTTCTGCTGTCGCAAAGCCAATGCAAGGTCACCCACCATCTTCAACGACTCCACAGCTTCAGTCGCCTCCTGCGCATAGAGGCCAAACAGAAAGATGGGTAGGTTGTAGCTCGGGGCAACAAAGGCTGCAGTGAGCGCGGAAAGTACCTGCAGAACGCAATGCTGTAGTGAGTGCTAAGTCGGCATCACAGTGAGCTCTCCTCCTCACAGTCTCGACCGTGACGAGCTTGCCAGTGTCGATGCGAGTGAGGAACTCAGCCATGATGTGAAAGAGTGACAGACAAGGGCGACACTGCTGGCCTTGATATGTCTCTACACAGCAGACGAAGAAGGGCAAGTGCAAGCCGGCGCAGTGCGAGGTAGTGAACCGTGCCCGCGCGCGTAGTGCCGCGTTGCGCATCAGTCTCAGACGCGTCTTCGCACGGACGTATGTGGGCGCCTAAACGCATTCCCGTTAAGCTCGGCGCGCAGACAGAGCGGAGAAAGCGATACTATTAATCCCAGGAAAACATACGGCGTCCTTGCCCTACTCTACAGCTGACTACTGAGTTATTGCGGAGAACACTAATGTATCATGATAGCAATCTGCTGAACGACAAACTCTATGATTGAAGTCTTCACCATCCTTTCCTCGACGTCGACAGACGACTGGGGGTGCTGGGTCTAGAGTTGTATGCCGAACCCATGTACGCCGGAGTAGAGTACCCGGAGCGGGATCCGGGGAGACGACTGTTTGACCAGACGGGCGAGTCCATGGGTGTCGCGGGGCGTGAATTGTGCTGCGACTGCATGGCCACGCGATACGTACTGTACTCGTTGAGGACGCGTACGATGTCGCGCGTCATCACGTCCAACTCCTTGACTTCCATGGCCGATAGGGTGCGATCCTGAGGGTGGTCGTCGTCCTCATCGCCAGACTCGTCTTCATGACCGTCATTGCGCGGAGGGGGGCGACGACTGCCAGGTTTCGCCTTGCCTGCGATGATGCCCTCGAAGACACGGAGCATGCAACCCTCCATCAGCCTTTTCAGTCTCTCGACGTCGTCCAAGGCGTCCTGACGGCCCACGATGGGCAGCCAATCGTCGCACTCCAGACCACGGTATGTCACCTCGATGTTGTACGCGCCAAATAGGATGTACGTCAGGGGGTCGAGACGTGACGTGGTGACGAGGTACATCTCGGGGTGCGACGAACCACCCGTCAGGTTTTGGCGTTTCTCGGCGTAGGCGATGATCTGTTTCTCGGTTGGTGCTGAGTTTGGGTCGTCTGACTCTGCCTTCTCGCGCTTGCGATGGTTCACGCTCGACGGGTGTATGAAGACCCTCTGCAACATGTGCGTCAAGATCATGTGAAGACATTTCTCGTACGAGACAACTCACCCTATCAACAGCAGTTCGGTATGTCTTCTCCCCTGTTCGGATGGCAAACTTCGGTTGTGAAGCGATAGCAAGGAGCGCCGCAAGCAAGGGATGAGAATCGGCATTGGTGTTCAGTTCTGGTGGGACACCGCCCCTCCGTGCGTATCCCGAAGCGCCACCACCAGCTGAAAGCTCAATGACCCCGATGGAGTACAGTGACTGCAGGAGATGCTCCTTGATCTTCTGTATCATCAGCAGCGTCGGCTTGGCCAAGAAGTTCTCTGAGCAGAATCGATTCGCCTGCACGAAATTACCCCTGTTTTGCATCTCCCACCACTGATTGTACGCCCGGAGAGTGGCCAGGGCGTCGGACCGGAAGTCATCCGTAGTGAAAGAGTTCTTCCTGGCCGCGGCCTCTGCCTTAAGGTGCATAGGTGCGAGGAAAGGATCGCGGTTCGTGAGGATCGCTGCGAGAGTGAGCGCCTGGTCCAGGCATCTGAAGAAGCTGCCGTAAAGCACCAGTCTCCCCATCTGGACATCGACAGGGATCTGGAGAAGCACCCGGCCGAGGGATGTGAGGTTGTGCTGGTGGTCCAGGGCGCCGACCATCTCTAGCGCCTTCATCGCTGCAGCGACGCGGTCTGGCGCGGGTGGCTCGATCGTCTCCGCTAGCACTTCCTCGACGGTCATGCCAGGGAAGTTGAGCGCCTTGATGTGCATGACGACGTTGCTCAGGTCGACGCGCTTCATCTCGACAGTCTGGTGCGGGTGCAGATTCTCCGAGAACTTGCGCGTCAAGATGCCGTAGTACTCTCCTGGCCTGTGACGGCCCGCACGACCCGCGCGCTGGTTCAGGTTTGAAGACCCGACCCAGGCGGACACGAGGGAGGAGATGTGGCGGTCGGGGTCGTATCGCTGCTCCTTCACCCGTGCAGTATCGACAACGTACACGACATCAGGGATGGTGACGGACGTCTCTGCGATGTTGGTTGCAAGGATGATCCGGCGGACCCCCTTGGGCGGCGGCTCGAAGATGGCCTGTTGCTCGACGATGGGGACTGATGAATGAAGGAGATGGATACTGTACTTGCTCGAGTCGTTGAAGTTTGCGCCGAGGAGAGAACCACCTGTAACGCCTTGCAGGCATTTCTGGACAGCCGTAATGTCATCCCAACCAGGGAGGAAGACCAAGACATGCCCATCATCTGACTTGCGTAGTACGTGCGCAACGGTCAGCGCGACCAGGGGCGCAGGCATATCCAGATCGTCGTCTCGCGAGCTGTCGGGACCGATGGACGGCGGTATTGCGTCGGACTGATGGCGACCGCGCAGCGGCGTTCCAGTGATACCAACAACTGCAGTGGACCCAAGCTGGTGCGTCAGGTATTTCTGCACGTGGTCCTCCTGGAAGACCCAAGAGGCACTCCGCTCCCTCGCGAGGTCGGGCAGGAACTCGTCCACAAAATTCTTGTCCACAGGGAACGCCCGCCCGGGGATCTCGATGACGCTCGCGGGCTGGTTGCTCTCGTCTGGGAAGTAGTTCTGGAACAGCTGCGGGTCGATGGTCGCGCTCATGAGCACGACCTTCAGAGGTTTTCCGCGCGCCTTGCGATCCGCGAGCATCCGCTTCAACACGACAAGTAGGAGGTCCGTGTCGACATCCCGCTCGTGCACTTCGTCAACCAGTATATGCGTGACGTCATCTAGGCTGCGGCCGATGGCGCTATTGCCTTCGAGCGCATTCTGCATGCGCTTGAGGAAGATACCGGTGGTGCAGAACGTGACTGAACCGTGCTCGTCCGGGAGGTTGTGCTCGAACCGGACTTGGTAACCGACGCATGACCCGCGGCCCACCGTCTCGGAACGCTCCTTCGCGACTCGGTCTGCGACGCTGATGGCGGCGATACGTCGGGGCTGGGTACAAACGATGTTGCACCGCGCACCCTCGCCACGGTCAATCATGTCGTCAAGGATAATCTGGGGGATTTGCGTGGTCTTGCCAGAACCGGTAGCGGCCATACAGATGGTCACTTCGTTCTGATGGATGTGCTGAAGCAGCTCTTCCGACTTGGTGTATACGGGGAGACCGGCGCGCTGTTCGCGCATCCTCACGACCTTCGGCTCTGTGGACGCAAGGTACGTCTCACGTTTCTGCTTCAATTCGGCGGATTTGCTCTCCAAATACGAGGATGGTACCGGTCTGCGATAGAGCTGACGAGGGGCAGTGGGAACATTCGGGTCGGCCTCGCCGTCGGCGTGCCCGCTCGACTTGGTGTACGGCCGATTCTGGTAGAGCTTGCTCTTCCTGACGTCACTGCAGAGATCCTCGATACGATCCTGTAGCGAGTCGTCGATCTGGAGAAGAACCCGGGGCGCAAGACCGAGGTCCTTGCCCGTCTTCTGGTCCTTTACGAAATCCGTCCAGATCTGCGGGTCGCACTGTTCGAGGTACTGTGTTACGTCCACGTAACAGCTCAACATCGCGTTCTTCTTGTTTGCGCCCTTGCTGAAGCCAATGCGCCTCCCGTCGACGACCATGTCCGCCTGCCATGCTGTAGAGCCACCTCCTCTCTGGGAAACTTTGAAGGAAGAGTAGTTCAGTTCGGGGCGAGGAAACCCGAAACGGCGACAATAGTATTCCATGAACTGCCGCGCCTTCTCGTAGTCTACCTTGGTCCCATCTGACAGGGTGGTCTCCGTCGGGGAGTACTCTGCGTCCTGGGCAGGTGCTTTGACTTGTTTGCCACCTGTTGATTTGTTGAACTGCGAAAGAACGAGAGTCAGTACTATTTGCGATAGACAGACGGAGACCACAGTGGTATGGCTTCAGGCATACAGTGTTGGGGCAACCGTGCAGTACCGCGTGCGCCGCCTCGTACGGACACTTGGGAGGGATGAACGTGTGTTTACAGGTTCGCTCCCCACAAGAGTCCGTCCGAGACGTCACGCAAGCAGGTACCCGGCATTGGATGCTATAGTGCTGAAGATGAAGGATTGGAGGGGTAGGATGACGATACCGTCGGTCGACCCAATCACTTGTACGCGGGGGAAGCGAAGAGGTATCTGAATACGCACCGCTCCAAGACCATCCAATTGTAATAGCGCACTGAGCGCTGCAAGTTTTTCGGACTCCTTCCTGTTCGCGTGGTCCCCACATGCTGTGATGTCGTAGTCGCCATCCTGTATTCGTATTGTCGTCCTCCAAAGTGTCTGTCCATTTGCAGCGACGCCGAGTACTGACTCATACTCAGGCATGCTATCGAAGGCAGCCTTCAGGTAGTTCGTGAGAGGCGATTTGGGATTCTCAGCCCAGATCGCCTTGAGAGGTTTCTTCTCATGTGTGGAACGAACATAATCTGCGCTGTAGACAGGCTCTGGAAGGGTAGGCTGCTGTAGCCGTGCTGCGGCCGTTCCTTTTCCCCGCCGGCTTTTGCTGTTGTTACCGAACGAGCGTGAAGGGTTTAGAGGTGATCCACGGCCATGATGAGATGGAGGACGGCGGAAGCTGGGGTTCGGAGGGGTCATGACAGACTTGGAAGATGAGGGGAGGTGGCCGCCTTCTACTTTTGGTACCTTGCCGGGGCGCTGGTCGGGATCAGATGGTGTGCGACAAGGCGAGGGTGTGCGAGAGAAGGGGCGTTTGCGGGACGAAGACGAGGAGAAAGCGAGATGTTTGGCGGGGTCAACTTGCATGAGGAGAGTGCGCCTGGACAGGAGCAAGGCAAGGCGCATACGTGACAGCCTACTGACACCAACCTGAGCAATCATTAGGCTTGAGGTCGCTGACGTGCGCAGCCCCTTCTTGCTACTGACCTGCAGCACTACCTAGCCCTATTCGTCTAGTGGTCGACCTCCAAGTCTTCGAGATAGTCGAATGTGCAGACTTGCGGTCCTTGGCTAACAGGATGACAGCGAGAGCAAGGGACGACTGTGAAACACGGCAGGCCTGCAGTCGCGACCGTGCGCGACCCCCCGAGCCGATGCGCGACGTCAATTTGCCCCACCGGCAAACTCCGGGCACCTCGCTGCATGGTCGACCGCCGCCTACTCATTGAACCTCTTGTTCGCAGCCCCTGCCTCACGAACTCCTGCCCGTCTTTCCAAGTCGACAAAGTCTCAGGCCTCAGGGACTGCTAAAGTGCATCAAGGTGCCATGCGATGAACGTCATCCGCCACGTCATTATCGGCGTACCGCTACAACTTCGAGATTGTTATAGGCTAAAGGCTACAGAACTGCTACAGATCCAGCATGGGATGTCCTTCCGCCATACTATCCATAGTCCATCACGGAGGTACGTCATTAGTATACAAGCTTTGCCAAAAGCTCCATTGTTCTCTCCGGTTCGTTCCAGTGTGGCTAGGAAGCGTGAGCATGTCACAAAGAAATAAGCATCTGCTTTACGCTCACCATGTGGTTGGCCCCCCTGAAGCGCACGAACTCAACTTTTCTTGAGCCCGCTGGCCATTCCTCTACTTGCTGCGCAAAGTGGCATGCTGCCAGTACTGTCTCTGCGACGGATCTATCGCACCAAACGAACTTGGTTCGTAGACGCGGCCAGACGGAAGCGTCCCACATCGCCGCCTGCATGACCTCCTCGAAGACTTTAATGTCGATGCTAGTGTAGAGCAGTTGCGACCGTTCAACTACCGCAGTATCCGTCACCTCGTTGTGCTCCTGATACAACATGTTTTCTGCTTCAGATGCATTCTCTGGAGTTGCATCTGTGCTGGGGTAATGGACGAGCCGCGAGCGCACCTCGTTCACTGTCGCCGAGGGGAAGGCCATGACGTCTGGTATCCGATGTGCGTAGTGGGATGTTACCCAGCGCTGGAATGCACGCGCCTTGTCTTTCGACGCTATTCGATTGTCGAGCAATGGGTGATAGAAGCCAGCAACTACGTCTTCAGGTACGCCTAGCGCATGACGGCTGCTGTCTTCTGGATGTGAATACTTTTGGATTGTCTTGTTGCAGGCAAGGTGTCTACTCACCCAAGAGGATCATAGTCCTGAGGTATGATCCTAATCTCCACCTATCCGGTTGCGGGAGTGTTGCTGCCTGCGCCAGGAACGACATCGCCAATGCCGTTCCCCAGGACCATGCGAGAAGCGAGATGCCACCTCCACCGGCGTTGTGGTATTCTTGTGGACTGGGGGCCCTTGGTATATTCTCTTCTCGGATGTACCAGCGCAAGAACGCGGCGATCTCAAGACCACGCTGTTTCATTACAGATCGCTGTGTCTCCGGGTTGCTGCTCCCCAGTGCTGTTAGCTCAGCCCAAGAATATGGTGTAGATCCAGGATAGTCTCGCGAATTTAGCATCACTAAACGTATGCCATGTCGCCAAGCATATGTCGTGAGCGGTTTGAAGATCGCTGGATGCAGGTCAGCGTCGAGAAACCAAGTGGCCCAGGACATTCCTTACCGCCATAGAAGACGCCACCATGTATCAGCACGAGGGTCGTATACCTCGGGCAAGCCCAAGGACGTCCGCTGTCTTCGTACCATAGTTTTGTTCCCTTGTCGTCTATTGGGGCCAACGGCATGGTGAGTAGTTCGCTTTCAACGGAGAGCTACAGGTATAAATGCTGTCTTCGCGCTGAGACGGAGTCTATCAAGAATGATGGTACGTTTCTCATCCGACTCGCTTCATTGAAACCTCATATGTACCTTGTGAGCCTAAGCGATGCCGGTGAGCGGTGTCTGTAACACGAATCTTGACCCGCACAGAGCGGCCCACGTACGATAGGGGCTTCAAGTTGACCGCTCGGTATTTTGAATCATGCTGTGCTGTGCTCACAGCCCGGGAGCGCTTCCAATCGCATGGGCGCATTGCTCCCGAACTACATATGCGGGGTCCAAGAGGCTCCAAGCTGATGTGTAGTCTCAGGGGGCGTTATGTCCGGAAACTATATATGCGCCGACGCAGACCGTGCATATCAAAGTGCGAAGCACGCCGTAAAGGTTCACTTTGGCCTGCAGGCCCTTCAATTCAGTAATCCAGAAATCCGACGCTTTGGGAATCGGTGCGTGGTATCAATCTGTCCCCTGAGAAATGCTGTCAATCCAGCCAGCCGGTATTGGCTAGGATTTTCGGAACCCCCGAGATATATACTCAAAGGGCTGATCCCGTCGTATTTCCCTCGAGAACGCGTACGGCGTACAAGAGGATGCGGTGTCGCTGATGGGCCTCGTGCGTTTCTCCCGAGCGTGCGTTCGTCATCCTCACTTTCCACAGCATCGACTCAATTCTGATCTATGATTCTTTGACCTAGATCGACACAGAACGTCATCTACCCACTGACGACGGTGCGTGCTCAAATCAATCCAGCGAGGACTTTCGTCGTACGCTCCGGCTCGTCCCAATGCGGCTGCGGAGGCGGGCTCAGGCGGTCCGTAGCGGTCATGATAATCAGATACCACTCACGAAATGATTCGCTCCCTCAAACCGCACAAGGTCGACCTTCCTCGCGCCCTGAGGCCAAGTGGTCGCAAGTTGGTTCGCCAAGTACCAAGTAGACAACAACGTCTCCGGAGGCGACATGTCGCACCATACAAGCGATACCCGCACGCGAGGCCAAACCGACGCATCCAGCAGCGCAGCGTCTAGATGCTTCTTGTACACCGCTGGATCTATGTTCCCGAAGGCCACATGCGAAGTTGTCAGAACCGCCGGGTCTGTGATGTCCGCGAGCTCTTCGGCGGACATCCTGGCAACGGACGCGACATGCTGAGGAAGCGGGTTTTCTTCAACTCGCTGCTGCAAGCCATTGCGCAACTCGTCAAGGGTCACTGATGGGAATGCGGCCAGGGCGGCAGGTGAATGGGCGTAATAACCAGATACCCAGTTTCCGAACACCCTGCCCTTGTCTTCTGGGCGCACATTGGGGTCCCGCGTAGGAAAGTACAAGCCTTCCATTATCTCGCGGGGTACACCGAGAGCATGACGGCTGCAGTCTACGATGTGAGATATGATGTCAGGAGCAAGTAACACCGGGATTAGGAGGGACAACTGACCGTAGAGGATGAAGCCTCGCAGATACGCGTCGAGCAAGTGCCGCTCGCTGTCTGGAAGCTTCGCGGCTTGAGCGAGAAACGCGATCGTTATAGAGTTCCCCCAAGACCACCCAAGCACGGATAGACCACCTCCACGGGTCTGGTTGTAGTCGTCCGGATTCGAAGGCGGCGGTATGTTCTCCTTCCGGATGAACGAGACGAGGAACGTGGCGATTTCCAATCCGCGGGCCTGGAGCATAGACAGCTGCTGTCGCATGTCTCCGCTACCAAGAGCGGCCAAGTCGGATGGCGAGTATGGAGTGGATCCACGGTATTCTCGTAGGTTCAACGCGACGAGTCGTAGGCCATACTTCGCGGCATGGGGGAACAAATGCCTGTAGACGGCTGAACGCATGTTGGAATATGAACTTCTGCACTTATTGGGTATGTTACAAGACCTACCGCCGTTGAAACCCGCGCCGTGTACGAGCACTAAGGTTTGATAGTTGGGCCTGCTAGACGGTGCGCCAGTGTCTTCATAGTAGAGCTGTGTGCCCGTTCGATCTACAGTAGCGAGCGGCATGAGATATTCGACGTGCTTTGCATGTCTTCGATGAGCCCCCCGCGAGCTTAAATCGTGCATGTACCAATGAGGTTGTTAGTCACTGTGTGCTATTGTTAGTTTCCTGCGTGGGAGCTCAAGATAGCGAGTGGGTGGCTGACTCAAACGGTAATTGCAAGATTGTCTTGGCGACATTGCGCTCAGTAAGATGCAGTCATAGTTAGGCGTCTACGGTTCAACCGCACTGGCAGCTGGAGGTGGACAGTCCGGATGTCTCTGTCGCATACATGCTCAGTATTTTAAATATTGAGGCAACCTAGCCGGATAAATATCAAGGAGGAGGCGGCGTTCGCCTACCTATTCTCTTATCACCAAGTCACACGCAACTTGAATGGGCCGCTGCGTATGCAATACTGAGAAAAGGGCGATTGCAAAGCCACGCAATCGCAGCGCATGGGCCCCACTGACATACTAGACCATACGGCGGTGCATTATGTCCTTCAAGTAGCAGAGGCACAGGATAATCTGAGCCGTGTACCAAACGAGCCCGAGTCTTAAACATACACGGCCGGCCCGGGGTTTTCGAGCCGAATGTCGCTGGGTTCGAGTTGTTCATATGAGCCGCGCGAAAAGCTCCATGGTTCGTTTGGGCTGGTCCCAATGGGCCTACGGCACATCATTAGCCATGAGAAAGCAATCTCGGGGATGGCCACAATGGACTCACGAAATGATTCACGCCTTGAAAGCGTACGACATCAACCTTCCTGGCCCTTTCGGGCCAGTCTTCCTCGAGTCTCTTGGAGAGATACCAGGCAGATATGACAGTCTCAGGGGGGGACATTTCGCACCATACGACGGTCATCTTCAAATGTGGCCACGTCGTTGAATCCCATAAGGCCGCTTGTACGTTGTTCCAGTAGAACTCTGGGTCGACAGCATGGAAGAGCGGATGTGCACGTGTAATCACCGAGGGATCGGTAATCTCAGCGTATTCTTGGGGTGTCATGCGAGCGGTTGACGGTCGGTATTCGTCGTCTGGCAGGTTCAACATAGGGCCCACGACAAGGCCCGCCCGAAAATGCTCCAGCGGGAGGGAAGAGAACGAGTCGAGCGTATCCGGAGAATGGGTGTAATATCCGGACAGCCAATGTTGGTAGACATTGTTTTGCCCCATGGACTCGCCGCTTTCTCTCACTCGCGCAGTAGGCTTGAGCCCTTCTAGAAACTGTGAGGGTACGCCAAAACCGTGCCGAGCACTATCTATATCAGACGGAGATGAGTGTACTCCCTGCCAAAAGCTAGACTCTGCTTTACCATACATAATGAGTGCTCTCAAGAATCCATCTAGGAGAGAGCGATCCTCCTCGGGTAGGTGTGATGCTTGCGCCAGGAACGACATCGTCATGGTATTCCCCCAAGACCAGCCGAGTAGTGTAACACCGCCGTTGCACTTTTCCTGTTCACCAAGGGGTCGGCGACTCGGTATGTTCTCTTTCCGGATAAACCAGAGCAGGAAAGCAGCGATCTCTAATCCCCGCGCATGGACCATGGCGCGCTGAGTATCCAGATTTGTGCTCCGGAGTGCTTCGAAGTCGCTAGTCGAGAACGGCGTTGAGCCGTAGTAATCGCGGTTATTCACTGTTACAAGACGCAAGTCGTGATCTGCGGCGTGAACGAATAAACGCTTGAAGGTGGCTACACTCGATGAGTTGTAGCTCCAGCGGTAGATGTCTCAAAGAGACAATTCCATGGTACTTACCCCCATTGAACGCGCCGCCATGAACGAGGACCAAAGTCGTGTATTCAGAGCAACCAGGAGGTGCACCAGTATCTTCGTAATAAAGATGCGTGCCAGACTGGTCAACCGGTGCCCGAGGCATGGTGAGGGAAATCGTGGAAGGGCCGCAGGCGGGACAAGTGACTGTAGGTGAATTCGAGGCCGCCTGCGGTATAAAGCTAGCACTGGCGCTGAGCGTAGAAGCCGAGGTCGTGAGCATAGAAGTAGGGTTTCTGCACCGGTCACACGTTGCGCTATCACTCAAATATCAGACTACATACCGGAGGCTCAGGCTAGAAATAGCAACCGTCGATATGCAGTGTTCTATCGCACTAACCGATTGACGGATAGCGCATACCTGCTAGTTAAGTGTGACACGACATCCATTGTGTAGACTCGTCAAAAGGCACTATCAAGCAAGCTTGGCTAGGAGGTCCATCGTACGCTCTGGGTGGAACCAGTGCGGCTATTCGGATCACCGGAGCAGGAGGGTGTCAACATGGGATGTCGTCGATGATTGCACGAACACTTACAAAATGATTTGCACCCTGGAAGCGCACATTGGTGACTCTCCTGGCTGTACTAGGCCAGTCTGACTCCACTTGAGACAGCCAGTACCACGAGGAAAAGACAGTCTCAGGGACGGATGCGTCACACCAGACGAGGTACACTCGAAGGTGTGGCCAAGTGGACGCATCCAGCAAACTCGCCCGGACGTTCTCTGCAAAGATGTCTGGGTTCACGTCCAGCCACGATAGCTGCGCGCGGTCAACCACGCTTAGGTCTGTAATTTCTTCCAGGGAGTGCACCATGCGCTTTCTCGCCTCCACACTGTCAGGGGAAGGGTCTTCGACCGGGGAGTGTACGACACCCGCACGGAGGTCCTCGAGCGTGACGGACGGAAGCGCATCCAAGACGGACTTTGAATGGCGGTAATTTACCGCCCAGGTGAGCCAGCGTTCAGCAGGGTCGGGTAGGTCGTCGCTCTCCTTCCCAGGACTCTCGAGTCCCTCGAAGATAGAAGGTGGTACTCCGAGGCCCTGACGTGCACTATCTAGCAGCCCCATAGCTTCGTCAGACGAGCTCTTTGACTGCGAGAAGCCACTGCATACCGAGGATGATAAGAGACCTGAGGTGTGTCGTCAATAGATCCCGGTCGCTCCCTGGAAGCTCCGACGCTTGCGCCAAAAATGCCATCGTTATTGTGTTTCCCCAGGACCATCCTAGCAGCGCTATCCCGCCCGCACGGCGGTCATCCGACATAGGAGGGATGTCTCCCTTCCGTATGAACCAAACCAGGAACGCGGCGATCTCGAGGCCATGAGCACGTACAACGGAGTGCTGCCTTTCCTTATCGCCGCTTCGTAGTGCTTCGAGGTGACTGTCGGCGTACGGCGTAGAGCCGCGATAGTCACGCATATTAACGCTGATGAGGCGTACACCGTGCTGTGCGTTGTACTTGTACAGCGGTTTGAATGTCGCTACGAGCGCATCAGCCGCCATTTTTAGCATGTGTGAACATGCGGATGCTCCAGTGGGCACTCACCGCCATTGAAGATAGCACCATGGATCAGGACTAGGGTTCTGTACTCGGCACAGTCCAAGGGAGCTCCGGTGTCGTCATAATAAAGACGTGTTCCATTGTTGTCCACCGGCGCAAGAGGCATGATGAGCGGGTCTGAGGCAGATACAGTCATGTGCATATGTATCTGATGGTCGCGCCTTTTGAGTTTGTTCCGAAGCCATTCATAATGAAAGGAGGTATGAGATGACTGTACCTACTCTTGACTTACTCATCCAGAAGAATTGGCGCGCGGAGGCTCTAGTCTCTTGAGTCATCACGGTACGTCTGAGTCACTACCGTCCTGGAGCCTGGAGGCTGGGTCATAGTGGCACTACACAGACTGATACAGTGCGCCTCCCCCACCCGACGTAGCTATTCATCCCCTGTACGAGCGTCGTCCACATAGGGCTGTGCCCTCGAGGACGTTGAAAGGAATGGAAACACCCTATGGAATGTCGAGTCGACTAGTTGGCACTATGGGGGTGAATGCGAGCGTCGAGTGCGACATCGCGGTGGGATCCGCGAGCGTTGCGAGATCCTCCGCGGGAATCCGCGTGAGGGTGGGCATCGGCTCTGTTTGCTGCTCGCGCTGGAGGCCGGCGACGAGCTGCTCGCGAGTGAGCGTGGGGAACGCTGCGAGCAACGCGGGATCGCGCTCGTAGTATCCCGAGATCCAGCTTGAGAAGGCGGCCTGCTTCTCTTCTGGGGTTAGTGCAGGGTCGCTCAAATGGCCATAGAGTTGTTCTATGGGCGCGTCAGGGATGCCGAGAAAATGGCGACTGGCATCTTCATTGGGGTTAGTACGTCTAGTCCTGATGTGGCACCTGTACACTCACCAAACGCACCGATCGTTCTCAAGTACGCTCCTAGCAGAGCTTTCCTCAGGATGCGCGCCGGCCTGTGCCAAGAACGATGATGCAAAGGCGCTACCGAATGACCAGGCAAGGAGAGAGATGCCTCCACGGCGTCTACTGGCAGCGCTACCCTCCGTTCAGGCAGACATCAGCGGAATATTCTTCTGCTCGATGAACCAGGCAAGGAAGGCATCAAGCTCTCAACCACACGCCCGCAGAACCGACTGCTGACTTTGAATATCTGGACTTTCCAGCGCAGCCAGTTCAGCATCTCTGAAGGGCGTAGAACCATGGTAGGTCTCGCGCGTTCAACGTGACCAGACGCATGCTATGTGATGCAGCGATTGGAAGGAGCTGTTTGAATATGGCTGCACGTGGTGCAGACACAAATGGAGGTGATTAGTTGCTGGAACCCTTTATGTGAACATGACTTACCGCGCGTGTGACAAGCCATGCATACAGCGAGTCAGGCTAACTACATGGATCACGTTGGACCTACCTTGCACACAGGGTATCAACGGCGTTGACATCGGCCATCCTCTTCCCATGCCATAGAATGGCTAAAGTGGGGGTGGGGCATAGTACATACGGCATCGTCATTCGTACAGGGCACTACTGGAACACCAGTGTTCAGTGATCACTGCCCAGTGGATGTGGCCATGCCTCCGCTGCTTTCTCGATGCCCTGTAGATACCTCAGCTTAATCGCGGCAGTCTTCACGGCAAGCCAGTCCTTCTGGGAAACCAGGTCGGTGATCTCTTGTATAACCTCCGCCAATCTCACTAGACATTTGGTGAGCACACTAGCGAGGATGTGACATATGTACGCACGTCCATTGGTCGCCTGTACTCGCTCAACCTCCTCTTTCGACTCTGCGCTCTCTATTTGTTCACGCATCTCCATCGTCTCCATGAGTACCTCGGGATCCTCAAGGCTCTCGTGGTCGCCTACGTGATAGCCCTCGCGCTCGAGGATGTACTCGACGCGCCGGAGTGGAGTCGACAGTCGGTGGAGTGCATCATTTGCCTGCGACGACATGACGGCTGCTGCGTCTTGCTTCTCCTGCGTCAAATATAGAGCCAGTCAGAAAACGGCAATAACGCTTTCCAGCGCGCCGGTGTGAACGCGTACGCACCCGCGGCTTGCCCACCCAGCGGTCAGGATGCACAGCAGTCTGCAGCTGCCTCAGGTGTCGCTTGATCGCTGTTGTGTCCACAACAAACGGATTTGGCTCGTAAGGGACGCCGAGCATCTCATGGTAGGTCATTTCATGGGGAATATTCGAGATCCAGTAGCACTTGGTGCAGACCGGCAGCGGTGTTGTAAGTGCTGCGGAACATTGTGGGCACGTCCGGGAGGTGGAGGTTGCATATCTCCGTCGCGAAGACGATGTTGCAGAGGCGCGTGTGGCGGAATGGAGGAGACAGCGTGCAGGGGAATAGGAAAGTCTGGACGCCGCGAAGGACGACGACCTGGGCAAGGCAGCGGTGAGTGCACGACGAAACATGACGCAGCGCTTAGATTAGATAACTGACTGGGCAATATCTGCCCCACTGACGTCATGTGATCGAGGGAATGACGACCCTAACCTCGATCTCTGTCCCCGCTTCTCTTGGCACAGCAGCACATCCTCCATCCCAATGGCTCCATCGTCTGCCGGCCCTTCCAGGCTTTCCTCGTTTATAAAGCCTCCCCCACCGCACACAGAGCATGACCGTGGAATATCAGAAGAGGCACGCGCATATTTGTCTCCCAACTTGAAGCAACGTTTTCTGCACCTGTTGCCGTCTTGGAACCGCTCGCGCTCGAGACGCAGAGAAAGGAAGAGTGCGGAGTCTGGGGGGCGAGAGCTGCGAGACGACACCTCGGATAGCGAAATACTATACCCAACACTCAGAGGCTCCGTGCTTGAAGGGGGCGTTGTAGAGCTGCACGATGAGCTGCTGCATGAAGCAGACGAAGAGATAGAAGCGGACAAGCCTGTGTACAGGTGGGCAGTGCTCTACGAGAACCAACGTGGGTACGTGTTTGATGCTTTACTATGGACTTCTCTTACTATAGCTACATGGTCTCTGCAGGATAACTATGTTCTCTACACCCTATTATTCGCCCCAATCTCTCTTCCCACTCGACCCACCTCCCTATACGCTGCCCACGCCAAAGCCTTCCAAGAGCGCCTGGCGCACCCAGCCCACCGTGTCTCTCGCTTCCTATCCGCTCCCAGACGGAACATGGCGCTGGGTCTCCAGCGCATGGATGATCGACATGCGCGGCGACGGGCTCGTTCAACATGATGGTTTCGAGTACGCCTGGTCCTTCCGCTCCGGCAGCTGGCGCCCTGGAATTGGGACGCTCAGCACGGGTGCATGGGTGCGGCGGCGGCGCTGGGTACGCCTGATGGTCCGCGTGTATAAGCAGGGCACGCAGCCTGACGCGGAGCGAGTCGACCGTGCAGGCGAGGCGGAGGGCGAGATGCCCGCGGCGGGGGTGCTGCAGGACGTACCCGGCGCAACCCGTCCACCGTCTGTGGTTGCAAGTGTGGCGAGTGAAGATGACGATAAGGCAGATGGGGAAGTCTGGCTCGGCGATGACGGAGACTGGGAGAGGTGTCGGGTCGCATTCAAGAGGATAGGGCGCGATGGGAGGAAGCTGGAGTTGTGGAAGCGGTGGTTCGGATTTGGATTCCATTCCGACACAGAAGAGGCTAGTGAGGGGGAACGCGAGAAAGAGACGTCAAAGACAGTTGAGCACGAGGTATCTTCACAATCCTCTCTGAACAAGGAAATCGAAGAGGAACTGGGTGTACGCCTCATTCAGCCACCTAGGGAGTACATCGCAAGAGTGATCCGCACACACGTACGTCCACCGTGATTAATTCTGCCGTCGGGCTCATGATGACGGGGTCTATGCATAGGGCTCGGAGATCCTCCAGACATTCATCTTTCCGGATTCTCGAGCGCAATTCCTCGAAATCATCGACGCTGCCGATCTCCTGGGCGAGCTCAAGTCGGGAATGGAGGTTGCAGATAATGCACAAGTACTCGACTTCTGGAGCTATGCACCAGGGTCGCCGACAACTGCTCGCAATGGCTAAGCTGTCAACATGTGAGGTGCGGAGGAAGTTGCTGCGAATGATGACTATATGGAGGGATTCGTGTATTTATATATATACCACGTATCCCTTCGATGTTGTGGGATATACCCCAGTTCCCCTGGGAGGGCACTGTCGTAGACGGTGTCCTGTGCAGACCTCTACGTGGTCCAGGGGACAAGTAACCCGATAGGGCGAAACCAACATGCACAAATGACGAACGGCGGAGAGGAACAACCCCGAGTAGCTAAAAAGCAAAGATAGAGGAAAGATACAGGACAACAGATGGGAGGACGAATCCACGGCTGTAAAGCCTAAGCAGACAACGACGTGTAAAGGAACGTAAAAAGGAACAAACCAGTACCAAATGAGAAACGATAGTGGAACGACCAACAGCGAGGACGGGGCAAAACACAGCGAGCAGCCCAGGAATGAGCGCACGCATTAGATAATAATGGAAAGAATAATAAAGATAACACTACGGGGTGACAGGCTGAAACTGCCGCCACCAACCCAGAACACCGCAAGACTAGCGGTCCAAATACCGCCTGACCAAAAAAAAAAAAAAAAAAATTTTATTTAATTTTGTCTTTTTTATTTCTTTGTCTTTTTTTTTGTCTTTATTTTATATTATAAAATAAAGAATATAAAAAAAAAAAAAAAAGAGAAGAGAAAAGATAAAAAGATAAAACAGAGTCGACGACAGGGAGAATGCGGACATAAACGCAAAGCGACTAGAAGACGGTGAGCGGCTGACAGCGGAGGAACTCGAACCCAAACAGAATAAGCAAGACACCGGCCACGAAATGAGAAAGAGACAATAATGACCTAAGGCTGCTGCGAGCCCGGGGCTAGACGCCTTACGCCACCGGCCTCCACCACATCGCGTCCGGCAGCGACCCCCAGATTACATGGGCTCTTACTCGCTCAACACAGCTCTGGTGACCTAAGGACCTCTCTAATGCACTACTCAAGACCTGATGACGCCCCTTTGAAACCCATATAAAAGTACAGTTATTGATCAATTGACGCTAAAGTCTGGACTCGGAGGTCGCACGCGCCCACGCCAACTGACAACGCCGATGTACCCGAACTGGGCGGAACCACAGGCCTGAATTGTGACGAACATTCGATACCCAGACACTCTGAACAAGCCTGTGACGTGATGTGCTCTCGGCAGCCAAACCCGTGTAGGATGCATGACGATTCACGGGAACAAAAGATAGTTCAATCCTGTTAGGGTTGGTGTGGTCGGAGGAGAGCACTGGCTAATCTCATGCCCCATACCACCATCTACTCCAGCAGGTCGCATTTAGCTTGAGGAGCACATCAGAGAGGCCCTCAGACCACCAGAGCAGTGATTGAGTGAGTAAGAGCCATGTAATCTGGAAGTCGCCACCGGACGCAAGGTGGCGGAGGCCGGTGGTGCAAGGCGTTAAACCAAGACTAGCGGGCAAGCGTAACGACCAAAAGGAATGCTGCAAGACGAGAGAAGAGTATGATCGATACAAATGAATGGGAAGCCACGAAGCAGCGCTAAATACCACCAGGCAGACGAAGTACTTAAGAGCCACCACTGGCACCGACCGACAGCAACCGCAGACAGCACCCAGCCACCGCCCATACCCCAGCGTATAACACCCTCATGCCCAAACCACAATCTCACCCATACCCACACGAAATAAGAGTAGAGGAGAACCCGAGGGTTGGAGAGGAGGGGATAACACCGCTATGGATGGTGGTTGATAGGAGGGGAAAGAAACTGGCAGTAGGAATGGATATCTCCCTGTCCAGGGGACGACGACTCGGAGCAAACATTAGCCGAGGAAAAATTGTGGAGATCAGGAAGCTCACCCCAACCTCAGTCACCTTCACGCTCCGCGATGAGAATGACCACCAACTCTACATCCGCACCCCTATCGCCTGGGCACTGCGCTCAACGTTAAAAACGTACAAAGAAAGACCAATCGATCAACAGAACCATCAAACATACCTATCCCTCCCACCCATCACGTCCAACTTCCACAGGAACCAGCCGGCGGAGAGCGCGAAAGGAAAAGAACCGATGGTGGAGGGGAGAATAGAAGGAGGCGCAGACAGCGAACGCGCCTATAAGAAGGACAGCCCTGAAAAGAAGGAGAGGGAAGAAGTGGATGAACGTAACGGGGAAGCACGAGGACCGGAGGTTATGAAACTGAACTTCCTACTGAGCTAGGAAGGAAGAACGTAAAGTAGGACTCGGATGTAGAGAACTGAAATCCAAACTCAACCGATACGATAAAAGCATGTGCATAACCATACATAACATGGGAGGAGAAGAGCATAGAGACTAAGGACATAATCATAGCAACATAGCATACCAAGACGTCACCCAAACAGCATCAGAAGAATAGAACACAAGATACCGAAGCGAGAACAACGTAAGAAAAGGAAGCTAAACGTAACAACAAGACGCTGGCCTGCAACAAATAAAATAGAAACACATCAGGAAGAGAACACCCCACAAGGCCAACAACGGCCACAGACACGCACCAAAAACGACAACACAGCCTGAATAACATGCCAGCAATCAGAGCCTACACCATGGCCCGCCGCTTCCAGCCGCTACTCACCACAGAAGAACAAGTCATCCTCCCAACCCTGAACATCGAAACCACGACTGTCGACGTCATAGCCGTCCGAGTGAACCCGCTACCGCGATACGGAGAGGACGGAGACGCTACGTGGTACGCAGCCGTGGAACCAAGGAAGAGGGCGAGGGTAGGAGGATGGGTCATACTGTCGGCCAGGCCGAAGTGTCAGCGCACCGGAGTAGGAATGCTCTCGGAGATAGCCGACATGACTCGCCACTGGATCACGTTCAAGATCGCCGGTGGCCCCCGGGAGTACCGACTGCGAATCCCCACGGCCTGGACGCGCCTCGAACAAGAGGACGCGATGACCTACCTCACCCACTACTTCGAGCTCCAGAGAACCCCACACCCACCCGACACAGTCCAGCGCCAACACCCGGATTTCGAGAGCGAAGAGTACAACCCATACGCGCCCGAATGGAAGAGAGCAGAGGCGAACAGCGGAGAAACGAGAGAAGGAAGTACCGGGGACGAGACAGGCTTACGAAGGATAGACGGACCGGGGAGAGAGCGCAGCAGGCAGAGCGACGAGAAGGAGTAGAAGGCTGTAGCGCGTGACAGCGACTGACAGATGACACTCGCGACACAGTGTAATGACAAACAACGGGAACATTGCAAGGGGAGATGAGTACGGACCTACACCGAGTGGCAGTAGAACGCCACTGACACACGACCACAGAATGGCGGAATAACGCCAAAACTGACGGGAACCCACATCAACCAGGTGAACCTTATCTTGAGAATCACGCTGATACCGGCGACAAAGAACAGAAGACGTAGATCGATGAAGGGAAGACACCCAGACCCACGAAATGACAATGCGCTGACACGCCAGCAGGAAATCGACGCTAAAAAGTATATATAAAATACGAAAAAGGTATAGTGCGCCACGTCAACCAAGGCAAGCTACGCGAAGAGGACAGCGGTAACGACCGCGCGAACAACACAGGCAATCCGTAAGGCCTGCTCCACGCCAGACACGCGACTGACGAGAAGTACCGCAGACACGTGAATAAGGAAAAGAGAATAAAAGGCAGAAGAAACCGACAGAGGAGCACAACACAACTTGAACTAGACAACAACTCACCCACTCCCAATGCAATCTACCGCCAACAACACCGACCGCGACGGCAAGCAGTCCCCGCCGAGAGTGAGCAGCCCGCAGTACTGGACACCGACTCCTGAACGTGCTGCAAGCCCAAGTGAGTTACCGGACACACGCACAAACAGCTCTGACGACGCACAGCGTACGCCGACGTACTGAGCGGCCGACGATCGCCTGTAGCAGAAGCCATGGAGCAAGGACAGCAGCAAGGAGCGGCCAACGAAGGAGCGGGAAGCAGCACAACGGCGGTCACGGCAAAGGACGGCGAGCAAAGCGAGGGACATGGCCAAGGCAACGCCAATACCGAGCAAGAACGACCTACAGACCAGCCACCTGCAGGAGTAGCCACGGCCCTTGCTAAGCCCAAGAAGGCGGGCAAGGGTAAAGGGAAGGGACGTGCCAAAGGGAAAGCGGCGCGATCCGCGATAGGTAAGGCCCAGAACGAAGGGGCGGAGAACGAAGTGGAGCCAGCGTATGGAACGCGAAGCGTCAGCGAGAGCAGGAAGAGGCGACGAGTCACTGGCGAGAGCATCGTCGGCGAACAGGCCGGCACGGCCAGCGTCGTACGAGGCTCACCTGGGGCCAGCTTCGCGCAGACCGCACGTGCCCTCGACGACACTACCGACCCGCTGACAGAGGCCCCCGGGGCGAAGCACAGCCCAGCCAGCTACTGGAGGACAGCGCAGCCAGAGAAAGACAACGACATCACCATCATGAGCGACACCTGGGGCCGCCTACAGAAAGCTGAGTGGAATGGCCCGCCAACCACGAAGCCAGGCGATCCCAAGAACGCCGGGTCAATCTCAGTTAACAATGACGGAAAGGAACCGGTAAGCTGCCACCAGGGGGGAACGAACACTGACAAACACGCATACAGCCTACCCGCGTCAAGGATGAACCGATCTCGCCGGATCTGTCCTACATCGACGTCGATGAAGTCATGGGAAGCCCGGACGACGAAACGAGCCCCCACGCAGACGAGGACGAGGAAGGCGTATGGAACCCAGTACACATCTATCGGAGGCCAAACAAAGGGATACCAAGGTGGTTGGAGGAGCCAAGCGAGACGAAGCCGGATCAATATGCAGATGCACAGGAGGCCTTCGAAGCCTGGCTGGCACGCCCACGAGACCCGAGATCAACGGGTAAGCAACAAGCACACTCAAACGATACCTACCAGCTAACGGAAGGAAGCACGAATCTTAGCCCGCCAACGGAAGGAAGCGGAGAACAGTACAAGCCAGATGCCTGCACACTTCTCAAGGCGGAAGAGCACGGCGCCGACACCTGCGACACCGACGACAGGACGAAACGGTCCCAAGAACATAGCACGCAACGGACCTTCCGGCGCGGACGACCTGTGGCCGGACTTGCAGGGACCGATAGCACCCCTCGACCTCACGGAGCATGCACAGCCGACACCCCCGGAGATCACCCCGAAGCCCAGCGGGCCCAAAGGGTGGCCGACGATCGAAGGCGACGACTGCCACTGGAAGACGAAAGGTCAATGCCCGCACCAGGCAGAGGCGTGGCGACGAATCAAGACGAACTGCATATATATCAACGTGATAGGCAGCGGAGCGAACGACGCCGGACAATACGGGAGATCGGAGGCGATGCGTCAGCAACTACGAGAGAGATACCAGGTCGATTTCAGGAAGTCCCGCCTCATCGCAGCGAGACCCCCGCCAGGTGTCACAGCACGACACAACTCCGAGCCCTTTCTCTATAACCTTCTCGACATCACCAAGGAACAGCTAGCCGAAATGAAGAAGGACCAACTGCTCTCAACGCGAGACGTCACCATGCAGTTCATCGAACGTGAAGCGCGGCCGCCAAAGAAGCTGGGAGAATGGTATGCAGGATCGTTTCCCGACCCTACGGAGAGTGGCATCAAGCGCTCCTTCACGAACGGCTTCCTGTCCGATTACTTGACAGACGGATTCACGCAGATGATAAGGCAAGACCCACACAATCAATAGAAACCTACGCTAACACACCTGCAGACGCGACATGCGAGCGGGCGGTCAGTGGAGGAACGCGCCGAATGAACAGATAGTGTGGGTGTACATCGTCAAATCCATCGAAGTAAAGATCCTGCGATGCCTCGGCCCAGGTGGTACTGAAGAGCCGCTCGCGGTACTGTACGCCGAGTCGCCATCGGCGAACCACGAAGACTGGCTAGAATACAAGGGATATATCCAACGCCACACGTACGGCAGCACGCTCGAAGGCGCCCCTATCCGCTTCACCGGACGCCTCTTCTGCAAACTATGTCACTCGACCGACCACCCGACCGGACTGTGCGAGCTGCCCAAAGTGAATGGATGGAACGGGCCGACAGTGGCCGACGTACTGGGCGACCATCGCACAGTACAAGCCAGCCCGCAGCTGCAGGAAAACACGGTGGAGCAGGCAGGAACGAGCGTGACTGGGCGAGGCCGAGGAGCAGGAGGAGGATACCGGGCTCGAGGCCGCGGGAACGGAAGCAGGGGACGTGGAGACAGGAGTGGCAGCCGCGGCCGTGGCAATATGAACGCCGCGCACCTCCAGTCGAACCGCGGCGGGGGCCACCAGGGAGGCGTCTGGTACTAGGGACGAACCCACCCATGTAGGGCGCTGACTATCAGCGCGTAGATACGAGCAGTTGCGAGTGGAATGTTGAGACACGAGTTGGAGAGAGCTACTTGCGTGAGGAGGCCGTCGAACGTCCTAAAAGTACCACGCCCACATATACTGACCGCCCACGGCGGGACAGGAAAGCTGGTATGACGAGAGGACGGCTACAATGGGCACGGAAGACTTGCCCAGCTTAGTTGCGAAAGCATACCGTCTAGGAATGGCCCAGACGGCATGCATGTCCCCTGCGGCGCCCAGCTGGCCCCCAGCCCCCGCGGATCGTTGTAGCGGGGTATCTGATGAGCAACGGCAAATAACTATAACAAAGATAACACAAACACGGAAGGACGTACGGTAAACGGCACACAGCTCTGTGCGGCGCGAAGGAGTAGTGTACCTCCCGCCTGCGCGACCCCTGATGAGCGCCGCATGGAAAATGGGGGCGGGGCCATCCCAGCCGCTAGACCAGACAGGACGGCACGGGATTGCGTCTCTCCAGAAACAGATAGGAACACTCAACAGCGGCGCAAAGGCGACACAATGCCTAGCGCCGCGGAAAGAAAGAAGAAGAAGGGACAAAACACACGAGCTGGCCTAACCATTGGATCTCAAAATGTGAACGGCCGCGGAACCCTATACGGAAAAGTGAATAATAAATGGAACGCAATCAACCACGTTATGAAGGAACAACGAATTGGCCTACTCGCAATCCAAGAGGCCCACCTGAACAAAGAGACAGTAAACCAGATACACAAGATGTATGGGCGCCGGCTGAGGGTACTATACTCAAAAGATCCGGATACCGACAATGCGAGAGGGGTTGCATTTGTGATCAACAGAGAGCTCACGAACCTGAACGGACTGAAAGTGGTGGAGCTCATTCCTGGAAGGGCTATGCACGTAGAGTTGGACTGGCATGGGACACAGAAGCTCACAGCAATAAATGTGTACGCTCCGAATGCAGCGTCGGAGAACACAACTTTCTGGGAACATCTGCGTACGGCGGCACTGGATAAGGGCGTAGCGCACCCAATGATGCTGCTAGGTGACTTCAACAATGTGGAGGAAGCAATTGATAGAGTGCCGACCAAAGAAGACCCTGAACAGGTCGTCTCCTCACTACAAAACACTATACGTGAGTGGAGCCTCCAGGATGGATGGAGGACTGGGGAGCCCACGGCGAAAGGATACACATTCCCCCAGAGGGGCTCGACCTCAGGGTCTCGACTAGACCGAATCTACGCAAGCAAGGACATTATGAAGGCCTCCGATGCATGGGACATTGTAACAACAAGTATACCCACTGATCACAAGCTTGTCCTGGCCTACATCAGCACACGACAATGCCCATTTATAGGGAAGGGGAGATGGGTCATACCGACCAAACTACTCACCGACATCGAGTACATCCACGCTATCGAGGCAGCAAGGCGCACTGCCTTAATAGAAATGGAAAACTCGAAGGGAAACCGAACAGAAGAACACAACCCTCAGACGATATATCAAGCGCTAAAGAGAAACATTAGATCAATAGCACAGCGCCGACTGAAAAAGCTAATACCGAAATTGAGGATTACTACGGCACGGCTTAAGACAGAGATCACAGAGATCCAGCAGAAGGCGGCCTTCACCACAAGCGAAGAGCTTCAACACGAGGCTGCAATACTGCAAGAACGACTGTATGAAATAGAAGGGAAACAGATGACGCTGACGAGGAACACAGTCAGCGCAAAGTATGTGGCGAATGACGAGAAACTGAGTAAATATTGGTCCAGGCTTAACAAGGAGCCGAAGCCTCGGGACATTATGTACTCCCTAGAAATACCGAATAGCGCACCCACTCAATATGAGAAACACTCCGACAAGATGGCTGAGCTAGCGAGAGACTACCATGATAGACTACAAAACACTGTTCAGGAAGGAGATGAGAGCCGAGCCGAGCGCGAACGTGCCATAGACGACACACTGCGGGCCCCAACCGCCAAGCTTAGCCAAGAGCAGGCTAACGCACTGGCAGAAGAGATAACACCCGAAGGCATTGAAGAGGCACTGAAGGAAGCCCAATCTGGAAAGGCAGCAGGGCTTGATGGAATACCATATGAACTTTGGAGGACGTTGAGAGATCGATTTGAAACCAACGAAGAGGCCGACGAGAAACTCAACTGGTCCCAGCTCCTATATGAAGTCTTCCATGACGTCGACCAGCATGGTCTCATAGAAGCGAGCACATTCGCGGACGGATGGATGTGCCCCATATACAAGAAGAAGGATAAGAGAAAGATAGAGAACTATCGACCAATTACACTGCTAAACACGGACTATAAGCTTTATACCAAGGTACTGGCAATGAGGTTGGCAGGTGTGGTCAGAGATATTGTGCACCCAGACCAGGCAGGATTCATACCAGGAAGGAAGATATCAGACCATACACAACTGAGCTGCACCATGATAGACTATGCAGAGACCGTAGAGGAAAACGGTGTCATAATCGCACTTGATCAGGAGAAAGCGTATGACAGGATAGCACACGACTACCTGTGGAAGGCACTCGAAGCCTTCGACATACCCCAAGCGTTCATACTACGAGTACAGCGACTATACGGGAACGCAAAGACAACAGTGATCATCAACGGCGAGGGGAGCTCACCCTTCCGCGTAAGTAGGGGAGTGAGGCAAGGAGATCCCTTGTCATGTCTGCTCTTTGACATTGCGATCGAGCCCCTTGCTTGCCTACTGCGAAACTCTTCCATAGCGGGATTCTCTCTGCCAGGCGATGTCGAACGCCTAGTCACATCCCTGTTCGCCGACGACACATCGACGTACCTATCCGAACATGACAGTTGGGATGACCTGTGGGTGATACTGAATAAGTGGTGCCTAGCGGCCACGGCAAAATTCAATGCGGAAAAGACAGAAGTACTCCCGATTGGCACCCCGGAGTACCGAGCTCAGGTGCTGACGAAGAGGATCATAAGTGACAAGAGGCCAAGCGAGACGATACCAGAATCAATCCGTATAGTGAACGACGGTGAGCCCATGAGAACGCTCGGGGCCTGGGTAGGAAATGGAGTGGACCAAGTAGCAGTGTGGTCCGCCCAGTTTGCAAAGGTGGAACGCTTTATACAAAGATGGAGCTGATGCTCGCCATCCCTCGCTGGAAAGGTACGTATTGTCCAGATGGGACCAGGTAGCATGACCCAGTATCTGACGACAGTACAAGGCATGCCTAAGAGCGTGGAGCGAGACCTGATAAGACTCACCCGCACGTTCATATGGGACGGAGCCACCGTGCCCCCAATAAAGCTCAACACCCTCTATGCCCCACGGGAGGAAGGGGGCCTAGGATTGCTGGACTTACAGACGAGGAACCGAGCCATCGACCTGATGTGGTTGAAACGGTATCTGACCCTAGAAAATGGCCGCCCGCGCTGGGCTCTGGCCGTGGATATCTTGATTGGGCTGCATGCGACAAAGGACGCGGGACGAATAAGAGACAACGCGAAAATTAACACCTTCCTACAGACGTGGAGGCCGTCGCTGAGAGGCAACAAAGCGATGCCAGCGTACATCAAACGCATGCTGGACGCTGGAGCCGGCAGCCACACTAACTTGGCAGCAATCAAGCTGACTGGTGCCCTTAAGAATAAACTGCCGATATGGTACCATCTTGGTGCGTCAAAGTATCTACGGCGGTTGAACAACACCCCGGCAAGCGACTGCCTGCGGAATGTTCATGGAGTAGTAACCGTAGCCCAAGTCCTCCTGCTCACGCGACGGATCCACCTCATCGAAGCGGAGGGCAAGCAAGACCGCTGGGATGTATGCCAATGCCGGGGATGTCGAGAGGACCGCCGGAAAGGGTGCCCGCATCCCGAAAAGTGCTGCGAAGCGGCCGGGGAACTACTCGCGCAGATACACCCGCGCTGGCACCCCAAATGTGAGCCAGGAGACGATAAGCTGACACTAACAAGTGGGAGGAAGAGAGACAACACCGAGGCACTGAGGGAAGGGGGAGTGCTCACCTTCAACCCGTCGGTCACCGAACGAGGAGCACTGGACGACGTGTTCCGAGCCTTCACTGATCGCCCGCCCGGTACGGCCCCGACGATGCGGGCGGTGAAGGGACGAATCGTTGTCGAAGAATCATGGACGGTGTATGTGGAAGTTGCATCCCTCACGAAACAGCGTAGCCCGAAGGGACTCCCGATGTATCAAGGAGGCGCTCGCCTTGATGGGACGGACCAACCCCGGCACCTGATTGTGTACAACGATGTCAGTGACGACCGAACCGAGCTCTTAACACAAGTCACCCTGGCGGCAGTGATGGTAGTACCACTGGACACGCCGCTGCATATCATCTTCAGGCAGTCAGACATGCCCAACCTTTTGATTCGTGACCTGCAGGCCCTGGAGGACAAAGGTTGGATAGGATGCAAGCGGACGCAAGCCACCAGGGCGCTGATAACCACGCTGAGGAAACGATGCGCGCCGACGACGATGGAGACTGCCTCGGACACCCCGACGTTCCAAGAACTCAACGCCGTTGCGGACAGTATAAAGGAGTCCGACGAGGAGAGCCGGGTAGACCTCCCGCTGCCTCGCATCGACGAAAGTCTCGAGTTGAGCGGAGCACGGATGAGCACCCTAACACAGGCCCTGGCATATAGGGGTTTCCGGGAAATGGGGACGGCCGAGGAACGGCCTGCGACGAGGCGCCGCCTCAGCGAGGTTACGGCGCACCTGGCTAACACAAGGAATGACACGTACACGGAGGCCGAGGTCTGGCGTGGTGTATGGCAGAAAGATATCCGTCGGCCCGTCCGGGATTTCTTGTGGAAGGCCATGCACGATGCCCTGAGGTGCGGTGAGTATTGGCGCAGGATAGAGGGGTACGAAGATCGGGGCGTCTGTGGCCTGTGCAGCGGGTTAGAGAGTATAGAACACATACTGGTTAGGTGCCAGTCTGAATCGAAACGAATGGTCTGGGCGAAATGTGCGGCACTATGGGAGCGGAAACAAGCTGACAATTGGGAGGACCCAGCCCTGTCCGACATACTAACCGCCGGAGTGCACAAGAAGGGACGCAAGGAGAAAAAACGCGCCCGGCCTGGGGCTGCCCGTCTCAAACGAATATTGATCACGGAGACCGCCCGCCTCATATGGGTCCTCCGGTGTGAACGGCAGATACAGCACGCGGATGACCCTGGTTGGGCACACGGCATGACCGAAGTGGAGCGGCGGTGGGAGGCGATAATAACCGACCGACTCAGGATGGACATGGCACTCACGCGGCTTAGAGGTCGACGCGCGGCGGCCCATACATTGACCCTCCAAACATGGGGGGGACTGCTGGCGAACGAAGACGCCCTGCCGGAAGATTGGACGCGCTGCAGTGAGGTTTTAGTGGGTATTCAGTACCCCCGACATGGAGTCGGGTAATTCTGTGAGCCCCACACTGACCTGTTTGGTCGTGCGTAAACGCATTTTTCCTCGGAGACGCGGCGGGGGAACCCGCAAGCCGGCTGAGCTACGGAGCTAACCTATTGTTAGCTGCCAAAGCTTGTGACGTGGCAATCCAAAAAAAAAAAAAAAATATACCCCAGTTTCTGCACTTAAGTGTAGCTCCCCTCACAGGTGACTGGATTGTATTTGTCACTCTGAAGTTGATGCACGCCAACTCCGACCGGGCCCAGGCACGGCGTGGCAAGTGCATGGTCATTGGTCAGTGCATTGATCACAGTACTGACACAATCACATGCGGGGATGCTGGGTGCGCGCCCGAACGACCACCGCGAACGGCCGCAAACAGCCGCAAACGCGTTCACCTCCACTCCCAGCAAGCGAGCCTAGGACGACACGACCATGTCGGCAGAGGCCCCTGCGCGCAATTTGAAGGGCAAGCTGCGCGCGCTGCCCAACGCCGTGGGCGAATACCTCCACTCCATCCCGGACGACGACCCGCTGCAGATCGCGCTGCGGACATACGCGCTTTCGCTCGCGCTCTCCCTTGGGCCCGCGCTGGTGCCCTTCCTGACGAGCCCGAAGGCACGGAAAGATGGAATGACACGTCTCGGGAGGATTTTGGGGCGCGAGCTTCGTGTAACGGGCTTCGCGTTCGCAATGACGGCAGGCGTGGGCGGCGGTGCGTTCCTGAGGCAGTTGTTTGACGTTCTCGCGGAGCAGAACTCCCTCGTGCCCTCGAAAACGAAAGACACATCTATGTTGGATTGCGCTCGCTGGAAACTTGTGTCATGCTTGCGTTCCATGACGGGGCTAGACAGGACGTTCCTCGCCAATGTCCTTTCAGCGGCCATAGCTGTTACCCTCTTTCATTGCAGACACCGCGCGATCGCATCGAACACTGCCATTCCATTCACCCCTCCGCTTTTCAGCTCTTCTGCAAAGCCCGTTCCCTTTGCAAGCCGCCCATCCATTACTTTGGAGTTGACGCTCCTGTTTCTTGTGCGCGCCATGGATGCTTTTGCGCAGATCACCATACAAAAAGGATGCGAAGTACTTGAAAAGAATGACAGCGTGTACGGGAAACAGGTTGCGGAAAAGCGAACGCGGCTGCTAAGCATGCGACTCGATGCTATGGTATTCTGGGCAAGCAGTGCGAGGTTCGTCCATGGCGCATGCGTTGTGGAGTTCACCAGATTGAGCCGTCTGTAGGATCATGTGGTGCTTCTTCTACAAGCCCGAAAGGTAGCTTGACTTTGATCTCGACGGACTTCCGGACTCACTCAACGGTCAATGCCCTAGGTTGCCCCGATCATACAATAAATGGTAAAAGGACTGAGCCTTTTCACATGCGATATTCTTGCTAATGCATCGGATCTTCAGGATCATGACAATAGCGAACATTGACCCGCGTATACTCGCTGCCCTGCGGTCGCTGCGGGCCGGGACCTGGTCGTATAGGACCCACTACTCGGCACACCCCGAACTCGTCTCCTCACTATCTAAAGATCTCGGATACCCAGCAGCTTGGGGTGACATTACCCGGATGCCTGCATATGGTGGTCCCAACGCCACTGCTACGTGGAAAGGACTCGGAGTGCAGGGCCGAGATGGCATCGGTGGCATCCCGTGCGAGCTAGTGCACGCGAACGCGTCCGGCGGGAGCTGCACCAAGAACGTCGCGCTCAGAGGCTCGCAGGCGTTTGCCTCTGCCCTGGCGATATACCTCCCAGTGCGCCTCCCATCCCACACCTTCGTCCATATATGCGTGCTAATAGCCCTCCCCGTGTTCGCCCCAGGTCCACTTCCTCCCCATCCTGCTCACGCGCCCGCGCTACCTCCTCCACCCCTCCAAGCTCCTCCACACACTCCTCGCTGTCCTGCGGAGCGCGTCCTTCCTCGGCGCATTCGTGTCCTCCATATGGGCAGCCGTTTGCCTCACACGCACGCACCTCCTCGCGCGCCTCCTCCCCGCGGTTTCGCATGACGTGTGGGATGGCCCCTTCGGGGGTACGTTCGCCGGGAGCCTGGTGTGCGGCGGGAGCATCTGGCTCGAGCAGGGCCGCCGGCGGGGCGAGATCACGCTGTACGTCCTCCCGCGGGCGATCCGCGCGTGCTTGCCGGAGAGGTGGGTCAGGAGCGGTGCGAAGGGGATGCGGTGGGCCGAAAGGTATGCCGATTCGATCAGCTACCACTAGCTGCGTCGTACTGAAAGGCCCCATTGCAGACTTACATTCGTGCTTTCGCTTTCGACCGTACTGACAGCGGCGGTGCACCGCCCACACTCGTTGCGCGGCCTCTCGAGGTGGGCATTGGCCTTCATCATGAAAGGCCCGAATGCTGGGTTCTGGAAGCGCAGGCGGCGCGGCGAGTCCGTGCCGCCAACGCCCATCGAAAAGGCACCGGATGCCAACTCCCCGCCGAATTTGAAGCCATACGTACTATGAACTCGGCAACGGACTCGGACGGACTACCCACACCAGCTTCAGGATACACACCCATCTGCATATATACGCACTGCAACACGTTGTGTAGCATGTACAATATCCGGATTCCCCACACGCTGTTGTATTGTTGCTAACTATCCCCGCCACAAGTGCATTGTATGGTCGTAGAACGAGCAGCTCGCGACTAGCGTGTCCCCATCTGCTTTCGGTTCGGCGAACGACCAGTCGACTCCATACGCCAGGGACTCGTGCTTGTCGAAGCGTTTTATGACTTCCCATGCCCCCACGGATGCGGTATTGAAGTCGCCGGCGTCGCTAATGCCGCCGAACCGGACTACTTTGAAGCCATCGTACATGCAAGCAACTAGTAAATCGTTCTTACGCGAAGGCGAGGGATGCCACTTCACGCGCCAGGCGCCGCCGCCGACGTCGGCCTGCGTGAGCGGGACGAGAGGCTTGCGTGCGTCGTATAGGCGAACAGTGTTGTCGTAACTGATCGGTCCATGAAGATATAAGAGTACGAGAGACAAAGGCAAATTGTAAGGCTTACCTTCCCACCGCGATCAGATGTTCGATGTAAGGATGACTCTGGATCGTAGTGATACCGGCGTCGAACCTGAGGCAGGGTCGTCCTGTCACAACACCTTTCAGCGTTCGCTCATGATATCGCACCTTTTGTTAACAAAGAGAGGCTGGGACAAGTCTTGCCGGATATCCCATGCTCTCATTTTCAGATCATCACCGCCTGTGGTCTCAGGGCTGAGCGAATATGTCCGCTAACAGAGCAGCACAGACTTGCCGGAATAGACGACATTAGTGTCCCAGTAGTTCCAGGCAGCTATCCATGGTTCGTGGTCGTGTGCATGCCAGGTCTCTGTCACGGACAGTCCATTCGTGTCATCGGGGCGTAGGAGTGCAAGGGAGCCATTGGAGAGCGACACGATTAGTGAGCCGAGGAAGCTTGGAGTATATGTGAGCATCCGTTGGCAGCACAGAATCGTACATGACCGTACTTGCCGCCAAAGCGTCGGTTGGACCAGTCGAGGGAGAGACAGAGGACATCCTGGGATGCGACTGCAATGGAGAAGACTTGTTCGAGAAACGGTTTATTCTTATGCTATCACGAGCGTCAACAGTAGTGGAGTTATAAGGCATACGGCACTCGTACCTCGTCGAGTCGTAGGGTATGAAGCGTGATACCGCCCTCTGAGTCGGCGATGGCAAGAGTGGGATTGACGGAAGGTGCAGCATGGCACCTGCGAGATGTCACGTATGGGCTTTAAACAAGCGTTCAGGTGAGCTGACCATTTCATGTCGAGGATCGCAGGCAGTGATGTCTTCTGCAACAGAGAGCTACCACAATTAGCCCAAGGACATCGCTGCAAGGCATAGGTGGACGCACAAGGAAAGTGGGGCTTCATGCTCAACCTGGAAAAGTAGGCATTCTCCTCTTCTCTTCTGCTTGGTACGCGCAGCAGGCGGAGGCGTCCCCTCTTCTTGTGAATCGTCAGGGTTGGTCTCCGGCACAGACTGTTCAAGCTTGTACGTCCCGCAAACGAAGACATTTCGGTAACTTGGATGAGGGCAAAATTCGACAGAATCCGCCGGCCATATGGTATCGAACGCGGACATGCTAGCGGTCGTGCAGGAGGAGTTGTCAGCTGGCCGGCCGAGGCTGAGGTACCAGTGTGAGTAGAGTAGAAATGGACCGCCACACACGGATCAGCGCAGGCGTAAGTCAGGCAGGTGATCGTATGCTAGGGGTAACGGGCGCTTCCCTCAGCTCGCGTCGTCGTGCACACGTCTTCTGCTTGGTATTCGAACGACTTATTGTTTGGCCAACGCAGGGCACCATTCCTACCTTCTTCATCCCGTATACTACACTGAAACCTGGGAACGGGCTGAAGGCCCGCGAAACGCGACCAACATGGCGACCAACATGCGTGGGCTCACGCAGGTGCGTTCCTGCGTCCTGGGTGCCGAGCACGTCGGTCATGGTTGTCCATGCAGTTCATCGCGGACATACGAGGGGCGAGGGTCCGTGAGCTGGAGGAGAAGAGAATCAACAAGGAGATGGCGAACATCCGAAAGCGGTTCAAAGGTGAGTCGTGTATACTTATCCCACTCAGGCGCTCTCACCCTCATACCAATTGGTAGATGGTAACCTGGACGGGTACCAGAAGAAGAAGTGAGCATTCAGTGTGCACGGTTCTTAATTGCACTGACGCAGTGGCTGTAGATATGTAGCGAAAGTCATCTTCACGTATATTCTTGGGTACAAGGTCGACGTTGGGCACATGGAAGCGGTCAACCTCATCTCGAGTCCTAAGTACAGCGAGAAGCAGATTGTGAGTCCACCGTTGGAGATATCTCCGCCCGGTGATCCGACTCCATCCAGGGCTATCTCGCAGTTACCCTGCTCATGCACGAAAACTCCGACTTCCTGCGCCTCGTCGTGAATTCTATTCGCAAGGATCTGAACGACAACAACGAGATTAGCAACTGTCTAGCGCTTCACGCAATAGCAAATGTCGGCGGGCAAGAGATGGCCGAAGCACTCGCGGAAGACGTACATCGTTTGTTAATTTCCCCGTACGTGGTGCATCTTGTGATGCCGTACATCATTGGCTGACCCACCAACGTAGGACATCACCGACTTTCGTGAGGAAGAAGGCCGCGTTGACACTGCTGAGGATATACCGCAAACACCCGGACGTCATTACCGCTGCAGAATGGGCGCTTCGGATAGTTTCTTTGATGGACGATATGGACCTGGTGAGTGCTATGACCGGAGTGGGTAGACTACGCCTTACACGACAGAAAGGGCGTAGTGATATGTGTAACCAGCCTAGTGATGGCTATCGCACAAGATCATCTCGACGCGTTTGCGGTTTGCTACACGAAGGCCGTTGACAGACTGAATAAGGTGGGTCGCTAGTCCCTTCGCAGTGGTACATAGTCTGATCACCCGGGTATAGTTGGTTGTCGAGCATGAGTACAGCGCAACATACGCGTACTACAAGGTACCAACACCTTGGCTTCAAGTCAAGCTCTTGCGGTTACTGCAATACTACCCTCCATCAGGTCCGTTCTATCTGTATGACCGCGATACTTCTACTCACGCAAGAGCTCAGATGACCCAACGATACAGGGAGTAATGTACAAAGTCCTAGAGACGATCATGAACAACTGCGCTGAGCCGTCGCGCAACGTGCAGCACAATAATGCACAACATGCTGTTCTCTTCGAAGCCATCAGCCTCGCCATCCATCTCGACACTAATTCACCCCTTGTCAACACCGCCGCCATCCTCCTTGCTCGCTTCATCAGCTCTAAGGAGACAAATGTCCGTTATCTGGGTCTGGACACGATGGCGCAGCTTGCTGCTCGGACAGAGAACTTGACTGCTATCAAGAAGCACCAAGGGACGATCATCCTCTCCCTCCGCGACAAAGATATCTCTGTCCGGCGGCGTGCGCTAGACCTGCTGTATAGCATGTGCGACACCGACAATAGCGAGCTGATTGTCGGCGAGTTATTGCGGTACCTCAAGGTCGCGGACTACGGCCTACGCGAGGAGGTGGTGCTGAAAATCGCGATCCTAACGGAGAAGTACGCGAGCACGTACAAGTGGTACGTGGACACCATCCTCGAGCTGCTCAGCGCCGCAGGCGACCACGTCGGTGAGGAGGTGTGGTATCGTGTCGTCCAGATCGTCACAAACACGGAGGATCTGCAAGCGTACGCGGCGAAGATAGTGTTCGAGTACCTACGCTCGCCTTCGTCACATGAGAGCCTGGTCAAGGTCGGCGGGTACATCCTCGGGGAGTACGGCCACCTGATTGCGAACGAGCCCGGGTACAGCCCTATGGATCAATTCCAGGTGCTCCACTCAAAGTCGCA
Organism: Fomitopsis schrenkii; assembly: GCA_000344655.2. Taxonomy (NCBI): domain Eukaryota; kingdom Fungi; phylum Basidiomycota; class Agaricomycetes; order Polyporales; family Fomitopsidaceae; genus Fomitopsis; species Fomitopsis schrenkii. The sequence goes on from KE504127.1 coordinate 517,163, forward strand.
GTTCTGTGCGGCGCCCACCCGCGCCCTCCTCCTATCGACATACATCAAGTGGGTGAACGTCTTCCCCGAGATCAAGCCGCAGCTGTTGAATGTCTTCGAGCGGTACCGCCATGTGCTCGACGTCGATCTGCAGCAGCGTGCGTGCGAGTTTTACGCGCTTGCATCGCGCCCCGAGGACGACGAGCTGCTGCAGAACGTATGCGAGGAGATCCCGCCCTTCCCAGCTCGTGAGAGCGCGCTGCTTGGCAGGCTCAAGACCAAAGGTGGAGACAAATCTGACACCCCGCTCGAGCGTGCGTCGACGACGAGGAAGCCGATCAAGAAGCCGACGTTCCCCCAACCGAACGGCAATGGTAATGCGACTGCGACAAACGGGAATGCGAACGACATAGCGAGCTCGCTCATGGGTTTGGAGATCACGTCTTCGTCAAATGGGCAATCACCATCGTCGCAGCCAGACCCGTCGCAAACACTCGCTGCTCTGGCAGAGAAAGGCTTGCCTATGTTGACAGTGGGCCCCAACGTCGACCGGTGGTTTGACAAACTGCTCCATAGTGCAGAGGGCGTGCTCTACGAGGACGTGCAGATACAGATCGGCGTCAAGTCCAGGTACCACGGGCACCTCGGCCAGCTCGCGATCTACATGGGGAACAAGATCTCCGCGCCGCTCACTTCGTTCACCGCGACGCTGCACGTCGACAACCAGGACGCGCTCTCGGCGACGTTCGCGAAGATCGCGCCGAGCATGATCGCGCCGCGCACGCAGTCGCAGCAGCTCGTGCACGTCGAGTGCAAGACGGCGTTCACGACGCCTCCCATCCTGAGCGTGTCCTTCCTCGCGGGCTCGCACCAGACGATCGCGGTGCGCCTCCCGATCGTGCTGACCAAGTTCGTCGAGCACGTCAAGCTCGGGCAGGCCGACTTCTTCGAGCGGTGGCGCTTGATCGGCGGTCCGCCGCGGGAAGCCCAGCAGATATTCCCGATCACCCTCGACGAGTCCGGCCATGTCGACCGCAACAAGCAGCGCCAGGTCGTCTCCGGCTTCAACCTGAATATCCTTGACGGCCTTGACCCCAACCCCGACAACATCGTCTGTGCGGGCATTCTGCACATGTCGACCGACGGGAAGGTCGGCTGCTTGATGAGACTCGAGCCCAATCGAGAAGCCAAGGTATGTTTGCTTCCGCAAGTGACAGTAATCGGGGGCTGAATCGCTGTTTTAGTTGTGTAGAATCACCGTCCGGAGCACGTCAGAGGACGTCGCCGCGGAGGTGATGAAGCTCATATTGAAGCCCCTCAAGGCGGACCCCGCGTCATGACACTTGCCTATTCACTGTGACATTGCTCTCACTCGATGACCTTCGCTGTGACGATTTATGGATCCTACATAGTACGTGTATTGCTATACTGACGAGCATAATATATGTAAAAAAGATCGAAGCATACATGCGTGCGGAGTAGGGTCATCGCCGGAGGATGCCCCGAAGGATGCTCTTCCGTTTCCTGGTCGAGTCGTCGGTAGAGTCGTTACTGGCTTCCTGCGTCCGCGTCGAGGCTCGTGCTAACCGCTGTCCGTCCTCCCTCCGGCCAAGCGCAGAGTCAGTCGACGACGACCGTAGCTGCTTCGGGAATGGCACGCTCGGGCGTCGCAGAGGGCGCGTCGACCTCTCAAGCGGGGGTATATTGTCAACGTCGTCAAGGGCGGAATGGGACAACATCCGCTCTGGGTCGCTCATAGGACTCATCGGCATCGACTCTGATTCTGTACGGGGTGACGAGTTGGCAGTGCCAGGCGCCGTCGACGGCCGCCCAAACTTCTTGGGAAACCTCGGGCTCTTGGGCAGGGATATTCGACGCTCCCGCCACGCGCCGGGGATCTTCATGGGTGACGTCGGCGAGGGGGGCAGGGGGATACTGGCGGCGAGGGGCGAGGACACGCTGGGCTGTGAGGGCTGGCGCCGGGGGCGGCTCGCGAGCTGGCTGACGCGGAGGAGGGCGCGCTCCTCGACCTGCAGGCACTTGGCGCAGAACTCGTCGAAGTGGTCGCCCACGCCGGAGTGGAGGGGCGTGAGGGGCGCATAGCTCCGCGCGCGCGCGTACCGCACGACGAGCGCGCTCACGACGGCGAGGTGCCGCGGGAGGTCGAGGACGTGCGGGAGGACGGGCGTCGCTTCGCGGTAGAGGACGGGCGCGGTCTGCCCGCGCTGGCGGAGGGCGTGCATAATGCGCTGGTGGTCGTTCTTGTCGAAGGGCGGAGACGACCCGGGGGCGGAGGGGGACTGCGGTTCTGGGGTTGAGACGATGACGATGTAGTCGACCATGTGCGGGATGCTGCTTGTGAGGAAATCCTTCACGCCACGCATGAAGTCTTCCTTTTGCACGCTCTGCATCATAGTCAGTTGAATGCTGTACATACTCGCGGGCTCAAATGGGCGTACCGAGTTAAGATTGGCAAGGTTCTGGATGACCTTCGCAATTAAAGTTAGGCTTCGCTGCACCCGAGCGTCTGGCAGACCTGAGTGGGATCAGAGTCAATTGACGCCTCGCTTGCTGCCAATGTCACATACCCGGCCAAAGCCCGAATAAGTGCGGATGGAGGATGGCAGGGACCATGAACCGGAGAAAGCAAAAGGCCGACACGCTCTGCGACGGCAGGTCTCTGTTCTGTTCGTCATGCAGCCCATACCGTCTCTCCACGAGCCGACGAATATGCTCAAACAGCCTCCTCATCTCCCTGCACGATGCCGTCAGTTGCCGATGTACCAACCGTCGTAGAAGATCTGGTGCACGTACGGGGGACATTCATGCCGCGCCTCGTATATCGAGCTCCAGAACTCCTGGCACCAATACACGAGCGCCTCGACGTTCTTCTCCGTGCTGCGCGCACCCTTGCCCGAGCGCACCGGGTCGACCTCGATCGCTATTTTGTCGTTGCACACGCGCCGTATGGGCCCGCCGACGCTCGCCTCGAGGAACGCGCCGCCGTAGCGCGCCATGAACAACTCGATCGTCTTCGTGAGGACGGTGTTTCCGCGGCTGGCGCACAGCGCGTTAGGATCAGCTTCTGAGAGTACCTTCGATGTCTTACAATAGGGTATTATGTGCTGTATAAGGTAGGTGAGTGATGATCGAGGACGCAACGGTGATAACCTTACAGGACAATGTTCCGTCGACCTCCCTATCAGCGAGCTCCATGATATCGTCGACAAGCCTCTCTTTCGCGATGGCGATGGAGATGATGTGATGGGGTATCGTGTTCTTGAGTTTGAGTCTTGATTCGAGGTCTGTTAGCCAATCCAAGCTATTCTTTGATGTGAAGGTCTGCGCAGCGTAAGTAGGTAGTCCATCACGGCACCCACTACGCTCACCTGTAGCAATTCTGAATACTCGGAGAACGGCAGGATAATTTCCCTGAGACGAGACTTAGTATCCAGTATCCATAACAGCGCGCGGACGTTATGCACTAACTCGTCTACTCGGATCTTCAACCTGAGTTCGCCGGTCTGCGCGTTCACCCCCGGGTTCGGCGACAGCACGGGGAACCACCCATCAATGTGCTCGCCCCTCCGGAAGTTCATCAGCGCGATCGAGACCACGCCCACCACCTGCGGCTTCGACATGCGCTTCTCCCGGAGCACGACCACCTCGAGGACCTCAAACGGCGGCAGGTCGGAGAACACGAAGCGCTCCAACCAGTCCGGCGCGCCGACGCCGCGCTTGACCGTCGTGCGGCCGCACAAACAGCCGTCCACGAAGAACTCGCAGTACACGTCCATGTCGAGCGCGTCCGCGTCGCCGCGCGCGCCGTCCGGCTCGCCCGCGACGAGACTCGACGGGTCGTCCGACGAGGCGGCGCCGCCGCCGCCCGGGTTGAGCGGGCGCGGCGTGCCGAGGTTGCGGCCCTGCACGCAGGTGAGCTCGACCTGGCGCCACATGCGGTAGAGCCCGCCGTCAGCGGGCGAGAGCCAGCGGCCGTAGACCTCGGGTACAGCATAGGAGCGGAGGAGGGCGAGCCAGAGGTTGAGCGTCTCTTCGTCGGGGAAGTGGAGGAAGACGGGGTCGGTGGAGGGGACGGCGCACCACATTTGGCCGCTGGAGCGGTGTTTGCACGGTTAGTTGGGCGGTGAGGGTACGAGGACATGGAACGCACGGCACGCAATAAATTCCGAGACAATCCTTCCGATCGAGCAAGGAGTGATGTATGGGCCGGATATCGGTGTGATTTAGAGAATACACGTAGATCGACTGGTACAACATAGTTTCCTGAAAGGCAGAGTATTTGAGAAATGAGTTGCCGGTGAAATGGACGGAGCTGACCTCTAAGTAGATGTTTAGTATACAGGCTTCGTCTTCTTGTATGAGTTGACATGTAGCCGGTTTCCATTGTTCGGTTGGTGAGTGGCGACCGAGGCTTAGCCAACTGGTTTTCTCTGAAGATGCTATATTATATGCATGTATGCGCCATATATCTCTCGTTTCACGCACCTCTGACTTTCCTAGGACCGGAATCAGTAGACTTTCTTGAGGACTCGCCGGACTTGTCGAGTCTATCTTGGCTTCTCTTGTACAAAACAGTTGGCTATGACAGGGATCAACAACGGTAACTCATCCGGATCGATCTGATGTGTTGCGGCGCGTCGTACCTTACGCAAAGCTCCGGCAGCCTTTGCGGAGAGACACACTTCGACACCTGCGCGGAATTCCTTGATTATGGAAGTAGAAAGCTTGCGACGGGTCGGGGGAGGGCGGGAGGCAGACTGTCGCCTAGGCGACGTGGAGGAAGACATGAGAGAGGACAGGGCTACAAAGTTAGGCTACAGAAGTGCGGAGACAGCACGAGGGAATTTAAGTAAAGCAGGTGTTCGACCGGAAACGGCGAGGGCTGGGCTGCAGACGCCGGGTAAAAACCAGGAGATTGGCGCTGCGTGGGGTGCCGTAATGGGGAGAAGCGGTGAGGGAGGGGCGCACAGGATGGCGCAGCGACGGGCGGGAGGCGGCAGGGGAGGTGCAGGGGCGGGGGAGGGTATATACTAGAGCGCGTCGAGGCACCGCCGGCACGACGACTGACAGGGCCAAGAGGCGCGCGGAGCCATCGACCTTAGCGTGGCGACTTAGCGTGCACGTCGATGAACGCCCCGATCGCCCATAACAACAGATCCGATCGTCCCTTGCGCCTCGCCCGGCGCCCGCCCCGGTACGCCCCTCGGCCCTCTCCCGCTCAACGCCCGCCTCCCCGCCCCTGTCGGCCGCTCGCTCGCCTCGGCAGGCACTCGAGGAGGTTAACCCGTCTTTCAGGCCGCATCAGCCCCTAGCCCGAGCACTCCGTCGTCCAAACTGTCACCCCGCTTGTATTGGTCATGCTCCCTTCTCCGACCGCGCGCATCGCCCGGCGGCTCTCCGACGTCCTCCATGGCGATGAAACGTCAATCTGCCGCATCACACTCACTGCGTTCAATTTCGCCGTCACTCACGGGACGCCGATGACCCTGCGCCATCAAGGGCATGTACACTTTTATTGGGCATTCGAGATGACGCCGCCTGGCACGACGCTAAGACTGTTGGCATCACTTGCTGGGCGATGTCTCCGAGTCCTCAGTCCGTATCTTCTCAAACTTGCCGACCAGCTGCTGACACGGACTTGCGGCATAGAGGCGTCTGTCCGACACTACTGAAGTACTGACGGATAGGAGATCGTCTACGGCTTATCATATGGGTCATGACTGCTCATAGTATGAGGTCATCGAGGGTAGTTCTCACCCGGTACTCTGGCGTCCTGCAAATCATATCGTGCTCCGCATTCAGAATCAGTCAGCACATATATCTGGTATAGTCGTGAGTGTTGCCGCGCATCACAATATATACTCTAGTGCATCAAGACTCTTCAGGCCTAGTAGGGTAAGTACGCTATTTCCCCAGTTACTCGGAGATGCTGCTGAAAATGGATAGCCCGATGCCCACTTCCCACTACATGTCTTCGGAGAAGACGAAGCATGTCATTGTGACACTACTTCACTTTGTCAAGGATGTGCTTTGCGAAGACGTGAATTATGAATGAAGTGTCTACACAGCGCCACATCCTACAAATGCACACTTGCACTAGCTCCGTCGACTTCGCACATCCCGCACAGGCTCCTGACTGACTTCAGTGGGCATTGACTAGTGACTGACTTGCGACCCCTGACCTGTAGACCACTACTAGGTCGGTTCCTGGCTCACTGATTGGCGTTCGGGCTGGTCTGACACCGAGGTTGGTTTCAGCCACCTCCTCGCTGGGATGTTGGATAGTAACGGTTCTCGTGCACCACCGGATCCCCCACTACTCTACATGACCCGGCATCCATCAGCTCTTGGTTTCCGGTTACCTCAGTATCCGATGACCGCTAGCGCCTGGAACTCTACAGTGGCGGTGGGCGGATGGCTGCAATGTTGCGCAGCTCCTAGTACATCACAGTGGAGAGCCAGACGGTCCTGGCAGTCTTGGCCTACGTCGTAGGATACGGCGACCCCCCCTTAACCTCGCTGTTGATCTCAAGCGTTGTACAAACACACCTAATCTCCACGTCCCCAGATAGGCAAGGCGATCCTTATTGCCCTCGTGTAATTTCATCTTGCAGGCAGCAGCAAGGGGAGACTCGGGCCTACCCGGCAGGGATGTACGGTACGCTTTCTGCGCAGCTGGTTGTACGTACTCGGTTCCGGTTGTTGTTTCTCCCCTCCATTGAGATCATAGTTCGAAGCTCAGTCAACAGGCAGACCACCGGTGATGATCCCGCAATTTTGCACCGAATCACAGTGTCGACGGCGGCGCGTCCCAGCTGGAAGCACGGCGTCTCCTCTCAACGTGTTCATGCCAAAATTCCAGGGACTGCGCACCTCCGCCTACGGCGGATCCGCGCAAACACCTAGACATGTGCCCCCGCGCCGCTCTGGGCTCGGTTACGGGACCTAACAATGGATGCTCGTATCATGGCATCCCGAGGCATTTCGTCACATCTGGCTATCAGTCGCTTGCTCTCAGAGCATGAACCACCCCGGGATGACCGAACGACTCACCAACCTCGTGCAAGAATCCTAGGGATCCTAGGACGCTTGGCCTAGGTGCCCACTCCAGACCGCACAGTACGTACGTACGTTCGACGGTTCGTTTCAATGAGTCAGGTTATTCAGGTACGACGTCGGGTCCCACCGCCACAACGCCTCCGGTCGGGTCGTCGCCCCTCGCAGGGAATCCCGTGTCAACGGCACGGTCCTAGGATCGGGGACGATCGTGGACGATGTGTTGTAGGCGTCGGGATCTTGGTCTTCGTGATCGAGCCTCGATCGCACTAGAAGGCGGCGGCGCTGCGTCGGATCCTTGGACGAGATGCTGCAGTTGCGCAGATCTCTCAGCGTGGGGGACGGTGGCCAAGGCCAGCTGGGCTCGGGTGTATCGACGATTCGCGATGCTCGATCGCCGACTGTCCGTTCTCTTACTGTAGTACACCGAACGGCACGTCCGCGTTACTGTGATTATGGATGTACTTCGGGCTCGACCGCTGGCCGCTCCTTCAGGTTTCATCACTCGGTGCTGCCGTATCGATGGTTCGCCGTCTCTGATATCTGGGTAACTGCTGGTGAGCGGTAACCACGCAGCTTTCCCAAGTTTATCACGCGGCATTCCCAACCTCTCATATCATCTAGGTATCGTATTTCAATTCCCCTGCTCAGCAATGAGCAGTCGCGTGTGGGCCGCCCTGGAAATCAAATCTTCGCGCCGCGGCGATCATTCACTTCTATGAGGAACAAGTGACAGGACCACATGGAATCCCCGACGTCAGTTTGAGCCAGCCCGGCCCAGTGCATAACCGTACGGCCAACTCCTTCCCTTCCATGCCACAAGTCCCATAGTACCGCCTCCATGAGAGCGAGAAGTCGACATGAATACGCCGAAGACGGGGAAGCATGGTGCGGTAGCATGTCAGGCATGCCTACTGGTCCGAGGTAAATAAGGATCTTCACACGTCGAGAGCGAATTCTCTTCAACACACGCACGGCGACAGAGGAAGCTCGGGCAGTCGTGTGTGCGTGTCCCATCCGCCGCTTTCTATATTCCAGCCCGCCTGCGCACGCGCGTGCGCCGCAGACAGCCCCCCGATATGTATCTAGCTAGCTACTATACGTATTTACGCAGAAACCAATGCAACAAATCGACGACCATCCAATGGCCGGCGCCACGCCCCCGCCGGCACACCACGCATGAAAACCCACCGCGGAAGAATAAACGGCTGTACAGTAGGAAGGCGAATAAGTAAAACAGACACTGTATGTGATGAGAATATAGCACGTGCGCCGAAGGGTATCGAAGGTAATGAAGTAAGGGAGAGGCTATCGGCTTCGTGGGTCATCGTTCAGGGGTTTGGCGGGCTGGTGCGCACTGCAGGAGGCCGCCGCGCATGCAAGTGTTCCCAGCCTAGGCAGGTGTGCCCTTTTACTCCAGCTTGTGGCTGATGATTGGGTCAGCTGAGCAGTTCCCACTGAAGCGTGATGTCACGACGTACCCATTGGCGACGCCGTTGCCGTTCGCAATCGGCTTGCCGTTCGCCTGCGGCGCCTTGCCCTTGACGGGCTTCTGGTACGTCCGGATGTAGAAATCGATGAACAGCAGCAAGTAGCTGGTCAGAAGGGCACAACCGAAAATGGCAGCAGATTCAGTGCCGGCGCAGCTTCCCACATTCGGGAGGTTGGGGAAGTAGTTAGCGGCATAGTATGAGTATGCTGGGGGGAAACATCAGGAACTGGAGACCAGTAGGGACGGAGCAAGAAACACGCACTTCCAAAGTACACAGCGAACAAATCAACGACAAATTGTGCTATTTGCATAGTCGTCAGATGCTTCTTCCACTACGTAGATGGTCAGTGCTGGTACAAACATAGACGGCCGAGCAGCAACATACCCATATCTTGGCACCACCCGCAGTTGCATAGTAGTAGTAGTCTACGCTAGTGTCAGCACGCGGCAACCACGTCCGGAGTCTGTTCACTCACACATCAGGACGTGGACAGACAGATTAATCGTGATAGGGATCCATTGCTGTGCAGAATAACGTGAGGACGCGGGGTAATGATGAACGGATCATGGGGTGCCACGTACCACACTCGTCTTCCCGTTAAGCTGGGTGTAACATAGCAAGGCCGTAGCGGAGTGGTGGAACACATGCAAGAACGCTTTAAGGCACCGTTAGATGACGAAGGACGCGTCCATTCGCGCGCGAACACGCACCCAGAGGCTTCTTCTTCAGCGCCAAAAAGACAGTGTCGATGAGCTCGAGGTACTTGAAGTAGTAGTTGATAAGGTAGAAGAGCTCCAGCCTCTGAGCAAGGAAAAACGTTTAGAACACGGATACGACGCGTAGAGTGCGAGAGGTTTACTTTATTCCACATGCCCTCGTCGCACATCACCCAGAACAGACCGTGCTTCCAGTACAGCGGCGCGATCTCCTCAGCCATGCAGGAGAGCAAAAGCAAACTGCCCGCACTGAGGAAGATGTTGTGCAGCTGGAAGAGCCCCTGGAGCTTCAGTGGAGACCTGTTCTTCATGTACTTTCGCAGTCCGAACACGACTGCGAGATAGCCAGCAAGCGTAGGGAAGACCTGCTTGGGGGTGGAGAGCGGGGTCTTGCCGATGACATAGCCCTGGAGGTGCGGCTGAAGCGACCACGGGATGGCGCCGGCGAGAAAGTCTGCGATGGGAGCCATGGGACTGGAGGACCGAAGAGGGAGGGACGAAGAGGGACAGGTGAGTTTATGAGCGAGGACAGCGACGTGGTCGCTGCTGGCAGAAGCGCGTGCTATTGCAAATTTCGATCCCCGAGTATCCGAGCGGTCTCCGGGCCTCCCTCGGTACCTATACCGTACGTGCGCCCCCGTCGGACAGGGCTAAGTACACCCAAAAGCTATGTCGCGGTCGTGACAAATGCGCACGGTTGCCCGCATAGTATCAAACACTACTGCACCCATAAAAACTCTCCGTCACTCTGCCGGTTCCGACACGATGCGCTGGCTCCGAAGGTACTTCACTGTATATCCATGGCAACTCGTTTGACACGTCGAGCGATATTTGCCTAATGCTGATATGTCCTCCCGCAAGCAGTGTCTCCGAAAGCACGAAACAAGACACCCTACCCACTCAAACGAGAATGTCAGTATGCACAGCGACATCTTGAGGGGTATCATGTGCAGGGGCGTGACGCTTGGGATTTGAGGAAGCAAGGTGGCCGGAGTGAATCGGAAGTCTAGACGTATTGCATTGAAAAGCAAAAGTAGCATATAGATATACATGGCAGAGGAAATCAATAGAGACCGGTGGTATGTGGAGAGGACTGCATTGCATTGATACAATAGACGTGCGAGGACCGAGAGCGATGGCCATGACCCAAAGTAGACAATACACACGACGGCACTGGAAGCTATGCTATGTGATGATGAGTGCCAGGCCGTCTTTGAGATCAGCAAGTAAAGCCTTCTCGCTAGCGATGTGTGCATAAACAACGAGTAGTGCACGTGGGATGACGACTACGTACCGGCATTCGAGGTGGGCATTTTCGACTGCTGCCACGGCTGCTGCCTTCATGCGGCTCGGGTCAAGGTTGTTTGGCAGCGCGCAGATGAGGCAGAATGAGCAGTTGGAGGGTTGCAGGCGATAAGACGCAGGTATCTAACGTGGATGCATGAGTACCAATGTTCTGCAAGGAGGCACACGACATACCCCAGAGGCCCTGAGCGTCTCAACGAGGTTGTGGACAAATAGGAGGGAACGCGTGCGAAGATCGTGCAGGTCGTGAAGGTCGTAATCTGTGATGCCATTGGGCCCCGGTCAGCGGTCGGACCATTGGTGAGGGGTCCAATAGAGGCACGAGGTACGCACATGCAGAAGAGGGGCATGCGGTCGGGATAGTGCAATACAACCGCACGGAGTGACCGGACTTGCGGATCAACCTATGGCAAGGTTAGTGCAAGTAATAGACTTGAGTAGCAGTGCTACATACTGGGCGAAAGGTTCCGCAGCATCTTGAAGATCACCGAGCTTGTAGATAGAGCACATTAGTTCACTCTATACACTGATACTTACTCGCCACCCGAGCGCCTCACCTCGTTGAGCTCGACATCTCGCGGTGCGTGCTCGTCGATGTGGACGGGGAGGTGAGCAGGATGCAGAGCCGGCTGGTGGGCAGGCTGGGGCATAACGGACATCATCTTGACCGAGCAATGTGTGGGGTGAAAGCGGGGGTGAAGAGGTGTAGTTCAGAGCGGGGAAGTTAGTCCAGACATACTGGCTGGACGAGGGTTTATGTAGAGACGCGTCTGGAGACCTCGTTGCATCTGCGCGGGGGGAACCGGGATCTGGGTTATGTACACGGGACTGATCGGTCCGTGGCCACGCCCCAGGCCAAGCGACAGGTTGGTTGCCTCGATTTGTTCTCGCCGCTCGATCGTCACCTGCTGTGGGAGGGAATGTCGAAATCGCCAGGTGCCGGGCCCGGTCGCGCTAGCCGTATTCCTCAAAAGGGTCATCGAGCCCCTCCTCATTTTGAAAACGCTAGCCTCGCCTGTGTTCTAGAGTAGCCGGAGGCTCGCGGGGAGGGGGATCACAGTGCCAGTGCGGGGTCAGCGGGGCGAATTGCGGGGACTGGTGGGGTGAGTCTCCAGAGGCTAGAGAGCTCCCCGGCCGCGAACTTTTCGCCGGAACCCAAACGCCGCGGCACAAAATAGCTCGGCTGTGCAATCAGGCCACCTGTGTGTCTCCCCCACTGCAACGAGGGCATGCCTATGTGCAATGGACCGGATCTAAGCAGACTCGATGGGCGTTGGGGATGTCAGGAAGGACAGATCGGGCGGTATGTAAGTCGGCAACGACTTGGGTTTGTGCGGCACAGGGCAAGTGCCACACGAAGAAGCGTTAGAACGATCCGGTAGCCGTATTTCATGCGAGTAGAGCTGGATCCTAATACTGGACCCACACGTAACGTCAGACAGACAGCCATGCCAACACAATGCATTCGACAACGATGAGCGATTGAATCTTCACGGCCAACAACATCACACATGGTGAATGCAACAAAGTCAACAAAATTCATTCAACATATGAGGGAAGTACAGGACAAGTGGCGAAATACGATATGCCTAGGTGACGACGTTTAGGTGCGCGTTCGGGAACCCGTTGGCCTGGATGTGCTCGAGGAGCCACCAGAACGGCGTAGCGTACGTGATGTCGGAAATTTCCATATTGCCAGAGCCACCAGTGAGCATGCCACCAATACGACCACGGATGTCGGCGATGATCGAGCCCGAATCACCATTTCCGAGAACACCTCTGACTTGATACTGTCGTAGTTGATGATCGCCCACTCCATGGAAGTCTGGTGGATGGACGGGTCGTTGAAGTAGTCGCGGACGACGCTGAAGACGCCGTTCGCGCGGCCGATGGTGGTGCCAGTGGCGCTACCGTTCTTGACTACCAACAAGCAGGGCTCGCCGGTCGAGTCCCACATGTCGGGGTGGCGCATCAAGTCGTCACTGATGGTGCCTACGAGGGGAAGAAGACGATCGTTAGGGAATCTGAACTTCAAGTCCGCGTCAGCGCGGGGATAACACTTGAGCGTGAATTCGGCGGCATCCAGTTTCGTTCCTTTATATAAACATATAGGTGAGCACGCGAACTTGGTCGGATAGTCATAAACTCACCGAGGTCTATCTTGTTACCTTGGAAGCCTTCGCCGAGCGTGTGGCGCTTGACCAGGAAGATACCATAGTCTTCTGTGAAATGCTGAGGCCCGACACCGAGAGTGATGGCAGGTGAACGGAGGACATGGCCGAGGACGGGGCTGCCGCGCTTGTTCCTAGTGTGGTTGACCTGCTTTAGCAACTCTCCGAGTGCATCCACTGCCGCCTCCGCTTTGTCCACCAGCCCCTGGGTCACGATACGATCTTCCAAATGTCGGCGGCATCGATGCCCCGCTCTCTCTCCCGAACTCAGCAATCTGACTCCTCCAGCGCTGTATTGCAATACCGTGACCACCGATCGTGAGTTTCATCAAATCGACGAGGTTTCTGTAGGCTTCCTTGCCAAGCAGGTGTACATTTTTTAGCAGGCGCACCGGGACTGTAGATGCAGTCGACATTGTTGTCCTTGGCTGGGAAGAGAACGTGCCGGCAAGTAAGTCCCAAGAGCCTATTGCTGTCACCACCTTCGGCGAGGTAGACGGCCATTGTCCCTTGAATGCTGAGACCGAGTGCAGGGGTGAGGGGGCTAACAACGTCGACGTGTGGGTTCAGGTCACCGACGGGCTTGTGAAGCCGAGGACCGGCCTCGCGCACGTATGTGGACTCGCGGAAGTCAACGTCAACGTCGGTGATCTTGTAGTCCTTGAGAAGAGCGAGGACGTCCTGAGCCGCACCGTGGGCAGCCATAGCGGAGGTAGTATCACGGGAGACGCCAATCCAGATAGTGACTGGGCCGACGACCATGTTCTTATCCACGCTTCCTTCGTAGACGTCGTCCTCGTCCACGCCTTCGTCGTCCTCGTCTTCGGCGTCTTCGTCCTCAGCGAGTTGCTTGAAACGAACGACATCAATTGTTGTACAGCGAATCTAATAGCAATGTCAATAAAGATAGCAACAGCGATGGCGGCGGCGACTATGAAATCAGCACACCAGTAGAAGTGGCTACAGCCCGCTCCTTGGGGCGACGGAAGGCCTCGGGTCCCTTGGGTGGGGACCACTGCTGTTTGCCTGAGCGGTAAATCAACATAGGCTGAGAGGAAACACCTGTGTAGTACGATACGGCCTCCTCCATTGAGACAGCGTGTGGATCGCCGGGAGACACTGAGCACCCGAAGAGAAACGAAAGGAGAATATTAATATGAGATACACATAGAAATCAATGAGACAGACTGATGAACTTCACTGCTATGACTTCGCTTGGTGGCGAGGATTTTGGTGAGAGAGAAAAAGGCCAGTTCCTCGTACGTCAGCCTGAGGGGTCAGGGGCTGACTAGCTGACTTGCACAGGGTCAATATCCGGTGGGTCTGTGAGCAAAGTGCCCGTCCTCGACAGCGGCGACTAACAACCCTTATGCTCTAGTACATTGTTCTGGAGTCAGAAGCCGGCGTCGATACGCGTTGTGGTGCATGGCGCCGATTCTCGGTTCACTGACAGCGACAAGGAACGAGGGTGTCCACTCTTGAGTAGTGCATCACGTGTATGCGTCCTTATTTGGTAGCATGACGCAGCCACACCTAGGACGCGGGATGGAGATGCGCGTCAAATGCGCGTTCATCACCATCGCGCACGTACTGCGCTCGACACTGCCTGCCGTCTGTCCTCCTACCGCTGTAATTTTGTACTCCGGAAAATTGCTCGTTGTATAAGTTGTAAGCATGTGGTGGTCTGACCCCGCCAAGGAGGTCCTGAACATCGTACGTCTTGAAACCAATATCCAGGTAGCATGCAGATGCCTACACGTCTTACAGGTGTTCAACCGCGTCCTCGCGCCATATGTCGAGAATTTGGACATGGGGCAGGTGAACTATGGAATAGGACAAGGTGCGGACACGCGTATCATGCCGGATTGAACGTTGCAGAACGATCGCCTCCCGCAGGTCGTGTTACGCTTAGCAACCTCCGTCTGAAGAAGGGTGCTCTGGACAAATTTCGGCTGCCCGTGGACGTGATTGAAGGTCATTTAAGATGAACTACATGCTTCGCAATTGAGGCTTATGACTACCTACAGGCCACCTCGGCAAATTCACCCTCACCATACATTGGATGAACCTTGGAAACCAACCGGTCGAGGTTCTGGTGGAGGACGTGTATCTCCTCGTGGTTCCCTCAGCCGAATCCACGTATGATCCTGCCGAAGAAGAGAAGAGGAGGCAGGCCGCCAAGATGGAGCGCATTGAAAACGCTGAATTGCTACACGTCCGGGGGAAGTCGGACGTCTCCCAAGGCAAGCACCTGTACGTAAACCATCACCCGGCGCACACTGACAACAATCAATGCAGACTCGCCACAGTCCGAGGGGCTGATTTCGTCACTCATAACCAAAATAATCAACAACCTGCAGGTATCAGTGAAGAATATCCACATTCGATATGAGGACAAAATGAGTGTTCCCGGGGTGAATGCACACGTCCTCGCTAGTCAGTTGTCTATTAATCTTGTTCATCTAGCATCCTTTTGCTGCGGGCGCAACTCTCGCAGGATTTACTGCCGACTCAGTCAACGAGAAGTGGCAACCCGCGTTCATTGACAGCAAAGCTGGCACCATTCATAAGGTTTGCAGCCGTCAAAATTAAACATTACCAATTCGTAACGGCCATGGCTGTCAGTTGTCCAAGCTCGAATCCCTAGCGATCTACTTTGACACCGACGCCGAGAGCATGGCAGGACTCTCCCATGCAGAGTTCATCAGGAAGTTCACGGAACAAGTGCGTGTCGCTTTGGTGCCGGACCCTGTTACTGACTAGGTCGTGAGCAGATTTCGCGAGGCGACCATCTGCCTGACCATCAATTCGTCCTTAAGCCTGTCACCGGGGAGGGCAGGGTGCGTAGTTTGTGCCATTTCGGTTGTCAATCGCGCAATGCACTCAAGTTCTCCGTTCCCTACTTTAGATCACGATGAATAACACTCTCGACAAGGAAACTCCACGTTTCGATGTCCAGCTGCTCTTCGATGAGATCGGTGTCGTCCTAGATGACAACCAGTATCGAGATGCGATCTCGTTGTTCGATATGTACCACTTCTATATGCGGCAGCACCAGGTGCGTTTCGCCGTTTCTGTACCCGATTGGAGACTGATACGAGTATCCTGTACTTAGTATCAGAAGTACCGTCCAACGCCGGAAGAGCTATCCACGAACCGCCCGCAGGCGCTGCTGCGATTCGCTGGGCGAGCTATTCTTGACGAGGTACATGAACGTAGGAGACGATGGACGTGGGCATACTTCACTGAACGACGCGACGAACGGCATCGTTACGTGGAGCTGTTCAGGAAGAAGCAAAACAATGTCCTCGTTGACGGGGTGAGGCTTAATTGCTATCCGCAGCACATATCTAGCTCATACATGTCACCACGCAGGAGCCTCGGGAGCTGGATGCACTGGAGAAGAAGCTGTCGTACGAAGATATCCGCTTCTACCGGTCTATCGCCCGTTCTCAACTTAGGAAGGACATGGCCTCGAGGAGGAAGATCGAGGAAGAGAAGAAGCAGCAAGCACCGGCGAGCACCAGCTGGTCAAGCTGGATCTGGGGTTCTTCGAGCTCGAGCTCCGGCGACTCGGGAGCTCCGTCCGAGGATACCGCGTTTACCGGTGAGATGACAGAGGAGCAGCGCAAGCAGCTCTACGAGGTCCTGGACTATGACGAGAAGGCTGCGTTGGCGGAGTCCTTCCAGACGCCGCGAGACGCGCTCAAGGCCCGCGTGCTGGCTCAGCTGAACAGGGGCTCTTTCGCTCTCAAGAGGGACCCGCATGGCATGAACACGGAAATCATCTCCGTCGTCTCGGATGTGTTTCAGGCGACGTTTCTACAGCGCCCTGACAGTTTCGAGACGTCTGTGTCGTTGAGCGGGTTTGCTGTCTACGATGGCACATCGAAGGACACGCTGTATAAGCAGATCGTACATGTGCAGGAGAGACGCACCGGTGGCGAGGTCGTGAAGACTCAGGTTGTCGAGGGTGCCGGTGAGATCAGGGAGATGGTCAACCCATTCTTCTACCTGAGATTTGAGAACAACCCACTCGACGAGCGGGCGGACAGCGCGTTGGAGGTGACGATGCGCTACATGGAGATCGTGTACCATAGAGGCTACGTGGAAGCTGTCTACAAGTTCTTCCAACCTCCCGCGAGTCAGATTGAGTCCGTCGAAGCCCTTCTGGTAGGGGTTACCCGTCGTGCGTCTCCTTCATACTCTTACGTCTCTTCCAGGACGTAGCAAGTCAGACACTCGAGGGTCTGCGCAAGGAGACAAGAGCTGGCCTTGAATACGCTCTGCAGACCCATAAGACAATCGACGTCCATATGGACCTGAATGCGCCAATCATCATCGTCCCTGAAGAGTACGTGGCATACTCTGATGCCGGTAGCGTCTGCTCTAACTGCGAATGCAGCATCACGACGAATAGTTGCAGGCACCTTGTCGTCGATGCTGGTCATATATCTGTCGTCAGCCAACTGGGCAACAAGGAGGCTATCAAGGAGATACAGTTGAAGCGCAAGCTTGACTATACTGACGAGGACTACCAGCGTCTCGAGACCATGATGTATGACAAACTGTCCGTAAAGCTGAAGGATGCCCAGGTAAGTCGACGCATAATCTGTTAATACCGTGGCTCACGTAAGTGCAGTTCCTTCTGGGTAACGACCTTCAATCGTGCTTGGATGCACTGTCGTCAGAGCGCAATGATCAGTTGCATTTATTAGAGCGCATCACACTCGACCTCCAGGTGCAGAATTCCATCGTACCGACTGCGTACAACCTTGCGCGATTCAAGATCTCCGGACACCTTCCGAGCTTACAGGTCAACCTGTCGGACACGAAGTACAAGGCTCTCATGCGGCTCATCGACGTGGGAATACCACACTTTGACGAGGACGGAGGCGACAGGAGTCGCCTAGCAGTCCCCCTGCGATCCAATACCTTCAAGCTTCCGTCAGGCTTCTTTGGCGCCTCAGAGGGAACTGAGTACAACGTCGATGACGCTGAGGATGAGGCGAACGAGGGGGCAGCGTCGCCACAGAACGAGCCCGAAGATCAGGATGAGGAGTTCTTTGACGCTGCTGAGGGCGTCCCCACTGTAAGCGCTGCTGGCAAGCGGATGCTTCAGATCAATTGGCTTACCAACTCCTAGAACCCCGCGCTACATCAACACGTAGTGGAGCTCGATTTCACCGTTGACGTCCTGCGTGCCTGTTTGTCGAAGTCTGGCTCTGATGGCATTGAGAAAGCAATGGGCGACGTCAGTTTCTCTCAATTCGGGCTCGTCTTCGCAATGTCGAAGTACGTCATGACCGTGGACGTCCATCTGAGGTATGTGTTGGGGCCTGCTTTGCGTGCATTCTTACTGACGTTCGCCCAGCTCTATCTCCATGAACGTGTTTCAGAGCGGCAAGAGCCCTCTCGAATGCATCTCCTCTGCTGCGGGCAGTTCTGACGGCGACCTCCTGGCAGTCAAGTACGTCCGCGTAGATCGCCAGTCACCAGAATATGTACCGGTATACAAAGGTATTGACCAGAACGTCGACATCACAACATCGACATTCGTCTTTCGCGCGGCCCCTGAGCCTGTTATATTGCTCTACGAATTCATCATGACCACGTTCGTGCCGGAGAAGCCAGCGGTTACAGCACCTTCACCGGTGGATACGTCTCAAAGCGAGGGCGGGCCTGCAACGGCCAACTCGTCGGACAAGATCAATGTCGCTCTTAAACTGGCTAGTGTACAGGGTAGGTCAACATGCTCCACGTCATCTCATCTCGCAGACTGAAGTGTCCCCCAGTCTACCTCATCAACAATGATGTCCAACTCGCGACCTTGTCGCTGTCCACCGCCGATGTTTCAATCTCTCTACGTGCTAATACCATGCACATTGGCGGCAGGCTCGGCAGTCTCGACCTGCGCGATGATTCTGAATTGACGACGTTCTCCCCGGCGTTCAAGCAGATCCTGTCTATCGAAGGGGACAACTTCGCCAACTTCCAGTATCAGACGTTCGACCCCAATGACTCTGACACGTATATCGGCATCAAATCAGCTTTCTATCTCAACACGGGGTCGCTAAAGATGCACTATCTAGAACAGCCCTTGCACGACATCTACCTCTTCCTCACGAAGCTAGCGAAGCTCAAGGGACTGTATGACGCGGCTGCGACAGCTGCTGTGCAGCGGGCTTCGGAGATCGAGAGGATGCAGTTCGACGTGACCATCAAGTCCCCTATCGTCATGTTCCCGTTCAATCCCGAGCGCTCTCTTGACATGCTTACTCTACGGCTCGGTGAGCTCACTGCGCGTAACGAGTACGAAGGAGCCGAGAGCCGTGTGGCAGCTAGTCTACGTGGCGTGCAGCTAGCTTCGAAGACCTACAACGAAAGGCACCAATCATCTCTCCTCAAGATTGTCGACGATATCGACATGACTGCGCATGTCACTCAGACCGCAGGGATTGACCGAGCAGTTGATCTCAACCAGCCAGACACTCAAGTATGTCGAATGTGACGGCCGTACCTCATTTTGACTGATCTGCTCTCTAGGTCACTGTGAATGTTCCCGACGTCCGTCTTCAGCTTACCCAGGTTCAGTACAAGCTTCTCATCGACTTGTCGCAATCAATCCCCAGAGTGCTAGCTGGTGCACCCGAAGGCTCAGTAGAGGCCAGTCAGTCGTCTGCTGTCTCCAGACGATCTCCCGACTACACTGCCTCTCCATCGCCACCGACCGTCGACCTTCAGCCTGAATTGCGAGTAGTCCAACACGCTGATGGCACGCGAGTGTGGGCTGCCGTTGAAGTCCTCCTCACCGTTGGCGCCGTGAAGCTGCATCTCTATGACGAGGCTGCAACGACTGAGGCGAGCCTCAAGGAACACGGCATCGCTAGGTTCGCTTTGACTGAGAACAGTTTGCGAACGAAGATACTCTCCGATGGCGCGATTGAAGCCCAAGTTGTCCTGAAGTCCCTAACAATGCATAACACCCGCCAGGGCCATTCCAGGTTCCGCGAGATCATGCCGGCAGCAGAACATGATCGCAATCAGGTTATGCTCCTGTATACGAAAGCCGGTGGCAATGGCTCTGCTCTCGCGGTGCTGACAGTCGACTCTCCCAAGATCATCTTTGCGGTCGATCCTATCATAGCGTTGCTCGAGTTCTTTACAAGCGCTACGGAGCCGACCTCCGATGTCAAAGAGGAATCAGAAGATGGCCAGGACGCGGACTCACCTCCGGGATCCTCACAACTAGATTTCAGGCTGGATCTTCACGCTGCGTCTGTGAGTATACTGCAGAACGACATAGATCCGGAGACGCAAGCCATTCGCTTGACAGTCAAGCAAGTACAGTTGTCACAGCAAGTTCGTTGACCCCTTGGCCTTTGTTCTGCTAAACTCATATACATCCTAGGGGATCCTTGCTCTGAGGGTTGACCGACTTGGCATGTCACTCATGCGGATGGGTGCCGATGACTCCGAGAGCGTCCGCTTTATGGATGACGTCGACTTGACACTTTCGCTGGATAGTCGATCCAACTCGTCGCAACGCTCTACCAGCCTCGACGTCTCAGTGAAGCCAATCGTTTTCCGCGCTTCCTACAGAGACATCAACTTGATCACGACCATTGTGAATAGGGCTCTGGAGTTGTATAACCGGTCGATGCAGTCTGCAGCTCGAGACATGTCTACCGTCCAACAGTCTAATTTCGGTTCTGCAATGCGCCCTGCTGGAGTGTCCATTCGTCGTCTGTCCAGACATGCGCGTGAAGAGCCAGAGTCTGTTGGGCATGCGCGTGTCGTTATCTCGCAGGAGCAGGCGAGTGGCACAGCCCCCTTATCGTAACTACTCCTCACATTACAGCGTGTGTGCAGTTCCGGGGCTCCTTCGACGGCCTGCGGTTGGTATTGATAGGAGACCTGCATGAGCAACCTCTGCTTCACGTCAAAGTCAAGCCATTCATAATGGGTGCTAAGGATTGGTCGGGGGAGGTAAGCGTGACGCATCATCGACGGCGGAATGCTGATATCTTCTTCTTAGTTGCGGGCGACGTCAACGCTTGCTCTGCATATGAGCTACTGGAACATTACGAACTCGCATTGGGAGCCACGTGCGTCTGTCCCACTATGCAGAAATAAGACGATCGCTCATTGCACGTGCATGTCAACTAGTCATTGATCCTTGGACCTTCTCGGCGTCGGTATGCTGGTCCCCCTCTTCAATAACCTGACATACTCATGTCGTTGAAAGCTTGCCAGAAATAATCTATCCAGGGCGCTGACTGTCAACCTTTCTGCTCGTGAACGCCTAGATATCAACATCACAGCGACTTTGGTTGAGACAGCCCTCGTGACTATGAAGCTACTTGGACAAGAGGGCGAAAACGTGCTGCGCAAAGCCCGCGGTAGTTATGCACCTTATCGTATCCATAACCGCACAGGCACCTCTATTTTCGTCTGGTCTGACTTGGAGGGTAGCGGCCAACTCAAGGATGCGACGTCGAAGCAGATAGCCAATGGCAAGATGATTGACTGGCGGTTTGATGATTGGAAGACGATCCGCGAGGTACCCCAGCCGAACTACGATATTCATCCTGCTGACTGAAACAAACAGCATGTCACATCCAGCGGAAACAACAGCATTGGCCTGCAATTCGTAGGAAAGCCCTGGGAACAGCTACGCAGTATTCCTGTTGACCGCGAGGGAGAATACACGTTCTCCCTCAGACCGCGGACTGACAAGTTCGCGTACCGTTTGTTGGCCGAAGTCCGGGTGCAAGGCAACACGAAGGTGGTTACTTTACGATCTGTTTACAACGTCGTCAACGATACGCTGTATCCTGTCGAGGTTACCTTGGTGGATGAAGCCGGACAACCTATGCATCCTGTTGAAAAGATTGGTATGTGGACTTCAATAACTACGACAAATACCCGTGGGTGATGGGGAATGCTGTCATAGCACCTGGTCAGGACTTCGCAATGCCTATCGAGGCGGTCAACAAGGGTAGAATTCGTGTCCAACCAGATCGTAAGTTAGCGTTTCGATCAACTGGTTAAGCTTGTATTTCATCATCTCATGACACTGCTAGAGGGTTTCGGATATAAGTGGTCTCCCGCCTCCCGTTGGGAAGATCTGGTATCCAAACGCAGGGTGACCTTCAAGTGCGCCCATAGTGACCCAGCTGAGGCTGCGTTCCGCTTTCAAAGTTGGGTTGAAACAGACATCACTGAGACAAATCCTCGGTAAGTAAATAACGTTGACGATGACTGAAGATCGATGCTCATAATGAGTACAGTAAGATCCCGAGGATTACAGTCAAGTTGCGGGCACCAATCGAACTTGAGAACCTCCTGCCGTACAACCTCGACTATCGCATTTACGACAAGGATACGAACCAGAATTGGCGAAGTTATCTACGCAAAGGCGGTGTGATGCCCGTTCACTCGGTCGAGTCAGGGCATCTCATCTTGCTCAATGTTCATGTCCAAGACACGCGTAAGGCTGGTTTTGCTGAGAGTGTAGGCGACTTACGAATCAACCCGCGGTGGTAGCCTTCAAGCAAAGCGAGTTCGCTATCATCAATACGGACGGAAATTCTGACTTCGACGTCGAGAGTCGTCTTGTGCTTCGAGATTCGATGGATCGTAAGCTTGATCTAAGGCTCAATTACGTGTAAGTTGCACCGTCTTGTCGTACAGCTACGCTGACTTGTGCGACATGAAGACGACATGCCGATGGCGGTGGCTCCTTCAGGGTGCAGATCTACTGTCCATACCTTGTGATCAACAAGACTGGGCTGCCCTTCGCTGTGAAACCTGGAAGGTCAAATCGTATAGGTGGTGGGCAGGACATGGCCGGCGATACACGAGCAGGTACGCTGGCGTCACTACTACTGATGTAAAGGTCTCAAAGTGTTGCATACAGATATGCTATCGAAACCTACCCCATTCAGTGGGTACCTCGTACTCTTTAGTGACATCAAACGTTGACATTTAGTTCTCAGTGTTGTCTCATCCAAGTGACCAAGGAAAGGACTTTACTTTCAGAGTCGGCGACTCGATGTGGTCTCAAGTGTGTATACCAGCAGTGCGTGTTGGTGAGGTGATGGCTGAATCTTTGGCCAGGTGGTCTCCCTGGAAGCACCCGTCGCAGATACGAGATTGATTATACCCTCTCAAACTCGCAAGTCAGAAGAAGTCCATGTCGGCCTCTCGTGGTCGGAGGGGGTCGGCAAGTACAAACTCACGAAGGTCATTGTTCTGAGCCCACGTTTCATCATCAAAAACAATGGATCGAAGTCCGTGGCTTTCCGTGAGCACGGAGTCGCCCCGCGAGGAAAGTCAACTCTGGATCCCGGAGAACGTTTTCCTCTACACTTCTTGCGTTCGACTGACGAAAAGCTCCTTACCGTGGCGTTTCCGGGCCTGAATGCGCAATGGTATTTATATGGGCTTCATGCTCTACTGGTCTAATCGATGCTGCTGCAGGTCCGCTCCCATCAACATGGAGGACATAGGTTCCATGCACTTCCGCCTGCAAAGTCCAGGAGGGGCACCAACCCTCATGCGTGCCGACGTGAGGATGGATGGCTCAAGCATATTCGTCTTCATTTCAGACGCACCAGAAGGCTGGCCATTCACTATTGAGAATGAAAGCGATTACGATTTCGCGTTCACTCAGACGGTCTGTGCTTCCAAGGATGGACTCCAATTATCTCCTCATATTTCATCAGGACCAAACACGCACTGGTCAAGAGCCAGTAACCAAGGCCTACCCCGTGTACCGAGTTCCGCGCAAGTTCAGCCTCGATTATGCGTGGGACTTCCCTGCTGCGAGGGACAAGAGGATCGTCCTCGCCATCAACGACAACCGTCGCGCCATCGACATAATGGAGATTGGTGACCTTGTACCCTTCAGGTTCAAGGTGAGGACTAGTGCGTGTTCACCTGAACCATGCTGACCGGTCATGATAGGATCGTCAGTCCGTTCGGGCGGTGTCGCTGGATGTTCGCGCCGATGGACATAAACAAGTTCTGCGGATCACCAACTACAACCCAGAACAAAGTCTCTATCGGCCGAAGCGTAGCAACTCGGTAGCTCTGTCGAGGCAGGACACAATCAGCAGCAGCCAGGATGGATTCGAGGTAGTGCAAGAAGAGGCACAGCCGTCGTTACTCGTTGCGCTCGATTTCGAAGGTATTGGGATTTCTCTCATCAACAAGAAGATGACAGAAGTAGTCTATGTTTCCGGCAACACCTTGAGGTTTGAATACGCAGACAGCACGCTCTCACAGTCCGTAAATATCTCTTGCGGAAATCTCCAGGTCGACAATCAACTGCATGACGCCCTCTTCCCTGTGTTGCTTCAACCGACGCCGATATCAAAAACGACAACAGGAGTCGCTTCCCTGCCTACAATCCAGGGCTCGGTTATCTGGCTGAAAGACCAGGGTAGGTGGGATTATCTCCATAACAACAACGATTTACCTTCAATTGACAGAGCATGGTGTCTTCTTCGTCAAGTACTGCTCAATCCTCCTACAAGCACTGACTATAGAGACCGACGAAGACTTCCTCTATGCGTTGTACGACCTCTCGCAAATCAAGGGGGCATGGAACGAGGAGCGAGAAGAGTACGTGCTGCACGATAGGTTTTCAAGCTGTTCTCACGACCTTGTCAGCGTTCTCATCCCTTTCCCGGAGGGGCTCAAAGAGCCTGAGCTAAGTACGTCGGGACAGGACCTATATTTCGAGGTCTTGGAGTTACAGCCTATCCGGCTCGCTATCTCCTTCATGCGCACTGAACGGTTGAACACCGAGGACAGGTACGTGGTACTTGAAACTAGAGATACTGTAGTGACCGTTTTGTAGGCTCAGCATCCGAAACCCCCTCGCCGTGGTGATCAACGCGGTGACCATGGCTCTCGGCAATATCAATGACGCACCGCTCGAGATGAACGCCCTGGCGATTAAGGATATGCGTTTGACGTTGCCCGACTTGCAGGAGAGGATACTGCACCACTACCGCCAGGAGGTCCTGCGTCAGCTATATCGTATCCTTGGGTCGGCTGACTTTATCGGCAATCCTGTCGGCCTATTCAGCAACGTCAGCTCCGGCGTTGCTGATATCTTCTACGAGCCGTTCAATGGTGCTGTGATGCATGGAAACTCTGAGTTGGGTGTCGGGATTGCGAAGGTGAGATCGGGAAGTCATGTTGGTTTGATGTGGTCATTGATAGCGATGGGTGGATAGGGTGCTGCAAGTTTCGTCAAGAAGACGGTCTTCGGCTTTTCAGATAGCATGACCAAGTTTACGAGTAGTGTCGGGAAAGGTATGGCCAGCTCTCGCCATCATATCTACTGGGAGCCTTAAGAGATGCCTAGGACTCTCTGCCACAACCTTCGATCCTGACTACCAGCTGCGTCGTCGAATGAATCAGAGGCGCAACAGACCTCGCCATGCCATGTAGGTGGTCCGCCACCTACCTTCAGCAGTCGTACCTGACAATTTGTTAGTTATGGTGTCGCCTCTGGGGCAGAAGCGTTTGCAAGCAGCGTGGCCAGCGGTATGGAGGGAGTGTTGGTGAGTCGCCAATCTCTGTAGTACAAGGACGACTATCGACAACAGCTATCAGATGAAGCCACTCGAAGGCGCAGAATCGGAAGGCGCAAAGGGCTTCTTCAAGGGTGTTGGCAAGGGGCTCATAGGGTATGTTCTGACACACGAGGTTCGGGGTTACATGATTCTGACGTTGTAACAAAGCGTTGTCACGAAGCCCGTCATCGGGGTGTTTGACCTGGCCGCCAATGTCAGCGAAGGTAATCCCCAAGTCGTTCAGAGCGTTGAGGTCAAACTGACACGCAACAAGGTATCCGGAACACTACAACCGTATTCGACAACCCTGCACGAGATCGCGTGAGAATGGTCAGTGTGGAATTTTCCTATAGTTTGTTGGACGCCGACTGACACCTCTGTCAGCCACGTCTAGTACCCTCCGACGGCGTCCTGGTGGTAAGTTAGCAGATTTATACAGTTAATGATTTACTCATGACAATCGATTGTTAGCCTTACTCTGCGCGGGAGGCCCTGGGCCAGTACTGGTTGAAGGACCTGAACAACGGTGCTTACCGACAGGAACTATATGTCGCGCATATCAGTACGTGTCACATCATTCTCAACGTCCCTTGCTGATGTGTTGGCTGCCAGATCTCCCAGGAAGCGACAACGTCGTACTCCTGACGGCGTCGCGGGTTCTGTCATTCTGGTCGAATAAACTTCGCTTAGATTGGGATCTCCCTTTCGCGCTTGTGCAAGGCGTGACGATAGAAGATACTGGCATCCGGTTTGCTCACAAGTCCGGCAAGGACCACGACAAATTCGTCTTCATTCCGGACAAAAACTCGCAGTCGTGGTTCTTCGGACAAGTCGCCACGGTAGTCAAGGCATTCAATGCTAGAAGACGGATGGACTCATAGCTGCATCACACCTACTCACTCTGTAGAACGGATCATAGATGTATTGGTAGTATCACACGAGTGTATGTATGACGAATATATGACTGTATCGAACTGTGAAGAGTCCTTGGAACACATAGCGACAGGTAAGAGGCAAGAATGCATCATCGAGATAAATGAGTCTGAAGAGAGGTGACGCGACAATACGGGACTAGTGCAGTGAGCAAGTGAAGACAAATTATAATGTGAATGGATAAATAGGCCAGAGTACAACGCAACGGGATCAAGAACTGAGGACAGTGGGACGAGGGGTGATCACGTTCTCCACGCCGGTCCTCATGCCTTCACCGCGAACACCACGGCCGACCGTGCTCGTACTGGAGCCTCGCTCTCTGCCCTTGGGTTCGGGGCTCCTGAGAGCCTCAATCGCCCCAATGGGGAACTTCTCCGAGGGCGTGGGGGTGCCCTGCTCGCTGTCACTGCTGGCACGCGTCTTGACCTCACCGAGGCTGCCGTAGCTACCTCGCGGACTTGTCGAGTACGCACTCTGGAAATCGGTATCTTCGTCATCCGTGGTGACGCTCGTGCCACCGACCGATAGCGAAGGCGTCGTCGGTGTGATGCTAGTCGAGATGGTGGTGTTCGATACCGAGGACGAACTCGTGCGCAGAGTCGGGAGCTCGAGGTTCTGCTTGTTGACTTTGTGTTCACTGGGGCTCCTCGACTCAGAAGCCTGAGATTTCTTCTCTCGAGGTACCTCATTGACCGGTCGGGCCTCCGCAGGCGTAGTTTGGGAAGGGGACGAGAAACTCCGCTTACTGGGGCCCCTGGAATGCTTTCCGTATGATCGCGAGGTTTTGCCAGCACGGCGACGAGCTCTCGTCGACTCGGACATGTCGCTCTCGCTGAGATGGCTCTCGAGGGAGCGTCTTTGAGCCTCAGCAGCTAAAGCAGACTCCAGCTATTTGAATACGGTCAGCATATGCACCAGTCCCCATCATAAGGATGTACTGACCTTCCGCTGGATCTCGAGTACCTTCTGAGCAATCTTGTCGCTCTTCTGGCTAATGCCCTCATCCACGGCAGACATGCCATCCTGTCCCTCCCGATAATCAATCGAGAAGCGCTTCTTCTTGGGTTCCTCCTCCTCTTCCTCCTCCACCTCAGCGAGCGTCTCGTTGGCGAAGCGACGGTGGCCGTCGCTCTCCAGGCCATCGTCGTCGAACGACTCCGCCAAAGTGGAGTCCGTGCCGAACGAGCGGAGGCCCCGGGAGCGCGAGAACGCTGCGTAGCTGCCTGGTGCAGACCGCGACGACATCCGGCTGCTCGGGCGCGAGCCGCCGTACTCCGAGTCCTCTGCGTCCACGGCCATGTTCGCGAGGGCACGCTCGATCTGCGCCTCGACCTCTGCGATCATCTCCTCCCGCTCCTCCTCCATCTTCTCCATCGTGTGCCGCATCTCCTGCAACTCGCGGAGCGCCTTGTTGTGGGCATCCTCCGTGTCCTTCAATTCTGCAGAGAATGATTGAGCAACACTGGACATGACAGCTGGCATACAGAAATGGAGGACTCACGGGTCTGCAGCTTCGTCTTCTCCACCGTCGTGAGTGTGATAACACTCGACAGCCGCTTCGTCTCCCTCTGCTCCTTGCCGATCTTCGAGCGAAGCTCGCTCGCCTCCACACTGAGCTTCTCGGCATACTGCTCAAACGTCACGAACTTCTCCCTCCAGAGATCCGACTCCGTCATGAGGAAGTTCAGGCGGCGGGACAGCCGCCCGATCTTCGTCTCGAGCTCATCACGCGCGTCCACGAACGCCGTCGCCCGCTTGCGGATCGACATCTGGATGTGCTGCTCCGCCTGCGTGAGCCGCGGCGGCGCCCGCACGGAGCCGAACGAGCTGATCCGCTTCAGCAGGGACGGTTTCTTCATCTATGAGCAATTGGTCGTGAGACTGTCAGCCGCGGCGCAAAGACGCAGCGATGCGTCGCGCACTCACTTTGTCTGTCAAAACGCTATCGAACGCCTGGATGATACGGGTGGAATGCCACCATTCCGGGGGCTTTACCATGTCTGCCACGGCGGTCGAGGCTGCGCCCCTCTTCGCCTGAATTTTGCAAACGGG
Organism: Fomitopsis schrenkii; assembly: GCA_000344655.2. Taxonomy (NCBI): domain Eukaryota; kingdom Fungi; phylum Basidiomycota; class Agaricomycetes; order Polyporales; family Fomitopsidaceae; genus Fomitopsis; species Fomitopsis schrenkii. The sequence goes on from KE504127.1 coordinate 545,482, forward strand.
ACGGAATCGCCCTGCAGGGAAGGCTTCTTTGAACTCACTATATGGCACATGTCAACGCCGCTATGATGTATTTCGTGCGCTGCAACGACGCACCTCGGAACGCAGTGATCAGGGTGGTAGTGAGGCTCGAACGCCGCCAAGAGGCGCTGACGGAACCTGTCGCGCTGCTGCTTGGTCGACACCGTGCCAGGCGGGGGCGCCGGGCAATTCAGATAGTTGATGTCCAGATCCACGACGCACACCTCGGGAGGCGGCCGCACGCAGTAGCGAGCCTCGGTGGCAAGGCCGATGATCCACGGGCCTGGGTCGTCCACGTAAATCTTTGCGTCGCGCGAGTGCACCGTTGCGAGCGCGACCCCGCTCCATCCTCGGAGCTCGACGAGGTACTTGATAGTGTGTACGGCAATGCCAAGGATCGCTGGGTGCCGAGAGAAGAACAAAATCCTGCCCGTCGGTGCGAGGGCGATCTACGGCGCACATGGCGCATATCAGTCAAAATCAGCATATGCACCGGAGTTGATGACACGCGGGCACGCACCTCGCAGATGGTGAGGATGTTGTCGATGTTCAAACATTTAAACAGCGGCCACATCGTGAAGTTCACATCGACGAGACCACGGCCGAAGTCCAGCCCGCCAGGGAAGCGCGCGACGACCTCCAAACTGGTCTCCGAGGCAGAGCCCGAAGACGAGGCAGAGGCGTCGAGGCGGACAAGCTCCCCAGGGCGCGGGGCGGGGTGCGACAGGATCTTGCTGATCTGCAGGGTGTGCGACTGGACGTCCTTCGAGAAGCGCGCCCACGAGAGGGTGAGGTAGTCGCGCATGAGATCATAGATCGGGAACCGGGAGACAAGGGCTGCGAGGTCGACATAGTCAGCAAACTCGACTCCGAGGAGGGCATGTAGTACTCACTGAGCGCATACGGCAGCCAGAACACGGTATCGCCAGGCAGGAACAGCGTACTCTCACCAGGCCCATGCCCAACCGTACTCGCGACCTCAAAGTCGCTCTCGCTAATCGCCCCGCTCTCACCATCCGTCTCCGCGTCCACGTCCGTCTCGACGTCCGTTCCAGCACCCCACGGGCCCCGCGCACTCATGCGCGCACGGCGGCGCGCCTGGGCGGTCGGGTCCCCATGACCCGAGTCACTGCCATGGCGGCCCTTGACGCGCGCGAGCGAGCTCTGGCCGCTCTCCTTGCGCGGGCGGCCCGCCTCGAGCGTGCGGCGGATGGCGGCGGTGCGCTCCGCGTCGGCGTGCGACCACACGGTTAGGCACACGCCGTGGTAGGTGATCTGGTTGCCCGACGCCGCCTTCGCGCCCTGCCCGAGGTCCGCGCCGTTCGCGTGCCCGTGCGAGGAGAAGCCGGACGGCCCGAGGTACGCGGACGACGGGCGCGCCGCGTGGAACGGGTCCTCGCCGTACGGGAAAGAGATGATCGACGCGCGGGGGTCCGAGTTGGAGGTCATGACCGATGCGCGGAGGAGGTCGGTGGAGGCCGACGGCGCGAGGGGCGTTGCGGGCGCGGGGAGCGTGTAGGTGAAGGTGTGCACGGTGGACGCGGGCTGCAGCGTCGACGCGATGATCTCGACTTCGCGCGGGAAGGAGAGCTGTCAGTGTCGAACAGGGGCGGGAAGCACACGCAGATCATCAGTTGGTTTGTTGGCATGATAGACATATGCACACAGACGCACCTTCAACGCCTTCGAGAGCATCTTGCCCACATCCTGCTTGCTGAGATGCGCCTGGCTGCTAAAAATGGGAGCGCCGTCGTCGTGCTTGCCCTTCTTCTTTCGCTTGCCGCCGCCACCTGCGCCTGGACTAACGGTGCTGCCGAGCACCTCAGGTCGCCACCATCTACCTACGGCACCCTCCGTATGGTGGAGGCCCATTACCGAGTCAGGATCGGCGAGCGTCCACGTATGTGGACTTTTTGGCAGTCCGGAGACGACATAGAGAGACGCGAGGGGAAGGGCCGGCCCCGTCGCTGGTGGAGGGGCAGTAACGGTTGTGGGAGGGGCAGAACGAGCGGAATGGGCGGAGGCGAGGGAGGTGCGATTGGAGGCAGGGATGGGCTCCATTTCTCTACGGTGCCTGATGCCGAGGACGCGGGAGGCCTTGTCGGGGCGAGAGACGACGGATTGGTTGTCCGGGCCGGGGAGGTCGACGGTCACGTAGTCGAGGTCGTCGTCGCCGTCGTCGTCGTCGCGGGTGGTGGGCTCTGTGGTGGAGGGGCTGCGCTGGCGGGAGGCAGAGGGGGTGAAGTGGTTGCTGTTGTCAACGGTGTCCTTGTTGGGATTGGACGCAGCGGAAATGGTAATGATCGGGTCAGGCGCTGGAATGGGGCGGGGCGCGCGCCCTGACCCCGGCCGCGGCGAGGATGGCTCTGTCCTGCTGAATGTGCTCGATGCCGAGCGGAGGCTGAGGTTGCTCTTCTGACCATTGTGCCTCCGTGCGGAGAGAGTGGAGGTGAGGAGGCCGGAGCTGCGGCCATGGGTGCCTTCGTCGTCCTCGTTGAGGGGAGACTTGAGTATACGCTCGCCGATCAAGGAAGATGCGCTGACACCAAAGGATTGGACGGGAGCAGTGGCCCTTGTTCGAGGCTGCATTCGGAGAGAGGGGGTCGAGGGAGAAGGAATGGCGAAGTGGAAAGGAGAGTGAAAAGGCGGTGGTGCCTTGTTGGAGAGGAAGTTGGCTGGAAGGAGGAGAGCAGTCGCTGAGGACGGGTGCGTCCGCTCGCGGCTCAGCACCGTCACGGATTCGCTCGCGGGATGAAACATATCGCTTCGCGGCGCCATCAGTTTTCGAGCATCTTGCGGCGAGAACCTTCTACCTTCAGCCTTCCCTCATGCACTGGCACCTCAGGCCCATCTCACGCCCAGTAATGTCCGCGTCATGCTGGTTGCCCTTCGGAGGTTGCCTACGAGACTCTAATCGCCGTTCGCCGCAGCGAGCAGGACTGAGCCAGGGGCATGCCAGGCAAGGGCCATCACCCGGCTCGCTTGCGAGATCACACCTGAGATCGCACTCACTGCCAGCGAAGCAGAAGCACCGAGCAGCGACACGCTCACGTGGTCGCGATGCGAGAAGCTCCCGCTAGCGCCAGATCCCATCGGCTACCCCCGCTCCCTCGGCCCCTCATCGGAGATCCCCACCACCCCTCATTCAGCGATCCCCGCTCTCCCTCGGCTCCATCCGGCGTCTTGCATAGCCTTCCCACGCTCGCCCACACGCCAACCCAACTATAGGCGATGGCCTCCATGCCCTTTGGTCCTCTTGACTGGCTCCTTTCTCGCCTCGTCTCATCGCGACGCGCACATTCTTGTTACCATGCGTTATCGTTGCTATCGCGGCTCAATATATCTCTTTGGGGGACGCATCGCATATCCGGGCTCCTCACAAGCCTCCATGGTTTCTGTACGGTCCACTCGGAAAATCAGTCCTCGTGCAAGGGTCCTGTACTATCTGCCGCTGTTCGGTATACAGTCAGAGCTTATACGCTGTACAACGCCCGAACATACATCGCGGTTCAACTACTTGGCGGTATGTACCTGGTGCCACATATGCAGATCCCATTGCTACTAGTATCGCGCTCATCTTCCATGCTTCTAGACGTCTGTCACCGTCTCATGGACAGCGCTGGGTAGTAAGCGCGGTCCAGCACAAATCCAGCAGACCACAACGCACGTTGCAGAGCCGCTAGGATCAGATTGCCGTCCTCATTGCTCAGATCGCAACTCATGCATGGCTGTCATATGTGATCTGTCAAAACGCAGCCTACGGACGCCACATCCTCATCATATCACGCCGCTACCGTACGCCTCGCGAAGGCACGCGTCATCCAAATGCGCCCGCCACGTTCTCTTCCCCTGCTGGCGTTCTAGCTGCTCGAAGCCCCAGATAGCCAGCGCACTCTCACCTCCGTGCGACCCGCGCCTCCCTAGAACGCCCTCCCAATGGCTCACATCGCGCTCGTTGGTAAGCCCCGCTCTTCCTTTTGTTCCGACAAGGTTCACGGTCGTATTGCGACGACGGCGCCGTCCATTGCGGCCAGCCGCCGTTCGCGTTCAGTATTCAATACTCGCTACCTTCTGTCCGTGTGTCGTAAACGCGTATCAAGCGCGCGGTCCGACTCTACTTACGCATTACCCGTTTAGGGAGGTTCAAACTTAAGGGACATGATCTGTCATTCACAGGGACGCCCAAAGGTTATCAGTCAACGGCACCTTGCATGTTCTGATGTACATGCTGATTTTCATTTGTTGCCACACTGAGCCACAGCGCTCAACCAACACCGGGACTTGTTGCACGGCATGCTTGCTTCGCGGTGCAGCAGGCCATCGACCGTATTCCTGAGTACCATATTATCGTATCCATGATTATGTAGTTCTCCGTACATCCAGAATACAATGATATCAAGAAATCTATCTATCACAAATATGTGGTCCGTGAGGGGGCCGCAGTTGGGCCCGCAACCGTATTACTATATGCGATGGACATATATGAAAGCTTCGGGCTTCGAGCTTCGACGTCAACGCTCCGAATTTACCTCGCGCCCGGCCCCGCGAACGCGAACACGCGTCCCAACCACTTCCACCTCCCCCTCGTCTTCCCTCCCTCTCCCCCCTCCTGCCTCTCCCCCTCTCCCTCATTGCCTCCCCTCACACCCTCAGAGTCCCCGCCCGCTATCCGCTCCACATCCCTGCTCCTCGCCGCCCCTCCCTCACTAACCACCCTCCGGATCCCCTCCGGCGTGCCCACCACCCCCATCATCGTCCGCCTCCGCCGCTCCGTCGGGACGAGCGCGAAACCCGGGCTCACCGGGCTCAGCCCGATCGAGAACCCCGCGAGCGCCGCCTGCCCAGGGACGGTCCCGCTCGCGTGGGGCGGCGTCGCGAGCGTCGAGCGCCTCCGCCTGCTCCCCGTCCCGTTCACGCTCGTGAACATCGGCGGCGGCGACGCGGTCCCGTACGTCGAGCGCGAGCGGCGCGCTGACGCGGAGCGCTCTGCCTCCGACTCGGTGCGCGGCCGCCGTGCGCGCGGTGGGGCGGGCGTGCTCGGCGACGGAGGGGCGACGGGCGCGGGGGGCTCCGTGATCCAGCGGCGGTGCTGCTGGAACTGAGATTCGGGCAGCGCTCCCGCTTGGTCGGGCGCGACGGCGTCCATGCGTAAGTCCTCGCTGCGCGAGCGGCGCGTGCGTATGCGCGAGTGCCTCGGCTGCGGCAGAGGCTCGTCGTCGTGCTGCTCGTCGTCCGAGTCCTCGGAGTCGGACTCCGCCGCGGGCGAGGTTTGGCCGGAGAGCAGGAGCGGGACGGACTCCTCTTCCTCTTCATCCTCTGCGGCGGTCCACGCGCCGATGTCGATGCTGTACCCGCCCGTGGGTGGGAAGCTCACTATCCATACACCCGCGAGCAAGACGACAATCCCGACGAGGACCAGGGCGATCTGCTTCTTGGATAGGACGGAGAATTGGTCGAAGTATACAAGACCGTTGAATATCGATGATAGATTATAGAAGCAGAATGCCACTGCACGCGGACGTTTAAATCAGAGAGGAACATATGAGGTGAAGTCCACTTACATGGACAAACGACAGTTGGGTCAGCTAAGACCAAGCTCTTGTGCATGTACCACAGCTGGAGAAGGGCGCACACGCCGAGACTGATGAGTAACACCCAGGCTTGCCACCTCCAGAATTGGTTGTCGCCTCCGATGGTCAATATCAAGAGTTCTACACCGCTCTTCGCAAACAAGAGGCACATGCCAGAAATGATGCCAGAGAAGGATGCATAGGAACTTGCGAGGATCACCGGTGTGCGGGTTGACTTCGTCGTGAAGGATATCGCAGTAGATATTATAGATTGGCTGCCTGAAGGCGAGGGTGACTTGGAGCGTATATAAGACTGGGGGCGCGGCTTGCGATCAATGAGGGGTGTCCGTTCGGTATGGTCAACTGCATTGGTTGCTGTAGTGCTAGTCGTAAGGATTGACGGTTGAGAGGTGGGGAGAACAAGCGGGGTGAGGGGAGGTGAGACGTCGGGGAGTGACATGCGGCGCCGGTAAGAGTATTCTGCGATGTGGGTCTACGAGCGGTCAGTTTACGTCAGGTCAGGGAGCCGAACAGAAACACGCACGATGGCCAGCGCTACGACGGTAACCATGCCAAGTAGGGAGAAGTACACAATGAAGACAGGACGGTTGAATAGCATGAGTAGGTCTTCGAGGGAGTGGGTGGGTTCCGCGACAATGCCGAATATGGCTATAACCACCGCGCCGCCTGCGATGAGCAGCGTACCCAAGAGCATCCATATTGAGAAGACGTCTCCCAGCAGTAGTCGCGCAAAGAACGCGTTCCACAAGAGTGAGACTGCACCGAGTGGTGCGAGAATGACAACGGGCAGGGAGGCGATCTGGAAGATGGACCCGAAGAGGTTGGAGGAGATGAAGATGGCTGCGTGCAAAGATCAGCGTGCGTGCACAGCGATAGTGACGAAGAAGGCGCGACGCACCGAAGCCTAGCAGCCAAAGCCTGTGTGCGTGTCAACTGTCGGGCGGCGGCGGAAATGAGAGGGCGTGTGCTACTCACGGCCTGCGGTGTTCGACCTTCTGCTGGTCCTCGGGCAGCTGCTGGTTGAGGACATGGCTCTTGCGCTGGACGGTGAGGCCGAGGGACTGGACGAAGGACGCGAGGAGGCCGACAGTGATGCCTACGGGGATGGAGATTTGTGCGTCGCCGTCGAGGTGGGAGGCCATGAAGCGAGGTCAGAACATGGGACACACCTTGCACGCACCTCGCTCAATCACGTGCGCTCCTCTCTCGCTCTCTCTGAACTGACGCGCGACGACTGGGAGCCAACAGCCACAGCGGCTCCTTGCAATCCCTATGCCTCGAGAGTCTCTCAACAATAAGGACAACATCTATCACCAGCTCTTCGAGGATCCCTATGGTCCCTACTTAGAAAATGAAGTGTTGACGGAGGCTTGCAAGGATTCGGGAGGGACACTCCTGCCGCTCACCGACTTCATGATGGAGTGCGGCGACAAATGCATTGGGTGGGTAAACTTCCGCCCGGGTCGTCTGTCGTATCTTACCTGCGTATTCCCAGTCTGACTCAGTCCGAAACAACACAATTTGAGTACAAGGCCAACGAGGATCGTATCACTAGATACGGCGTTCGTTTCCGCGGCGTGCTCACAATTGACAAACTCGACTGGGTGCAGCATCCGGCCAGGAAGTGTATCAATAAAGCCATTCACCTCCGGCATGTTGCTCTCCATCTAGAGAAGAGAGGTGACATGGGAACGCGCACTCTTAACACACCCACACTCGAAAAGGTCTACCAGTCGGCTTCGTCCGGTCGCAGAATCAAGATCATTATACAATGTAACAAACTACTACCTGCGTTGTATCTCAAATACGGTACGGCTTTGGCTTCGCCTTCGTCGCCACTGCGCATTCAGTCATGTTCCCCTAGAGCATCTTCCCAATGGACTTGCTGTCGCGTCTGAGAACAGGTCGGCCGCTTGCACACTGTTTCACTGTCCTGCTGACGGATAGTTGTACAGGAAACGTTGGTACGAGGTGGTCACAATGGACACCGCGACCTATATCGAAAGCCGCAAGGCGCGTTCACTGCCTCTACTCCCACCTCCTCACTGACCCACTCCCAGTACCTCGGGCGGTACCGCGCACTCTCCATCCTCGAGAAGATCCTCGCCATCGACAAGCACAACCGTTCCATCCGCGGCGAGCCCGAGCGGCCGCGCGAGCAGCGCACGCCACACTGGTTCGCGGAGATGTACAAGACGCACCTCGCGAACAAGCTCGAGGCGCGGAAGCGGCGGATCGTCTGGACCTCGGACGATTCCGACATCGCGGAGGGCACGGAGGGCGAGATGAGGTACGGGCGCGAGCACGTCCTGCGGCACGTCCCCTCCACGGAGACCCTCTCCCTCCTCGCGACGCACGCCGACTGGATCCTCTACGAACAACAGCAGCGCATCTCGCGCACGCGGTTCCTGGACATGGACGTGTGGGCGGAGTGGGTGCGCACGGCGCGGCGGGTGCGCATCGACGCGCGGAAGGGAGGTGTGCGCTGGGGTTGCTTGGACGAGGCGGAGCCCGACGGGCCTTATGGACACGAGGATGAAGATATCGAGATGGCGGAACCAGCGCCGGCACGGCCGCGCGCGAGGAAGAAAGCCAAACCCAAGGTTTGTCCCTCATTCAGCGAATTTACTCGTACTCGATCATGCGCTGACCCGCCGCGGGCTCGTTAGAAGCAGACCCGCCCCACAGCTTCGGGCTCGAGCTCGCGCACGGGCACCAGCGCCGCGCAGCCCCTCTTCTTGCCGGAGTCGGACGAGGACCCCGCGCAAGGCAACGTCTACGACCCCGACTTTTCCCCGCCCTCCTCCGCCCCCGCCTCTGACTGGGACTCCGACGAGTCGCTCCCCTCGCGCACGGCCTCTCCAGTGGACCCTGAGATCGTCAGCCTCATCCCCGTCGCGCTCTACTACCCGCCGATGCTCCCCGACGCGTCGTTCATCTGGCGGTGCCCCGTGGACGACTGCGACTACGATTTGCGCCTCCTCGAGCTCACCGACGCGCACTATGATTGCTTGGTCGCGGAGGATATCGAGGCGTTCAAGCGCGGCGGGTGGCGCCTCAGCGAGCGATGGGTGCAGGCTGCGTTCATGCGACTTGTGTCTGAGCATTACCGCGACCATCTAGACAGGTTGGGCATTCTCATGTGGAAGGAGAGAAAGCAGGTGAGCAAAACCCTCTCGCCGGCCGACGTAGGATGCTTGGTGTGAGCTAACTTTGTTGCTCAAGACCAAGGTGGCATGGAAGAATCCCAAGGCCCATCCACCCTCGGTGAAAAGGACTAGGAGACTTCCAATAGTACGTCCAAATTCAGACGAAGATATTAAGGCAGAGCAGGAAGAATAGGGAGGACGCTGCAGCTGTGCGAGGAATATACTGCTTGGGAGCTCGCCCAAATTGCCTCACCGGACTACGCATTGGTCATCCCTACATGATCTGAGAGAGAAAAGAGAAACAATTGCTTGCGATGTGTACAATACTTGTGCTATGCTGTAATAATACATGTATATCAGTGCCCTACTCTACACTTTGAAGTCCTTCCCAGTGCCGATTCATACAAAGATCCGTGACCCGCGCGCCGCTCAGTCCATCTCCTCGATCTCGATATCATCCTCATCATCGTCGTAGTCGACGTCCATGCTGTCCGCGCTCGCCTCGTGGTTCGGGACGATCTGTATGCGGTTGTGCGGGCCGTCAAAGCGCACCTTGATGATCTCGCCGTCGCGCACGCGGTCCGCGAGGATGAGCACCGAGAGCGGGTTGAGAAGCTCGTTCTGGATCGCGCGGTTGAGCGGCCGCGCGCCGTACACGGGCGAGTAGCCGATCGAGACGAGGTACTGCTTCGCCGCGGGTTCGAGGTCGAGCGCCATCTTGCGATCCGCGAGCCGCTCCTGCACCTCCTTGAGCCGCAGGTCGACAATTTTGAGCACGTTCCTCTGCGAGAGCGTGCGGAAGATGACGATGTCGTCGATACGGTTGATGAACTCCGGCGGGAAGTGGCCCCGGATCGCGCCCATGACCATCTCGCGCACCTCCGGCCGCACGGGGCCGTCGCCCATGTCGTTGAGGAACGTCGCGCCGAGGTTGCTCGTCATGATGATGACCGTGTTGCGGAAGTCGACCACGCGGCCTTGGCCGTCTGTGAGCCGGCCGTCGTCGAGGACTTGCAGGAACAGGGTGACGAACTCGCGCGAGGCCTTCTCGATCTCGTCAATGAGCACGATTGAGTAAGGCTTGCGACGAATGTACTCCGTCAGTTGGCCACCCTGGTCGTGACCGACGTAGCCCGGAGGAGCACCGATAAGACGTGCGATGGAGTGCTTCTCGGAGTATTCTGAGCCATCGATACGAATCATTGCTTCAGGTGAGTCGAACAAAAGCGTTGCGAGCTGTCAAGGCCAGAGTCAGTTCATATGTCTAACACCTAGAAACGAGTGCAGGTTTGGCTTACCGTCTTGCTCATGAGCGTCTTACCCGTACCAGACGGCCCCGCGAATAGGAAGCTAGCAATCGGGCGCTGCTCGTTCCGCAGGCCGCTCCTGCTCAGCCGAATCGCGTTCGCGACAGCCTTGACCGCCTCCGGCTGGCCCACGACCTCCCTGCCGAGGATCTTCTCCATCCTGAGCAACTTCTCCTTCTCCGTGCTCATCAGTCGCGTCACAGGGATGTTCGTCCAGCGCGCGACGATCTCCGCGATCTGATCCGGGGTGACGGTGTCGGTGCCGCCGCCCGCCGCGGCGTCCTCCTCCGCCTTCTTCGCTTCGAGCGCCCGGAGACGCGTTTGGAGGTCGGGCAGCGCGTAGTATCGCAGGTCGGACGCGGTCGCGAGATCGTACCGCCGCTCGGCCTCGTCCGCCTTCGCCTTGAGCTCGTCAATCCGCCTACGCACATTCTGTATCTCTTCGCCACGAGACTTCTCCGCTTCATACTGCGCGAGGAGCGGCTGGAGCTGGTCCTCGACGTCGGCGATCGCCTTGCGGGCGATGGTGAGACGCTCTTTCGATGCCTCATCCTTTTCCCGCTCGAGCGCGTGAATCTCGACCTCGAGTTCAAGCTTCCGGCGCTGGAGCTTGTCGATTGCTTCAGGGGAAGTCTCACGTGTGACACGGACACTAAACGGGACCATTTAGCATCACCTTCGAAACAGGCACACCAAGGTTACATACCTTGCGCAGGCTTCGTCGACAAGGTCGATAGCGGAGTCGGGTAACCGTCTGGAGGTGAGATAACGGTGCGCGAGCGTCGCAGCTTGAATGAGGGCACCGTCGAGGATGCGAACACCGTGGTGAACCTCGTACTTCTCACGGATGCCACGGAGGATGCTGATCGTCTCGGGAACGGAAGGCTCGTTCACAAGAACCTGAGCGAACCGCCGCTCGAGCGCAGGGTCCTTTTCGATGTACTGCCGGTACTCCGCGAGAGTCGTCGCGCCGATGCACCGTAGCTTGCCACGGGCGAGCAGGGGCTTGAACAAGTTAGCAGCGTCCATGCCACCGCCCTCCGAGCCACGGCCGGCCATGATGAGGTGCAACTCGTCGATGAACAAGATGATGCTCGTTCCTTTGTCCGCGGCCTTCTCGACTTCGTTGAGGACAGACTTGATACGCTCCTCGTACTCGCCCTTGTACTTCGCACCGGCCATAAGTGCACCCATGTCCAGCGAGTACAAGCGGCCGAGAAGCGATGCGGGGACATCACGGTTGACGATACGCTGCGCGAGACCTTCCGCGATAGCAGACTTTCCTACACCAGGTTCACCGATGAGGACGGGGTTGTTCTTTGTCCTGGGGGAACACGTCAGCATGCAATGGTCTTTGGCAAAAGGTCCGCCCATATACTTACCGTCTGCAGAGAATGCGGATTGCACGCCGGATTTCGTTGTCACGGCCAATGACGGGGTCGAGCTTGCCCTCCTCCGCGAGGGCCGTCAGATCCTGAGCGTACTTGCCGAGCGCATCAAAGCCCTGCTCGGCGTTCTTGCTGTCGACGTGCCGGTTACCACGAAGCTGGTCGATAGCAGTCTTGAGGGCGGCCTCAGTAAGACCGGCCTCTTTCAGGATGGGTTGTATCGATGAGTCCTTGATGACTGCGGCAAGAAGGTGGTCCTGAGCGATGTACGAGTCGTGCATGGACTTGCGGAGGCTCTCGGCCTCGCGAAGAACCTTGTGTGCGGGACTGCTGAGGGTGATCTCTTCGGGGGGTGGGGATTGTGTCGGAAGGCGGACGATGACCTTCTGAAGGCCCCGTTTAACAACGTTCTGTATAAGGCATTGTCAGCGCCTCTGATGTATGACTGTCATGGGGGAGAACTTACCGAATCGCCGCCCGCCTTCTCGATGACGGACTTGAACAGTGATGAAGGGCCGTGTGTCTGGCCAAGACCTGCAGAGTTTGACTCGCCCGCACCCTCGTTTAGAAGTGCGAATGCGATGTGCGCGGGATGCACTGAAAGCTATCATTCAGCAACTCGATGTGGTAGATGCATCAGATAAACATACCTTGGGCGTTGGCGTAGTCTTTCGCTTGCTGGATTGCAGCAGCCAAGGTCTCCTGGGTCTTGTCGGTGAATTCCATGCCAGAAGCCATGGTGATCGTGTAAAGTCGTGAGGAGTAGTTAGATGAAAGTGGTCGTACACGTTGACGAAGCTAAAGTCGAAGTGGCGGGGCCGCGAGGGCAGGGCTATATAGGCACTGGTGGCCCTCGCCCGTGTACGTTCTCGAACGACGAGAGACATTGCGCCGCCTCTCTCGTCCGTTCTCCACTCGTCGCGAATCAGGCAGAACGTTCCACTCACCTCCCAATCCGGACGAACGACGTCATTCCCACGCCCCTTCACAGACCCGTCCAGATGTCTCTCCCCGCTCCGAACCGCCCCGACCGAAGTCTGCTAAACCGAACCGGCTCGTCTCTCCGGCTCGGCGCGCATACACCTCTCGCCGCCGTCACCAGCGTCGTCTGTACATTCGACCGCCATGCTTGCCCGACGCCTCCCGCGCGTCGCCCGCCCTTTCGCTCGCCTCACATCCTCCGCGGCGTCCTCCACCCATCCCGTTCCCACACACGAGGCACCATCCAAGGACGCTGTCGTCCAGCAGGCCCCGAACTACCCGACGACATGGACTACTAGCCAGCGGCCGCGTCCGCAGGGCCGCTCGGGTCCTCGCTTCGAGCAAACCAACATGGATCTGCAGCCGAACCCTTTGAGTGCGATGCAGATGATTGCGGAGGAGCCCATCCGTATTGTGCATGGCAGGAAGGCTGTCTGTGACGGCGGTACGTCTGATGCGTACACACACTTCGTGACCGCAGCTGATCAGCTTTCGACTTCTCCTAGGAGGAGGTCCTCTCGGTCATCCCAAGATCTTCATCAACCTTGTACGTACTTTCAGCTTGGCTTTGCAGCCCGGCAACTGACCGTCATTACAGGACAAGCCAGGGCCGAAACCGTGCGGGTACGTTATACATGAATGCATCTCGTTGACGTTTTCATCTCATCACACGGCCTCTTCCCGCGTTTCTTCACCAAGATACTGGTACGTCTCCATAGCTTCGTGCAACGTTTTGGCTCACCACTCCTCATACAGCGGTATTCGATTTGAGCAAGCACCGCATCATGGGCACGAGCATTGATCTCCTTATCCGAGTTGCGCTGAGGTAACGATGGTCGGGTTGTATACTTGCTGCAGAGGAATTACATGCACGGGGTTGGAAGATAGAGTGCGAGCTGATTTTAAACCAAGTTCAGTCCGTGGATCTCTCTCGACAACCGCAGGCGAGTTCCCATCCGCAACCTTTTATCTCCCTGTTGTCAACCACTTTACTTGAGCTGGCGCCCTCAACGGCTGAAATGGGCTGGCCAACTCGACATGCGCATAGTTCGCATCCCAGCTCAGACTTAACAACTACCTACAGGCATCTTGAACACTCAAAGATTGTGGTGATGTGCTCTTCCTGTCTTCAGATTTGACACCGGAGTCACTTTAGATCGCGGCTGCAGACGGACATCCGTATACAAGACGAAGATGTGTTACATGCTCAGTGACGCTACTGTATGAACATCGGTCTGCGGCTTGTTAGTGTCCTTATGGCAAAGTATCCGCAGCCTCTCTTTGAACATACTCACCATTCAACAATCACAGGTTGTACGTACTGTGACATTTCGGCGTAAGAGTCTGGGGTAAATGAAAGTCGGCTCCCACATACGTTGCGGAAAGTCACCCTTCCACGATACATGCATGGAGGAAGAAGTATTGGCGACGTACTGGCAACTACAGGGGTGAGTTACGACGTTACAGTGAACGATTTACTCATTCACCGCCCTCACAGGGATGGCCCATCTGCGTGAGGCCATCTTGACAGATGGGGAATTGCGCACTCTATGACGTGCTAGTCTCCGTTGCAGACCATAAAAGCCGGCAAGCGTCTTTATGACGTGCGTGCCCAGTTTGTCTTCGAAAGTGGGCCATTGTCGACACGTTGGCATGCTTCGCTAGTATTCGGCAACGGCTCCTGTGTGAGTGCGAATTGTGACGTCCGCTCTTACGGCTCTGCAGCTAAACACTCAACTTATGAACAGCCACCTAGTCGACCGCACAACTTGTACAAGGCCTAGCTAGGCCTTTCGAACCTAGCATGAGGACATGATGCACTCTTCAGTGCGCAGCCCTCTCGGGCGACGTTTGATCTTTCCTCAGTTAACTAGCCATTGAGTTGTTCGACCAGTGTACCGAGCTCCACAGGGGTGTTTGGGTCAGCAGTCGCTCTCGCTCGAATATACTCCTGTCCAATCGAATGAGGGAGTTTCCCGGAGGAGCCCGACAAGTCGGAATGCCTTGCAACTTTAAGCATACTACGGATTTGATACTACTCATGGCCCAGCGGTGGCCATTCTCCGTTGGCAGCCAATGTATCTCCTGGTAAGCCTCAGGCTCCAACGTTCAATGTCAACACTGTAATAACTTCTGGTTTTCCGGGGACAACCAGGTGCATTGCTTGGGTACTGGGGACTACATATATGCTCGACGTCATTCTTGTCATTGTCGGTCGCTTCCGGCACTGCAATCAGCGCATAATTTTCGCGCCGGACAGTACGACCACTCCGCATCGGTGCCCATCGGCCACCGTCTGGTCTATCATCAACATCGCGCCTGTGAAAGATGACTTGACATGCGCTGCAATATGGTGGAATGATACATTGAAAGTGGCTCTGTGGGCAAGCGGGTTGATGGGTAGCCGGTGTCGACGGTCACCGTCATTGCTGGCAATGCCGGGTTTCTACACGTTCGTGTAGGTTCGTGTTCGCCCAATGCTGTCCGGTGTCGAGACCCAATTGCAGCCGTTCCAGTGCAGTGGCTAATTAGTGCGACTGAGGTGAGGCGAGCACTATGTACTTCAATATGCGATTCCTGTTGGGTGAGGCATGACACAAGTCGTGTCATTGTCCGTGATGCCGTGTCCTCATTTGTGTCTCTCGTTGTGTCTTTGTTGTGTCTCGGTGGACTGAAATTCGTACCGATGCGATCTCGTGATGCTTTTTGACGGCGCTTCGCGGGCCGGGTGGCCGAGAGGATCGGGCTTGGAGCTGGAGCAGGCCGCCCGGCGCCAGAGGCCGCCGCGAGGTCGCACGATTCAATCTGATGCGCCGCCACTTCCGAACAAATACCGGCGCGGCGGTCGCTGCACACTGACAGAAGTCAGCGTACCATCAAGTGCGCAAATGACCTGTCGAATGTCAGTGATGTCTTTAGGTTGCGGTTGCGGTCCGTGGACACGCTGTGGAGTTCCCGTCAGCATCGCCTGATAGACTTGCAATGAGGGCACTGATGCTAGAACTCACCGAGTACCGCTTTACATCACCTCGCCAACAGTACGCAGAATACAATAGAGCACGAGGAGGCCTAGTATGGTTTGATGGTATCACTTCAATTGACTATATGCAATTCACGGTCACTACCTGCCCGACCCTTTCCACCGAAAGCAGTGGATAAAAATACATCAGAATCTATAGTAAGCGAAGCAGACAAGTGCTGTTTGCGGGGCGTGTGGCACAAAGCAGCGAGTGTATACCTGTGAATAGGGAGAAAGCCATAATGTACGCCAGTAAAGTGAAAGTGAAAGGCGGAACAGAACAGTGGCGGAAGGAGAGGTCAGGGTGGGGATGCAGGTGAGGTGAGTGGGGGCCCGCGGGGCGTCGTACAGGCATGTACACACGAATACGCAGCCTCCAGGGCGCGGGCGAATATGAAGATGCGTGCGAGCGAGGAACGAGACGAGGGCGAGACGATCCAGATGCGCAGTGAGGAGACAGTGCGATGACCGCAAAGTGAGTGTGCGAGCGTGCAGAGAACAAACCGAACATGGCGAGTGCACGATGAGCGGGAAGAGATGGCAGCGATGAGAGGATGAGATGAGAGCAAGACGAATGCTTAAATAGAAACCAAACCAATAATGAGAGTGTGCGTCTGCGCGCGCAGGACGCATGATGCAATGCGGAGCCGATGGTGTACAGTGCGCCTGGTGTCGGTGTTAGCTCATGTCATCGTCGATGTCGTCAGGCGATGTGAACGACATTGGCGATAGTGGGGGATACTCCACCCCGTCCGCGACAGCTTCCAGTGTCGAGAATGGCGGCAGCGAGCCCGGTCGGGCAAAGCCTTGTAATGGAGGCTGTCAAAGAGTCAGTCTGGCAGATGAAGGACGCGACAGAGCAAAAACGTACGACTTTGAAGATCGGGTTGATCGCCGACTTCGGTGCGACACCTGGACTGGGAGGGTGTCCCTGTTGTTCTCCCAAAAACTGTTGATGTCGAGAAGGCGGTTGCAGCGAGACGTACACATCCGGCCTTCTTGACGTCAGACTCGCGGTATCTTGTATGCTCGCACTGGGTGACCGTTCGTGCCATGTTGATGATGAGAGCGAGAGCATGTGCATCGGCGGTGGGGGTGGCGAGCCACCGCCTTCGGAAAGAGACTGAGTGTCAACGGACGAACGGAGGTTAAACTCATTGAGCTGCTGCTCCAAAGAGAACGACGTCGACGATCTCCCTCCCCCCAGTGAGAAGTCATCTGTCCGAAGCGAGTTCATCGACGTCACGCGACCCATACTCCCCGCATATGTACTCGTTCTATGTCGAGCGCGCGTCGGGCCAGGGTCACTGTCCACGGTCGCGAACGAGATGACCGACATCCCACTCGGCAGGTCCGACGACGACATCGAGTGATCGTCGTCGAACTCCCTCCGCCTTGCCTTCGACATCCGCTCGTCGTCCGACCGCCGCCAATGCGTGCCCTCGCTATTGCTGAACGAGCCCCCGCCCATAACGTCCGACTGCGAGCTCGCACCATGGCTTTGGCTCTGGCGTATCGCGCCTGGCACGGCAGGTTGCTTGCCCTTCTCCCGGGGCGGGCGGTAGCTCGGCGGAGGCACGCTCATCGTCGAGCTCTGCGCGGCCAGCCAGTGCCAGTCAATCGCCGCGCCCTGGCCCTGCTTCGTCATGCGCCGCTGCTTCTCCATGACCGCCCGCGCCTGGTCGCGGTGCATCTTCTGCGCGAGCTGCCGCCGCTGCATCTCTGCCTCCGCCTTCATCCGCTCCGCCTCCTTCTTGCGTGACTTCGCGTCCGCCGCCGGCGCGAGCGGCGCCTCTGACGCTATCGGGCTCAGCTCGCTCAGGCTGCGGCTGTCCGTGCTGCTCGACTGTGTCCGCTTCAGGCTCGGCACAGAACCCGCGCTCGCTACGTTGACCTCCTGGACAGGCGGGAGCGGCGGATGACCCTGACCCTGGTTCTTGTCGCTGTGGCTGCCGAACATGCTGAGACCCCACTTGCTGCTCTTCTTCGCGAACCCGAAGGGAGCCAGCTTGCCGAGTTTCGGCGCGTGGCCCTGCGACACCTCGTGGTTCTGCATCGGGTCGTTGATGGGCTCGGGCTCGACCGGGCGTGCGGGATACTCGCGAGCCATGGGTGACGTCTGGATCTCTGTCTGACCGTTGGTGACAACGTAATGCTCAGGCAGTCCTTCCGTCTGAGGCGACACGTCCATCGCATCCCAATCCTGGCCTGCTTGAGCGCCATAGTACGTACTGCCAACGCGGTCGCCGCCAAATGAGTAGGTAGATGAGCCGTAGGCAGACTGCACATCTGGAGGTTGAGGTACCCCGGGAGGCATCCCGTTGGGCAAGTCATACCTGTAGTCAGAGAGCCTTGATGACGCCTCTGAGTGATCGTGTGGCAGCGTGTGGGTCTCGAAGAACGACGATCGATGTGAGGATGACGCATCCGGGATATGGAGACCAGCGTTCGGCGCAGACGCCTGGAACTCGGGTTTGTGGTTGACGGATGTATGCGTATGTGACGGAGGGAGGTGTCGCGGAGTGATCGAGTTCAGCGACACATTGGCGCTACGTTGGTCAGCCCTTGCAGAAGGCTGTACCTGGGGTACCTGTGTAGGTGGAGGAGGTGGGCTGTTGAGAGGTGTTGTCTCGATCAAGTACGGATGCTGTAGACACTGCAGGCTCGTAAGGCGCAGATCAGGATCATACTTCAGCAGATCTGATATGCAGTCGACAAGCTTGGGAGGGACAGAGGGGTCGAAGAGTGCACGGAAGTCCTTCGGGGCAATCTGCGCAGCACGACAGGACCCGTTAAGGTCGGGAGTAAATGGAACCTGATACAAACCCACGCACCTTTTGGAACGCAAATCCTACAGCTTTAGCCATCTTCACGCCCCTTGGCCACCTCCCGCCCCCGATCGGTTTCCCGCGCTCGTCGAACCCATAGCCATCGACCGGGTCCCCGAGAAGGTCGCATATACGCGCTATCTGATCGATCTCTCCCTGGCCAGGAAAGAGCGGCCGCAGATTGACCAGCTCCGCCATAATGGTACCCAATGCCCACATGTCGACAGGATTGGAGTAGTCTCTACTTTTGAGCAGCACCTCCGGCGCACGATACCATCTCGTGGAGACGTATTCTGTGTATGGTGGTTTGCTTCGTGTCTCCCGAGCCAGTCCAAAGTCCGCAAGCTTGACGATGACGACGACGTCCTTCTCAGGCGGTGCATCCGGCGGTGCGACAGGGGATAGCGTCCGGTAATCGTACAAACCTGTTGTCGTCACCAACAAGTTCTCCGGCTTCATGTCGCGGTGAAAGTAGCCCGACGCGTGGATGTGGTGCAACCCCGAGATGACCTGGCGGAAGATGGATGAGACAAGACCGCCAGCGAGTGGCTTGCCTTTTCGAGTCTTGATGAGTTGGTACAGGTTGCCCTCCATAGACTCGAAGACGAAGTAGAGCTCCTTGGTCTGCGGCAGCAGGAAGAAGTCGTATAGGGGTATTATACTGGGGTGGTATGGTATCGCACGCAGGGACTGTCGGGGAGAGGAGAGACGCGTTCGGGAGCGCGGTCAAGACATGAGAATTGATGACGCACCTCGAGCTCTTTCAGCTTCTTGCACTCATCCCATCCGCCCTCCCACTTCTTCTTCATCCTCTTGACGGCGACGAGGCGCTTGCCTGCATATTCGCGCTTTGCACCCGCGCCGCATTGCATGGCAGACAAGGGCGTATTGGGCGGTAGCGTCCCATGCCAATCACAGAGCCAGACGGTGCCGAACGAGCCATCCCCCACCACTTTGAGCGGCGTATAAGTTCGCGTCGAAGCTGGAAAAACAGCGAGACGGACAGATCAGCATGGAATGATGGGACAGAGAAGGCGAGGCCAAAGGCGGCAAGAGTCGGCAAGAGTGAACGAAACGCAAGACTCACTGCTCCGCGCGTCGCCCACGACGAGCTGATTGTTCTGCACGGTGACGGATGGGATGCCCAAGACAACGACAGGGTCCTTGGGTACGGGCGGCTGGGTCGAGCGAGTGGGGTGAGGAGGAGGCTGTTGGTGTTGGGGGTGGTGAGGGTGTGCGTGGCCATTGGGGATGGGCTGGTTGTGGTAGTGGCCGCCGTTTGGCAAGTGGTTGGGATACCCGTTATGAATTGGGAGAGGGTGATGGCTTTGGGAGACATGGGTTGTATACATGGTCCTTGTGGTACTGGCATCGCCCGCGGTGTATGGGATATTAGAGTGTGCGTTGCGCGAGTTGCATGAGATATTAGAGGATAAAATAGAGGTGGAGGGCGTCGGGGGCGGGGCTAGGGCGGGAGGGCGACGACGGTGCGTGCAGAAGGAAGGAGAGAGAGGAGCGGGCAGCAAGTGGCGGGTGTTTGGCGTCGAGTCGGCGAGCCGAAAGTGATCGGTGCAACTGTTGTGGGTAATTGAATTCACTACCGCCCGGCTGTCAAAGGCTCCTCTGCTTATCCTGGCCGTGACGCTGTACTGTCCGCGGCGAATGCGGCGTGCCCGCAAAACGACTGGTGGGCGAGTGGGCGAGTAACGAGGGGGCCAGTGGCGAGCGGGGTCGACCAGAGCAGAGTCCGAGGCGGTCCGAAGAGAGCTCAGAGGGCGGTGGCGCGCGGGCGTTCTGCGAGACGCGAGAAACAAGTCGACCGAGAAGGCGCATCCGGGCGCCTTTGCCTCTGCTGCCGCCCGCGTCGGCAATCCTCCCGTGTAAGAACCGAAAACGGCAACTCCCAACACCCTGCCGCCGCCTCAGCCCCGGTCTGGCCAATCCCCACGCTGTGTACGTCAGATCCAGATCCCACACACCGCCGCCATCATTCTTCATTGCTCCCGCCCCCCCCCCCCCCCCCCCGCCCCCCCGCCCCCTCCCCCCTCCGCCGCCCTCCTCCCCGTCGGCACCATGCACACCCGCACACTGGCCTCGCCACATCTCTCTGCCACCTCGCCATCGTCGCGGCAGCAGATCGCTTGGATGGATCACCGTCTTGATGGGACGAGAAGCGCTGCTAGCATGTGCACTTCTCCTCATTTGTCAACGTCTCATCTCTTCCCTGCTTCCCGCCGCCCCACGTCGACATCGCCTGCCGTCCGCCTGTCCCACCGCGTCCTCGCCGCCATCACCATTCAGCTCGTGACCGTCAACGCCTGTCATCACCGCCCCCCGCTCATCGCGGCCGCCGTCCATCGCCCCCAGCAATCAAACGGCGACCAACATCCGTGGTGACACGATCTGCACACACGCCCACTTCCCTCCGTCCAATTGATGATTCCCAACTTCCCCGCTATCGGCGGATGCTGACTGAACCCTCCCATGCACCCAGTCCAGGCTGGCCATGGGCTTCCATGCCATCTCTTCGCTTACCGTGCTCTTGCCTGACGGGCCTAACCGCACCTCGAAGTCGAACCAACGAGTCCTGCGGCTTCTCCACCCTCCGACAGCCTTGCGTTGCTCTCGAGTATCGTATTCCAATCGTGCTCGTGGTCGACGCAACCGAACTGATCTGACGGCGTCTTGATGGTTCTTCTCCCAGTAGTGCGGGTGCATTAGTCTTAACTTGGCTATTGATTGTCTTCTTCAATACATCAGGCTCTCATCTTCGGTCCCGTGTCTCATCAATCGCCTCCTTCCGACGCCAGCCTAACGTAACCGCACCATGGTCAACCCGAGCTTACCCACCTCCACGGCAGCCTCACCCGCTGACCTGCTGCTTTGCTTCGCACTATTTCTTGTATGCATCATCTATGAGGTATCCAAAGTCTACTGCAAATACATACAACGGCGCTGCCCCTCCAATCTCTAGTCACCAGCGAGATCCTACATTATGAACACACGCGCAACATCAATAGTGCACATGTACTCGCTGGTTTTCTCTAAAACGGCACCTCGTCAAACAGCTTCGATACGCTCTCTCCATAGTGACTGCGCCTGATCACCTCGGCAAGCACGCTCCCGATGTCAATTACCTCGATTTTGTCGCACCGTGCCACATTCTCTTGCTGCGGCAGCGTGTTGGTGACGATCAGCTTCTCCAACGCGCTCTCCTGGATATTCTTCAGCGCCTTGCCACTCAGGATCCCATGGGTGACGAGCCCGAAGACGCGCAGTGCGCCCGCTTCCGAGAGGTGTTGCGCAGCGAGGCAAAGGGTGCCGCACGTGTCGGCCATGTCATCGACGAGGATCGCGACCTTGCCCTTGACGTGCCCGACGAGGACCATCCGCGAGACTTCGTTGGCCTTTTTGCGCTCCTTGTGGAATAGTGCAAAGTCGACGCCTAACCTGTCCGCAATCGACGTCGCGCTGAAACATGGCGACGGCGATGAATTTGAAGCACACGACGTGGGAACGCCGTGACGTACCGTTTCGCACCGCCAGCGTCTGGCGACACAATCACAATCTGCGAGAGGTCGAAGTTGGTCCGGATATATTGGATTGCAGACGGCTCCGCATAGAGCTAGAGCACAATACAACTGAAAGATCAGCCGGACAGGGCAGGGAAACGGTGCTCACGCTGCACGGGAAAGCCGGCGTGAGTTACGTGTTGCGGAGGGACACCAGAGAGACGTACTTGTCTACAGGAACGTCGAAGAAGCCTTGAATCTGCGACGCATGCAAATCCATCGTCTACCACAACCGATGTCAGCTCTCAGGTCTGGTCCGACCGAGTAGCAATGCCCGCGCAGACTGGACGCAGGCGGCGAAGGTCCTAGGCCCACTCACAATGACGTGGTCGCACCCGGATTTTTGGAGCATATTCGCGACGAGTTTCGCCGTGATGGGCGCACGGCTCTTGTCCTTCTTGTCCTGCCGTGCGTACGGGTAGAGGGGCACGATGGCCGTGATGCGCTTTGCGCTCGCGATTTTGCAGGCGTGTACCATTATGCAGACCTCCATGAGCGCGGTGTTGACCTGCCCGCAGCCCGTGTTGATGATGTACACATCGTCTTCCCGCACGGACTCCGCGATGCGCACGCTCGTCTCGCCGATGCTGCTTTTCGTCACTTCGGCCTTGCTGAGTGGGACACCGAGCCTGTGGCGTCCGGACAAGTGTACGGTGAGGGGGTGCTCGCACTAGAGACGAAGAGGTATACCGTCGTGTTATGATTTCTGCGAGTTCTGGGTGACTAGTGCCTACGACGACGCCGTGGCATACGACCTTCAGCACTATTGCACCCTCCAGCCATCGATGCGTACTCACCGGTGAAGATCTTGATGCCATTGCCGGTGAACATGTTGCGTATATATGAAACGAATAAAGATACAATGCGAAAACAACGAGCGAAACCAGCCGGTCAGGCAGTGCGTGTGGGGAGCGCAGAGAGAAGGAGGGAAAGCCGGGCAACGGCTGCCACTGCAGGCCAAAGCTGGGGCGGTGGAGGGGTCGCGAGCGCCCGCCGGTAAATTGGATTCGCGCCTGCATTGCCGAATCAGGGAGCAATTTTCGGATAACGTCAGCGGGCGCGACGCGGTGTCCTGATATGGCAGTGTTGTACGTAGAGTTTCGTGCAACGTTCGTCTGCCCACTGGACCGCCGCCCGACTTCTGTCGCACTGGCGAGCCGCTGTCGACCCTATCTCAATATATCTTTCACAGCAGCAACGCAAGATACAGGCGATTTCTCACAGATGCCCTTTGTCCTCAACTTCCGACATAGCCTACGTCAACACCGGGTGTCGTATTGCTTCTCCGGTCGGAGTCTTGCAGACAAGGAAGGCGGGTGGTGCAACAGAAAAACTTCACTCCATGCCTGATCAAGACTGTGACGCGGTCCGTGCGCAAGGTGAAGGGACGGTCTCTTTGTGCGCAATTGTGATGGCCGTCCAAGCCACGCCTCGCTGCGTCTGCTTCGGAGAAATGGGCAGGTCGTCCCGTTGCGGGTATCTTGGTACAGTCCGTCGATTCTACAACGAGCCACTGCCTTGCCGTCCAGAAGCCGACGGCGTGTTCATGAACTGGGTAAGTCTGTACATGGGTTCCCTCCTACCAGTATCAGTGTAGGTCAACAGCGAATGCTCACACGACTGAATCCAATTTCGTCAGGGATGCCTAACTGCGGGACCCACGGACCCGCGGAGGCTCCGTATAGACCCCAGACAACGTACCGTACCGGCCGTGCCACGCCTGCAGCCTGCTACGCAAGGTTCATCGTGACAAAGACCAGGGGCGAAGATCCCCCGAGTGATCGCTGTGCAAGGTAGTTTGTGTAAGGCTGACAAACTTGCTCAGTCTCCGTGGGGCAGATCCTCCCACAGGTGCGCATATCGGACGGACACGAAGATCGAGGCCAACTGCTGCTCTCTTTCGCCGGTAAGCTAGCCATAGTCTCGATGCTGATCACCCGTAGCCCTGGGTCCCTCCGTTACCAGCATCCATGTAGCCTCTCGGCATGTTTCACTGCGCACGCGCGCTGAGGATCCGTCGACGTCCCATGCTATACCAGTTCCGCGAATTTCGTGGCAGGTACGTACCTCAACCTAGTTGGGCCGCCTCACAGTCCACGCTGCACAGAAGCGCACACGGCTCTCGGACGGGGGATTGACATCTTCTATGTGTAGACGCTTCCTGATACAAACCGCACTCGGTCCTTCCAGTACTTGTATATGTGAAGGGACTACTTAGTCTGCTCTGGACATCCCTAGCAGGGGTACTGGGCCGTGAAGCATTCAGTAAAAGCATCCCAAGAATTGAAGCTTTCTCAACTATGGTGTATCTACTAGCCCGAGAACGCCGGCGCCGCGTGCTCTGGGAACGACGTCGGTGTGCTCTTCATGACTGCCGTACCCACCCTTCATCACCCTGGTTTGTAACCCTCTCTAAAAGTGCCAACAGCGCACTGCAACGGACCCAATGACATGGATTCAGTCAGGAAGCCTGCAACTGCGGACACAAAGACAGTTGATCCTAGCACTAAGCTACAGGGTGTGGGGACGAGTGCACGACAGATATCGAGAGGTACGCGATACGCAGGCAAAGCGATTGTCAGATGCAAGACGAGACGAGACGGTTACTCACGAGCGGACAAAAATAAACGGGCAGTAGATGGAGGAAGGGGGATATGTCACCACGGGGATGACAGGAGGTGGGAGCTCGAAGTAGAAAGGTTGATCGCATGGTAGAACGGAGGGGAAGGGGGCCGTGCGACCAAAGAGGGATCGCAAAGGGGGAGAAGGAACAGGAAATTAACAAGGGAAGCGGAGGCAGCACTAGACATTTACGACGGAGTAAGTAGATTCTCGCCGAATGACGAAAGCAGAGGGGTACCAACAGAATGAATATACAGACGTCAGAACGGCATGAGCTAGTAATCAATGGACGGACACAAACTGCGTCACGTAGGTGTATCATAACAGACAATGCTACAGGAAACGGACTGCCCTGTCCAATGTGCGCGCGGGACGCGAATGCTCCGCGTCAAGATGGGAAAATATATCATCTTGGCCCGACGCCGTTCACGGACATAAGACCGGATGCGGCGAGCGGGCGGGGCGCAGTGCTGGGCGTGTTGAGAATAGATAGCAAATGAGCGTTGTTTACCGCGCGCATCGAGTTCACGGGCATAGGAGGTGGGATCGCAGCTGCCGCGCCGTAGGCGGCGGAGGGAGACAGGGGAGGGCCGGAGATCTGCGACATATGCGGAGGCCCCTCATACATGGAGTACTGAGGGGGAGGGACAACGCGTAGCGGTGCCATGCTAGCAGGTCGCGAGATCCCATTCGCAGGTCCGTGTGCACTGGGAGTGAAGGGACAAACCGGGACCCTCGGCGTGAGTGACTCCAACCCAGGTGTCATGAAACGCAGCTGGTCCTCGTGCAGGCTGGCCTTGCGCGACGGCGCCGGGTAGGGCAGCGGGTGGAAAGCATTGCTGGTCCTCGGGCGCACAGTGAAAGGGTCGTCGTATGTGGAATCAAAGGATGACATCCCGTTGTACGGAAGATACGCCGACCCAGCAGTGGATGCCGAGGGGTAAAGGAGCGGTTCGTCGTGACGCCCAAACGTAGAGGTCGGGGGTATGGCGGGTGGGCCGGAGTAGCTGTGCAACGACTCCGAGATCGAGGGCGTCTGGCGCGCAAGATGAGACGACAACCTGTCTGACTCCCTCGCGACGTTCTCGAGGAGAGATATGTACTTCATCTCCTTCTGGATGTCGTGCGGGCGAGAGAGATACGGTGAGATGTCCGCAGACGCTCTCGAGGCACGGCGAGCTCGTGCTAGGCGAGGTGAATGCTTAGCTTGTGTGTCATTGACCATCGCGTGGGACGAAGGGGGTCGTTGAGACTGTAGGCCCTGCCCACTATCGGGGTGAGCGCCATTGAGTGATGCAGTAGAGGGAGTGGATGTAAGAGGGCGAGACAGGTAGTCTGCTTGCACACCATGTTTCGCAGTAGGTCCTCGCGGAGGGTCAAACCGGCGGGGAATAGTGGCAGACCAGTCTGTGTGCAACTCGGGGCTCTCGGGAACGTTGGAGATATTGGCGGGGACGGGGGCTTTAGGAGGTGACGTTGCCCGTGGCTGGATGATGGGGAGCTTCGCGTTCTCGACAGCTGTAGCCGACGCTGACAGCGTCAGGGAATTGAGCAGACGGGCGAAGTGAGGGTCGACCCCGTCAAGGCTGATCTCCGCTGCTTCGGCGTGAAGTTCTAGATGAGATGGGGGCTGATAATTAACGTGGGGGGCGCTGTATTGAGGAGAGGGTGTTTGCGGCTCGCCGTTGTCTGCGGACGACGACTGAGAGCTTGACTCTTGTGCATGGTCACCGTTGGTGGAAGTGTGGCTTTCTAGGTTCGCGGCGTCGTCCTCGCTCGAGACATGCGCATTGAGTTTAGCATGCGACGCTTGACTTTGACCATTGCGTCTCGGCAAGTTGCGCGGTTTACGATCGTGAATGAATGCCTTCAATGGGCTGTTAAGCCGTCAGCGAAAACGGTCGTTGTATACAGAAGAGCAATACGAACCCGATGAAGGGTGATATGAGATAGAACTTTCCCGGGACGATTTTATTACGCCTCCATGTCGGTAGATCAGATAGCCTGAACCATTGGATTTTCTTCACCATATCAATGAGTACTGATGAGTGGGAAGGAGCGAAAGAACACATACACTGATTTCTTTGCGAGTCTTTGTCTCAAAGGGATAATCTTCCGGGACGCCGGGAACAATGTACAGCGATATTGACTGCTCCTTGATCGACATTTGGATTACGTCCTCTGGTACGATTTGCCCGTCCAGATCGTAACCTGTCTCTTCGAGGACCTAGGCATCGACATCAGGGCTCTGCACGTTGCACATAGAGTGGCACTTGCCTCACGGACGGCGCATCGAGGCCGCGGTTCCTGCTGATTTATCTTGCCCTTTGGGAAGCCCCATCCTGCGGACGACTTCCAGCCCTTAACAAGTACGCACTGCCCAACAAGTGGCACATCAACGACTACACACAGATGCAACATCGCCGATACGTACCTTGTCCCAGGTCTCGTTCAACATGATGGCACCGCAGACAGGCACTCGCGTCTTGTATTGCATGAACTGGTCGAATGCCCGATCATGGTCATTCGCAAGGTGTTGTAGAGGCGGACATGTTCTGAACAAAATTTCGCAAAAGGTCTTGAGAGTATAAGACGGAAATTTTGCGGGGTTCTGCTCTCTGATGAAATCCTCGTAGTACCAATGTCTAAGGCAACGAAAGGGTGAGCGACACGGGGCAGGCTCGGTCAGTGGAGTGTGCATACGCTTGCTCCATCTGGAAGCATACTCGTTCAACGGAGGCAAGTTCCTCGTCGGGTAGGTTCAAGATGAACCGGCTGAAAAGTGGTCGATATCGCAACGCGATGCAAGATAGAGATGCTCGCACCTGGATAGTTCCTCCAGCACTTCTTCTCGGCTGAGGTGCGCATATTGGACGGAAGATGGTGAGGAACCTGTTGCTGTAGGTGCAGAAGAGATCTCGGGTGATGATGATGAGGACGATGCCATTGTAGATAGTAAAGCGTAATGAGTGGTGTAGACGCCACTGTCGAGAGTAGGAGCGGAAGGTAGACAGCGGTAATAAAGAGAACAGTGAGTGGTACCAGTATGAAGGCCTCGTCGAGGTGCATCGGTCCTCGGGCTGTCCCTCGCCCCCCGCACAAACACAGCCAAACTCGCTCACGTGAGTCTAATGACCACTGCCGGGCCCTTCACGCGCACCGTCGACGTCGTGCATGCCCTTCTCTCTCCTTAGGAACCTCACATCCAGCTCCTTAGGGAACTCATAGGCCTTGCCTTGACATGAGGCTTTGCAGCCGCACTGTACATGACGCCTCTGTCGCGACCTTGGGTAGCTATCCTAGCCGTTCCGACAGTACCGCGACATGAACTTGAAGTCCCGTACGGTACTGTATGGTATCTGCTGTTGTTGTGAGCTTGCTGAAATCCAGAGGCAAAGGTTGAATGGCGCGGCTATGACCCGCCAGTGCTTTGGGGAACTTGTCGTATCGGTGAGCCTCAGGATCCTTGGATGGGCTTCGGAAGGTCGGATACGGGCTCATGGCCATATCGCTTTGACCAAGTCGGTATGCACTCGCACCTACGCCATATCGAGCTCTTATCTAAACCAGCTTGGGTGTCCTATATAGACCACTCTGACAGCGGCGGTGGCTAGAGATGTCGCACGGTATGGGTTTTCTCTTCCCGTTCTAACCCTGCCTCGAGGCGCAGCCGGCTTTTCATAAATCGGCTGCTTCCTTGGCTTGCACCTACCTCCCCCCCTCCCCCCGCACAGACGCAACCCACCCCTAGAGGCCCCATGATGAGCAGTGCCCATTCGCCTTATAAGTTCTTCACTTGCGACTCGCAAAATCCTAGCGAATGGGAGGCCCTTCAGCAAGCCATCAGCGATTCATCACAAGCACAAAGACTCGCGGTGATGGGTCTCTATGACGTCGCAGAGCCATTGCACCTCAGGGCCATCGCAGCGAAGGAGCGTATCGCCGGTTGCTCGGCAGTAAGCATTGCCATATCGTACAACGGACTTGGGTCCATGTACACGAGGATGGGTCGGTTGGACGAAGCGAAGTCATACTTGGAGAAGGCGCTCCGTATTCGAGAGGAAAACCAAGACTGTTCTGAACTGGATGCCGCTGTCACTCGCATGTATCTTGCCAAGGTTCTCGAGATGCAGGGCAACTTAGTCGGTGCCAAAAAGCTGAGGAAGCTGGGCTGGCCAAAGAAGATGCTTTGCGGCAATGAAGGGGTACATTGTTGTCTTTCATGGAAGAGCTACCGTTAGCCTTCCACGGCCAGCTGACTGACTGTTTCACCAGTGTCCGCAGTGTGAAATGTTCCGCTCCGACTTCTCCCTCTGCAGCAAATGTAAAGTGAGTATGGGTAACCGATATTTTTATACCGAGCATTGCTCATGGCAATCACACGCAGTCCATATACTACTGCGGGAAAACTTGCCAGGTGAGCCACCAGTGTGTCCACGCTCCATAGTGAGGTGTACCGTGTGTGGATGTTAATATAAACAACAGAAACACGATTGGCAGCGACACAAGAAGTACTGCCAACGGAAGGAGAGCGCAGATTAGACGGTGATGTGTATGTATCCACACTTGAGCATACCATCCTCTTGGGCCAACTACTCGGTTTGCAGAGTGGGAGCTTCGTCGTCGAATCGTCCGATGGCTCTTGGTGGCCATGCTAAGCCTTGTAATTCGCTCATATCAATACCGAGATTCAGCACGGGTTGGGCAGAACATTCCTTGTCAGTTTCCTTGAGTCACCTGCACGCCCTGGACACTTGGGGCGACGGGAAAGAAGGAGTGCAAATTGTGTGCGCGATTGTGGGTCCAGGGTGCCACAAAGGCGCGATCTCATATCTCTGAAACGATCCGCCATATTATATTAAATGCCGCATCGACACGGTAACCCAGCAGCCAGAGCCACTTCAGTCCTAACTCGCTGTTTGATATGTCTAGCAAGACTAGACCTGTTCGCTTCGATGCCATTATCAATCCTAGCCCCGAATATGCGCAAGCCATCGATCAGGGGACGCAACTCAACAACATGGCTCAACAGCTCATGAGGATGGGCCGCTACGAGGAAGCAGAGAGCCTTCATAGGCAAGCTATCGAAGTCAAGGAGCGTGGCCTTGGTACGGACCACATCACCACCGCTCTCTCCTATAATGCTATGGGGAAGACCTACATTCGATTGAACCGTCTCGACGAAGCGGAGATGTACCTGCAGAAAGCGCTGGCCATCCGGGAGGCCAGTCCCCGACCGCAGGACGAAATTGATGCTGCGGTAACGCGCGAGAACATGGCGGTCGTCTATGAGATGCGGGGCGACCTTCCTCGCGCCAGACAAATCAGGAGGGTCGGGTCGCCGAACAACATGCTCTGTGCCAATGAGAAGGTGAGAGTGCCCCCATTTTATGCATACAAGTCCTTTCAGGGCTCACACCCCTGTGACACAGTGCGAACTGTTCCAGATCAAGCGCAGTATCTTGCTACAGTGCGGTGGCTGCAAGGTAGGATCTCAGTTGCTTTGGCCGCGGCTTGCACTCATCTGGACTGTGCAGTCTATCTACTATTGTGGTCAGGACTGCCAGGTACGTGTCTGCAATGTGACAGTCTTGCACTCAGTACTGATTTCTTGTGCAGAAGAGGGACTGGAAGCGACACAAGAAGTACTGCAAGAAGAGCAGCCCCGAGTCGTAGGAGTTTATAGACTTGTGGCGGCGTCTTCGGGGCATCCACATCACGATGCATCCCCGCCTTATCTCTATTGTCTCTATACGACGTCTCCCGGGTTCAAATGCGTCTACTCACTGTCAGGTACCATTTCAACCTGCGATATGGAGACTCCCGCCTCGCAGTCGGGCTATCACTACATTAATTAGGTTTGTACTATTTGTTCATACGCATCACAACTCATAACATCAATCGCATAGGCTTGAATGCATTCTTGCCTCTAAGTATCTTTGTATCGTAAATACAGGTTCGCGACGGTGACGTCGACGATGTCAGAGCGTTCGGCGAAATGCCAGGGCCGCCACATTTTATATAATTAAACTACTTACACTGGCGCTGAAGCGCTTGGGCATGCACCCACGATGTCTCACAGCGTGCACAACAGCATCCTGTGTCGAGAATAGGATGCAGGTCCCAATCCGCCCTCTTGAAAGCCGCGCAGTCCGACCACGCTCAATTGCTGCTTCCAACTGTGACCCGCCATGAGCTCGAACTTCCCGCCACCGTCGAACGCAAGTCCAAGGCCGTCCAAGCAGTTCATGCCACCCCCGACGCACCCGTCGCTGCGGACTGCGGACTCTTCTCCCGGGCCTGCGGCGTATGCGACGAGGCGAGTGCCTCCACCGCCTCCCTTAAGCCCGAGGCCCACCCCGCCGCCAAGGCCGTCCGCCCAGCAGACGGAGTCGTCTTCCTCTGTGACGGCGAGTTCTTCTGCTCTGGAAGTGCCAGGGAACTTGAAAGCGCGAGCGGCGAAGTCTGAGCCGACCACGCCTGGGACACTCGAGTTCGAGCCATTCGAGCCAATCGAACCGGCCGGAGAGGCTGCTGTGGAGACTGAAGAAGAGGAAGAGCTTTCGGAGGTGCGGCTGAGAGAGCTGTACGACGACGAGGAAATAGAAAGGTTCTTGCGATTGTTCTCTGCTGTGAGCAAACCTATCCTTGTATGCTCTGTATTGCGATCGCTGATACAGTAGGATGTATGTGCAGTATGTTCGTGAGGCTAAGGTCGCGCATCCCTCAGGGAAGGCATCTCAGGAGAGCAATGCGAACGACCAGTCTGAGGCAGGTTCTATAAGTGAGAACACACAGCAGACAGACATACCAGGCGGAGATGAGGACGTCGATTCCGATGCTTGGGTAGACCCGAATGAGTCCGTTGAACAAGCAGAGACACCCCCTTTGCCGCCTCGTCCGATACCGAGTGCAAATCTCTCTCTGTCGGAGAGGATCGTGATGGTGAGCACTTATACGAACACGTCCACTTCTGACTGCTGACTGAGAAACGTAGGACTATATAGTGCCTTTGCTTCCGCTCGAACCTCAACCCCCCGCGTTCACCTTGCGGCGGCTTTACCTCTCGATTGAACGCCTGTACCTGGCGACTATCCCGGCTTACGAGCTTTTTGGGAAACGTCTCTTCCGCCTTGCCGCTTGGGAGGACAAGAACACGAGTCTGTTTTACTGCGCTGTCAGTCGCATTTACCCTCTCCCGCTCATGACATGGTCTGCACTCGGCTGGTTAGCGTGCTTACTCTCGTCAATCACAGATGTATTGGTTTTTGTGGTACCAGAACCTACTCCTTCCGGCTCTCCTCCTCCGGATCCTGTATTCGCTCGTTCGCCGCAAGGTGCTTCCCTACCCCAACCTCCAGGAACTACGCGAGCACCGAATCAACGTGGAACGCGCTAAGCAGTTCAGCTCAACCGTTACGTCCCGGTTAGTCGCGGCTCCCACGTATGACGTACAAGATGTCTGGCGGATAGTTCACGATTTCCACCGGTCAAGGAAGCTCAAGAAAGCCGCCAGGGCTAAAGCGAACGACGCTGAAGGTGGTGACAAAGCCGATGAGGGGCTCAAAGCGGAGCCAAACGAGCCTATTTTCTCCGAGGACAGCGATGCACCGGAGACAGACATCAAGCGAGAGCTGCTAGCGATCATGAACTATGTGGCAGACTTGCACGAGAGGGTCAAGAAGTGCGTCAAGTTTGGTTACCCTCTGGCCCCGCTGACTGCTCCCATTCATAACAGCATTTTTTTGTGGCGCCGACCCGCGTCTTCGCTGCTTTATGGTGTGGTCAGTAGCCTGAAATCGCATAACACGCAGTAGCTGATCATTGATCTTAGGCACTGTTCGCCGTCTTCGTCTTCTCTCTGCTCCCCGCCAGATACTTGTGCAAGTTGATTGGTCTTGCCCTTGGTATTGCTTTCTGGCATGTGTTACCGGTGATCCTGGCGATTCCTCCTGAGAGGCGCACAAAGTTAGTGGATGGTCGATGTCGACATGCGATTGCATTCGCTGATCGTTACACTAGGTATCCGCCGATTTTCCATGATGCACCCACGGACGCAGAGTACGCCATGGAGCTCATCTCCCAGCGCGTTGCGCGCGGTCTGGACGTCAAGCCGAAGACGCGTAGGACCAGATCAGGCGCACCTTCGCATGATTCGGACAGGTTCTCATTGAGAACAATCGCCGGGGATTCTCGGTCTATCCAATCTATCGATCCACTAGAGTCTGCAAGTTCCGGCAAATGGCAAAAATGGATGGATCGTGTCGACACGAGTAAGAACATCGCCAAAGATGCAAAGAAGCTTCTCAAGGATGGGCAGGCGAGTACCTCCATCTGTTGGCCGTTCAATTGCCGTTCGATTAATGCTTCGACAACCTCACAGTGGAAACGGCCCGGAAATTGGTTGGCTTTGAGTCCGCTGTCTACCAACGTCGCCATGCGTGGTTCATCAGAATCATGCGTTCAGACATACAGTGAGTTCGCTCTTCGTTGCCCGGTAATGACCCTGCTATAACGGGATATGACAGCCTTCCCGGCGCAATATGCGATGGCGTCTGGTCTAATCACTCTGACACCTGATGCGCTTTTCTTCACGCCTTTGCTGTCGTCCACAGCCAAGGTTGCGATTCCTTCCGACGCAATTTGCGGCATCAAGCGGACCAGTCCAATGAGAGGAATGAACGTTCAGTGGGTACGCCATCAAGACGACGGTACTGATGAAGAACGGGTAGAGAAGTTCCTATGGGTCGGTGACCGTGATGAGCTATTCGCAAGGCTCGTGGTGTGGGGTGGACACCGATGGATGAATGTCTGATGGTACTGCAAGTGGGAGTTGCATGTACGTATGCCCTGTTTTCTCGGTTGTAGTTGTGTCCACGGACGATCGTGCTATGTACGCTTCTGTATTAGGCAGGTGTTCTAGAAGAACGTCGGTGTCAAGTGCCAGTCGTCCTCTGTCAAGGCCCCGCTCAAGCATGACGCAGCCACTTTGCAAGTACGAATCCGCGTTCTTTCCCCCGACTCGTCCGGTCAGTTATAGCGGTTCCCCTCAGTCGAGCACCTCCAACGTCGAGTCCCAACCAAGCCTACCCAACTGATTCTACTACGCTTCCCTCATACCTCGTCGTCGCTTTTCATCGCGCTGTGTTATTTGCTTCGTCGAAATGTTCTTCACTCCAGAGTTGCTAGAACGACGAGAGAGTGGATTTGGTTTGTTATGGTAAGCACTACACGCCGTCTCAACTCATCTTGCTCAGGCGAAACGACAGGCTGGCTGCTACTCTTGGTGCTAAGTCTTCATTTAAGAAGCTGCCCAAACGTTCCGTCCTCACCGCCGATATATCTCAATTATGTGGGCTCATCGCTCAGCCTCCGGAACCGCTTGCTCTCAGGCTTTCAAGTAATCTCATGATGGGTGTTGCTCGGTGAGTCCGGCACATTCTTTCCTCTGCATATATGCGCTCATTATCTCTTCAGGGTGTACAAAGGTTCGCTGCAAGTCAGCTGTTGTCATCATCTGCGACTAACCCATCGTCAATGTCCGCAGTCAAACAGGAGATATTCTACTCCGATGTTACGATATGTTATAACACGCTAAGGAAAGCCGTAACCGACTTGTACACGGCGTCCCTGGGAGCTGCAGAGCTGCATGCTGGCCAGGCTAGCTTACGGTACGACTTCCGTCCGAGAAGTACCCCGTCGCTCACATAGTTCACTCTGTGCGCATCTAGCCCGGATGTCCTCACCCTTGCTGTGGACCCAGGTGCCGTATTCGCCATTGACTTCGGGAATGTATTCGGGGTGAGTGTAACTGCACTCGGTTTTGACTTCAAATCGAGAGCTCGCTCTTCATTAGGACTGGGATGAAAGCAGAATAAGTAAGGAAACCATTCTCGTTGCATAGCCTTCCTGGTCTAACATATCCCCAGTTGTCGCAGGCAGGGAAGGGTCTGACGGAGAAGAGGACGATGATGACGACGAGTTCAACCCGTCGGCGAAGAAGTCGAAGGGGAAGCAGAAAGCAAGAGAGAAGCCCCCTTCCTTCCTCTCTGAGAACATCCGCGCCAACTTGCATACCCTCGATGAACATCATGACCATCTGCTATCCCAGTCATTCGACGCATCGTTCAGCGGCACTGGCTTCGGCGCACCCTTGTCCGCATCCCAGATGGAGGCCGGTTTCCAGTTCAGTGACGACGTGTTTGGTATGCAGGACGGCATGGACCTCGGCGCTGGCGACCTAGGGGACGAACTGGCGAAAGAACTTGGTGAAGGCTGGGCAGTTCCTGTTGATCGAGGTGGCCAGGATCCCTTCGCCCTTGATCAGCATGACGGTTTGGGAATGGACTTCCAATTCGAAACGGGTCAGGCATTCAGGGGTCCTGGGACAGACACCACACCTAGCGTACGGGTGAGTACAACAGAAACAGTCGTTGTGTGTAGTTTTCTGATGCGCATATACTCTGCAGCCGCGAACTCGAGGGAACGAAGGTGAGAGATGATGCTCATATTGCGCCAACCAATTGCACTGAAGCTCTCGCAAGATGGCATACAACTAGACGGATCGATCATAGTGCCGTTGTTGCCCTTGACACCCATCCAAGACGGGGACGTGGAAATGCAACCAAATCCTGATGATCCCCTCCAAGGTGAGGCACGGCCCAAGCCGCAGAAGAAAGCAAAACGCGTCCGGCTACTCCTCGATGCACGAACCGAGCTTACAGACGAAGAGCTGAAGGTAAGTATCACCGTGATATCATGCGTGGCCTCATATGCACTATGCGTGCGATTCAGGCTGCGAGAGCCAACTACATGGAAGGCCAGGAGGCCATAAGGAAGGAACTCATCCACAAGAAATTTGAGAAAGAAAGTGGTAGGATCATTGAGGAACTGATATGGGGCGTGCCTTCTGGCTGTGAGTTGAACGTTTTGAATGCGTGAACCTGCTCAGTGAGCTGCCTGCAGTGCAAGCATCCGTTTTGGCCGACTTCTGGACGGAGAACTTTAAATTGCAGGTGGATGCTCGTTCCGCCGCTATGGCAGATGGTGAGTCAATTGACGCTGCGCATGCGACATCGCTGAACTCCTAGCTGTAGTACAACCGCCACATAAGCGCAGGAGAATCGCTCATGAGGAGTTCCAGGATGGAAACGCACTCGAGGCGGACTTTGGAGGACCCGCGGATGCAGCCCTCGGCATGGACGTAGACATGGGGTTCAACATGGGCAATAACGAGCCCACAGTGTTTGGTGGGTACATACGAAGGCGTCGTGAGAACGTACTGACTGTTCTACATGCATTAGGCGGTGACTATGATTCACGAATGCGTTCTTCGGAGGTCAGTCGTGCGCTTCTCCGCCCAGACAACTAGCTTACGCTCTTATAGGAACCTGGCGTGGCACGCAGAGCTTCGCGAGCACCATCCCTGATTGGTAGTCAATTTGAACTGCCTGGTGCCGGCCATGACTTCGTATCCGGCTCCCAACGCAGCGCCCTCTTCCCCTGGGATAACGCCGGTGCGAGCTCATCAGCTGCGGGTGGACCGCTGGGCAGCGCGAGGGGCAGCATCGCTCGCGCTGACACTAGACTGCGGGGCAGCTCGTTGAGTAGCAGACATGCCAGCCCTCTTCCAGGTGGTCGAATCCTCGAGTCACCCGCGGACTTTGGGGTGAGGGGCTCGCTGAGTGGGGAAGGGTTCGAGTTTGACGGTAAGCGTTTCGCGGGACGCGTCAGGTCCGATGGCATTGACGTCTTGTGGTGCAGTTCCCGGGGAAGGGTCAATGGCGAATGAATCCCAGATGTCCGATATGAACGTGTTGACACTCGAGCGCAACTCCTACAATTTCCTCGAGTAAGCAGCGCTTGCTCGTGATGTAGGCTACCTGACTGATGGCGCTGTAGGTATGCCAAGATGCAGCTGAAGACGTTCCCTGCAGCGACGTCTACACTCACCTTCGACGATGTCGTGCCCAGGCAGACCAGTACTCCTCATGTGGCTGCCGCGGCCTTCTACCATTGTCTCGGTATGTCGGCCCGTGTTCTCAGCAGATCGTTATCTCATCGTCGGCGCAGTGCTTGCGACAAAGGATCTGGTGCAAGTCGCTCAAGAAGCACCATATGGGACGCTGAGAATCACTGTGAAGTAAACGGCAATAATGCTTATCTTCGGTGCTCCGTGAAGGCCGGTACTCCCGAGACAACGCAGGATCACGATTCCCCATTCGCTCTAGTCTTGTCATCGAAGAGTATCGCCATTTGTCGTCATGCTTTCGACCTGCTCTGGTCCACGTCGATACGGTTGATCGATATGTGTACATGCTCTCGGCTGATGTGTGTGCTTGCACAATTCATATGTTTAACGATTCGACAGCCATCCGTACACCTTGTACGGTGAGGTCAATGCTTCAGCTATGTAGTGTACTACGTTGTTCTCGGACTTTGAAGGGAGTACACGAAGCGCCGTCGGCATAGGAGACGTCGACGGAAGTGCGTGAAAGTGGGATCATGTCCCTCCATCCGGACATGCCACCGACGTATGTGGATAATCAACGCCCTATAGACGCGTCGAACCACGTTGGTTTTTGGCTAGGCCAAGCTGGTATATGATGAGACGACACATCGGCCTTATCCTATCCCACACCTTCCGACTGTCTCAGTACCGTCTTGCGTCCACCATGTCCTCTCGCGCAGTCGAAGCATCCCGCGCCGTGCTCTCTTCCATTGACCTGAACAACTATGACCCTGAGCAGTCGAGGTTGATGGACGAGCGATGTATCCTCGTTGACGAACAGGATCACGCACTCGGAGCTGCAGACAAGAAGACTTGTGCGTTCTGCCAGTGGTAGTCTCAGGAGTAGTACGCTGATCAATGCGGTCCAAATTGCAGGCCATCTAATGGAGAACATCAACAAGGGTCTCTTGCACCGTGCCTTCTCCGCGTTTGTCTTTAGGCCCGAGGATGGCAAGCTTCTGCTGCAGCAGCGCGCCACGGAGAAGATAACATTCCCAGATATGTGGACAAATACTTGCTGCTCGCACCCGTTGGATGACTTTGAGGAGGAGAAGGTGGAGAAGGACCAACTGGGTGTGCGGGTAGCGGCGACGCGCAAGCTGGAGCACGAGCTGGGCATCCCAAGGGAGCAGACCCCCGTCGACCGCTTTCAGTACCTGACACGGATACACTACTTGGCGCCGTCGAACGGCCTGTGGGGGGAGCACGAAGGTATATGCACTGTTCAAAGTGTCCTCGTCCTGTGTCTGAATCCAGTGCAGTCGATTACATCCTCTTCATCACCGCCGACGTCACTGTCAAGCCTAACCTCAACGAGATCCGTGATCACAAGTATGTCGACAAGGCAGAGTTGCAGGCGATGTTCAACGACCCGGGTACGTAATTCCTGTGCTCTGGTTCCGTCCTCAGAGGTTGACCTCCGAAAAGCGAACTCCTTTACGCCGTGGTTCAAGCTCATTGCCCGCGACTTCCTCTTCGGTTGGTGGGATGAGCTGCTCGTGCGTCGGGGTAGCGACGGACTGGTCGATGCGAAGAGCTTGAATGGCATTGTGGACGGAAGCAAGGTTGTGAGCATGGTTTGATTTGCGCGTCAATGTATGCTGTGATCTATAGACTTGACTTGGGATACCGCTGTGAGGCGTGGACAGCCGCCATTTTTTCCGATACTTCTGCGTTCATACCTATTCACTCCAGCACTGCCTGGTATTGCATATTCGAAGGATTATGGCGCACCGGGGGAACATACAAAGTTTGATCCGTGATTGTGCTATACGCCATGTCAGTCACAGACACGCTGCGCTCGGTAAGCCCTGCACTTCAATTGCGCATGGCTCAGAACGAATAGTATTGCTTACTACTCTTTCAGACATTGCTGTGCTGCCAATCAATCCGTCACGGTCCCAATGAATGTTAAGGATGCTTCGAAAGAATGGAAAGGGGTATTGGCACGTCGTCGTACGGTACTCCACGGTGCTATGCTACACAGCGTGCTGACGCTTGTGGTTCACGCGAAACAATACCTCGAACTGGTTGTTTAGGCTGTGCCTTCGATATCCTCAAGAGAGCAAGTACTGGTCAAGACCCCTGGTCATTGAATTAGGCATCATCTCGGTTCGCGCATCCTAGCGCTCCCTGTCGTCCACCCGCCCACTGTGAGCATCCAAACGCATGGCGTCGCCGGCCAATCCGCGTACGTGCATTTGTACGAACGTTCGCCCTCGTAACCGTTTTTGTTATGCGATACTTCGAGCGTCCGGTGCGTTTAGATATGGTGAGTCCTCTCCTGGCTCCCTAGGCAGCGCCTTGCAGGTCCCGCGTCCATGGATGCTCAGTCGTATATGAACTACCATCTGATAATCAGACTCGCCCGCTCAGCTCCTATCGACCTGCACGTATTGCGCCGCACCGCCTTCTTCTGAACCTTCTTCTGGCGTCTACCAAAGGCAAGTCGCAAGTCGCGACTTGCTGGACCTCCAAGATGCTTGTTGCAACGGTTGCGACAAAAACAGGATCTCAAGACCTGGTAAGATGCTTGGTCGACCACTATATCGGAGAAACTCGTCAAGCTGGCGGTGCACGGCACGCAGTGCCTCCCTACATGAACGTATGCCTCGCGCTTGCAACATGGCTACGAAGGCGTATACATCCTCAGATGAGATGGCTTTGCCCCTTCTTTGCTAGACGATGTCGGGCGGATACACATCTGCTCCAGGTTCCATCCTTGCGACTGATGGCAGATGTGTATGCCACCCGCAGAGCATATCGACCATCGCTCGTGGGATCGCTCAAGACGCCGTCACTCAAGGTGAGCAATCCGATTCCCTCATATCTTACACCTCGTCTGACGCGTGGCAGTACTTGTTGCCTCGTGCTTCGTGAGCGGTGAGTCTTCCAAGGCATGTCTCAATGCAGCCTGCGGCGCCGCTATCGACAGTACGCTGCCTCTGGCCATACTACAATCAGCTCCGGTGCTGTGCTAGTTCTTCGGGACCCTTGCGCTCGGGACCTCTTGAGCGATGGCTGCAACCCCGTTCGCGCACAGGCTATTCCAGGAGCGTTCTCTAGCTCGGTGCCTGGAGCTGTCAACACAATGAACGTGAGACTTGACCTGCTGGACGACAATTGGGATGAGCCTTGTTATAGGATGATGCATCCTACTTGCTCCTGCGGTGGATTGGTGTTGAGTCGGGCGTGTTGATGAGCTGATCCTTGGGTGGTACGTCGTCAGTGCGTTCGTGAAATCTCATGGGCTCCCTCCAGGATTAGAAGTCCTTGTACATATAGCGCCTATCACCATGTCTGCGTGGTCGATTGCGGTACAATGACCTAACTAGGTTCACGGCTATGCTGTGTCTCTTTGTTCCTTCGTCACCCTGTTATATTATATATCGTATGAACCGATTATACCCCCCTTCCTCTCGTGCTCTTTCCTGTGACCAGGGGGGTCAGCGATTCTACATTCCTGGAGCATGAGTAGCGGCTACGAACCTGCCTATTATGCCCTGTAAGTGGTTCGATCACATAGCAGTGATAGATACTGACCTGGGGCAATGGCAGGAACAACGCAGACCCCTACTACGTACGTCAGCCAGAACGGCAGCAAACACGGATGCCAACGCTCCCAATGCGGGCCGACACAGCGTGCGTGGCACAGTATTTTCCCAAACGTATGCTCATTGCGTCCATGTAGTATGAGTATGCCGGCCGAGCCTGGCAGCCCGTTGTACCTCGCCGTGTACGAAATTTTGCCCTCTAGATGTGAGGCTGGTCATCTCACTCTTCATAGGCCAGGCAGGGGGAGCTGGCTGGGAAATTCATTCGCAGAGGAGGCGCATTCTTCCGCTACGTATGAGGTTGAAGCTAATCACTACGGTTCGAGATGCTGACGTCTTATGTCAGGCCTTCATGTACGAATTCAGTGTACTCGACCTACAACATGTACGAGCCTGCAGCTGCGTACTACTATCCCGAGCCGCATCCGCCTATAGCGGACCAGTATGCCATCGTCCACTCTCCACCGTGTCGAGTCTGATGGTGGACGCCTTGCTCAGGTGTATCTCTCCCGTGGAAATGTACCCACCGTCCGCAAACAGCGCGGAAGAGCCCTCTCCTGTGGACCGCGCAGGGGAGTACTACAGAGGCATGTCCCGTGCTGTGGAGGCGGTAGCCGATAAGTGGGTCTGCTTGGCTCTCGTTACATACGCACATCGTCTGACGCATAGAATAGTTTCATGGGTAGTCTGGTGGTCAAAGATCATGGCGACGCCAGAGGCCCGCTGGAGCGACCATCGGGGCGCCGTCAAGAGGATGAATCCCAGTGCGGCTGCTGCGTCATTGCATAGGCCCACGTTTGCCTCGTATTTGGAGGACACTGCACGAGACCGTATGACTTGGACTGCCCGTGATAATGACAGTGACTCAGGAGCCGTGAATCCGCTGAGCAGAAGCTGATTGGTCTCCGTTCAGTACCATAGTCTGAGCAGTTGAATATACGTGTTCGATATTATACACAATGCCATGAGCAGCCGCTTTGCCCAGTGTTTGCGGCAGCGTCAACGCTGAAGCCGCTCCGGTCTCGCCTTGTGTCGCCAAGCCATGTCGTCCTGGTGTCACCACACATCATCAGGTGCTAATCCCCGTTGCCGCGGTGAATCTAGGCCACGTCAAAGTTGAGGCCGTGCTACCACCCCAGGACAACCATAGGTCAAGGTATGGGCGTCTAACACGGTCGTGGATGGGGTGATCCCGAGTCCTGGCACAGTGTGGTTTGTTCGGACGATGCTTGTCTGGGCGGCTTTCCGCACAGAGTCAGCTTGTGCGGCGTGAGGCTGAGTCACTGAGACTTACATGTGTCCCCCGATGCTGTGCTATGATTGTTTAGTACACGCCTGCACTACTAGTAGCTGCCGGCATCATTGTACGAACACGTCGGCGGCGTTGTGCCCGTGCAGCGGCGTGAAGGAGTCATCAAATCCTCGAGTCAGGGAGCTTGGTTACCTTGGGTATATATATATAAAGGTAGAAGGGAGCATACGACTCTGCAAGTTGACTCTCCACCTCTTCATCACCCCAAGCCTCCGAACCCACCGTCGCTGAGTCGGACTCCCAATTTTCAAGTCGACAATGTCCGACCGTCCATTCACGATGTCTACTCCGACGATCGAGCCGACTCAGCCTGGCGCCGTCATCGACCCCGACACCGACCACTTGCACTTCGAGATGGCTGAGACGGCGCCGATCGCATCGAGGTGGGTGACTTCGACGGAGCTGCCCTGCAGAAAAGACGTGCTTACCGTGGTGACCATGAATATACAGTGAGCCAGCTGCAGAGCCGAAGCTGGAGCCGGTCCCCGCTATCATAGATGACGAAGACAGACGCGGAAAGCTCACCAAACCTTCTGCGATCGTGAAGGTTGAGCTAGTGAAGAAACCCGTCAAGCCCGTCAAGAAGTAATATTACTAGTCGGGCGCGAGGCACTGCGGGCGCAGCCCTTGTGAGTCCTGCATTCTATCCGAAGGACGTCGACGTATTCGTTGGCCAACCCATTCTTCCGTCTAGCCTCCCATGTTCGGACAATCGATTGTACCATCACCGTGTGCCCTGAAAGCCATCGATCCATATATCCAATATGTATGACCCCGCGAAGGAGGGATACTGTACACGCTGCTGCTGCACGGTAATATAGACGCCCTTATTGCTTCTGCTTGCTCTCCGGTCTGCGCATCGGCATACTGCGGAATATCCACACCTCCTTGCGCGGGCCCCAGAACATGGAGTCCTTGCGCCCGAGCGGTATGCTCCCGTCGAGCTTGAACCCCGCGCTGCCGAAGAAGCGCAGCATGCACGCGTGGAACAGGTTCCGCTCGGACTCGTGCGCTGCGCGAGCCGTCAGTGCTGTGCGCAGGACGGAGATGAGTGCAGAGAAGCTTACACCGCAGCCCCTCGCGCTTGACTTCGATGACGTGCACGCCGTCCTCGTTCGCGCCGTATGACATGACTTTGCGCGGGAACATCGGCCGCAGGCTCGAGGCGAAGTCCTCGACGAGCTCGTGCGGCGCGTCGAGCAACGTGAGCCGCAGCTTCGATGGTGTGAACATTGTCGCGAATATTTTCACCTCTGGGTCTGGCGCGGTCTCGGCGAAGACCAACCGGCCTGTCCTCTTCTGAAGTGACAAGTGAGTGTGCGTCGGAGAGGTGGTGGGCATCGACACTCACCGGGCCTCCGTGCTGAATGGTTGTAATGTGCGAGTAACCCTCGCGGGCGAGCACAGTGTACATCTTGCATATGAGCCGTTGTGCACTACGGCAAAGATAGCAAGCCTGGTTAATAGGCGACATTTTTTGGCTAGAAAAGTAGTGGTCTTACAGCATGCCGTCAATGCCAGTAGCGGTCCACGGCCCTCTCGAAAATCGTACTCGCCAATGATCTCCTCGACTGTCTTCGAATTCAATGCCGTGCGGCCACATCGGTATGACGTGTTCTCTCAGGTCATCTAGGGTAGTCTGATATGCGATATTGTCTATGCGCAATTCGCCAGCCCCGTGCATCGACACAAATATGTGGTCTATACAGGTAGCCGGGATGACTATCAACACAACTGCTCCTCAGGAAAATGCCTCAGCCATACCAGGGACGAACACGGGCATGGACCCGGTCCTGCTCCTGGGCCTTGTCAAGGAATTCACCCTCTGCCGCGACTCGTTTGTGGTTCGCCTGACCAGTGGTACACCGCCCGCCGACGCAGAACGGTCCATCTGCTTCTTCATTGCCGACTTCAATGGCCCGGCGGGTGTTCCGGAACGACTGGGGGTAGTCTGTATAGTTGGCGCGGCGGATGCACTACGGCCGTGACTGAGCTTTCTCCGCACCGGCGCTGGGGTAGGGAACTGATTTGGAGGGTCGTACGGTGTCGCCGTCGCTGCATACGAAGGGAAGGGTGCAGCTATACCCTGAGTATGATAAGGCGGGTAGGGCGTGTATTGAGCATAGTAGGCTGCCTGTGGTTGCGCGTAGCTGGTCGGGGCGTAGTATTGACCGTCGCCGTTGTAGTGGGCTTGCATAGCGGGCTGCATGAGATCCAGATGGGGCCAAGGCCAAGATGGGGTGGTGCAGGCAAGCGGCGGGATGCAGTTTGGGATATAGGCTTCGGCGTGGGCGTCTGCGAAGCCCTGCAACGTGCCGGGCTCGGAGGAGAACGAGGCAGGTCATGGGCACGTCCTGGGTACAGCGAGGCTCGGGGCGACTTGGCATCCAGTGGTTCCTACACGTACTCGAATCATGAATGGCTGCCCTCCGAATCCCCGCGTAAGGCCAGCCGGCATGCCCACGACCCAGATGTAGTTCGAGCGTCGAGCGCAGAGCTCGAGGGAAAGAGGCGTTTACGAGGCGTGATCCGTGGCTACGCGCGCTGATTGATAACCGTTCTCACGGACTCGAGTCGACCTGCACGGCGTCGAGCACGCACAACTCCTCCCATTCATTCCCGACCATGGCGTCGACGTTCGTCCACTGGCTGCGATCACCCGCCGCACG
This sequence comes from Fomitopsis schrenkii, assembly GCA_000344655.2. NCBI lineage: Eukaryota > Fungi > Basidiomycota > Agaricomycetes > Polyporales > Fomitopsidaceae > Fomitopsis > Fomitopsis schrenkii. The sequence goes on from KE504127.1 coordinate 589,502, forward strand.
CGAGTACTTCTTCAGTAAGCACCAGCTTCGTTCCGGGGTTGCGGAGTTAGTGATTGAATGCGACACGCAGGCACTCACTTCTGGGGACCGGTGAGCGGGCAACGTCACAGCCGGAGAGTATAAGTATCGCTGAGATGATGGTGGCTCGCGCCAGGTCGCAAACTGGGGCCTCCCCCTCGCAGCTCTCGCCGACTTGCGGAAGGATGAGGAAGTCATCTCGGGGGCAATGACCACAGCGTTGGCTTCCTACTCGTAAGTGGCCTAGACTCCCCCTCATAACAAATTCGTTCACACTACCACCCAGCCTTGTCTTCATGCGCTTCGGTAAGATCTTCAGTTGGTCCTTGTTTGAGTGAGTGTACTGACGACGATCCCTTCCCCCCAGCATGGCGTGTCCAGCCCAGAAATTACTTGCTCTTCGCATGTCACGCGACGAACGCAACAGCGCAGACCGTGCAGGGCGCGCGCTTCGTTAACTACTGGTACATGGGCGGGAAGGATAAGAAGGTAGTAGAGAATGTCCCCGCTCCGACCGTCGATGCAAAATAGTACGTCGTAGGTCGACGATCTCACAGACTGTTCCGCCCGTCCGACTTGCTGTGCTATATCCTGTACTGAACCAAGTAATACGACTATACATGGCGCCCTATTGAGACTCGGATACATGTTTGCAACGTATCTGCGTCGATCACCAGAACCCATCGTCTGCGTCGCCGCCCTTCTTCTTTCCACCCTTCGTTTGGGCGAGTGCTTGCCGCTCGTACATTTCTGCGATCTGCGCATATATGCAAATAAGATCAGAATCACGTCGTCTCCTGATTCGTGAAGCACTCACCTGCTCGGGGCCGGTAGCGTCATCTGCAGACTTGTCATCTCGTACCCGGATGAACCGCGGAAAGCGCAGCGAGATACCCCTCTCCTCGACCTGACAGCGCCCGTCAGCATGACACCGACACCCGCGGTCTCACTCAACACCACTCACCAAGCCCTGCGCGGCAGTATAAACTGGACTGAGACTCAAGTCCGCCGTTAGGACCTCCCACACGATCTTCGGCTCAAGCCACACGTCCGGCTTCGCACCGCCGACCTTGATGTCGCCCCGCGGCTTCGTCATCTCGAACGGCTTGAGCGTCGCGTAGTGCGACTGCAGCGCCTCCTCGCTGAACCCGGTGCCGATCTTGCATATCGTCTGGTACTCCTCGGCGTCGGCGTCGTAGCACGCGAGCAGGAACGCGCCGTAGACGTTCGTCCGCTTGCCCTTGCCGTAGTACGCGCCGACGACGACGAGGTCGAGCGAATCGCCGATGCCCGCGAGGTAGTCTTTCTTTAGCTAAACATGTGCGTCATGTCAGCATGCAACGGTGGGGTTGGATAGCCGCAGACAGACCTTGAGCCAGTTCACGCTCCGCCGGCTCGGCTCGTAGAAGCTCGCGTCGCCCTCGAGCATCTTCACCATCAGGCCCTCGCAGCCATCCTTCACGCTCTCCTCCAGGAACGCCTGTATCTCCTCCGTCGTCTCCCCGTCGGACGACTGCGCAAAGTCGAACTCGCCCGGCACCTGCTTGAAGTGCTCGCGCAAGAGCTGTCTTCGCTCGACGAGGGGTTTATGGAGGAGCGGCTGTCTCGGGGGATTACCGTAAGCCTCGGTACCAAGTAGCTGAATAAACAACGTACCTCGCCATTGAGGTACAGCAGGTCGAACGCGAAGAGGCAGACGCGGACTTGGATGTCCTCCACGCGGACGTCCTTCCGCTTCCGCCGGCTGAGCTCTTGGAACGGCATCAGCCTGCCCGAGTCCTTGTCGATCGCGACCGCCTCCGCGTCGAACACGAACGATGTCGTCTTTTCGTTGATGCACTGTCACCGACACCATCAGCACGTTGCGCGCACAGCACGAGGGGGGAACGCGGAAGCGACGGACATGCGGCAGCTGCTCGACGAGATCTGGGTACTTCTTGCTCATGTCCTCCGAGTTCCTGCTGAACACGCCGACGGTGCCGTCCGCGAGCCGGTGCACCTGCGCGCGCTCGCCGTCGTACTTGTACTCGCACGTGAAGCGCTTGCTCTCGAAGCGGTCGAGCACCTCGCCGATCGCCTTCGTCGGCTTCGCGAGCATCGGCTTGAGAGGCACGCCCGGCGTGAGCTTGCACCGCGCGCGGAGCCCGTCGAGCCCGACCTCGAGCAGCGCGGGCACGACGAGGTCGTACGTCGGCAGCTCGCTGTACACCGCCTTGAGCGTGCTCGCGGCCTCCTCCAGCCGTGCGGCCACCTTCTCCTTGTTCATGCGCTTGTTCGCTGCGTGCGTGCGTGAGCTAGTGGATGATGAGGTGAGGGAGGGTATCGGGACGCGTACCTCGCTCTTGTTCGGCGAGCACGAATGCGTGCGCGAGCGCGACGAGAACGGTGCGCTCGGCGTTGCCGATGCGGAGCTTGCCCTCGAGACTGCGGACGATGTATTTCGCTTCTTGATCCTGGCATGCGGCGAGGAGCTTAGTGATGATGGACACCTTTTTGTTTTGTGACTGTACGCTGCGCGTTAGGAAATGTTTATGAATTCGCGGGGGCGCTCACGCACTGAGTGTCCACTGCTCATCGCAATTTCCTTCAGATTGTTGAACACGAAAGGTACTGTTAGTGGCTTGGGCTTGAACAGTGTCTTTTGGCTGTTCTTCGAGTTCTATGGTGGTGTCAGCCGCGCCGTGTACGCGTTCAAGACCACAACTGACCATGGCTACGAGCCCCAGATCGCCCTCTTTTTTGAGCTCGGTCTTGATGACAGAAAGGCTCCTCCCCGTAGACTCTCCGATGGCCTTGATGAGCAGGCTCTCACCAATGCCAAGCTCAACACCGACATAGTCTGGTGTAAGCTGTAGAGAACGATGTCAGAGCACCGTACAGCAAGTGGGACGTGCACCTACGCGATTAATGCAGAGATAAACAGCCTGCAACAGTGACTTGGTGTCTCCATCGGCGCTTCGCTGAATGACAAGCAGGAAGAAAGCCGTCAGAAGGGACGTCTTCTCTAATCGTTTGGTCGTCGCCTCGATCAGCGAGAACACCTTGGCCAGCGCTGCATACGGCACCCTAAGTCAATCTGTCAGCCATGCGGGACAAGGGTCGAGATGACGGGAGGGCTCACGGGTGACCCTGTTTCCACCCACCCTTGATATCAACTTCAGCTGTTCTTGAGAGCACGGACTCGGCACTGTATACGAAGCCGCGATCAGCACCGAGCAGACTCTGACCGACCCCGTGACGTACTCTTTCGAGGCAGCACCTTCATCGTCGTCGTCATCCAACTCGTCCTCACCCTCATCATCCTCTATGGCCTCCTCTTCTGCGGCGGAAGACACGGCGCGTTCCTCTTCCACGGCATCCTCCTCCACAGGCGGTGTGTGTTTCTTGGATGTAGATGCCTTCGGTTGGCGTTTGACCTTAGACGGTTTAGTGGTAACCGTCTGTTTTGTTGTATGTTCCACGTCAGATCCCGCTCTTGATGAGGACACATCCCCAGTTTTGTCTACCACTAGATAACGTTCTGCGGTATGAGTGATGAGGGATGCCAGGCGACGTGGATATCCTTACTTGGGGCATCGCCTTCGTCGTCGGAGTTCACTATTCGCCGTTTCTTGATTTGTGGCGCGTGCTCCTTCTCTGAAACTATTGTTGTCAGTGTTTTGTGCTCGTGCGCAACGGTGATCACGAACGTACCAGCAGCTGGTTGAGGAGACGGTTCTGCTTTCGCTAGAGGAGCTGCACCCACATGTCAGATATAGTATAGCGAATGTAATCGACCTTATTCGCTAGGACATAGGGTTGAGAGTTGACCCTAAATCAGGGGGATCATGACCTCCGACGATTGGTTGGAAAGGTCAAATCTCCGTCGAGAAGACCTTCACGCATCGAGAGCATAAGACCCCATCATGTCCACACAAGTAAGCATCATGTAGGCTGAGGCCTCACGCCTCACCGAAAGTTCGAAGGCCTCAAGCAGTGCACCAAGCCACCATGGGTGACCGTGGCGCACCATATCATGTCCATGGCGCGAAGTCTCGCCCGTGAACACTGGGGCGTGCACTTCGCCAGAGGGCTATAGTCGTACGGACAAGGCGGGAATCGGCAAGTCCGGGCAGCGAGCCTGAGACCAATCCCCTCCTCCAGCAATTGGTCAAAATCTCTTGATTGGGAATATGTGATCGAGCTTTCGCGTCTTCACGAGCCATGTTGAGGAGCCCGAGGTCTTGGAGTCGCAAGACCTAGGTCCTAGCGGATGAAGTCTAATGTGGCCTCACCTGATTTGTCACGGGTACCATCTAATGCAGATGACTCGTCCTTCACTTCGACTGCCGTTGCTTTTCGCTTCTTCTTGCTGCCCCACATCTCTTCGAGCCTGGACTGTTGCGGCGGGGCTGCCTTGGAGCTGGCGGGCATGGCGAAGAACTTTCCTGCGGAGGCAGGGTCAGAGAGAGGCTACAAATTTGACTTTGAACACACCTAGGGTCTGTTGCCTGCTCATGTGAGAGTAGGAGAAGAGGGGGACAGAGAAGAAACGCGGTGTGGACGCGACGCGACGGACCTGGCTACGCGTCGTGACCGTGAGGAACATGCAGTGGCCCACGCGTCTGGCGTCAGTGTTGTGCCCCGGCGAGCCGGCCCGTGCACATCATCAGCCACAAGCGCGCCAGCACGCGGCGTCCCGTTCCTGCTCAAAACCGTTCTGGCTCCTCAGGCGACCTCTCGCATATGTAGCAGCTGTGACTCCGTCTTGCCGTCAATCTCGAATGGAGAGTCGATCCACAACACGAAACACAGCCTGTACGACGTGAGATCTGAATCATCCGACATTCGTCCCGGGCCCAGGTCGGTGACAAAGTTTGAAGTTGGCGGACCGCTGTAGGTACGAAGTGCACTGCTTCGCATTATGTATCGTATCCATCAGCTTCACGCCAACGAATAACGGATACGTTGTCGCTTTCCTTATTACCCTGCTGGTACATGAGCGGCAATCTAGCCAACACTGACAATACAGTACCCCGGGCTCTCGCCGTCAATCTTCCCGTGGACAGCCAGGAGGTATGATGAGTCGAGCAAGGTTCTGTCCCCGTTTTCTCTCACCCTATATCAACCGGTGCTTACCTGCTCTACGACCGCTCTTTTTAGGCCCGCATCTATCATATCGGCGGTCCCTTTCACACCGCGATGCAACCCTTCCGATGCGCTCCCACCTAAGGCTCATTACCTGATCTCGGCCATTTGAGCCGCGGCGCCTTACCATTTTCTTTATCTGTATCTGTAAGAGCCACATACTTACCGTCGGCTGCTCCAGAGTCCATTGAACCGCCATACCAGGACAACAATGTGACTTCTCGCAAGCATAGCCACCGGACGCTGCGTCCTAGACGAGCCGGCACTGGCCCGTTCGTGTGACATGCAATCGACAGCTTTGGCAGCATCAGCACGCAAAGATGTGGCTGTTACACTGTGCGCGCCAGCTTGAGCGTCGCGTTTCGGGCAGCTCGTTTGTCATGCAGTCATGCCTTTCATTGTTAAGCTACCCGCGCAGTCCAAGTGGCTCGACGTACCGTACACTAGGTATCAGGCCTTGATTAGGTGCGGTCTTGCGCTGTGATACTATCATATGTGCTAAGGTTCTTTGAAGAAGCAGTTACAGTTCGCGCTGCTTCCACGCACAGCCGCCCGAGTGCGCATATACGATCTCTTCTGCGTCACTACACGATCTTGGCTTGTCCCCTCCCTCCTCTACGGTGCAAGTGGATGGCGCAGCGAACTTTCAAGGCCCTGGTCACAGTCCTGGATGTGAGTACCGAGTCTCTACAGTCAGCAGCGACCTAACACCCTGTTCTCGGCGGATACGCAGTTCTGTGGCTTGATTCTCCTGACTGCGCTGCTCCTGACGCCCGCCCGCCGGCATCCCATAGTCAACAGCATAGTAGTGCTCTGCATCCTTCATTGCATCATCGGTGCCCTCCCGCCTTTTCTATGGCTCGTCAGCCCAGCATCGAAAGCTGCGCTCACCCACTTGGGCCCCTCACATAAGGGATGGCAACTCTTCTGTTTAGCCGACGCTGTCCTGTTCGTGGTGGTTTATTCTCCCACAGTGACCCCCTCTGACATTAGTATGGCAGATTGAACTACTTCACCATTGTCAAGTCAGCCTTCGCCATAAGCTTCACATTGGTAGAGCTGAGGATATCATTCGTCATCGGCGACATTGCTGACGGTCATTCAGCCCTGTGTATATCTGGCCTTGAAGTTCACAGGCAACCGAGACAAGCTAGAATCGCAGGCTGGGCCGCAGTTCTACAAGCGCACTACAATCGCACTGTGCGTTGGACCATTCCGTGCGTCATCTCTTGTTGCTGGGAATATCTGCTGAGGTGTCCCTGCAGTGTGGGCTTCCCCTCTGATACTAGAACTGGCGCCCACATTAGCGCATAACCCTGTTAGCCTGCAGCCTCAATTCGTCGGAGTAAGTCAACATAGCTATCTAGAGTGTTGCTCAGAATTGCTCAAAACTTTCGAAGCCGATGTGCATCGCCGTCAACCAGGCCGCACAAATTCTGGCCTTAGTTCTGACTTTGTTCCCTCTTACAATTGCTGTCATCGCGTCGGGGGTGCTCGCGTTTATCTTACTGAAGTGCTACAAGCTACCTGACTTGCGACGAAGTCTCGCAGTACTCAACCCCATCCGTATCGTCCGATTCGCAGCGCTTCTGATCACGATCGTCGTCTCAGCGGTTCTGTACTCGCTTGTACTGGCTGTATGGCTACAGGCCAGCAGAGGTCCTGACAGCGTGAAGGTGTCCTTCTCCCTCGAAGCATGGATATCGATAGCTGATCTCTGGGAAGGCACGTCATGCGTTCATGTTCATCTCGCCGTAATGCATTGCTGACGAGGACACCACAGCTATGACAACTCCGATTTTCTTCTTCATCTTCGCCGCGCACGAAGACATCTATTCGGTGTGGTGGCAATGGATCCGACGGTGCCTGCCGCGCTGGAAGTGTGCGCCCCATCCGTACGACGACACCTCATCATCATCACAGGGCTACCAGAAAGCATCCACGCTCCGGGGGCCGCTCCGGATCTTTGACTGGCTTTCGCACCACCGCGCGCGCCCCGGGGGTGAGGACGAGGACGCAGAGCAGTGCGCGTGCGACTCCGCGATCGCGCTCAGCAAGAGCCGCACGAGCAAGCGGTGGGACGAGGCGGCGACCGGGACCCGCACCCCGCGGATGTTCACGAGACACATCATGCAGATTTCATACGCGGCGCCCTTCACACCAAGCAACGATCCGAGGGGCCTGCCGCCGCCACCACGCCACCAACGCAGCAGGAGCCACAGCCCGAGCGAGCCACCTCCGGTGTTCAGAGCGGCGCCGTCGCTCTCTGCGATAGGCCCGAAACGGTCGCGGAGGGCGGTGTCTGAGAGCCGGAGGCATCCTTCCCGGCGCCAGTTCCTCGACCATCCCCCTGCGCAGTCCCAGCCACGGGCAGGGGATCATGCAGATGCAGAGAGGAGATCGTGGAAAACGCTGCGGTTAACGCCGTCTGATGAAGGGGAACGATCCAAAGATGAAGCGACCAGCAAGATAGAGGAGGTCGTGACGCAGTTTAGTGTTGTTTCCGCTGGAGAGACGTTTGATTCTCGGTCGCGCAGCAGAGCGGGGGGAACTGTCGATGGGTTGGATCTGACTGGGACGTTTGGCGTAATAGCCCCAGACTGATGATGACCGGCACACTATCTCGCGGCAATGTTTACTATTACTGTGTACCATCAGCACTACTGAATGCCTCGCCGGCATCTCAAACACGATAACTGGCCATACTTATGGGATGCGGTGTTGGCCATGAGCTGTGGCTAGGTTCGACACAAGCTTGAACGTGAACGTGAGACAGCGATACGGTTGAATGTCAGCATTACTTACGATGCCGGTGTACAAAACGGCACTACTGAACACGTCTATCGCCGTATGGCATACTACTGACAGACAGCGGTGGGAGCTGCAGCTTGTACAACGATATAACACCCTTCCATCACCCGCGTCTTCCTGACGCCGCACGAGCCTATCTTTACATACAAATATCACGGATACAATGCTGAATACAAGCTAGACATAACTTAGCAGACGCCGGGTCTACAATCTCCGTCAGCACGGTGCTGAACCACCTCCTGCGGGTTTATGGCTGTTGTAACAAATCGTGATCATCAGACTTGAAACATGCTACGGGACCCAGCCTTCCGTCCGAGCGGCAGATCGGAGTACACCTCGCGATCGATATGAATCTGGGCTCCTCGTATTATCTGGCGTGAGCTGAGGAGGCATGAGTTGCAATGACTAGATGAAGAGAGCAACATGCGTACGAGTTACCGCTCTTCGATGTGGCGAGCTCAATATCTTCGATCCTCCCGCGGGTAGCGGGAACCTCACGAAGCCAGTGACGAATATTGAGTCTGAAAACACAGTCAAGTCTTTCCTATCGTCAGGAGCAACTGAGCTTACACAGCGAGGAAAGAGTTTGTGTAGACTGAAAACCATTTGTAATGTCAGAGTTTCCAGTGTATCAGCGATCAGAATGGATGCGATGCTCACTTTTGCCGCCCGGGAAGTGGAACAGTGCCCAGATGAGCTTAGTTGCACCTTCCTTGAATGTGCCGATGTACTATGATAAGTGCATCATCAATGGAGGCATGGGACCCAGATGACCACAGGAACGTACAGTCGCGAAGTGCAGGAACTGCATCAAGCTGTGTGAAGCACCGGTAAGTGATGATGATCAGCATGAACCGAGGATGTAGAAGACGTACGCAGTCAAGACCCCTCGCTGAATAGCGAATGCAACGAGCATCGTGATCAGTGAGTCGGTTCTAGCATAACGCAGAGAGTCAGCGCGATGATGGGGGCACAGTAATCCAGGGGAGCAATCGAGTCGAGAGAGAGGATACGCACCCACGGAATCCCGTCCGCTTCCCCCGGAGAATGATCGTGAGCGCGATCGCGATATAGACGTCCGTGACGACAGCGCTGACGGTCTGGATTGACGCAGCTATCTTCATGCGATCGAGGGTGGCGGCCAGTGCAGGGTCGGGTGTGCTGCGAGAGAACCGTGTCAGATTCGTCTATCAGGTTTACGCCTAACTACGAAGACTCACAAATCGTATACGGACACTAATCAAAGCAGATCAGTACGAGAACGAAGACATCGTAAAGCGGGACTTACCCAGTCCTCCACCTGTCGCGGCGGATTAGACTCTCAGTAGGGGCGCGCTCCGAAATGAGTTGTAGTTACGTACAAAACGATAGTAGTGCGAACAACACCTTTTAGATACGGGCGTGAGACTCAGTCCGGCGTTCCACATAAACGTACTCACCATGGACGTTGTGAGGACAACGCGGGGCCATTTAGCGGCCAAGACTACATCCGTGTATCAGTCTCTGCACTGCATAGTGCGGGTTCAAAGGACGCACACTGCCAGATCGACCATATATAGTAGCTTGAAGAGAGAGTGGTCAGCTATGAGTGGTGTCCAGTTCTGCATGCTCCCTCACCACTGGACAATCAACGTGATGAGGCCCTATGAAAGCACAGGCAATAGGAATGAGCATCGAGTCAGGATCTACAGAAAGCACCATCACGAACTGCGAGGAAGAATTCGGCCTGGGAGGATGTGCGTCAGCCAACTGATTCGAGACCGAACGGCGCAAGATCTCACTATAGCTGGCCTATTAGGAAGCGGTTAGTGAAGCGGTTTCGCGCCTGATAGCAATTGACTCACTTTGTGAACTGCGTTAAGCCTGCCAAGTTGGCATGCGAGTCGACGAGAAGCGCCCACAGGAACTACGAAGGTCACGGAATTAGACGAGGCGATGTAATCATACAGGTCAATTCCTTACTTGCAAGTCGCAGCCCGTTCTCGCCGTGTCGAGTGTCCTTTCAAGACTAGTCAGTAAATGATGTTCGTCTCAGGGAGCGTGGTATTTACCATACTATCGCTACCTACAATGGATACGCATCTGTCAAGCGAGGTGCAACGACCACGAATATGTACGATGACTTACCAGAGCTCGAATGTAGATACGATCGCCTGGGTACTCATGATAGTAGTACACCGTTTGTGCTAGAGAAACGCCATAGAAACTGCAGATGACATCAGTATACTGTTGACGAGGATCAAGAAAGGTAAGCCATGGCGAAGATACGCACAGCAGTTCGAAGAGAAGCCCAACGAAAAGACACCCCACAGTCTGGTTCAGGATGGCATTGATATCCACAGTTCCGGTGGCCATGCTGATGTCGCGATGGAAGACGAACAAGCTGAAGGTGCGAAACGCACCAACGAGCTGGACCCTATGAGTATATAGAGGGAATCCTTGACCAATAATGTCACTCATGCAGGCTTGGCCCGAGGGGAAGCAACATTGATGGATCAAGCGCACGAGGAGCTAGGGATCGTCCATCTGATGGGACAGCGTCGATTGAATGTTGATCCCTCAGTGAGAGAGATAGCAGAAGCCGTAGATGGGCCCGCTGTCCGTGCAACGCCGTCAGTGTGACAGCTGAGCGCGTGCTGGACCGGGAGCAGTGATGCAGCGAGCGGATAAGCCGCCCTGCTTGTCGCTCCGGTCGAAGGTTTGTGCGCCCGAACTTGGTCGCGGAGGGGGTCAGAGGGTGCATGCTGTGAGGCCTCATCGCCAGTCCGGACATCCCGCAGCGCGAACATGGCCAGAGGCCTGTTGCCATCTGGACAAGGCGGGGGCTGGCGCGTCCGGACAAAAAGTCGAGCTCGGGATCAGGCCTCCCCACTACTTGTCAGGGGCCCTTCCAAAGCCCATTCAGGGCACGTCACCTGCATCTGGGATGCTAGGATAAGCATGAGGGACAGGCACACTAGAGCGTTGGAGGGCGTGTGGTCTGGACTGATATTAGGCATTGGACGGGCATACCGTCGTGGCAAACGAGGCAAGTGCTTCTACGTGTGGCTTCAAGGACCTCGACGTAGAGTATAGCTTCTTGTACCGCTGTCCGAGACAAAGACGTGCAAACGTATGTGGCGAGCCAGCATCGACGCTTGAACCCAGCCACAGCGTTTGAGAACGTGGCGGGTGCCGGTGATGGGTTACTGACTAATATTGCATGGTTACTCACCAATATTGCCTAATACATAGTCGATGGAACCCTGAGAATATAATCGGTCGAACTGTATAGTTCTAAGACGTGGTGGCTGAGTCGCTGTTTCCACGTGACTAACCCACTCAGGTGCAAACCCCGGCCGACCGTCCATCCCCACCGAAAACCTATCGCCACCGCCGTCAAGGACAACGAGACATGGCCGATCATCAAGTGCGTACTCTGGTCGCTCACTAGAGCTGTCCAACCGATGATTCCTCGCGTCTGTAGGTCGAGAAGGCGTACCAAAAGCAGTTCCTCTTTCAGAACGCGAAGTCGCGGGGTGCGCATGCATGTAACACTGCCCTGGTTGCAAGACTGACACTAGGCTCGGGTCGGATGTAGGCACCAAGAAGGTTGCTACCAAAGAGAGGCGGTGGTACAAGGATGTTGGGTTGGGCTTCAAGACACCTACTGAGGCAATCAGCGGCACTTACATTGGTGCGTCTGCCACCACTTCGGGCACCAACTGATATTCACGGTCTTTCTGCTCGTCCCCAGACAAGAAGTGCCCCTTCACCGGCGATGTTTCTATCCGTGGCCGTATCTTGACCGGCCGTGTTGTTTCGACGAAGATGACCCGCACCATCATCATCCGGCGGGACTATCTTCACTACATCCCGAAATACAGTACGTATGCGGTCGGTACGCCCCTCCGTGCGCGCTGACGGGCTACGTTCAGACCGTTACGAGAAGCGGCACAAGAACCTGGCCGCGCACGTTTCGCCCGCATTCCGTGTCGAACTGGGCGATGTTGTCACAGTCGGTATGTGCCCTAGATCTACATTCTTCGAGGAATGATGGTAGCTGATCGTCTTTTGCGTGAACAATAGGCCAGTGCCGACCGCTCTCAAAAACCGTCCGGTTCAACGTGCTCCGAGTGGCCAAGAACAAGGCGGCAGCTAAGACGTTTGGCAAGTTCTAGGCCTTGAGGGCGGAGTGCTTGTCGGTGTATTGGGGGCGTACGATATGATATTACTGCTTTCTCGCATGTATGGACGCATTGCAATGACTATAGGCCCATGCAGACCTTCCTAGCTATGTTATACGTTTTGAGAAACATTCGGAGGTCTTGAGTATGATTGTTGAAGCGATAGAGAGCGAAATCAAGAAGTGCGGGGTCTGTACGCGAACGTGTTTGGGGCAAAACAGGGGACAAACAAGATAGAGGTGTGAGTGACCGTCTCGGCGGTCAGGCGGTGTGCAGCCAGCTAGGTTCGACTGTACCATCCCTACAACCGCCCGTCCATAGTCCGTCTTTCTCTCGCCGTCGTTGTCGCCGTCAACGACGCGGTGAAGCTTGTTTCTTCTCACCTTATAACCAACCCTTTTCGCGTCGCTCCACGAATAGCCCACCCTGGCGCCCACACTCCTGTCTGTGTTCACCTCCAGACTTGGCCGCTCCAGGTCGCAGTCACCTCAGCCAGGATCGCCGTCTCTCCCTAACGCGGCTCTCCCCATGGGCCAACAGCAGTCCAAGAAGACACGCAAGGGCGGCAAAGACTCTAGTGCCGACCTCAACGCGTTCCTCAATCCCGAAACCGATGACAACTCTCGCCAGAATGCGCATACTCGGACCTCTGCACCAGACACAGCCAATGGAACCGCCACTTCCTCACATACAGAGGGTAATCCGAATATCAGTGTCAGCCCACCTAGTGACAGTGGGGCGTTGCAGAACGGACACGGCCATAACTCAGATACCCATTCCTCACCAAACGCAACATCCGCATTGAACGACACTCCTTCCTCCTCCTCTGGCCCCTCGACCTCACCATCCATTTCACCGTCCTTGCTCTCGAAGCCGCCTCCTCTAGACATCCCCGGCCAAGCGATTCTGTCCACGTCGAGCTCGCCGTTCCCGACACCAGGTTCCACGAGCAGCTTCACTAACGACCCAGTCGCCATGTCAAACGGCGCCAAGAACGGCGCGGCTGCACTGAGGCAGCTCGACCTTGACGATATGATCCAACGGCTGCTCGATGTGGGATATACAGGGAAAGTGAGCAAGTCGCTATGTCTGAAGAACACGGAGATCACTTCGATATGCCAAGCGGCACGCGAGGTCTTTCTAGGCCAACCGACACTCATAGAGCTCTCCCCGCCGGTGAAGATTGTGGGGGACATCCATGGACAGTACTCCGACCTCATCCGACTGTTTGAGATGTGCGGGTTCCCCCCGGCCGCCAACTACCTCTTCCTGGGCGACTATGTCGATAGAGGAAAGCAGAGCCTTGAGACGATCCTGCTGCTCCTCTGCTACAAAATCAAGTATCCCGAGAACTTCTTCCTCCTGCGAGGGAACCATGAATGCGCGAACGTCACGCGAGGTGAGTGCTACTATCCCGTCGTATTCCGCAACGCTAATGTTTATCAGTCTACGGTTTCTACGACGAATGCAAGCGACGGTGCAACATCAAGACGTGGAAGACCTTCATTGACGTGTTCAATTGCTTGCCCATTGCCGCCATCGTTGCCTCCAAGATCTTCTGTGTACATGGCGGCCTCTCGCCATCTCTACATTCGATGGACGAGATCAAACACATACAGCGACCAACAGACGTCCCAGACTACGGCCTGCTCAACGACTTGCTGTGGTCGGACCCCTCAGACACGGCTGCTGACTGGGAAGACAACGAGCGTGGTGTCAGTTACTGCTTCGGGAAGTCGGTCATCAATGATTTCCTCGTGCGCTACGACATGGACCTCATCTGTCGCGCACATATGGTTGTGGAGGATGGATACGAGTTTTGGAATGATCGGACATTGGTGACGGTGTTCAGCGCGCCGAACTACTGCGGCGGTGAGTAGCCCCGATACCTTTGCAGCTGGCACGTCGGTGACGCCCCAGTCCCACAGAGTTCGACAACTACGGCGCGTGTATGAGGTACGATCATACTGACCGCTGTTGGAGAACCTCTTGACTGATGCTCCTCACAGCGTCTCAGAAGAGCTCCTGTGCGCATTTGAGCTTCTCAAACCCCTGGATGGACCGGCACTACGAAAGGAGATGACAAAGGCAAAACGGAAGGCGTACGTCCGTCTCTTCTCTCTCAGTTGTACTTCGCTGAATTCCATTGTCATAGCCTGACGCCCACTACGACCTAACTACTCGTGCTCAATGGAGGCAGTGCATATACGATTATAATGCTGAACCGTTGGGCTATGGTTACGGCAGAAACGACCAGGTTCATGCGCGGTTACGCCGAGCCGGTGCGTCAAGGCAGCGCACCTGTCCTCAATCTTGTCTACATCATGGCCCGAACCTCCCACCACCCCCATGTGCCTTGCACTCGTCCGTCCGCGCACATGTGCTTGCCGTACGATCGCTAACTTAACCCTATCTCTCCTTGTCGTCCCCCCGCTTCGCACCCTCTCCCCTCTTCGCACCCTGGCTACTGGTGGTTACATTTCACTGGCATCCCGGACTTTCGTGTACGATATTCGCGCATATATCGAGCCGCTTTGGGCTTGGGCATCCATTCGCAGTCGTCAACTCTCTCGTGTTTCGGTCGGTCCCTTGCTTGCCATCGTTTAGTCTCCAGAGCAATTCTCATTCTCTTCGTGCTAGTTGTGCTATAGCTACAGTATTCATGCATGCATGGGAAGCACTATTCTGGTATCGCCGGAGGACCAAAGCGCGCGTGACCGTACCCAAACGAACTCTGCAGTCCAACTTGGCTGTGCGTGACACTGTTCTGTGCAGTACTCTACCGCTACTAGGCAACATGACTCCATTCCGGTGCCTCACGCTGGGTGCTTGCGCTTCGCGATATCGTAAGCCAACACACAGAATGCAACTACAATGGCGCCAGAACCCAGCAAGCTCCATACTGTGACCGAGCCAGCTGCCCCGCCGAAGATCATGTCGGACACGAACATCATGGCGATGGTCAGGAGACTGCCCACCGACGTCACGATGGGGCCCCAGATGCCGAGCAGGATCTGGTGCGAAATGAAGACTGTATGAGCGCGTGTCCCGTGGCCCTACGGGCGGAGCTACAGCTGTGTAGGTAGGGGACTCACCATGAACCCGGCGTTGAAGGTCACGCCGGTGAGGGAGATACCGACTATGGAGAGGATCTGCGCGCGCGTTGTGGGGAGCGCGAAGTGCGCGACGCCGAGGAACTGCAGGATCGGGATCGGGATCCAGAGCAGCAGGAAGGTGCATATGCCGATGAAGGAGGTGAGCATGTTTGGAAAAAGCCCAAACGGCGGGACGATGGTGCCCTGTGCGGGCTCGAGCGCGTCGTCCTCCTCGAGCTCGCTCTCAGTGGGGATGCGCGTGTACGGGCCGGCAGGTTCAGCATCGAACAACTCCTCGGGGTCTGTAGGCAGCGCCGCGTAGAGCTTGTAAAATACCTGGTACATGGCGTACAGAACGGATCCGGCAAGGGTCAGGAGATCGCCCGCGAGCGGAGCGCGGTTGTTCGCCGCGCGATGTGCGACGGCTTCGGGCGCGTCGGGCTTGCTGCTGCTGCCTCCATAGACGACGACGGTAGCACCGAGGGTTGCGAGGACGACCGCGGCGAGGCGGATCGGCTCCCACTTGAGCTTGAACACACGGACGGAAAGCAGGTACGCAAAGAACGCGTTCGTGTTCCATAGCGCAGTGATATCAGTCATCCTGAACGGGAGAAGATCAGTTGGCAGGTGCGATCGCTGTGAAGATTCAAGAAGGCCTACGGTGCTAGTGATACGGCCATGAACCAGAGCAGGCCGGGGATATTCGAAGCGATGGTAAGAAACGTGAGGAGCCAAGCGAGCCTTCTCCTCGGAAATTCTGTGGACCTCACGCCGGGTGGTGAGAGGTGTTGCCGAAGTGTGGTCATAAGTAGGGACCATAGCTCCCGAGGTGATTTGCCTGCTGTTATGGCAAGTAACACGAGATGTAGCGGAAGCGTTATGGCGAAGGACGAGTGCACTATATAGCTGTACCACGGAGGTATACATCAGGATCCGGTGTACATCTGAAGCACCAGGAGAAACGGTGCGCACAATATAAGGTATGGTTGTCGGTATCCAAGGTTAGTTTGGACATACTGAGCTACAGTCAGCCAGAATAAGCATCGCGCGGAGTCACTGATAACTTACCTGGGTCAGTTGCGACTCCGCGACGAAGCCGACGAGACTCAGAGCGAAGAGGGTGACGGCTGCCTTGCCCCCAACTTGAATATGTAACCCGCCGTGTCTGGTCGCCATCTACTATCCGTGTTTCTGCTGTAGTGAGTCGTGGTGGTGCAGTGCAGCTGAGATGGCCTGAACAAGAAGGTTCATATGCTCTGTACGAGCGATTACGGTAAGCTATGGAGATAAGGGGTATCAGGCGCTGCCGGCTGCGTGCGAGGATGCAGGGCAGTGTCAAGGGAGAAGCGGGACGGTTGTGGTGTGTTGCAGCCAGCCATTCCGCCGACGGCTCGTAACAGACTTTCCTTGCCCGAGAGTGTCGGATGGAATCACGTGGCTCCCAGAACCACTGCCAGGCGAGGCCGCTCAGCTGGCCGACAACGCACACATCCACCATGCTTCGTGCACTCCTCGCCTCGAGCAGGCCCCTGCTGACCCGGATGCGGTTCGCCGCCGCAACTCATGCCCATCCGCACTTCCACCCTGCGGCACCTGCCATGATGCAGGCCAGTCAAACACCCGCGCGAGGGATGAAGGTTAGGTCGTCGGTGAAGAGGATATGCGATGGGTGTTCTGTGGTGCGGAGGAAGGGCAGGATTTACATCATCTGCTCAAAGAACCCGAGGCATAAGCAGGTGCGTCACGGATCGTGTATATACGTGAACTACCATCTAAGCTTACCCTAACGTCCAGCGACAAGGCTGAACCCCGCCACGTTTTACCTAGGTTACGCCACGGACGCAGACTACACTTCCATCGAGACGGGCGGATCAGGAAATGCAGCGCAGCGTATTCATCGAGTTACCCTAATGCTAGCGAGTCCACATCTGGAATTCGTACTTCACATCATTTTCCTCCTGTACTCCCTCCGGCACCTCGAACCCTGCCCACTCCTGCAATTCAGCATGGCTCATTTTCCTCCACACTGCGTCTCCCACACGATCCTCTTCTCCCAAGAAGTTTGGCATGTACACATCGCACTGCTCAAATACCGGCTCGAGGATCCGCGTGAGCAGGACGCGGTCCACGAACGCGCCTGAAGGAGGCAGCGAGAGCGTCTCCTGGTACAGCGAGGCCCCTCCGATGACGAACGTCCTATGTATTGGGGCATCTAGCTGTTCAGAATGCGCTAGTCTGTCCAGCGCTGAGTCGAGGTTCCAGTGTAAGAAGGCAGGCGCGCTGGGCATGGGCGCGTCCGCCGGCAACCTGTTGTGATTTGCTCAGAACCCCCAAGACATTCTGACTAGTCGATTACTTGAGACAACGCACAGCTCGTAGTCTTTGTTACGGCTGACGATGACGTTGACACGTTTGGGGAGAGGCCTGAATTTTGTCGGGATGCTCTCCCATGTGTTCCTCCCCATAAGCACCGCGTTGACGCTTCCTTCTGATGCATTTGAGGTGATGCGAGCAAAGTACTGCATCTCCTTCTTCAGCCTCCATGGGAGGTGTCCATGTTGTCCGATGCCGTTGTTGAGTGTCGCAGCGACGATGATTGTCAATTTTGACATGGTGGTTAGGGCGAAGGCACGAACCAGCTCCAAAAAAGATTGGGGACTATTGTGGTAAAATGATCACAGCAAGTGTGGTAGGATTTGTAGGGTTGTACAACAAAGTATGTGCCAGACTCTGTATGCAGGAAACTCCGGGGTGTGTGCAGTAGGATATGTACATGTGCGAGTGCCGATGGGGGATACAATATATGGAAAGTATGCAGCTGTGCAGTGGTCCGTCTACGACGACGACCTACGGGCGGCGAGGCTTCTTCAAGTTGTGGGGTTGCAACAGCTGGACCTCGGCCCGGACAAAGGCGACCCACTCAAAGCAGAAATAGCAGTCTTTCTGGGTGTGCGGACGGCACTTGAACACCTTGGACCCCGGCTTGTCGGGGATGGCGCCGCGGTTGTACGTATGGCGGGACATGCGCTGCTACAGCACCCGCCGCATCGACTGGAGTCAGCTCGGGCGGCCGATTGAGAGGGGAGAAGAGGGAAGGGGACGAGACGTACGTCGAGGTCGAAGTCGCGGTCGAGCAGGAGACTGTCGAGGATCGCGTAGAGGTTCGAGGCGTGGTTGTTCTCCAGGCGGTAGTCGCACCGGCACTGCAGGCACTCCTCCCGGCCGTGCGCCTCGCAGAACTTCCAGTCGTTCACGACGATGTGCTTGTAGTTCACGCCGAACATGGGTCACGCCCGATGGATGTTAAGAGTGATCGATGGTTTGCAGTCTGTGCAGTCTGCCGTGTCCCGGCCTCTTCAATGCGTGTTACACGCCGTGGCTCGGAACGGGTCGTCCGCACTGCCGGCTGTTTGCGAGTTGTGATACTGCGTTTTCCTCCCGAGATGGTGGTCAGTGCATGGTATCGTTGGGGTCGCCTATGGCACACTGTGAGGGGGATGATGGGGGCAGCAACATCGTTGTCATTCTTTGTCCACACACGGTTAGCGGCGACTCGGACCACTTGGGTGGCGGCCCGCGGGTGGCGGTCTCAGCATGGGAGTGGCGGAAGCGCGCAAGGATGGTCCTCATTTCAGGGCGCACTCCCAGACTTTGACAAGTACAAGCCAGATCCAGTTGAAGGTGGTGTTGATTCAAAGGTCCTCTGCGACAGCATTCCTCTCTGCGTGTCTCTCCCACCATGGATCCGTTTGAAGTCCGGCTGCAATTCATCTCACTCGTGAAGAAGCTGAACGCGTCAGTACCTCTTGTCGCTTTGCAGCTCGCCGATCCTGAAAGGCTCATGGCTCAGCTCCCAGCAGTCCATCCAGAAGATAGTCGGCTATGCGCTGAAGTTTTTTGCGAGCTGCGGCGAAGACTTGTGGGACTGTGTTGTAGAGGAATGCCAGAAGGTGTGCCTTCCCCCAACCTTCGCCGGCTCATCGAGCTTACGGCGGGTTTAGGGGTCCATTAACAACCGAATCAACATCCTGTATCTGCTGGACTCACTTTGCGAAACGTCGCTCTTGGCAAAGTCGCATCCCGGCTCCGTCAGCAGCGACCCCAATCAACCGCACTCGTCTTACTACGTCGACTTCGTCGCACGAGACCTGGGCAAGATCGTCGAGTATGTCGTGCCAGAAGGCAGACAAGGCCTTCCCAACCTCATGAGTACGAAACAGGTGCGTTCTTCGTCCCTCGTATGTCCGCTTCATTTCTGACGCGCGGGGCTCGCGCCGCGGTAGATCCTCGAGAGCTGGCGGAGCAAACGTGTGCTCGACCCGCAAATAGTCGACGAGGCCCTCGGCACACTGGAGGCGCGACGCGCGGCCCTCGAGAGCGAACAGGAGTTGTCATCTGAGCCGTCGAAGCCGGCGGCCGCCCTCCCACGACAAGAGATCTTCAAGCGCATCGAGGAGGACCGCGAGCGGCACAAGCGGCTTCGCGAGCGCCGCTGGGTGCAACCGGTCGTGCATAATCCGCATACGCACCTTCCGCCCCAGCTCGCCTGCTTCCTGCCACTCACGGACGACGGCGATGGGGAGGGCGAACTCACCCTGGATATTGAGTTCGAGAACGACTGGGAGACGACGAGCGACTGGAATGAGGACGACGACGAAGCGGCCGTGGAGGAGAACTCGGTGTGCTTCCCGAGCGAAGACGGGGAGCCCATGGATCTGTCATGACTCGACGGCGGTGCTCCCACAAGGGCCAGGGATGGTATCCCCCATGTGCGTCAGATCCCGTTTGCAGTGTATAATACTGTGGTACCGTATGTGCAGAAGACCTAGTGCCTTCTGGGGTTTCTGGAATTCTCTTCTGGACAATCCCGTTTACGCCATGATCAAGACGATAGAAGTGATCTTGCAGCTACCTCACCATCTATGAACGAATTGGAACGATTCTGATCTTTTGTAGTTCCCCCCATCGGAAGTGCTCACGACATCGTCGGGGGCCCGTCGAATTCACGACGCGCAAGAGAGACCCGCCCTGGCCACGGTAGTCGGCCGCGGGACCGGTGATGAAGGCTGTAATGACAGAGCGAGATCCTGATGACTTGTGGCGGCACGGCGACTTGGACGATGACAGCCAGAAAAGGGCAACAACCAGTCCGCCCGCTTCGATATTCGAACGGCGCGCGGCTTCTAGCGCGAGGACCCCTACGCAGGCGGGGGCAATCGTGTTTCAGTTGGGCGATCCTGACTCCCGCTCGTGGGCACCGGCTACTCGACACGATCACGGGATCGCGTTCGCAGGCTCGGCCGTCCCGCGCGCCGCGGCATGCACATCACTCCTCGAAGGAAGACCCTGAGGGTCGATCGAATCTCATATGGGCGATCGAGCAGTGGATTTTGGGGGTGTGTCGCTCGTTGGCGGTTTACTCTCAACTCTTTCTTGTCCATGAGCTACCAGTGGGACTACAACGCGTTGCCGCACCTCGATGCGGGCTGGCATACTGAGGTATCCAGCGATGAAGACTACAAAGACGACGAGCCGTATTGGACATATACAGTAAGCATCCAGACTACAGTCCCTCCGAATTGCTCATGATCAACACTATTACTAGTCAGACAACGAGGCTCATGCCAGCGCGCTTGCGCTGCTCGTAAATATTGACACTTACCCAGCTGTACACGCATACACTTGGTATATACAAGAACAGCCAGAGGTGAGATAGATTGTTGTGGCTGAGAAAATTCGAGTGACAACTTGGATGAAAATTCAGAATGGCTACCCCCGTTATTCGCCTGCAGCTCCATCTACTATGATGGTTGACCCGACGTACGCGGAGTCTCCTGTAATGATGGAAATTAATCCCGTGGAGAACCCCTTGGACACCTTCGACCCCACACTCGGCGGGATTGACGAATCCGACCTTGTCGCCCGGTACCTCGATCTCAGCCCTCCACGACTATGTCTCGCACTTGCCCCCGCTTGTCCTGGGCCCAACGCGGGAGATGCCACCGGTGTGTGCAGTTGGAGTTGCGTAAAAGTCTATCTAACAATGCAAATTTCAGATCCGAGTTTCCAGCCCGGTAATGCGGATTCAGACCACTATTACCCTTCGCCAACCTGTGCTGTAGAGGCCATTACTGCAGGTCTCGGCAGCGCAACCATTGGTGCCCTCGAAAGCCCTCCCACCCCGGAGGTACCGACGCACCCCCAGCATCCCCAGGCAAGTCCCGCCGATCTACCGGCAGCCAACTCGGAAGCAGTCGCCCTACTCCCTGGCACCACTCAGGCTCCCGGCAAGCCGCAGGTCGTGTACGACTCGCGCTCCGGCCTCCCCGTGGGCCGCTCCGACAGGGTGCTCACCGCGCCCGAGCCGGTGCGGCGCAAAGGCAAGCGCGGGACCGTCATCGCGTGCGTATTCTGCCGCGGGCGCAAGATCGCGTGCGGCGGCGCGCCGCATGGCGCCACCGACAAGACGTGCATGTGCGTTCAATCCGAGCCGTCGCGTCTCGCTTTACTCAGTTGCCATGACGCGATACTGACGAGTGGGTTACGTCTGGACAGGCAGTGCCGTCGAAGGAGGTTGGTGTGCCAGTATCCGCCGCCGAAGTGTGTGCGTCGGGATATGCACGAAGGCGCTGAATTCGCAGCAATACTATACGTCCCGCCTCAATCTAACGAGAAGTGATTTGCGCCCAGGCGCACTCCCCCGTTACCTTTCTGTTTTCAAATTCGCTCTCGAAACCTGCTATCCTCGCGCTCTGCTGTCGCTGAATCAACAATTTGTAAAAATCGCTATCGTTGCCATTGAAGAAAGGTAGAAATCAGATATTGCCAAGTAATTTAGGAGAACGATCCCCGTAGTCGTAGTGTGCCAAAATGGCGTAGATTGTATTGAATACCAAAGCTGTTTGTCATCTGTCGCTTGCCCCCTCTCCCCCTCTGAATTTAAGCGCTATCAAGGAGCTCGAAGGTATCTGGGCGTCGTAAGATGTCAGGCTCCCGATCACTATACTATACACTGGTCTGATCTGCTTCACATTCCCTCCATCATCACAACAACCCCGCCCCCGCCACGCCTCAATGCAGTCCATCCTTGTACACCTTCTTGAAGCTCGGCCGCTCCCTCACCGCGTCCCAGAAAGCCGCGAGCCGGTTCTGGCGGTCCTTCGACTCCGGGTCCGCAACGGGCAAGCCGGCGCGCCGGCGCGCCTCCGCGACGGAGAAGTCCTTTACGAGCGCGAACCCGCCCCCGACGTGCGCCTCGAGCTTCCCAACCACGCTCGCGCCGTCGTCCGCGAGCGTCCCGCCCGCGAGGCTGGCGACCCGCGCAAGCCACGCGGCGAGGTGCAGGTCGGCGAGGGACAGCTGGTCGCCTGACCGATTCGCGTACGCTGAGTGTCAGAGTTTCGGTCGACAGGTGTGGGGGCTCACCTAAAACGTACGGGCCGAGGATCGCCTGGTTGAGCTCCGTGAGCACGTCGCGCACGCGCAGCCACGCGTCCGCCGCGTCCTTCAAGAACGCCTCGCGCCGTGCGCGCGCTTGATCGTTGAGCTTCTCCGTGGGCGTGTCTGCGTCGTCGTACACGTCCAGGAGCTTCTCTGTCGCGAGCTTCTTGGCCTCCCAGAACACGCGCGTCTTCTCGGACACGCGGATGCGCGCCTCCTGGTTGTCGGCGAGGAGCTGCGCGATGGCGGCGCGGCGAGCGGCTTGGGTGGGGCGCACGGACGCGGCGAGGGCGCGCAGCGCGTCGGCGTCGCGCGCGTTCATGTACTTGATTGCATTCGGGTCTGCCGCGGGCGAGTGGAGGAGGTCGATCAGCTTCGTCGAGACGGCGGAGAAGGCGATCGTCGCGGGGCTGAGGGAGGGCGCGGGTGCGTCGGAGGTGGTGTGCGTGCGCGATTGCGTGGAGCGCGACTTATCGAGGAACTCTACGATGGACTAAAAGGGGCCATGGGATGGGGGCGGGGGAAGGCGAGAAGAGGGCTGGACGTACCTTGGAGTCTTGAATGGCTTTATAGCGGCTCTCCATGTCTGGGCCTAGGGTCTTTTGCAAGGGGACCACCAGAGTTGGCACCGTAGCTAAGCATGGTCAGTGCAATTCAGAAGTGAGCGTGGAACATTGGGGCTCACCCTGGGGGTTGAGTCGCAGGTACGAGGGCACATAGTTCTCGCCCTTTGCTACGACCCGGGTAAGCAAGGAAATCGTGATAGGCTAGTGAAGACGCACAGATGTCGACCAGCTTCAGATCAACCTCATCCGCGGCGTAGCCTTTCTCCTCCCTGTCATTAAGCGGTGAGATACGGGCCGCGATACATACAAAACTGGGACCGACAAGGCAAGCAACGCTAGAGGATCCTTATCAGCGCGGCCTGGGCTGAAAAGAAGACGAGCTGCGACTTACGCGGAGCGCACCATACAGATGCCGGGAAGTAATAGAGGGCAGCCTTGGGGACATGTTCCGTCATGTTGAGAGTTCTGGGAGAGAGTAGGTTGGGGAATCACAGGCTGCGTTTATATAGAGGCGGAGAGGCGGTGGCTGAAGGAGGAGAGGTGGTGTGGGGTCGGAGGATGGCGCGCATGGTTGCAATGCCCAGCAGTCTGGCGTTGTCTCGAGTGAATCGATGACGTCGCCGGCCCGCCCACGCGACCCTGTCACACCCACGCGTCCGTCACGGGTGCCGTGACCGCGACGCGTTCTGCACGTGTGCACATCCTCTCCAGAAGATTCCGTGCGTGCGCCCGATCCGGCTGGGCGTCTGCCCCGCACAAGGCAGCTCAAAACCACAATACGCCGCTGCTCTCTCTCCACACACACAACGACGCACCATCACTATACACACATATCGTGCACAACCACCGACGCAGCGCATTCGTCATGGCGTCGATCCGGTGAGCACCGCATGTCCTCTGCCCCGCGATCCGCGCGCCGCTCACCTGCACGCCCCCCTCTCCGGATCCAGTCATGAATTCTACGAGAGCGACGAACGGCTCACCCTCTCCATCTTCGATAAGGGCGCGGATCCCGCGCACGTCTCCGTCAAGTTTGAGCCCCGCAGCGTGAGCCTCACCTTTCTCTGCAAGCACCAGCCGCTGACCCCGCGCGACTGTGGCGTCGCAGCTCTCCTACGAGCACGAGGACAGGCACCTCCTGCTCGCGCCCCTCAAGGGCCAGATAGACCCAGCAAAGTCCGACTACACCGTCGGGAAGGTCAAGGTCGAGATCCGGCTCGCCAAGGTCGTAGCTGGCCGCTGGGGCTCCCTCGTGGGCGACAGCCCAGATCGTACGTTCCGCTCTTCCTCTTTCCGCCCCCATCACGCCTAATGCAATCGCGCCGCAGCCCTGGCGGCTGCTCCGGCCACCTTCACCCCAAGCGCAACCGCACCCGTCGCCCAGCGCCGCCAGCAGCGCAAGAACTGGGACTCCATCACGGAGACGATCCTCTCCGCGGACAAGGCCCCGTCGTCGACCGAGGACCCGAACGCGGGCGGCGACACCGCCGTGAACGGCTTCTTTCAGAAGCTCTACGCGGACGCGGACGACGACACGCGCAGGGCGATGCTCAAGAGCTACCAGGAGAGCGGTGGGACGACGCTCAGCACGAACTGGGACGAGGTCGGCAAGGGGAAGGTCGATGTGAAGCCGCCCGAGGGCAGCGAGTGGAAGAAGTGGGCCGCGTGAGGCGAAGGGGCCCGGAGAAAAGCGGGATGCTGAAGCTAAGTGAAGTGATATCAACAACTGTGCTATATTCTCTTGGGTTCGTGTCGAAGCCGTTTTGCGAAACATGCTATGATTACTGCTCTGCTGTACGTATCGAATGGGCTGACATACCAACGGGTCTCCATCTCTGTTTACACGTTGCCGCATCGCTGTCTTGCCATGCAAAGCGCAAAGGAAGGGGCAGCTTATCGGTATGAACTGCATCGGTGAGTGAGCCCGATAAACTCATATACATCCCTTGTCGCCCACGCGTCTTTCTCAGGGTGTTCCAAATACAAAGGAATAGAACATACGACTGGTCGTCGCATAGCTAGGAAAGCGAAGAGACTGCAGTCTCGAACTGACACTGACAGGACACCGCAGCGGACGCGCACGTCGCGCCGACTGTCCGTTTTCGGTACCGTGTACCTTCCGGACGCGTCGCTGTCGCCTAGAACGTCCCGAGAAGAGCGGAACTCGCTGTAATGGTGAGGTACATACAGACGACTTGTTTCACTTCGGCGTGCCTGCGCTCATCATGCTCCAGACACCGATATCAATCCTTCATCACTGTATTCCAGCGAGACGTATCGGCGACGCGACATCGACAGTCTCTGGGATGCGCCCGCTCGCGCAGTTACAGCGCTAGCACTGTCCCGTGTTGTCTGTCGCACAGCGAAGCAGTCAATCAATGTCGGCGGCCACCCTTGGGTCCACGTCAGACGTTTTCGCTGTTCCGATACGGGGTGTGTGTAGAAGATGCTATTCCTGTCAACAGTGTCGACCTCCTCCGAGATCGTTGTCGGTGAGTGTGGTCGAGGAGCCGTTCACACGTCCGTCAGCGAGGCGTCGGAGTAGCGCGTACCGAACCCCAACTTGCGCTATTCTTAGCTGTGTCGAGGTAAAATGTATGTGCTCCAGGTCGCTTGCTCTGCGCCGAGGTGAGCGGGTTGCACTGTGAGGACTCATGCTATCGCCCGGACAGGCTCAAATCAATTGTCCGCCATGACAGATAGTCCAGTCTAGGATGAACGGCTGCCTCGACCGACATGCGCTGCAGACTTGCATGTATGTAATCAAGTATGAATACTAATCGCGCGAACTAGCAGCACGGAGCGCGGTTGAGGATATGCGGACCGTATTCGCACGTACTGCGGAAATAGCACGCAGGTGTGAGCTGCGTTGGTCAGGCATGTCGGGCGCGGTGGGTCGAAACAGCCTGTATTATTCGTGTGAGAAGGGGGAAGCGAGTGGGCCTTGCCCGAAGGTCCGGAAAGCAAAAACCACGCAGCCTCCATCGTCAGTTCGTCATCGGACGACTGTGCATATATGCATGTGAGTGGGAGCGTAGGTAGGTTCACGAGGGTAGCTGGCTGGGTGTGCGCCGTCTACGCTTCTACGGTTGTGACGCGTACGGCTTCGGTAGGTGACAGACCGCAGGGCGTAGCAGCGGCTTGCGCGGGTGGGACGCCGACGAAGCCGGGAGGTGGTTGATAGTGAACGTTCTTGGATGCCTGTAGGCGCGTCAAACTAGTGGGAGTCGCTAAGCGGACAGCGCAAAGCGCTGCCGACAAGACTCTTGTCACACTGTAGGTTCGCGACGAACCGAGCTGTGAGGATGTCGATGGATCCGGAAGGCTTGATCGTGATTTTATTTTGCATTGCATGCCCAATGATTGGCGCATTGTTCGGAGCCAGAGAATGCATCTGAGGGAGCGGGGCATTATGTGGGCGATGTACATTGCAGTAGATGTGCCGATGAAGGTAAAGTAAAGCTCGGCAGGAGGAGGAGCGGTGCAGGACATGTGGAGGCTAGGGAGGCAATAATATGGAGGGAGAAGGGATTTGCCTGCGGGTGGCTGAGTGGGAAGAGGACATAAGGATGGCGCCCTGAGCGGTCGCTTCGGCTGAGCGCAGGCGGCTAGACGGCCCCGCACAGCGACAGTCTCAACCAAGTCTTATCCCATCACTCTCTCTCTCTCCCGCCTACTTACCTCCCTCCTCCTCCTCCCGCTCGTCCGTCTCCTCCGACTCAACGGCGTGTCACACCACCGCTGCGCTTGGGTTCTCGGCGGCGTACGCGCGCGACCGCAGGCTAATCCCCTTCGGCTTCGCCCTACCGCCCTTTGACGACATCGTCGTCTTCACACTTGGTTTGAGTTTATACCTCCCCCACCACGCTCCTTCTCTGTGCTGGCCATGCCCTTCCCGTTCAACGCCTTCGCTGGCTCCTCAACGCGCCCCCGTATCCAACTCTCGCACATCCCCCCGACCCCGCCCCCGCTGCTCGACGACTACGACGAGAACGCCTCCGAGGACTGCGAGCCTGACGCACGCTCCTCCACCTCCAGCTCGCACCTCCGCCCCCACAACCTCTCAGCCCGCAGCCCCTACCCATCCTCTGCCCCCGGCTCCCCCGACCTCAGCGCGCAGTCCGCGCACCGGCCCTCCGGCCGCCCGCTCGTCTACTCCCAAAGCGGTAGCTATGGCGGCGGCTACGCGCACTCCCCGTATTCCACAGCGTCAAACACGCCCCTGCCCTCGCGCACGCCGTCGCCCGTGCCGCTCTACTTCTCGGGCGCGTCGTCGTGCAGCTCCGAGAGCGACAGCGAGCTTGACGACGGCCCGTTCACGGGCAGCACGCACAGCGGCTCGCGCTCGTCGAGCTGGCGCGAAGAGCGCAGACGATGGTGGATCATGGGCGCGGTGCGAAGACGTAGGCGGAGGGAACGGATGGGCGGGTGGAGGGCCATGAAGCGCGGCCTTCGACTGCTCATTCGACATCCGTTCTTTCCCAAGACGCCTGTTACCATCGTACGTACCTCGCCCCTGCAGCATGTCCCTTCACTGACGCTTTCGTCACAGCTGCTCACCCTCGTTCTCCTCACGATTTTCGGCATTTCTCTCACCTTCCTCATTATCTACATTCTCAACCCCGACAAGGACCCGCTCCCGTGGCGCGGGTACTGCACTGTCCCGCAGTACTCAACTCGGCCCCCATCACTCGAGCTCCCCACAACCGCCCAGTTCCCGTATCAGCTGCCCAAGAACTTCACACCTCCGTCATTCCCGCCGCCAGATCTCGATGACTTTTCGCCCGCTGGCGTGTTCGTAGGCGTCTTTTCAATGGATAATGCTGTGGAGCGCCGGATGCTCATCCGTTCTGCTTGGGCGAATCATCAGCGCAGTCGTGATGGTGCTGGAGAGGGAGATGGCGGCGTTGGCACGTCTCGAACGATCGTGCGGTTCATCCTCGGCGAGCCCAGTAGCGAGTGGAAGCGGCGAATACGGTTGGAGATGGACAGTGCGTGTTTTCTTGCCATGCTCGATGACTGTATGCGCTGATCTGTGCCTGCGTGTAGTGTACAACGACATGGTCATCCTGCCGATCCAGGAGAACATGAACAACGGCAAGACGTATGCGTACTTCCACTGGGCCGCAAGCAACGCGTGGGTGCCACCGCTCTACTTCGACAACTTTGCACACGTCCCGAAGGGCTTGTCGTACGAGAACGCCACCGCGTGGTACTCGCCCATCCCTGCTAGTCACGACCCGCTCGCGGCGCGCATGGACTTTGCAACCGGGGACCCGCTGAAGTGGGTGCGCCCGGACTACGTGGTGAAGACGGACGATGATTCGTTCGTCATGCTCGCGGAGCTCGAGGCGAGACTGCGTGTTGAGCTGCACAAGGACCCTCAGGAGGTGCGCTTGCAGAATGGGAAAGTTCCCAAAATTTTGTACGCGTCCGAGGGCTCGCTCCGAGACGCCTCTTCGTCTCCTGCCTCTGCCGTGGGCTCTCCCAACTCCGGTTCTAAACAAGTATCACCAGGCACATCTGCGTCTCAGGTCGTCACGCCCACTTCGTCACAACACTTGACGCAACCTCCGCCGCCTGATAGCAGCCCCTCCGCAGCGACCCACGACTCAGATCCATTGATCTTCTGGGGGTACCTCGTGAAAAACCGGTTCATGGCGGGCGAGCTGTACGCGCTCTCGTGGGCGCTCGTCGACTGGATTGCGAGCGACGAGAAGGTTGCGGAGATGAAGAAGGGCGCAGAGGACAAGCAGACGAGCAAGTGGATGCGCGAGCACCCGCGCACGGAGGAGATCCGGTGGGTGAGCGAGCGTTGCTGGATATACGACCACCCGAGGGCCGGCACAGTGTGAGTCTCCTCTCCGCCAGTGTATCGCTGCGAATGTCGGTTGTTCGTGGGCTGACGGATGTTGTGGTGCAGATACTCGCATGGTTTCTTGTTCCCGTCGGAGATGAAGCGTGTGCAGGCTGAGGTCATGAAGGACATCGCCCGTGCGGTGCCTGAGGAGATCGCTGCGCAGCGGACAGGCGCCCTCGCGTCGCCCTTTGGTCCCTACGCCCCGGTCCCTCCGACGTGGGCGCGCTCGACGGTGTCCAAGTTCGGCCAGCGGTACAGCCCGCCTCTACCCTATCTTGGGCAACAGACTAGCATTGAGGCGCTTGTTGAGGGTAGTGAGATGTCCCAGATGACCGAATGTACGTCTCCCCAGGCGCTCTGCGGTGTCCATGATGTGCTGACTCGTTATATGCAGCGAGCGGAGTGAACCCCTGGACGGTCTGGCTCCGGCGCGAAGGCCGGAACACGCGGTACAACCACCAGCGCGTCGGGGGGACGGTCGTCGTGCACTTCATCAAGAAGAACATGTGGTTCCTCGAGACCGCCGCGGCGTTCCTCCTCGGCGACGACGTCACCGACGCAGAGCGCGGGTACCACTGGCATGACGGGCAGTATGTCGGGCCGCATGGCGAGGCCTCTGTGACGATCACAGAACAGCACCCCATTCAGACAACCAGCATGCGGAGACTGCACCGGAGACCGACCGGGAACGAAAGCCATTAGTGTGCGCGGCTGGATCCTTCTGCTGCCCCTTTGTCCGGAACAGCCCGCCTGGGGGCACGATACGACCGGGACGTACATACTGTAGCATTTCATTTTCTTGGTGACGATGCCTAAACAGTACGCATCTTTCGAGTCTCTTGCCCTCCGGGCGGTTTCGTCCTTCCTCTCCTTGTCAACTCGGATGAACACGCAACCCCGCATTCAGCAGCCTCAATCGTGCATGATGTCTCGCTGTAAATCCCAATTACTGAGAACTGAACAACAGTGTACCGTAGATATACCTTCAGTGATTGTTTATACACCATAACATGCTATTTTTCGTGCTTCTCTCTCATTTTTGTGGATAGCGTACATGTCTCTATGTCGATGGACGTTCTGGCTGACTGTGGAATAATGGTTGAAATTGAAGACATCTCTTGTACAAAGACCGAATGACACCCTAAGCCAAATGACAGACAACTACACAGATCGTACATTGTAGGTAGACAAGAACACATGAATCAGGCATAGCGAGGACGATACCCGTCCAGCAACATTGCTGCGCTTGCACTCCCATCCGGCTCCTTGAGGGGCACAGTCGACTTCAATCTACCAGTGACCGCCCTCCGGATCGTCTTCTCCCACTGCTGGAACCACTCGCCCTCTCGCAGACCCACCACCCTAGCAGTGCCCGACCCAGTGTAGACCAGCCGTGAGTCGCTCGGGTGGGCCGTGCCAGGGAACGGCGGCGGAGGCTCCAAGGCTGGGTCGACGAGCTGCCACGACTTCAGCGCGTACGCGCCGCCGCAGACCTCCCAGCGCCCGCCGCCTCTGCGGCCGAAGCGCTTGTAGAGCCAAATGAAGGGGTAAATGAGAAGGAGGACGAGGACGAGCTTGATCCATTTGTTGGAGAGCGCGCGCGAGAGCTTGCTGTCGGGCCGGATACAGATCTTGGAGTTGGTGGACTTGAACTCGACCGAGAGACGACCGGTGTAGTAGGTCGACTTGACGGCGACTTCGATGGCGAGCTTCAAGTTGACGAGGTGCCAACCGTAGACGATCTGGGGAGACGCGGTCAGTAACTGTGTGCTCCGTGCGTAACATTCAGAGGGAAGCCTACCTTCTCGTACGTGAACTCCTTGAGTACTTTGTCGCTCGCACAGTACTCGTCCGCCCATTCCCGCAGCGTCTGCGACGACTTCAGGACTTTCGTGTGGTTGACCTCAGTACCAGTTGGGCCTCGCGAGCCTTCACTGTCCAACGATGCCCAGGGAGGCAGACCCCTGTCTCGGCGCTCCAGCCGCCTTCCCTTGCCCAACTTGGCCTGCTTCATGGATGCATACCTGCGCTTCCGGTGGCGAACGATGCCCTCGAGGTCGGAGGGCGCGGTGAACTCGCCAGTCTCAACCTCGCGGTACATCTGGCCTCTGTACGCCGGCTCTTCATCTGGCACGCTCCAATGTATGGGCCCGGAAGATATATACTGCGCTATGTCGAGAGAGAAGTCGAAATCTGCAGGCAGAGTCAGCATACTGAACGTAGGCCCAGGCTAGCTACTTTGAGACGCACCGATGACTTCCTCCGTGTAGTGCTCGTGATGTGTATGGTATTGCCCGTCATTGTCCCTCCGTGATACCGACCGCGTCCGCGACTCCGTGTGTGTCCCACGCAGGTGAACGCAGAACGTCGGTGGCGTTTCGGCATGCGACAGCAGAAAACGATACAATGCTTCGCCTACCACCGACAAACCAGGCGGACATCAGTATTCTAGTAGCAACCACCCAAGACTCTCGTCGGCTCACCGTCTTCGTTGAGGTGCTTGTCATGAGATATGATGCTGTCCCCAGAAACAAAGTGCTCCGCCTCGTACGGTGTAAACGGCGGGGGCTCCTCGCCTCCGGGGGGCACGAAGACGTCCGAGTCCGCAAGGCTGCCGTTGTAGAAGCTGTACGGCTTGTGCTGTGCATTATCCGGCGCCGCCCCCGCTGCGATGCTCTCCTGGAAGCTCGGCGGCGCCTCCAGCTCCGGCGCCGGTGCAAAGGAGGTCGACGGCCCTATGAGGGGTTCAGTCGCGGGATCTCCTTTCTTGACATCTGAATCCACTGCGATGATCATGAGGACAGTTCACCTGGCCGTGGCCAGCGTTGTGGTGGTATACGGATAAGTTAGGTAGTGGAGCACAGTCGGCGGTGTCGCTGCGGACCTGCGGTTGTGCATCTAAGCTGCGGTCAACGCTGACCGGCGCCACTGCGATCACATTGAGATTATCCGCGCAGGCAGCTGTAAGCAGCTGCAGATAGACACTCTGAACGAACGCAACCCGGACGTACACAAATATGTATACGCAAACATGCACGATACGTGCAACTATGCATTCCAGCGAAGCTATAGATACGCTACAGCGGGGGGCAGAACAATAGGGAGAAGTCCAAGTGGTAGAGCTAATAGCTACGAGTGATTCCAAAGAGTGCTGTCCGTAGTTCGTCAACGTATCGTACGCGTGAGCAGTAGTAACTCAACACCCGACACCGCGCGCGGTGCGGCCCAAGCAAATGATAGACATGAAGCAGAGCACAGGCCCTATATACGTACAAGAAGTCCTCAGGGAGCGTGCAGCACTCATCCTCTACGAGTCGTTTCCCTTGATAGGTTCGCGCCGTCGGGATTTCGCACCTGTTCAGGCCCGTCAGCACTGTTTGTTTCCACGCAGATTTCCAGTCGCCGCACCTCCAGAGCAGCTTTCGACGCTCCTGGGTCCTCGAACGGACCCTCCTCAGCCATAGAATAAGCCGACGACGACGTCGAATCCCTCACACCGGCACCAGGCTCCGCCGCCTCCTCGCTCGCCGACTTACCAGCGTCTGCCAACCTCTTCGGGTTCCTCGGCGGCGGGCTCAGCAGGTCGCCCGACGACGTGTTCAGCGCCGCGGCCTGCGTCGCCGGGGTGACGGGCGCGCTCTCGCTCGCCTGCCGGTCGCGCGTGTAGCCCAGCAGCAGGTCGTGGCTGCTCACGCTGCCCTGCGTTCGGTGCCCGAATCCGGAGGAGCTGTCGCTGCGCGAGCTGTAGCTGTGGCCGTGCCCGGGGTGCGCCGCCGTGTACGCGCCTGGGGGCGGGCTGCTCGTGCGCGCGGGCGCATACCCGTCCCGCCGTGGGAAGCCCAGCGTCGCTGGGGGCGGCGGGTGGATCGTGCCGTACGCTGCGTACGGGTCAAAGTCAGTTGCACCAGAAGCACCTGCAGTTGGGGGCTCGGGCCCGGCTGCGGGGTCGTCGAGATAGGCTGAGGGAGGCCGGCCTGTCGCGAGCGGCAGCGAGGTCGTTGTGTCGGCGAAGGGATTCGCGGAGGCGGGTGTCGAGTTGCGCTGAGACATGCTTGCCGCGTGGCCTTCCATTTCGCCATCCAGCGGGGTACGGTTGAAGCCTGCCGCTGCAAGAGCTGAAGCGACGGTTGTGTCATGTTCGAGTCTCCGAGTGCGGCGGCGTCGGCGGATGCAGAAGAACAGGAAGAGTATGATCGAGGCGGCAGCAAGACCGACAATCAGGAAGACACCGGCGACAGCACCCTTGTTGTTGAAGAACCTGTTCGAAACACGTCAGTTTTCACTGCGGCGAACAATGCGCGTATAACCTACTGCGACGTATCGCTCACAGTATCACCTTGAGTCAGAGGCGTAGGATTTGCAACCACAATTGTCACAGAACTCTCCATGCCACCGCTGCCGGTTGTCAATGAGGTTTCTGTTATATATGGCGGCGCAGTGGTCACTGTCTTCCCATCACTGTTCGTCGTGGTGACATAGATTGTCGACGCAGCCGTAGTACTTGCGGGCACAGAGTGATTAGCCGGCGCATTAGGCAAGCGAGAAGTATTTCATACGCACTTTGCGGCGACAGTGGGGCTATTGGTGCTGATAGTAAACCTGCCTGTCGGCTGAGAGAACGTGCTCGTGCTATAGACCACCTCTGTCGTAGAACCATCCGACGTAGTCACTGCGAAGGTAGTTGCAGAGGCAGATGTAGACGCAGACGTTCCCGACGAGGTCGTGTCCGACGTAGTCGTTGTTGAGGTGTCTTGGCTGGTGGTGGTTGTGTCTTGTGAGGTTGTGGTCGTAGTGGTTACTCGATCACTAGTCGTAGTCGTAGTCGACGAGCTGCTTGTCGTCGTCGTCGTCGTACTAGTGTCCCGACTGGTGGTGGTCGAGGTGGATGAGGTGGTAGTATCGGAGGTGGTAGTCGTTGTGGTCGGCTCCTCGGAAGTCGTGGTCACACGACTGGCCCTGAACACAAAAGAAAAGTATGAGTAATGTGCAGGAACATTGAACATGAAACTGACGCTGTTGCGGCAGATGACATGGAAGTAGTGGTCCTAGTGGAGGGTTCTGTGGCAGTGGCTGCGCTGCGGGTGGATGAATACCACCATACTGCATGTGCGGCAGGACAGTAGCCAAAAAAGCGAAAACCTACGAGGTAGTAGAAGTGGTGCTCATGGACGGGTCGGAGGTCGTCCTTCCAGAATCGGACGTTGAGGATGCTTCTGCAGTGGACGTGTTAGACGGGGACTGCGGAGCAGTGGACGTGGGAGGACGGGTGATCGAGCCAACAGAGGACATAGAACGGGAAGGTGAGCTAACAAGGGCAGTCGTAGAGTCCGTGAGAGTACGAGAATCGGATGAAGGTGATAGCGTGTCCGAGTTCGTAAGGGAAGCCGAAGAGGCGGAAGTGAGGGGCGCGGTCAGGAACGGGGAGGTCGTTGAAGCAGTATTAGAGCTTGGCACTAGGAGAAATGAGAGAAACAATTTAGTGTGCACTCAAAGAGGGGTCGGGTACTAGCGGAGAATGGCTAGATTATGCGCGTGGACGGGCAGTGTCAGTGACAAGGGCCCCTAGACGACTGTCAAGGTCAGAAGGACGCGCGCTCGGGGCGCGACGGGAGCGACACAGAGAGCGTTCGTTCAGGGGAAGGAAAGGTTGGTCAAGGCAGGAGCAGAAAAACGGAGGGGATGACATGAGGCAAAATGTGGGCACGGCCAGGGCGAGCCGGCGATGAAATCATGGAGTGGGGACGGGTCGCTTGAGCTCACCTGGAGTAATACTGGATGTCTGCCGTATGTCGTGAACCAGGACATTAGCCATCGCCTAGAGGGGCGACGTGGACGCGGAAGAAGAGCAGGACATGGTGAATAATAACGGGGCCGCAGCTAGGGAAGTGGAGAAGGGCGTGGCCGGTGAAGCTATCGACGACCTGCGCTGCCGCGGACGCCACCCAGACCGGCTCCCTTTCCCGCGCGCTACTGACCATGCCGGCGCCACCCCTTCTTCTCCGCGCGCATGCATGTCATGCCATCTCGCATCCGACGAACAGCATCCTCTCACATACATACAGACATACCATACCATCTTCTGCTACTCGGTAGCTTACCACTGACTTTGTGAATATTCTTTACCTTTTACACTCCAGTTTCGGGCGCAGAGCGCAAGACAACTGATGCTTCTGTCCGTATGTGGCGGTGCCCCTCCAGAAGCGTGCTGCGTCTATATTACAGCCTGGAATGTTCCCGGCAGTAAGTCCTCATTGCGCCAGCTTCACTGCTTATTCTACCATGCTGTCAGAACATGCCCCGCGCTACGCCACCGACCGGTGATACGTGACTGCGAAAGGCATCTTTATCACTAGCAGGCTAGATAACCTTCGACCCCGAGTAAAATTCCGTAAGTACAATCAAGTCCCTCCTCAGTCAAGACGAGCTTTTGTGAAGGTTCCTTGGAGCAGGGAGGATAAGTATCGCAAGTTTCTTCGCATGACATCGTCCATGACGAGCAAGCGCCCGTCCGCGTATCGCGTTTGCCAGAGCAATGCGGTCGGCCGCGGCCTTGCTCCCCTCGACGCTCAGTATTTATGCAAATTCATTGAGCACGTACCTGTGACGCTGGCGCTCCATCGGAGGTCGGTAGCGGCAAAGCGCGGCGACTGGGCAGTAACTGAAATATCCTGAAATCCGACAAGTCCATTGCTAAGGTCATACAAATACTGAGATACATCCGTAGATTACCGTGTGGCACGAATAAGTATAGGCGGGGAATACCTACGGGCAGTCTAACATGTGAGGAGAAGATGGTGCGTCGTCGTCGTTGGTCGTAGCAGGGCTGCGAGAGCGATGCGTAGAAGCGTGAGATCTAGAACGGAAGAACGAGATACTGCAATCAGAATGTCAGTGACCTGTCATTCAGCAGCAGCGTGTGGGCAGATGACTGACATGTACGGTGTCCAAGTGTCCAAAAAGCCAATGGTCGTGGTATCGCGGTATGATATCGGTCAGCAGCACCTTCCTGTGAGCCCGGGAAGACGAATCTTGACTGTACTTTTCCTTCGCGCATGGCTCAGGCTGCCGAAGCTAAGGCGACCCGAGCTGTTCACTCTCCGCAGAGCGCGGTCGCCATAGCTGACGCCGCTCCCAGCCTTGTCAGGATCGAGTTGGCCTGACTCTATGGCGAGGAGTATTGACCGCGCGCAGAGCAAGAACGGTGCCTCGACATTGTCGCCTGTCAGCGAGGACGCCTCAAGGAAATGCACATCTAGGTGTAACACTGCGTGAATGTAAGGCGATATGCGAGGCGAGGCGCACGTACTATTCTCTGCCGCCCACTGACTCGCCTCTGCCCACTCGACTTCGCGATCCTCTTCCCTATCTGACTTGTTCCCTACGAGCACGGTCACTAGCTGTGGACTTGCAAGGGCGCGTGCGTCCGCAAGCCATCGCGACAAATTCTGAAAGGACGCGCGGCTACTCGCTGCGGTTAGTGACGGTCGCGTGCAGGGATCCAGCAGCGACGACGCACCTCGTTATATCATACACCAGTATAGCACCCGCCGCCCCCCGGTAGTAGCTTCGCGTGACGGATCTGCATCAAGGACATTTGCTCAGCTTCCAGCGGCACGTCACGCGAGACGAGCTGTGCAGCCTGACCTGAACCTCTCCTGCCCCGCCGTGTCCCACAGCTGGTCACAAGGTCAAACGGGGTCCACACACACACGGGTGGCTCAGCGCACCTGCAGCTTGATGCGCTTCTCGCCCAGCCGAATCGTCCTGCTTGAGAACTCCACACCAATAGTATGTTGCGAGTGGTCCTTGACTGCGAACGGAGAAAGGCAATCATGATCAACGTCGACGCCGGGCCTCCGCACAGTGCGCGGGCTGCGTACAAGTATTGTGCACGAACTGGTGCAGGAGACACGACTTTCCCGTGGCGGCCTCGCCTGTCGAGCAGCGCACACTTCAGTATCCGCGCTCGCCTCTCTGGAGCGCCGACGTACCGATAATGATGTACTTCATGAGAAAGTCTGGCAGAGACCGCTCAGCGGACGCCCGGGCGAAGTAGGGCAGGACATACCATATGTTTCCATAAGCTCTGTAGCATCTCCATCATAGCCATCGAACGACATGGCCGTAGGTGAATGAGGAGCAGGACTGGAGAGGAAGACGAGTGCGGTGAGATGGTCCGAACAACTTGTGGCTCCAGGTCGGTTGGGCGCTTGTTTTAGTCGCGAAGCACGTGCCGGACGCGTCGAGTGCGGCCAGCCGACGCCACCTTGGCGCAAGACTTGTCCTCGACAACCACCATCTCGCCCTAAGAACCCAAAAGGATCTATTCGCTGGTCCGACTTCATGTTGCGACATTCTCTGGAGATACTATTACACTTTCACAACACTCTTCGAGTATCACCCTACCAGGCTTTCCATGGTACCCATACGTCCTCGACGACCTGTCCTTTGCTCTCCGACTCTGAATCAACAACGTAGTACCAAGGGTACGCCGCCAGAATCAAACATGCATGTTGCCCGACAATTTCCACCGTATCCCCTACCCTCACCCTGTCTTCCTCCTTCTCGACCTTTCCGACCTGTGTGAGGACGCCGTGCTCTTGCGACACCCGCCCCAGGCTCCACGGCTTGCCGAGCACCTCCCCAAAGCCCGGCTTTGGCCCTGTGTCCTTACTCATTGCGATGGCGCCCGCGTCGCAGAGTGCCTCGTCCGTACCGTCCTTGCCCCGCCTGGGGTAGTACGAGACAACTGTCGCGATGACGCGCTGCGCGACGCGTCGCTGGTCCACTAGGGTGGTGTTCACCTGCTGGAGGTCGCACAGCGGGTAGTTTCCTACCCGGGCGTCAGTCTCCATGCGGATGTGACGAAAGGAGTGCTGCACCTGCATGAATCTCGAGTATGCCGTTGAGGTGAGCCTTGATTTCTGCTTTCGCCTCTGCCGTCGCGACGTGGGCGGACGGGGTCGACCCTACCGCGATCACGAACGGCGGGGACGGAGCAGCGGACTTCGTATCCTTCAGGTAGTCGAGTGCCGCGCCTGCCGCGTCATTCACTGCGTTCAGCTCGTCTGATAGGTGGGACGACGCCTCGGATGCCGATGTTGACCCGTACGACTTGGACCCGTGGGTATAGAAGCCGTGGACGGATATCGCTGGCGAGTCAAACACAATCCTCAACAACTCTTGGAAAGCGGGGGTGCCTGCTACTAGCCCAGCACGTCTATGCGGGCTTCATGAATGGCCGTTCGACATTGGATTGAGAGACAGCGCACTTGGACCCGCAGTCCACCTTGATGAACACAGACCATCGCCTGGGGTGCGCGCGGGACTTCTCGAACGTCTCTAGGAACTTGATCTGGTCAGGGTGATCGATCAGTAGACGCAGCACTGCGCCGGATGGTTCAATCTCCTCCCACAGCGACGACAAGTCTTGGACCTTGTTCAGCGATACTGGCAAGCCGTATAGGATCTACGGCTGGCTGTCAGCACCACACCGGTCGTGGGTCGAATGAACTCACGTCTTTGACGGTCCCGTCGGCGACTAGTCCTGCTCTGACAACTCCATAGGCTTCCATGACTGTGGAAACTACGATTGCGTCCGTCTTGTTCTTGCTAGTGACCAGCTGCATCCTCGTCCCCTCTGCTGTCTGCCCATACGATCGTTATTTGTGATCCCCCACCCTAGGTAGCCCTCTCACCTTGTGTGACTTGACGTGCGCCCTGAAAACATCGCCCCATTGCTGCGCATTTTCGTGCATCAGCTCGCAGTTCCTCCTGAAGACCGCGCGGTCCACGACGAGAGCGGGCGTCCGGAGCGCATTGAGCGGCTTGCCCTTGAATGCGGCGACGAGCTTGTCCTTATCCGGGCCGCCAATCAGGTCGAACGGGGTTGCTGTTTGCAGGACATTCGTGCTCATGGCTGGAGTGGTACTCGGTACTCGGTGGGTGTGTAGCTTGCTTGCACACAGCTAACCGTGGACGACGACTCGGACGATAGCCATCGGGATCCGGCGCGGGGCGTCCGTTATCGCGGTCACGTGCATGGTGTATTCACGTCTGTCCCAGGTCCCACCGGCCGGCAGTCACGCGCTCACGGCACCCCGAGCGATAGCGGGGGATGTCTCTCATCAAGTCCCATGCTCTCTCTACACACACTCAGGGTTGCTGCAAGAATGACTTCTCTCCGTTATCAAGACGCCCTGCCTGGAGCATAAAGGCATACCGTATGAAGGGATTTCGTGTATCGTCCTCCCTGTTGAGATGACCGACAGCCACGACGAGCGCGTGTTATACCAACCAGTCCATCCTGACATCCTTACTAAACTTGACCCAGAATTCGCAGCATTCTGGAACAAAAACTATGCTCACGTAGTTCCACTAGAACAGCGCCCTTGGGACCCTGCTTACAGGGACGGGTTCCATGTCCTTGGAGGTTCGGTGCCCCCAGAGGTCGGCAAGATCGAGGACATACAGCTGGCAGGCTTCAACGTGCGCGTCTTCACTCCGGAAGGTACGGCCCCGGAGGGAGGTTGGCCAGTCTTCATCTACCTACATGGAGGTCAATTGCAACTCCAATGTATGTGTGAGCGATTGACTAACCCGCACTGTAGGCGGCTGGACCCTTGGTGACATCACTACCGGCAACGCATTCGCAGCAAACGTGTGCAAGCGTGCGCGGCAGCCATCATAACACTCTTCTTGACACTCGTAACTGACCAGGAGACATGATTCGTTCTCATTGTAGGTGCAAAGTGTGTCGTGGTCTCGGTGAACTACCGCCTCGCACCCGAGGTGCCATATCCTGCTGCTGTCGACGATTCTCTTCATGCATTACGCTGGGTGTATGACAATGGTGGAGCACGCCTGAACGTTGACGTGTCAAAGATAGCAGTCGGTGGTTCATCCAGGTGCCGTCGTCTGCTTCGTCCACCGTGGATGCGCTGACCACCTGTAAATTCATAGCGGGGGAAATTTAGCAGCAGTGCTAGCCCACAAGGCCGTTCAAGCGGAGCCTCCCATCCCCCTCAGCTTGCAGCTACTGGTCGTCCCAGTTGTCGACAACACCGCCGACCCGTCCGGCGTGCCGTACGCATCCTGGGCGGAGAACAAGAACACTGTGCAGTTGACGCCAGCGCGCATGCTCTGGTTCCGGGACAATTACCTCCCGAATCACGCTGACCGCGCTGCCTGGGGAAGTTCGCCTATCTTCGCGCCGGACGAATCGTTCAAGAAGCTACCAAAGGCGTGCGTTATGGTCATGGAGCTCGACATCCTGAGAGACGAGGGCATCGCGTATGCGGAGAAGATGAAGCGTGCGGGTGTTGAGGTCGAAGTGAAATTGTACGCGGCTGCCCCTCACCCAATTATATCCATGGACGGTAGGTCAGCAGCATTCCGGTGATAGCAGACACTTACACAAGAACTCCCAACCGCCTCTCATTGGACGTGCAGGGTGGGTCTGTCCTCCCTTTAGTTGGCCATCGCTCACATGATACCACATTCAGTGTTCTACAAGTCGGCAGGCGGGCTGTCACAGATGCTGTAGAGGCACTGGTGCAAGCTTTCGGTACTGCATGAAGAAGTCCGAGCAATCTCATGCCTTCCTCCCTGCCAGTGCTAGCACGTCTTTTCTTCTAGTGAGCCCCTACCGCCTGCTCTCCGAGCGTTCATGTATGCAAGTTCAGACCGCAGTTGCCTAATCCCCGTCCTCCCTTCTTGCGGGGTGGCCGGGAACTAGGACTACCTTAGTTTCCATCATGAGCAAAGGTTCTGTGGGGTTCGTGATGGGGTAAGGAATCTGGTCGGTGTAAGCGCCACGTTACAACCCCGTCGACGAATCAACCTGCAGAGACAGAGATGCAAGTGATTTTACCGTGTCGTTTTCAAGGAATTTGACGTATGCTGTCCGGACATATTGTACCGCTGTCCGAGGGAAAGACATGTAAACGTATTATGCGATGCGTCGACATGGCGAGTGGGCAATGGTCCTCCCCTCCACTATGGGGCCCGGGTGGTGGTACTATATACTGGCAAGTGGCCTCGGCGCTGCTATGGTTGAATCACTCTCGATGCTATACT
This sequence comes from Fomitopsis schrenkii, assembly GCA_000344655.2. Lineage (NCBI taxonomy): Eukaryota > Fungi > Basidiomycota > Agaricomycetes > Polyporales > Fomitopsidaceae > Fomitopsis > Fomitopsis schrenkii. The sequence continues at coordinate 630,663 of KE504127.1, forward strand.
ACGGCACCAATCGCAGATGGATGCCCGAAACTTGGGCTTTGCAGGACGTCTCACCGTCTCTATCGACCAGCCTGGCTACATACGCTATACAACAATAGCTGCCCTCATCTGCAATACCACTAGTACAGCGGATTAAGCCTGCGTATCTTCGCAGCAATGTGACCCGCATCACTGGCAACAGCACTCTGCCTATACCATAGATGTCTAAAGAAAACCTCCCTCAGCGGTGTCCTTGTAGGGTAAACTCCCTGCGCGAGCGAGGATGTGAGTGGCCGGCTATGACGACATGGAGTCCACTAATAGCTACCGGGATCTTCACCCACGATGTGGGGCTTGTCAACATGCTTGAGACGGTAGCTGCCGCCGGGCCTGGACGCATCTGAGCTACTGGAATGTGGCTCTCCAATGCCTCCGATCTCAATCGTTGTGACAGCCTCGCGGTTGGTGATGAATGACAGCCGTCCTCCCCTCGTCGACCGACTCGATTCGCTGCGCTTGATGATCGCCCGGTTTATGAGGTTCGTGAGGAGGGAGTTGGCGTAGCTATCAAGAGGTGAGTATGACTGGGCTGATCTACCGCATGCGACTGACGTACACCTTGCTGAGAATCATCGCTCTGTACGGCTTTGTGAGACCGCATTCATCGCAATAGTGCCTAGACACTACGGAGTGAGATAGAACAGGTGGCTCTATACGTGTAGCGTTACTGTCAGCGCTGCACTGAGAAGATCACTTGTGCCGACGTACTGGGAACGCCAAGCAGAGGATAACATACAGCGCGGCTATACTCGCTATGCAAGTCGATATCGAACGTCAGAAGCTTGGAGTCTCCACCTGGCACTCAACTTACCGGTCATTGTACCCGTCTCAACCGTCAGCCGCACGAGTCTGTCCAGCATCCGGTCCGTGTTGGCGTATACCCCCGCCTTCTGCTTCAAGATCTGTCAAGGACAGAGCGCAATTGTCAATGATTGAGCGGTTCAATGCGCAGTGGCACAAAGGTACGAACAAGGATCTTCATGGACACAGCAATCGTACAGTCGGCGAGGATGCTCCCCAGGAGCCACGTCTGTAGGAATGTTGAGCTATGGCCCACGATAGGTGATCAGACACTCACGATGACTGGGCCCTTGAACTGAGCCAGGTCGAGTAGCGATGGATTGTAAATCTTCATTTGTCCTTCTTGAGTCAGGGCGAGTGATTGTGAGGAGGTTGAAGGCTTCGTACCTGAGCGCCGAACGCAATCCCACCACTAGCTTGTGCGATAGCTAGCTGTAGAAAATCAGAGTAGTGAGAATTGCATGTTCCGTGCCTCGCGAAGGTTGATTGCGTACGAATGTGATCACTCACCCAGTATGCGTGAGCCGCTGGCACGCTGAATGCGCCATGCATAGAATAATTGCACCGCGAGAGCCTCCGTCGCGCTCATGACAGCTACGCTGAACCACGAGTTGCTGATCGCGACAAGTTTGTCGAGGTTGCCGTAATTGTAAACATAGTTGTCGAACGAAGCGGATGTCACAAGCCCCGTCTGGACCCACTCCCAGATGAGTGCGCCGTAGACTGCGGCGCACGACTATCAGAATATATATACCGCCGTGACTGAAGATGTAGGCACCTAGGCATTGGAGAGCCCGTCTGTCGTTGGGGTAATAACTATAGTACATGTCTGATAGGCATAGTCCGTCATCTTGTTCCTCGGCTGGATGGGTCGAACACACTCACATGTCTAGAGATTCGTGAGCAAGCCCACTAGTCCCCAATTCAGCATGACGCCCAGCAACTGCCTCCTGGGTCAGAATGCATGAATTTGTGCAGTAAACAGCACTTGCCATGGGCCCGATCCTGAGACAATAGGCTTAGTAAGTTTCTCGACACGGTAGATCAAAGAAAACGTACAAGAAACTTGGTCTTTGGGAGGCGCCGGACATAACAGGGGCAGCTCACGGTACGAACAGGATATTAGTGCAGATTGAGTAGAATAGCTACAGTAGGATGTAAGGACATGCTGGTAGCTGAGGGGGATCTCTGCACTTACTGGGGGGACAGAGCCTCGCGCCTTGGAGAGGGCCGGGGAGAGTGTGTAGCTAGCTGGACGATAGGGACTCTGCGCTGGATTGACGGCGAAGACGGAGTGCTATATGGAACGCAGCTTATTGCGGATCAACCGCAGGTTGTCAGGAGCGTCCAGTTATGAATATGGTTCCACTCATAGCCCAGGCGCGTCAAGGAAGACGAGTGCAGCATGCTTCATTTGCCCTGAATATCAATCATACAGAGCGCAATATATGATGCATGATACCCATGCTTTAGTCTATCTTTTCCGATCCCTCCTTCCTCCCCGTATTACCTCGGAGTTGGTCCCGTTGCCAGCTCAACAGCTTCGCTGTCAGTTTTCCCGGAGCTAACTAGATGGGTGTGAGTACTGAAGCAATAAGTAATGCCTTGCGGTTCCTTACGCTTGCTGTCACAACGCCGGTGCTGCCATGGTTCGCGGTCTTCCGAGAGGGGCTAAGATAGTGTGCCAGCTGTCATGCGCTCTTGCAGCGCCATTCGCCATCGCAAATGATCGGTGCGATCTCTGATCTCAGGTGGCTGTTTGTCACGCCTTGATAGCCACCACTCGCTCAGTCGCTCTCTCGAGGGCAGTAAGTACCTGTCATGACCGTGGCGAAAGGCTCCGGGTCTTTATAGTCTCGATCAGACGGTATAGCGGTACGGCTCACGCCGAGCGGACTTCGAAAAACACAAAACAGAACCACTGCTATACCGTCTGGTGACTTTGGTATAGAGGGGGGGGTCTCACTCGGGCGCTCGTTTGCTCGAAGCTTTCTGCCCGCCTCTGCCCAATGCGTCACCCGCCACTGCCGGCCCTTAGTACACTGGCACCCCGCGGCGCATATACACACACTTTGCCCTCTGCATTCGCGGAGTGTAGCTCCCCTCAGCACACATCAGTGCTGTTCATGATTCCCTTTTGTCATACACTCCTTAGGCCTGCACCCACGCGCGTACGTACGTTGATTGAAACCATATTACATAACGCGCACGCGCAGTCTTCGCGTGGTCCACAAACTGTCTTACTCGCGAGCCTGCGCCGTATGAAGCGGGGAAGGAAAGGTAATGCAAAAACGGGTGGGGTTAATATATGAGAGAGAATGTGGGCGAGGTGCGCGTCGAGACTCGAGAGCACCAGGCGTACAAGCCAGCGGGGCAGCAGAGGGCGCGACGCGTTGGAGGCGGCCAGAAGGCGGCCAGAAAGCTTCGAGCAAACGAGCGCCCGAGTGAGACCCCCCCCTCTATACCAAAGTCACCAGACGGTATAGCGGTGGCGCTGATCTGAGTTTTACGAAGTCCGCTACAGGGTCCGACCGGAACCCTCCGCTATACCGTCTGATCGAGACTAGGTCTTTAAGGGAAGAATCGGGGTCGATATTGTTAACCTGGCCGCGCAGGAGCCTACAAGCCGCAATTTATCATCCGAGTCGAGGAATCATCAGGTGGTACAGACTAGTTGTGGCACCAGGAATACGTTTAGCAAATAAGTTTTGGCCGAGTGCCATTGATGGTCGTAGCGGGCACTTCTTGATAAGGTAGCAGCAACTTAAAGCGCACGCGCTCGCACGACGCAAACACTGTCACAGTCAACGTTGATTTAAGCCGCAAGTGCTCGAAGGGAGAGCGAAAACAGCAGCAGCACTGCCGGTGGTTCATTAGAGATGCTCAGCCGCACGGGTTAATTCAGCGAACGTATACGTTGAGCCTACAGAACAGAAACATACCGCCCAACCGCAACCATTGACAAGATCGCTGAACGCTAGGCACACGTTGCATGATACATGACAAGTATCGCACAAAGCTCTGCAGCCGGACTGGGTTCAATGCGTACCTGGTTTGCATCTCCAATCCGCTGGGGCGAAAAGATGACCGGTAGTTATGGCCACGTCTTCGCATCATCATACACTGGCATACACTGGCATACATGGCTCGGGTGCAAAGAGCGGCACGTCGCAATGAATGACCAGACTGATAAGGCAACATAAGATATGGTACTGATCTGGGCTATTCCTGAAAAACAGGCCGAGTGGGAGGGGTGATAGTAAAGATACTTAGAGCCTCGCGCTTGTCATTTGAAACAAACAGATGCAAAGTGTATCCCGTTGTGCGCCACCAGTAACCCAGCCGGCGGCCGCAGCGGCAGCGTCATCGCAGTGCGACGCTCTGTGGTCCTGCCTGCTCGAGTCTCACCGCTCTCTACCCACAACATATAGCCCGTGCCTCGACAACAGAGGCGTTTGTCGAATGTCTTCATCATGACCACACCGCCCACCTCGTTGCGCGACTTCTACGCAACCCCGTCAAATGCGTGGTCGTTTGTCCCAGCAAACCTACCCGGCACCCCAGAAAACGCGAGCGACCTCTACTCCTCCGCGGCCAACTCTTCGTCATACGAATGGTCCACACGGACAAACCTCAACCCACTATTTGACCTCTCTGCAAGCTACGGCGTAAACGAGGATGGCGTCGATGTCAAGCTGGTCCTGCAAGGCCTTGTTACGGCAGCACTATCCAGCTATGCCAGTCAGGCGCTCACAATGCCATTTGAGGTTGGCAAGACCCTCTTGCAGGTGCAATGGATACCGAGGGATACAGAAGAGCTAATAAGTGGTGGGCCTTCGACCTTTGACCCAGTGGATGATGAAGAGGAGGTATGCAACCACATCCATCTCGCATTCTTGGCACCTTGTCATTAATATGCAACGTACAACCCATACCAGCTCAGCGACTCGTCAAATGACAATGAAGCGTACTTCGCAGACCCGAGTAAACTCGAGGCTGAGGGGGAAACTTTGCCCCCACCACGAATTGCCGATGAACGAGGCTACGTTGTGAGACAGTCTGTATTGGACGAAGGCACAACGCCCGAATATGTCATGCCGGTGGGCTATGCGGATGGTACGTGGGGGATGATCAAACAGCTTGGCCGTTTCCGCTCCGAAGGCTGGCTCTCACTATGGAAAGGTCCGCAACCCGTCTATTGGGACGTAGTGCATGACCCTAACCAGGATTATAGGCTTGCTCACGACGACTGTCCACGAGGCCCTCTACAGCAGTCTGCAGCCCGCATGTCACACTATCCTCCAGTACGCCTTTGCGCCAGCATTCCCATCGCTGTCATCCACGTCTTCCTCAGTCATCCTTCCCGTTGCTTCCCACACCCTCGCGGGCTTCATCCTGTCCCCCCTCCAGCTCGTTCGTACCCGCCTCATAATCCAATCCTCACACCCCCGCTTCCGCACCTACTCCGGCCCGATCGACGCGCTGTCCCACATCCTCGCAGAGGAGGGTGGCCTGCATGGCGTGTACCTGCACCCGCACCTGCTCATCCCTACGCTGCTTGAGCACACGCTCCGCGGGCTCATCCCGCTCACGCTTCCCGCTCTCATCGCGTCCTACATCGGCTTCGGCACGCAGCTAAGCCCCGACATGCACCCCGTCCTCTGGAACGTCGCAGAGCTCCTGGGCGACTTCGCTGGCTCGCTCATCATGCTCCCCATCGAGACTGTCCGTCGGCGGCTGCAGGCACAGGTGCGCGGCACCGCGAAGCCGCTCCGCGCGTGTGTCGAGGTGCGCCCGGCCCCATATAATGGTGTCGTTGACGCGCTATGGCATATCATCACGGAGGAGCGCTCCGACCGCCCGATCCAGAAGACGCACGGGCGGAGAAAAAGTAAGGGTAAGGCGAAGGAGGGCACGGTGGAGGAAGAGGAAGAGCAGCGGAGCTGGTTGCGGAGTACCGGTATCGGGCAGCTGTACCGCGGCTTGGGCGTCCGGCTCGCGGTTGGCTTCACGGTGTTTGTGCTTGCCTCACTCAGCGACAAGGAATCTGATGGTGGGTGGGCAGAGTTGTGAGGTGAGATTCGGAACTCGGATGTATAGTCACAACTCATGGTTTAATCGTACATTGACATCTCTAATGCGCATGATGACCTCTACGACACGGTAAAAGCAGCTTTATGCTACAACTATAGCGCGGAGTGTCGCCTACCCCGCCCCACGAGCATCCTTCGACGTGATCCATAGTCCATCCGCGGGGAGGCCTGGTAGTAGGAGCCTTCCAGGTAGCAGGTTGATGGTGGCGGAATAGATCACCGGAGCGCTGTTATGCATGACATAGGCAAACGCTAGAGGGAGAGCTCAAGGAGAGCTACACGCCGTATACCAGCGCGATGGGCGTGTTCTAGGAGTACGGAGCGCTCTCCCGATTGCAGTATAGCATCGCCAGAGACGCCTCAAAATCTGTCAGGGAGCGACGTAACTGAGGCCGGCATCGGGCGATGGACTGTTCGATGAAAGCCCTGTGCGTGAACCTCTCCGCGCCGGAGTGCTTACGCCGTGCAGGTGTCTACAGCTGCGGACGAGTCTCGCCGCCGCTGCTTCTCTGCCACCTTGCGTGCCAGCGAAGGAGGCACGATGTCAAGTTGGACAGGCAGCTCCGTTGGGTGGCCCTGGCTATATGTCAGCATGATTCGCGCGCAGACTGAATGCAGACGCACACGCGCGAGGTGATAGCGCAGGCCACTGAGTTGCTTGTATTGGTTGCGGCAGCCGGGGTGCGGACAGGGATATATCTTCCGGGGCTTTGGCTGGCTCTCATCCGAGTGAGAGTCATTGACAGGTGTCGACGTGCCGCCTGCCGTGGGCCCGGCGGGCTGAATGACGGCGAGGGCCTGCTGGAAGTGTGCCTTCGAGCTTGAGAGCATATCAGACAACGGAATAGAATTTCTGACGGACAGGCGCACACTTGTAGATGATACTGCAGTCCGTTGATACTCTGGAAGATGGTCAGCGGCTATGATGACCATGTGGACAGCTTATTCACCTTCCAACTCTTCTTGCACCCTGGCAGACCGCACCTAAATGGCGTGCTGCCTCCGAGGTCCTCCGCATGCTCGGCTTTGTGGTGGTCGTTCAGCTCCTTCGATGTAGCATAGCACGCGATGCTTGAGGTAGCATCGTTCGGCCAGCAGCTGGGGTGTCCACATGCATATGCGAGAACGGATGGGCTACGAGCATGCTGTCAGCAATACTCCGTCGCTGAATCGATCAATTCTCACTCGTTCGTGGCAGGGAGCGTCGATGACAGCCGGGGAGGCAGACCATCGCGCACGATGTGCCGCGTCCTGGTAGGAACAGACTTGGCCTTCTCGGCTGGAGTGCGGTAGTAACTCCTCGCAGGCCTCGGCCCATCCGTGGATTGCTGATCCTCTGTCTCCTGGTCAGGGGTGCGAGGAGGAGACGGCGAGGCCCCGGCTGATTCGACCTGCCCTGTATGCTGCGAGGTACTATTACTCGGAGCATCGATTGCCATTCCATCGCCGTGCCCTGGATCGTCGTCCGAGCTAATCTGAGCATATGTATCGGCATTCAGTGGTACTGGATCCGCTGACGCCATGACCCCAGAACCCTCGCTCGTATCCGCAGCAAACGACATGTCGTAAAACGCGTTTGATTGGTCGTCCGGCAGCGAGGATCTTTGGGGGTCAGACGGCATCGGCATGTTGAATGCCGCATTGAATTCTGAAGGCAGCGGAGCATCGTAGTTGCACGACGCCTGTTGTTGCGACCCGTTCACAGAACCATCTTGTTGGAGCAAAGGCAGCGCCAGTTGATCGTGCGGGAATGGCATGCCGCAAAACAACTGGCCCCCGCTCGGCTGGCTATGGAAGGGGCAAGTGCAAAAGTGTTCCGTGGGTTCATTGCCGTGCACAACGGGGGTGGTGGGGAACTCTGTTGGCGCGGAGGGCGGGGGTGCGAGTGGGGTATCCCAAAACGACTGGTCCATCTCCGGCTGCCACTGGAAGGGCTGCGGTTGTGGCTCTTGGGCTTCCTGTAGCGGTGCCGCGACAGTGGGAGCATCGGAAGACGCACTGTTCGCCGCTGCATGACGGGTACCGGCGGACTTCTTCCTCTCCATCATTCTCCATCTGCGCATCCGTGTCGTCAAGAACCATTGTTGCAAGCTGCCACTTCTGTAACTTGCCTGTTGCGGCATGCCAGCCCACTCCTGTTCAGTTCTTGGCCTATGTGTCCCCACCTGCCACCGAGCCTGGCGTATGCGTCCAGGAGTTTGCCATCTTCTTCGGACGTCCACTCATCGCGCTTCAGAGATGGGTCCAACGCCTCGCGGTACCGCTTCGAGCAGGCGTCGTCCGTACGTCCAGATATATTGCGGGCGATCACTGCCCACTTCGACCCGTGTAAGGTGTATAACGAGAGAAGTTTCTGGTCCTCTTCCGCCGTCCATGCCGTCTTCTTGACATTGGGCGAAAGCGAGTGAAGCCAGCGCTAGTGCCCACACTTTGTCTCTGTCCCCACTCAGAGCGACGTATGTGCGCACCTTACGGCATGCCTTGTTTGTGCGTCCCGGTACCGAGAGTGCTACCGTCTTCCAATTGTCGACCTCGCCATGAATAGCCACGGCCTGCGTCAGGAGTCTGTCTTCCTCTGGAGTCCATGGCTTGCCCACCCCTCTCTCAGTGGACATAGAAGTAGTAAGCACCACTGCACAAGCCCCAGACGTCGGTGACTGGAGCCGATGCTGCGATGCCCATGCAGGACTTGAGCAAGACCTACGAGCGAATGGTCTAGAGTGAGGGCGCTTGCGCCAAGTACGTAGAGAGAAGCAGCCGAACCACCGTAGCGCTGATCCATTGTCACGTGTAGAACCCCGAACTGACATCGAGCCACCGATTCGAGCTGGTGGTTCGGTTCCTCAGCCACATTCACACTTGCTCGCTGCGTCCATGGCTTCGCTCCTCGAAGGCTATTCGTCCGGTGAAGATGACCAACTTACAACCCAGGATGCATTCGGGCTGTCATCACTACCCATCTCAAAGAGGCCCCGGCTGGTCGAGGCCGGGGCAAGCAGTTCCAGCACTGCAGTGTCTATTGTACCGCAGGCTGCACCCGATGTCCTCGCGGAGGTGCGTAGACGATATACTTCGCATTGGTTCAGGGCATTGAACGTATGCGGTGTTGTGCAGGACCCGTTGAAACAAACTTCTTTGATTACACGACCAACAGACACGCAAATGAACGTGAACATCCCTTACCATGACATGACACTCCCTACTCAAGGCCCCGAAAACCCATTCGGCGACCGGAACCGTTTCCAAACACAAAATGCTCTTGCAGGACACGTAGAGGAGCAGGCCATGACCGAGCACGCCTTCCGGCAACAACACCTCACGCATGCTATCCTTGGGTACTCCGCCAATCCCTCCATAGACCCGAACGCGCCTGCGATCCTTGGCTCGGTAGAGGCTGCACAAGCCAACAGCTTTGCTACCCTCGGCTCAACAAAGGCGCCGAAAAAGGAGAAGAAGGAGCTGAAGCGGAAGCGGAAAACAAAGGGCGACCTGGAGGTCGTCGATGGCGAAGGTGCGTACGAAGGGCCCTGGGCGCGCTGGCAAGGCGACGAGCCGCAGGGCCTGCCGTTTGGCGAGGACGCCGAGGCGGAGGACGAGGAGGAGGAAGAGTCAGAGGAGGAGGTGGTGCAGCTCAAGAAAGCGAAACCAAAACGCGGCGCGCCGGGCCTCGAGTCGTCCGTGTTCCACGGCAAGTCGATGCACGACTATCAAGGCCGGACGTACATGCACCCGCCCATCGCGGAGGCGCCACAGCTGCAGTCCGAGGTGGGCTCGCAGGAGACGTTCATCCCGAAGGTGTGCATCCACACATGGACCGGGCATACTCAGGGCGTGTCGGTCATACGGCTGTTCCCCGAGACGGGGCATTTGCTCCTCAGTGGTTCGATGGACACCAAGATCAAGGTTGGTCTGTTGGTAATACGGTTTAGAGTTCGCGCTCTCATACAGCCCTGGCAGTTGTGGGATGTCTACACCCACGGCAATTGTCTCCGCACCTTCCATGGTCACATGAAGGCGGTCAAGGACGTTACTTTCTCGAACGACGGGCGCAAATTCCTGTCCTGCGGATACGATAGGCAAATGAAGCTATGGGATACGGAGACGGGGCAGTGCCTGAAGCGCTTCAGCAATGGCAAGATCCCGTACGTCGTGCGGTTCCATCCGGATGAAGACAAGCAGCATATATTCCTGGCGGGTATGTCAGATAAGAAGATAATTCAGGTATGCCCGACGCGCACGTCACAGACTGAATTGCCCTGACCGTCCGTGTGTAGTATGACATGAACTCCGGCGAAATCACGCAGGAATATGACCAGCACCTCGGGCCCGTCAACACGATTACCTTCGTCGACGAGAACCGGCGTTTCGTCACAACTTCGGATGACAAGACGATCCGGGCCTGGGACTTTGACATCCCCGTTGTGATCAAGTACATCGCTGAACCGCACATGCACTCCATGCCGGCGGTCACGCTCCACCCGAGCAGTAAGTTTGCGTTGCGCTGGCCATGCGTCTGCGGAGCAATTTATCAACGCTTTCTTGACAGAGAAGTACTTTGCCGCGCAATCGCTGGATAACCAGGTTTTGGTGTACAGCACGGACAACTTCAGGCAGGCGAGGAACAAGCGGTTCGCCGGGCACTCCGTCGCGGGGTACGCCTGCCAGGTCGGCTTCTCGCCCGACGGCAAGTGGATCAGCAGCGGCGACGGCGAGGGCAACGTCGTGTTCTGGGAGTGGAAGACCGGCCGCATCAAGTCCCGGCTGAAGGCGCACTCGAAAGTGGTAATCGCGCACGAGTGGCTCCCCCACGAAACAGTAAGTTGCTGTCGATTTGGGTTGTGACGCGTGGCGCTGACGGCGTCGATCGCAAGTCGAAGGTGGTGACTGCGTCCTGGGACGGGCTGATCAAGCTATGGGTACGGACTTGGCTTTTCTTCGTCTGTCCCTCGCCGTGCTGACGCCAATGGTGTTTCCAGGACTGAAAGAGCGAGCCCCGGGACGGCAGAGGCGTGCCTTGTGTGCGGATTGGTGGATGCGCCACCGCTGGTCTCCAGGCACCTTCCGTAAGATGTATATCTGTAGCATATCCTCGCGTACAATGCCACGCCAGGCCCAGTTCCTGTAGACCTGAAACACGGACGTGCCCGCGGTCGCCAGACACCTCCCCAATCTGAATAGCGACCTTGCGAGGCTGCGCACGGTGTCCTGGACGGATATTACAGTTGATCTGCACCGGGTCAACTTCCTCTCGGACCTAACGGGCGACGACTGTGCCTTATGTGCGCGTTTGATATCAGGAGGAAAAGATCATCATGCGAGTTGGACGAGGTAGAGTCGCTGTCAGTGTCACTCGTCGTCGACCGACTGTGCGGTAAGCGTGCTGCTGTCAATGCTGGCGTCGGCTTGGGGTGCGATCGTCAACGATCGGCGCCGGTGGTTCTGGGCTCGCGAATGGGGCCCGTGCAGCAGAATACACTCGGAGTCGTATACGTAGCTGTAAGGGTTGGATCATTATTGTAATACGGTGCCGGCCCGGCACTTTTGTCTCCCGAGGCACGACTGCGATGCGGCACGAATGCTCAATTCGAGGGAAGCCGTTGATGACTGTGCTACAGATGGAACATTACGATCGCGGACGAGCTCGGCGTATTACTGCGGCGGTATGATGCTTGCCAACGCCGCGCTGGCAGTGGTACTGTTATTGCCCACTGTGCATGATTGAGTTGTTGGAGAATGCCACCGGGTGGAAATGTGTTGCGTACGCATGGCAGCGTTCCGAGGACGGCATGAGTAGAGTTTGCATCCGCACTCTGCGCGGGTGCGGGAGTGCCTGTCCGAAGCACCCTGGGCGTTGACCGAGAATAGCGCAGGGATATGGCCTGCACGCGCTGGGGCGAGTGTGGAGACGCACAGTGCCGAGGGGGACGCGCTCGGAGGAATGGGTGGCACGGGTGTGCCGGTCGGAAGCAGGCAGAGGCTCTTCCTGCGGGAGACCTGTCAAGGAGAGTCTGACAGGGACATTCAATCGAAGACGCCGCGGAAAGATCGATGGCGCCAGAGCCGTATCGGGCTGGCGGGAGGGCGCGTCCTGGCAGGGCGCGTTCTGGCCAGGCGCAGGCGAGGGACAAGGGCGGCCACAGTCGGCTGGCGGATGGCCAAGGGCGTGGCGGGTGGCTGGCCAGGGGGCGGGAGTGTCTGGGCGGAGGCGCGGAGGCCGTGGCAGAGGATCGCGGACGGTGTGCCTGGCAAGCACACGCCCGGGCCAATTGAGTTGAATACCCAACCCAGCGCACGTGCCCCGCTGCCCCTGGCCAAGCTCCGTCATATCTCGCCCAATTATCTACCGGAAGCCATATATAACCCCGGCCTCCTCCCGTGGGTGGACTACTTCACAGCCACCCCTCCTCGACCTCCCTGGGACTCAGCCGTACAACAAACATGCGCGTAACCTGGTTGTCTCTGTTCTCCCTTGCGACTCTGCTCGCCGGCCTCGCGTCTGCAGCACCTGTATGTCTCTCTATCCCCACCTAGCGATCACGATCGACTCAATCTGTCTGACATAGGTGGTGGTTTCGCCTCAGCTCGAAGGTGTTGAGGCGCGCGAAGCGCTCGACGCAGTAAGTTCTCATCACCGTTCTCTCCGCAGATCCTTGTGGTTGACAATATATCCGCCTACTATAGCGTCAGGGCGAGTGGGGAGGATCAAGCAGCTGGTAGATATCTATCCCAGCTATCTTGTTGTCTCAGTAGCCTGTAGCAGGGTGTGTTCCACCGCATTTGCCTTCGTCCAACGGTCGCTGACGAGTGCCCCCCGTAGCTTGCCTGATCTTCGCTCTCCCGCGCACGCTTGCGCTTCAACCCTCTTTCTTGTCCGCCTGGGTTCATTGGTCTGTTGGCGAAGCACAGGGACGGTCACGGTGCCTAACTTGCGACGCGTCCGCTCCTTGACAGTCGATACTGAATTATTCTGCCTGCTTGTTCTGCTGTCATGTATGTCTAGTTGTACTTACAATACTGTGCAACATCTACTCGGCTTGCGATCATCCTTGCCACACGCACAACGCCTGTGCAGTTTTGTCTCGGTGTTACTATGGATATCGGACGAGGCCCGCCTGTCGGATTGCCTCGTCAGGTACCAGCGTGCCCTCGGCCGCCGCTACCACTTGACATATGATCGGTGCCCGATTGCTGGGTACCTTTTGACCAACGTAGATCAGCGTTGGAGCTCCGCGTAGAGTTTCGCGGAGATCTGTCTCCAGAAACAGCTGCCTTATATGGGCATCTCCTTCAACCACCTCACGGCATCCCGACTTGAGTTCGCACGGTGCGGAGCAGCGCGCGGGCTTTAAGGACGCGGTGATCAAGCGCGAGACCGCGACAGGCTCACCAACGCTACGGATAAGTAGTACTACTCGTACAGTAATATTACAAACAGGTTCAACAGCGCACATGCACATATGCAAAGCAGAAAATAACAGGATGCAGGCCAATCAGACCACAACTAAATCTTGTACACAATATCACCGCTGAGCATGAGGTCGTTTTGCTCCCCCATGGCCTCGCACGCCAGCGTAGCTTCCTGTGTGCCAAAGAGGACGTCCGTCGCTAGACCCTCGTTGACGAGCTCCAGGAGGTCCTTGAAGAAGAACTGATCGCTGTCCTGCAGCTTCCCTGCGAACAGATTCGCCACGCGCGACCGGAACAGCTTGAGCCTAAGCAAACCCACTCGTCAGAAACTGCACACCGGCAACCGCACAACAACGAGACGTACCGCTCAGGCCGCAACTGCCCGTCCTCCGTAGTGCCCGCCGGTGCCTGGTCGACCATCGTCGCATCCTGGCTGCCACCAGCGTCGCCGCTCTGGCTGTCCGGGGCGGCCCTCTCCTTGCCCTTTGCCTGCGCAGGCATCTGCATCCGCTGCGGCTCCTGCGGGGCCTCGTCATCCTCATCGTCGCTCTCCTCTCCGCTCTCGTCAGATTCCGCGCTGCCGTGGCGGTTCCCCGCGCCATTGTTGAGGCGGCGCTTCTTGGCCTTGCGCTTGCGCTTGAGGACCTCCTTGTAGAGCGCGAACCGCAGGAGCTCCTCCGCGGCCATCGCGTCGGTCTCTTGCACCTTCGGCGAGAGGCGCGCCTTGGCGTGCGCGGTGGCGAGACGGATGAGCGTCTCCAGCGTACGCGCGGTGAGCGGGGACGTCTACGCAATGGGAGAACAACGTGAGCGGCCGGATATAGTAGAGTAGATAGTGCCACGCACCTTCTTCTTGTTGCCCTCCGGATCCTCATTTCTGAGTGACGCATACACATTGACGATCCAATCCGCCGCGCCCTTCGTGAGCACGGGCGCCGGTTTGCTCTTCGAATACTGGATGTACTTCTTGACGAACGTGATGCTAAGCACCTCCTGCTTCCTCGCCTTGCGGCGCCGTGTCGAAGAGAGCGCCTCGCCGATCCCGATGTGCAGCAGCGGGTCGTACTTCTCGAAAGGGCTCTGCTCGCCCGCGTCGGCGTCGGGATGCGCTGCGGCGGGACCGTCGATCGCGAGGTTCTGTGAAAGGCTGTCGGCGACGGGCGTGCCCTCCTCGACGCCCGGCGGGAGGTACCGGTGCATCCGCAGCACGTGGTCCGCGATGAGCCGGTCCCGGTTCTCGTCGACATCGTCAGTCACAACGAAGAGCAGGTCGAAACGCGAGAGGAGTGAGTCGGGGAGGGCGATGTTCTTGTGGGGGTCTTTGTGGATGTCGTACTAGGATGGAAAGACGTCAGGAACGAGCACACGATATAGATGAGCGCATTCCCACTCACCTGGCCGTAGATGGGGTTGGCGGCGGCGACGACGCTGCAGCGCGCGTTGAGCGTGGTGTGGATGCCCGCCTTCGCGATGGTCACGGTCTGCTGCTCCATGACTTCGTGGATCGCCACGCGGTCAATGTCCGACATCTTGTCAAACTCGTCTATGCACACCACCCCGTGGTCCGCGAGCACCATCGCGCCCGCCTCCAGCCGCCGCTCGCCCGTCTCCTTGTCCGTCGTGACCGCCGCGGTCAGACCGACGCCCGAGCTTCCGCGGCCCGTCGTTGCGATCGCGAGCGGCGCGGTGCCGAGCACGAAGCGGAGCAGCTGAGACTTGGCCGTGGACGGGTCGCCGACCATGAGCATGTTGATGTCGCCACGGATGTGCGTCCCGTTCGGCAGGTTCTTCTCTGCGCCGCCGAGCAGGAGGAGGAGGATCGCGGTCTTGATGTGGTCGTGCCCGTAGATGGACGGCGCAAGCGACTGGGAGAGCAGCTTCGTGATGTTGGACCGCTTCGAGAGCTGGTTGATCATGCGGATGTCGGAGTCGGTGAGTTGCGTCTGCGCGATGCCGCCGCCAACCTTTGAGGAGAGTAGGTTGATGTTGTTCCCGAGGATGATGGATCTTCGGGCGACTGCTCAGGAGACATTGAGGAGGCGTGGACTCACTGTACTCACTTGAATGCGCCTCCTGCACCACCTCCGACACTACGGTATACGCCCACGAGCTGTATACGATCTCCAGGCTTGCAGCGATCGACCAAGTCGTCGTCGAGGATTACATCTGTGCTGCGAGGGAGCTGGCCTGCTGGTGCTCGCTCGGGCATCTCCTGTATGCTGATTCGCTGGTGGTCCCGGAAGACACAGTGGCCGAACTCGGTCTGAAGATCATGGCCCTCGTCGTCCTTCTGCGGTGTCACGGATGATGTTGGTGGTAAATTTGACGTCGAAGTAGTCGCGTCGCGGTATTCGCGCGCGTGGAAAAGGCGCGTATCTGGGCAGTAGTGCACCGACTTGAGCATCTTGGGTCGAACGAGGGAGCAGCGGGTGACGATGCCCTCCAGCGAGATCATCTTGCCCAGCTGGAAGGCGCGGAGTGTTCGAGGAGAGACATGGTGGTCGCCAAACGAGCCGCTGAAGCCCACACGGTACTCCTTGCCGGACAGGTCGTGCTTCTCGGAGTCGTGTACGCGACTAATGACGTTCCAGAGGGCCTCGTCGAACGCAGGAAGGTAGTCTGTCGGCTGCTTGAGCAGGCCATCGGCAAAGTCGCGTCGGTAATCGCGCAGGTCGTCGATGTTGACAATGAGCCGCCGTTGCTCCTGGCGGAGCATGCGCGCGATGTCATCCCTGTAGTTGTATAGATCGCTCTCCGAGTCGAGGAACTCTTCAAAGACACGCGCGCGGTCGCGCATGAGCACGTCCTCCGGGACAGGCTCGTCGAGCATGGACATGATGATGATATAACGGAGGGGCGTGAAGAGGGGAGGAAGGAGGCGGTGGAAGTCTTCAAGACGCGTCGCGGGCACAAAGCGCAAATGAGACGCGTGACGCGCTGAAGCCTGCCCTGAAGCCGTTCCAAGCGCCTGTCAGGCGCTGTCAAGTGCTTAGCTCAGCAGCTTTAGTAGCGCGGCATGGAGGGATTATCGGATAGCTGGACCGGCGCACGCCACCCGCATGCATGGAGAATGTTCTCAGTCGATGGAGTATCTACTCAACTCTGACAGGCATCGTCCTCGAGGTCGGTCAACGAAAATAATGTAAGACCCCCGAGTAACAGATCTAAGACCTAGTACCCCTAGTATCCGTATAGCCGCCTTCGCCTTCAGGCTCAAGGTTATGCGCCGCAAGAGTCATGGCACAGGGTATTGTGGCATGTCATCATCGTACACAAGATTTTTTCGAGTTTGACGATCGCATGGTGAGCACAGAAAACATGCAACAAGAACACATGAGCCAAAGAACGAGACCGGCGGGACGCCCTCCGGAGCGCAGGGTTTTCTCCGCTACAGCGTGCAATACGTCTAAGTAAAATCCTCCACGGATACTTCATTCTGCATGCATTCAAGGTCGCTTCCAGCAGGCGTCGGTACCCCCAACTTGCACATCTCGGATCATGAGTCGGATAGCGCCGACTTAAGGCCGCATCTTGCCCTTGGGACACCACCTGCGGCAACTGCATCAGACATCTTCTAAGTCTTGTGCATCTTCCGTGTCATGGCACACTAGTGCTTGACCTATTACGCTTACAGCTGCAGCCAGCACATCGATGCCGTTACACCGGGGGCAACAAACGCAGTTCGATCTCCGAAAATTCTGAGAAAAGCGCAGTTGCCTGACGATCTCTTCGTTGCATGCCCGAGATTCGGACATTATATGCACATTTCACGCACTTAATACGAACATCCTAGATTTTGCCCATAAAAGGCAAGCGTTGTCAGAAAAACCTACAAACATACTGAATTGAAAGGCTCAATACATCAAAGAAAGAGATAGTCAGGTAACCCGGCTTTATTGAGGATTTTCGGAGACTGAAATGCGTGCACTGCCCGCGGTGTTACTTGTCGCCACGCGCCACGCGTCTTGCTCTACGCGTCCACGTGACCGCGTTGACCTAGGCACAAACGAGCTCCCGCTGCGTCAACGCGGTGTACGGCCTCGCACGAGCATACGACGGAGGCCCCATGCCGGGCGACTGAAAAACACGACTCGGGGAGGAGAGAGTGGGTGGACGACAACGCGCCCGGATGGAGTACCATACCACGGGCCAGGGACAATAATTGGTTCGTCCCTAGGACCCCGAGTACAGCTTGTCCGCAGTGCCTTAGGCTGCGTATTATAGCTGTGCTGCTGCGAGAACAAACGCGGCCTGGGACTCAGAAACGAATAGAGACTTCGTACCGTCCTAAGTACAGCCCTCCAGCATTCTGTGCGGGGATGATCCAATGGTTCTGCGTCTGTTGGGATCTACCAACCGATTGAATATCAGCGTCGACGTCAAGGATTCCAGAAGTTTGTCAATTCTCTCTCACTCACCGCTGAATGAACTTGTCAACAAAATGCCGCTTCGGCAACGATCAAGACTCGACAGATGCACTTTGAGCATCAAGGATCCTCCGTTCACCCAATTATATAGCGCACGCGGAAGCGGACCGGGGACACCAATCCACCGACGTGCACACCATTCCAAGTCGAAAATCCAGTGTGCTTGTCCCAGTTGCGGTACGTCGACAATGGACAGGTGAGCCAGCCTCATGGCCCGGTACCTTGCCTGCCGGCTGGGGATGTCACTGAGCATTCAGAATTTCGAATGGCGAGCATACCACAGCGATAAGTAGAGCCACGATGGGGATAGGGAGCAGTGCTGATGGGCCAGCCGGCGTCTTGAGGTGTTCTCGCTAAATGCGATGCGAGCAACTCGGTTTTAGGGTATCTCAGGCGGCGCATTATTGCTAACGCCTACGTGATGGCGGTTGAGGACACTTGTTGCCAGACGACCCTCACAAGCTTAAGGGGAATCCCTTTTGGTCAGAGCAACGCAGGAGGACAGGAGATGTCGGCGATGAGCGTGGCGGGGTGCAGTATGCCATCATGCATCATGCCAAAGTGGGCACTGCATGCGCTACTTTTGGAGAGGGCGGTGGCGGGGGTACTGGTATGGGACGTCATACGCGCGCGAAAGCGCCCCCTGTTTCGTTTCTTATTGAGAGACCTCACCGACCTCACTCCCGCCACGCTCCTTCTGTTGCTTATACCCTAACACTCTATAGTTATCCCCCACCACCGCCAACGATGCCCGGCGAGGTCTCGACATCGCCGCACGCAGAGGCCCAAGTCAAAGGTATTGTCCAGGACGACGCCGCCAAAAGCCGCATGCCTGTGCATACATTCGACCCGAACACATCCCCAGAGGAGAAGGCCGCCGCTGCCGGTCAAGGCAAGGATAAATTGAGGCGAGACGGAGGTGACCAGGGTGCCATTGAGAGAGGTGCGTTGTCTTCTACATGCGAATGGATCAAGGGTGGGCGAGAATAGCACAGCGCGTGCCATGAAGTCCGTCCGGTGGCGCGAGAAGGTCATGGTGTCCATCAGCGCTGTCCCGTAGGTCTGCAGCGAGGAGGGCGCTCGTTCGGCACAGATACAACGCTTGCACTATGCCGCTGCGTCCCTCGGTGTGCAACGGGCGTCGGTCGGTCGCTTGCCTGGCATGTGAGCGCAAAAGACCGTTCGCATCCCCAACCAGGGCTCACGGATGGTCTGGCCGCGATGGTGCCTGACTTGTCCATATGTGTCTCCGACGGATGTCTAATGCCCAAGTCCGTCGCTGGCTTCATTGGACGTAGTATGTGCAAGCTCTTGGACGCTGTGTCGATCTAGGCTGCGCATCGAGCGAGCGGTTCGGCGTCATAGCGCCTCTCGTGTGTGCAGCGCGGCAGTTAGGAGCACGGTAGAGGAGTGGCGGAGATGGACATGCCTGCTCGGGTACACGCTTCTTCGGCAGGGTGTATGCTATTTATTCGGCTGACCGCCAGGGATGCAATGACTTCCCCGTGTACGGCGGGCGGTGAGTGTCCCCGACGAACGACGTTCGGAGACGTCCGAATATATGCGGTGTTGGCCACTTGTTGCTCACCCTTTCCTCGCTCTTCCGTGCTATGCACTTCGTACGGAAGTACTTACGGCTTTCTGCAGAAATTCCTATGGACACCGGCACATCAAATGTCGTACCCACCATAACCATTGAAGATATGTCAAGTGAGCCCCCGAACGGAGATGTTGTCCATGTGGAGCACGAGGGAGGGAATGCTGCCACAGACCCAGAAGTACCTGGAGCGATGCCATCAGGACCCGCCTCCGTGATCCCGGACTGGTACAGGACTGGGTGGCGGGAAGTCAGCGGCATCGACGTCCAACATCCGCCAGAAGGAGAGGAGAAAGACAAGTTCGTCTTACAGGCGTTCATTGGCGAACAGTACTATGGCGAATGGTACCACAATGCCGCCATCATCATAGTGGTGCGTTCTAGTATTTTGCCTGTGGAACAGTTGCTCATTCAGTGTTCAGTCCGTCGTAGTGTCGCATTTCATGACCCGCTTCGGTCTTGGCTGGGGATGGCTCTTCGTACTCCTCGCCTTCTGCAACACCTATTACACGACGTCCATGACGCGCGTCCGGCGGAGGGCGCGGGACGATATTCAACGCGAGCTGGTCAAGACCCGGCTTGAGACCGAGTTCGAGTCCGCAGACTGGATGAATAACTTCCTCGACCGCTTCTGGCTGATATACGAGCCGGTACTCTCGCAAACGATTATCGCCTCTGTGGACCAGATCCTGAGCACGAACTGCCCGTCGTTCCTGGAGAGTCTGCGCCTGAGCACGTTTACGCTCGGGACGAAGGCCCCACGGATCACGAAAGTGAAGACGGATCCACGGACGGCGGACGACGTGGCCCTCATGGAGTGGGGCATCGCGTTCACGCCGAACGACGAGACCGAGATGACGGAGAAGCAGAAGGCGGACAAGGTCAACCCGAAAATCGTGCTCTCCGTGCGCGTCGGCAAGGGCATTGCAAGCGCGACTATGCCGGTCTTGGTGGAGAACATCGAATTCACGGGTGTGCTCCGTGTACGGATGAAGTTGATGACGACGTTCCCACACATTCAGCTCGTGGATTTGTCGTTCACTGAGAAGCCAACGTTCGACTGGGCTTTGAAACCGATCGGGGGCGAGACTTTCGGGTTCGACATTGGATTCGTGAGTTTGCATATATTTTCGTGCCGATGTGACTGTTTGCTGAGAAGACGCGTAGATCCCTGGTCTTTCCTCGTTCATCCGCGAGATGGTGCATGGCACCTTGGGTCCCATGATGTACGATCCGAACGTCTTCACACTCAACCTCGAGCAGCTCCTCTCGGGCGCCCCGCTCGACACTGCCGTTGGTGTATTGCAGGTCACCGTCCAATCCGCACGCGGCTTGAAGGGCACCAAGATTGGTGGCGGCACGCCTGACCCGTACGTCAGCCTGAGTCTTAGCAACCGCGGAGAGCTCGCTAGGACGAAGTACAAGCACAACACGTACGTTGTGCTCTGCATCGTTTGCGTTAACGTGCTGATATGACTGCATAGCACAAACCCGTCGTGGATGGAGACCAAGTTTATCGTCGTTAACAACCTCACGGATTCGTTGGTCCTCACTCTGATGGACTTCAATGACCACCGGAAGGACTCCGAAGTGGGTAGCGCCGTATTCGATATGACGAAGTTACGTGAGGACGCGACGCTCGAGGGTCTTGAGGCCTCAATTCTGAAGGACGGGAAGGAGCGGGGCATGATCCGCTTCGATGTGAGCTTCTACCCTGTCCTCAAGCCTGAAGCCGATTCTGCTGGAGGAAAGGAAGTATTGCCCATGGATACGAGTCAGTGACGCGATTGCTTGGCAGACAACTGTAGACTGACCGCATTTACAGAGGTCGGCATCGTTCGCATGACGCTCCACCAAGCGAAGGATCTTGACCACACGAAGTCGATGTCCGGCGAGTTGAACCCCTTCCTGCGCGCGTACCTTGGCGACAACGACAAGCCCATCTTCACCACGAACAAAGTCAAGCATACGAACAATCCCGTCTGGGACGCGTCAACCGAGTTCTTGTGCACGGACCGCGCATCGTCTATCGTCACCGTGAAGGTTGTTGACGACCGCGAATTCCTCAAGGACCCCATCATCGGCTATTTGAGTGTGCGCCTCGAGGACCTGCTCAAGGCGGCGCAGGACAAACAGCGAGATTGGTGGCCGCTGAGCCATTGCAGGAGTGGTCGGCTGCGTATCAGTACAGAGTGGAAGCCGCTCAACATGCCGGGCAGTGTACATGGTGTGGACCAGTACATGCCACCGATAGGCGTAGTGAGGTTGTGGTTGAAGAAGGCAACGGACGTCAAGTGGGTGGTACAGTCTGCATCCGTGGAGTGTTTCGAGTACTCACCAATGTGACGCAGGAATGTCGAGGCGGCGCTTGGAGGGAAGGTCCGTCTTCGGACGAATGTCCTATTGAATGTTACGGCTGACGCCCGTTTCCCAGAGCGATCCATACGTGCGGGTGCAGATCAACAACATTACGCAAGGCCGCACGGAGGTAGTCAATAATAGTGAGTAGAAACATTTTCTAGGCAAACTCACGGCCTCTGACGATGTTATGAATAGACCTCAACCCCGAATGGGATCAAATCATTTACATTCCGGGTGAGTAGTCTTCAATTGCTATGGCTTCTGAAGCGTTTCCACTGACATGGACTGTGCCACAGTGCATTCATTGAAGGAGGTATGCATGGAAGCATCGCTTTGTATGGGCGACTAGCTGACGGTTTTTCAGACGATGATGCTCGAGTGTATGGACTATCAGCACCTAACGAAGGTATCATCGCCTCACCCATGATCCGTGTGTCCACTGACGCATGTACCCGAATAGGACCGCTCGCTCGGGTATGTTGAGCTGAAGGTGTCCGACCTCGCCCAACCCTCGCAGGGAGAGTTCTTGTTTGCATCGACTGGCAAGAAGGTAGTCGAGGAGCCTATCAGGCTGGATCATGGCTCGTACAAGGGCAAGCTCCACTACGAGGCCGAGTTCGTGCCTGCCATTCCTGTCAAGGGCATCGGCTTCGAGTCAGGTCCGAATGTGATCGAACAAGCGACCAAGCGGCGTGCGAGCGGGACGGACACCGATAGCGGCACTGTCGCTGACGATCGATCATCGACGTCGTCGCTGCGCCGGGAGCGCGCCGCATCGAAGGTTATCCAAGGCCCAACAGTGACGCAGCCGTTGGACGAGGACGAGAAGCTGGAGGGCCAGAATGGAACCCTGCCGCTGACCGAAGAGCCGGCCCCCATCGGCGGTGGCACTCCCGAGGAACATCGCCCGGAGGAGGAAGGTGTTGAGCTTTCGCAATCGGAGCTTCTGAAACACCGTAAGTTCATATTTGGGACTGTAACTTCATCGGGAACGGCGGAGTCTAACAAGCTGACACAGAGTCTGGTATCATTATCTTTAACGTCATCTCTGGGCAGTTGCACAAGAAGGCGCGCTTGGAGGTGTTGTTGGACGAAGCTTATTGGCCTGCATTCAGTACTGTGCGCCCGCGCAGCCACAAGGCGCACTGGGAGTATATCGGCGAGGGCTTTGTCAAGGAACTTGATTTCGGGCGTGTGTGGCTGCGGCTGAACGAGGCCGATGAGGGTGATAAGGACGATATCGTTGCTGAATGGAAGGGTGATGCAAAGCCATTTTTGGAGCGTACGATGGTAAGTTCCCGCTGGTGCGGCTTTTATCGCACGCATGACTGACATTCTGATTCCATTCAGGACGGTCCAGCTTCATTCGACCTTCTACACTCCGGCGATGAGGACAAGAAGTCTGTTGTCCAGCTTGAGGCCAGATATCTTCCGGTCCCTGTTCAGCTGGAACCCAGGGAGAGTGTGAATAGTACGTGGTCTGGGCGTGGATTCGATGCACATTTACTCATCCCGGCCCAGACCAGGGAACGCTCCGCGTCGACCTTCTTGACGCCCACGATCTCCTTGCCGTGGACAGAGGAGGTATGGTTGTGTTACATATAACATCACTTAGAAGCTCACAAGCGTTACAGGAAAGTCCGATCCCTTCGCTACGTTCCAACTCAACGGACACAAGGTCTACAAGTCCCAGACAAAGAAGAAGACTCTCAACCCAGAATGGGATGAAAATTTTGTTGTGCAAGTGGTACGTTAGCGTATTCGGATCGAACCCTCTTTTGCTCACTTCCTGTCAGCCATCGCGTGTCGCAGCAGACTTTGAGCTCGAAGTATACGACTGGGACCAGATCGGCAAGGCAGACACCCTTGGGTCAGGCAAGATCGACCTTGCCGACATCGAACCATTCACTTCGGTCGAACGCACAATCCCTCTTTCGTCGCAGAAGCATGGCCAGAAAGGCTCCGTCCGGATACGCCTGCTCTTCCAGCCCGAGATCATTGTCAAGACTCGCAAGAACACGTCGACGTTCTCTGCCGCCGGACGTGCCATGACACAAATCAGTCACATGCCGACTGGCGTAGTGCTGGGCGCGGGTAGGGGCGTCGCGCATGTCGGGTCGGACATCAAGGGCATCTTCAAGAGCAAGGATCACGCGAAGACGCAAGCGTTCGAGGTGGACAATGACCGTGGATCAGTCGTGGAGTTGCCCGCTGGCCAGTCGTCTCAGCCCATCAACGGTACGGGAGGCCCTACGCCGGCTGCATTCCCGACTAGCCCCAGTGTCAATGGTGAAGGCTCCCTGAATGGGCATGTATCAGACCGAGGAACGCTGCGCGTTGTGGTCATGGAGGCGAAGGATATGTCGGCCAGTGACGTCAAGCCGTACGTTGTCCTGCGTGTCGGCGACAAGGAACACAAGACGAAACATTCTCATAAGACGGCAACGCCTGAGTGGTGTGTACCTCGTGTTGCCTGGGCAAGCTTCTACTGATCGCTGTTGACAGGAATGAGTCCTTCACGTTCCACGCTGCCCCGGCGACTCAGCCCAAGATGCACGCTTGGATCTACGACCACAAGACTCTCGGAAAAGACAAGCTGCTTGGCTCTGCTGAGATCGATGTACGTCATGTTCATATATGTTTGGCAGCGTGGTGCTGACGCCGATTCTCAGCTTTGGCGCCACTTGCCCACCAATTCTGGCGTGGCGTCTGCAGAGATCCACGCGGAGCTCCGTGAAGGACAGGGTCTTTTGCGTATGCGTCTTGAGTTCGACCCCGAGGGTGGCAGCCCCGCACATTCACGCAGCTCGCTCCACTCCCTGACAGTCAACAACCCCCCTGTGTCTCCTTCAAGATTCAGCTTGAGCCGGCGGCGGGGCGCCGACCGCGACGACTGAGCGCCTCGCCAAAAGACGGCCGACTTATTATATTGCTAGCACCAACTCTCCCTTCTTACTCCTTCCTTGTCGCATCCGCACCTGCTTTGATTTTTTTGCAGCACCTGTACTATTTGGACATTACCTGATAGCATACTACATCCATCGTTAGCCTACGATAGCATGGTACATACGTACCACTGGTCAATATATTCTCGATATTCCGATTATGAACGTTCTGAACAATGGGTCATGATGATGACAATCCGAACGCAATGCTGGTTGAGTGACGATGATATCTACTTGTACATGGGTCGTAATGCAAGGTGGGTACAGATACGAGATTGAGCAAAGGTGGTCTAAGTGCACCTAGTGGCGCACGTTCCGGCGCAGCTGCCTACCTACGCCTGTCTCCTGCGAGCTGGAGGTACCGAGGATGATGGCGGCCATCTCGTCATCCGTGACGACTCGGTTCTTGCCAAGCTGCCTGTTCGCCCGAGTGATGTCAGCCATGTTGCGCCTAGCGGTAAACCTGGGCTACGTACCGCTTCTTCTTTTTCATGGTGTCGACCTCGCCCGCCTGCGGCACGTACTCCGCGTCCACGCCGGCGTGCGCGACCGCCGCCTTGCGCGCCTTCTTGTCCGGGATGATCGCCGTCGAGTCTCGTAGGTTCAGCTCGTCCAGGCTCTGCTGCAAGCCCGCCAGCTTGGCGTCTGTCTCGCTGACCTTCCGCGCCTTGGCCTGCACCCGGCCGGCCTTGACGTCCTCTTCGAAAATAGGCGAGGGTGCTTCGAGGAGGTGCTGCGGGGCCCTGGCCTTCGCGGACGACCTGCTGCCCTTCTTGGGCTGGGGCGACGCGGGCTCCTCAGGCTCAGGCTCGGACTCGGTGTCTTCGGGGAGGTACGACTCGCCCTCGTCGATATCGTCCTGGCTTGTCCCTGACTCTTTGGTCTCCATCGGTACGTTAGTCTTGAATGGGAAGGTTTTGAGGCTGGTCCGTCCATTCACGCTCTTGCTCTTGCGAGCAAGAGGCGAGGGGGACCGACTCGGAGAGGTGTCGGATGAGCCATTGAATTCGTCGCTCTCCTAGTGAAAGCTGATCACCAACGCTGTTGAGACCAAGGAATGTTGGTACCACTCACCATCTGAGCGTCGACTCCATCCGCTTCCGTCAGGTACTCTTCTGACCCGGACTCAACGTCCGAGTATCCCTGCTGCTGCTGCTGCGCCTGGTTCATCATGTCGATCTTCGCGTCGAGCTTCCTCTCATGCTGCTCGATCTACGCCCACAACACGATCTCGAGCGTCAGCGGGAGAACCGGACGACCCAGCGCATTCCGGGGCAACGCACTTCCATCATCAAACGGCGCTTGTAGATCTTCTCCATGCTCCGCATCCGCTCCTCCATCTCCTCCATGACCTCCTCGCGCACGTCCGCCTCGACGAGCGCGCAGCGCAGCTCCGCGTCGAACAGCCGCTCGCGCAGGCGCTCGATCTCGTCGAAGAGCGTGTCGATCAGCGGGCTCATCGGATCGCCGTCTTGCTCGTCCTCGTCGCCGTCGCCGGGCTCCTCGTCCTCTGCGGTAAAACAGGAGCAGTCAGCTTGCGGGTGCGCTGTGGGGAGGCATGAAGACGGACCTTCGAGGACTTCGAGATGCGCCTCGCTGACTTTCTTGCCGCGCCCGCCTGTGGAGAGCGTGACCGACCGCCGGTGGGGGACGACCTCGCTGCCGCGCGCCTTGCCTGCAGGGAGGGCTCGCGCGGCCGCCGCACCGGGCACCGTAGACACCTCTCGCGCCAGCGCCGAGAAGCGCATCACATGCGAGTTCTCGTCGAAGCCGGTGTCGTACGGGTTCACATTGACGATCATGACCTGTACGCAGCGCAGTCGCGTGAGCCATGCAGCGGCGCGTCGGAGACGAGAGAAAGAGCTCGGCGTACCGCCCTGCCCTCGCCCACGAAGTAGTCCATCAGGATCTCCGTCAGCTTGCTGTGGCGGAAAGGCACGACCGCGAGCCCGCGCTTCACGTCGCGCGTGTCCATGCGCGCGCCGGCGCCGGCGGCGAGGCTGCGCGCGAGGGCGCGCTGGTTCGCGCGGAGCGTCTCCATGCACTGCCCGAGGACCATGAGCGACTTATTGATGTTGCCCGCCTCGCGCAGGCGGTCGCCCGACGTCTGCGTGTGCTTCGTGCGCTCGGAGCCCGCGAGGTCGACGAGCGTGAGGCGCGCGGTCTGGATCGACGATAGGTCCTAGACACAGCGCCGCCGTGGTCAGTGACATTGTATCATGGGATAAAGCTAGCGGACATCGTTCACTACGCACGTTCTTCTCGCCGCGGTGCACACGCAGGACCTTGATCGTGACGAGCGCGTGGCTGCGGCTGCTCTGGCTGTTCGCGAGGGTGCCGAACACGCGGCGGTGCAGCTGCCCGAGGCGCAGGAGCGCCTTGGCCTGCGCCGCGCTCTCCACGCGGATCTGGCGCAGGCCCGCGACGTACTTGCCCGCGCCGCCGCCACTCGCGGCCTCTGCTGCGCTCAGCCCGGTGTCGGCGGGCGGGCAGGGCTTCACCGCGAGCGCCTTGCGCGTGAGTAGGAGCGGGTTTGACTGCGAGGAGGGCAGCGGAAGGTTGAGGAAACTCGATGTGGGGCGCGGGAGGCTCGACTGGGCACGGGTCGGCGCCGGCGCGTCGGGCGCGTCGATGGCTGCGAAGAGGTCGTATACCTTCTCATTGTAGACCTCGGAGTAGGAGAGCCAGACGGTGTACTCGTGGTTGCGGTCGACGGTGAGCACCGTCGGGTCGACTTCGTCGCCGCTTGAGGGGATGTCGTCGAGGAGGTCGGCGAGCGCGGGTGCGCTCGATGTGCTGGGCAGGTGCGGTGAGAAGGAGTCGGAGGGCCCCTCGGCGAGCTCGACGCCGTTCAGGCGTATGGGCCGGTACTATCAGGCATCAATAGCATCCAGATAACCGGGGTACCATATGACGTACCGTGCCATCTCCATGGAGTCCCTCTACACTGTTGAACAGTACATCGAGCGTGCGGGGGAGGATTCCTGCGCTGCCCGGCTTGTCGCCGCCCTGGATAGTGTACGTCTTACCCGAGTTGGTCACACCGTACGTGAAGAGCAGTCCGCTTCGTCCCTCCAGGAGATCGCGGACGAGTGGCAGGGTAGTCTTGTTAAAGAAGTCGACTTGCTGTGTCTCGGGCGGGAAGATGTGCGAGAACGTGTAGATCGATGAGGCGTGGGCGGAAGAGGCGTACGGATCTGTCATCTGCACCGCTGTGTCAGAGGTTGGGTCGAGATAGGGCTCGGATGTGGGCTCCCCATCTCCAAGCTGTGGGCGGATACGGAGGTAGGCCTAGGAACAAAGGTGAGCGGGCTATGGTACGGAGCAAGCACTGAATGACCTTGATTGGTTCTCTATCGGTGTCATCCTTTAGGCTAGTAGCTGTTGGGGCTCTGGAGATTGGGGCCTTTGTTGCACCTGCGGGCTTCTTGCCTGCCGGTCGGTCTGGGGGCTCTGTAGAGTTGTCCCTGTTCAGGAGAGGCTTTCGCGTCGCTGTCCTCTTGGGGGCAGGAAGGGCTGTTGGAGCTTGCGCTTTCGGGGCCGCCTTCGCTGCTGCGCGAGTGGTTCGGGTCGTCGTCGGAACACTCGTAGTTGCCTTTGTACGTGCGGAGGCACGGGTGGCGGTCGCCTTTGCTTTACTTGCCATCGGGGTGGGATGGTATAACGTCCTAATGTTCCTGCAAGTAGCTTTCCAGAGTTGAGAAAGTCGTAGCGAGTGTTGAAGAGGGGATGGGGTGTCTTGGTGGGCAGAAGGACGCACAAAGTTGAACTGGCACGCGTCGGGCATGAGGGTCGCGTAACGCACGTGATCGTTATTACACCCCCTCTGGTCACTGCCCAGAGTGCAAACATTGCCAGCCAACCTCAACTTCGGCTGAGATGGCTCGCCTGCCGACTGGACACGGTCCCTGGAGCTGATACATGCTGAAGCCTTCAGGTGAGGGTCGTGCATGGAAAGTCCTGCCTTTCCTTTCCTGGTGAACAGGCGCACGTGGTCCGCGCGACGCGTCCAACGAACTCCGAAACTCTGAGGCTATCGACCCGCCTTCTTCCTCGCCTCCACTTTGGTTTTCTGTCTTCTTGGACTCGCTCTACCGTGCTCGCGGGAAGCAGGTAGCATTTGACGCGTAGAACAATGGCCAGCAAGATTTCGCCTAATCGTCGCCGCTCGATTGCCGTCTTGGACCAGGGACAATCCTCTCGCCACCGCAGCCGCAGGCGGGCATATAGTATCGCACCCGGAGAGAAGCTCAGTCCCAATGCAAAGAGACGAAGGACACTCGTGAGTAGCACCTCGTTTCGGTGCTTGCTAACTCTCAGCGCGTGCAGGTCCCCCGCAAGAGTATTCTGAAAGCCACAATGAATCTCCCAGGAAGCGCAGATGCTTCAGCAGCCGTGGACGAGACAACGTCCATGGACCTCACCGAGGTGCACCCGCAGCCACGCAAGAGCCTTGCTCGACGCGTCAGCTTCGCGAGCCACCTGCACATTCGTCTCATCGACGGCAAACAGGCTCGGGACCCGCAGTCCTCCTCGCCAAACCCACTTGCGCGCAACGAGGACAATGATAACGACAACGAAAGCGAAGGTGATGACAACGACGAGAATAGGCACCCTGTGCACACCGCCTCGCGAAGACGGAGCTCTATGCGTCGCCGCTCGTCCACCGGATTTAGCGAGTTTGGCGAGCGATCTATGGACATGGACGAGGACGAGGACGCCCCGCTACCGGCCGACTTCCTCAAGCAGAACAACTACCAATTGGGTGGGTCTGCAGTGGAGGATGACGAATTCACAGAGGACGACGACGAAGACGACGACGACATGGAGATCACGGAGGCGATTCGACTGAACATTGAGCGTAAGCGTTCACTCTCATTGGGTGGCCCTGCGCATGGATCCCTACCCGGTAGACGTCGTTCGTCTGCTGCGCCCATAACGGTCACACAAGGCCGGTCAGAGAACCAGCCACCGCCCCCTCGCCCACTACCGCCGCCACAGAACGGCGATCTATCCGAAGTGCAAGAAGAGGGTGATATGAGCATGTCGTCGGAAAACGCGCAGTCGTTCGTGTCAGAGGGCTCGTCTATGGAAGAGACGAAGCCGATTGAGTACACCGCGCCTGTAGGCAAGTCCCTCAGGCCTCAAAAGCGGCCGAGTGCAGCATGGCTCGCACTGCAGGCAGTCACTCATGCGGGCATCCCTGAGGACGAGTCGATGCAGGACGAGGACGAAGGGGAAGAGGGGGACTCTGGTGTCTACCAAGAAAGCGAGCCTATGGAGCTGACAGACGCGATGAGTCGAATCATGAAGGCACGCGCATCCCTGGGCATGTCTCCGGGCTCCGGCAACGCCAACACCACCGTGTCTGACATGGACATGGATGAGGAAAGCGCGGCCGTCATGCAGCAGGAAAGCAGCTTTCAAGACGATAGCTTCACGAGCACGGAAGACAGCTTCTCCGGAGATATAGGTGATAGGACGGTGAACATGACCACCATCGTGCGCTCGAGTCTCGGGACCCAGGACTCCCTCATGGATACCGCTCCGCCAGGCGGCATGACAGATGAGGACCGAGCGATCAAGTTGCCTCTCAATGCTACTCCAGCGCCAGCGCCAGCACCACAGACAACCTCGCCTTCCGAGCCTGCTGCGGCACCTAAGCCTACACCCGCCCCCCAGCCATCAGCCCCGGAGCGACCTGCATCCACGGCCCCTGCCCCTGCCGCGCCATCGCTCCTGTCCTCCGTGTTCAGCGCGTCGACTTCGCGCCCACCTGTGTTTGCGCCACCACTCAAGACACCAGCGCAACCTCCCCGCTCCCCCGCCAAACCCCCGCCCTCCGCCACCGTCCCGAAGCCCTTCACCTTCAGCCTCTCCCGGACACCCGCGCGCCCGCCGACACTCGCCTCCCCCGCCCCAACCACTAAAACTCCTGCCCCCGCCCCCAACGCCCCCGACCCCACCGCCAACGCGCCGCGCTCGCCCGCGGTGCAGCGGCCCTCTGCAGCTTTCGCCCCGCCCTCGGCGCGCAAGTCGCCCATGAAGCGCCCCGCGCCGCCCGCATCCGAGGCGGCGCACCCGCCGAGCCCCGCGAAGCGCGCCGCGGTGGGCCGGCTCGAGCCCGCGAAGATCGCGCCGTTCGAGAGGGCCGCGTCGCAGGAGCCCACGGGCACCCGGCGCACGAGCATGGTGCGCCGCCCGTCAGGCTACTTCGCGCAGCGCAAGAGCCTCGGCGCGGGCGTGCTGCCCCCGGCGCCCCCCGGGCCCGCGGGGGGCCCGAAGAAGACGGCGGGCGGTTTTGGCTTTGGGCGTGCCAGGGCGAGTGTGGGCGCGCAGCCGTCTGGGCTGCCTGCGGTGCGAGAGGCGGGTGGCTCGCTCTACCCGGACGTGTCCCGGATCGCGGAGGAAGACCCGCCGACGCCGGCGCGTGAGCGTGCGAATAGTGCACCGCCGGAGAGCCCGACGAGGTGCGAGCGCGAGGAGTTGAGGCAGGCTATCGCGGCGCCGAGCCCGACGCGCGGGTCGCCTGCGCCTGCGTCGCCGCGCGCGGGATCGCCGGCTGCGATGGGGAGGCCGCTCGGGTCCCCGAGGTCGGCGAGCCCTGCAGTGGGGCGGGCTTCGCCTATTGTCCCTTCGCCGAGGCCTGCTTCGCCGGCGCAGGCGGCGCCTGCTGTGGAGGCGCGCTTCAGGGAAACTGGGATTACACTCGCGCGGCCTTCTGTTACGGAGCCGCCCGTGGAGTCTGCGGTCACTGAGCAATGGCGAGCGGGCGTCGAGGGAGACGACACGGGGTCTGATGAGGAGGTAAGGTAGCTACGCACAAACCTTTGACACGGAGACTGACCCACCCATGTCTGGTAGCCCCCCATTAGCATTGAGCAGTTCTTTGACATGACCGGCATCCGCTTCATGGACGAGCTCACGATGCCGAAGCCGCGCCAGTCCGTCGTGCCCCCGCAGCACCTGCGCACGCGCGGGCGGCGGCGCTCGTCCGCGGAGTTCAGCGAGGCGGAGGAGGATCCAATCCCGCTGGCCGAGTTCTCCGTGGCGATGGCGGCGGAGCTGCCGCGCCTCGAGCTCTTCACCGCGGTGGCGAACGACCTGAGCGCGTGGATCGAGGAGAGCAAGAAGATCTGCGCTGAGGCGGAGCGCGAGACGGAGAAGGTGACGCCGGAGCTGTTCAGGGACTTCGTCGCTGCCGACGAGTCGGAGAAGGCTCTGCTGATTGTGAGTGCTGTCTGATGTCTGTCCTGCCTGTTCCTCGCTCATGGTTCCCGGCAGCACCAATTGAAGCTCATCAAGGCCCACAACTATGGTACTGCCAAGTCGCAGTGGTATGACTGGAAGATGGACTGGACGCAGCGCCTGTACGCGCGCGCACGGCAGGAATTCGCCAATCTGGAGTCGGTACGTCGACCCCGATGCCCATTGCCCGTGTTTGCACGTTATTGATGCCAAACTGTAGGACGCACAAGCCTTGGCGAAGATCATAAAGCAGGCCCAAGTAACATTGCCAGACCTTCGCGAAGAGTATGCTCAGGTGATGGCAGAGCTCGAACAAGAGCAGGCGGACATTGCGGAGATCGAGAATTCCGACCAAGACTACTTGAGCGAGTTGAAGGCCACAATCACAGAGCAAAGGTGCGCCTGAGTTCTCTACATGGTAATCATGCTTTCTGATGCGGGACATGTGTCAGTTCTGAGCTAGAAGTCTTCCGCACGGATGTCTCGGAGAGCAAGGCGAAGTTAGACAGGCTGCACGAGAAGTTGGCCGAGATTGAGGAGCAGAAGCAAGAAGCAAGCGTGGCTATCGCTAGGGCCAACTACAATGCGCACATCCAGAAAGAGAGCACGACTTCGGCAGTGTTCAGGCTCAAAGGTGCGCAGGAGCGATACGTCCCATCAAGCCCGTTGATGTACTGACAGGCCACTGTAGACGAGCTAGAAGCGCTACAAGACCTACATCTATGGCGAGCCACGAAGATGACCCCCAACATGATACAGCTCATCTATGCCTCTCGATTTGAAGTCTCAATACCTTGTATAAAGTACCGGCCGACCTTGGCAGACATCACCGTTGACAGAGCGAAGAACTTGCACTTGAAGGAGCGAGGGCCCTTCCCCCGATTTACTACTCTTGCTCTGCAAGCAGCACAACGGATATTGACAGAGAATGATGCCCGCTTGACTGTTCGCCAGGTATATGTTGAGCCGCCCTAGTCAGTTGATTACTGAAACCTCTGCCAGATTGTCGAGCGGCTGGGCGATTTCTGGTGCGCGTGCTCACAGATACGGTCGCAGTTGACTTTCTTGGCTATCAAGTGCCCCCTGTCCGTTGAGGTCAGCTCTGCAGAGCAGAACGCCCTTCCCGACCTTCTTGCCAAAGCGACGATCTTATTCCCTGGAGCGCATGGGAAAGCCACCATCTCGTTCATCTTTGACCGTGCTACCTATTCGGCTTGGCCACTCTCAATCAAGTCGCTAAAAGCAGAAGTTGAGGTTAAGTATGGACGCATTGAGTGAGTCTCAGTACATGCTAGCCGTTCGTTGTCTAATCTACATTGTGTCTCAGGCAACAAACGATCTTGGATGCCGTTCTCGGTCGCCTTGCCCAAGTCACACCTACAGACAGCCATGGATGCCTACTCGACGCATGCATCGAAGCTATGGAGCAGTATGAATAATCGTATACCTTTTACTAAGTTAAAAATATGTACATCTCTCTCGATATATACCCGTGATGTCATGAGGATATGGCTTCATTTCCGTGAGCATAGCGAGAACATGGCGAGGTGATGTAGCAAAGGGTTCGCACACGGTACAATTACAGATCCGGAATACAAAGAGTAACAGAGCGGTGAATAACCTGTTGCAACGGGTTAGCCAGAGCTTGGGAGACCTTCGGATGAAATACTTACGAATGTGAGAATAGAACCAAGAAATAGTTCATGTGCGTGCGCAAGTAAGCTGCCGGTAGCTCTGTTCCAGCCCTGCCAATAACACGTTGAGCGTATCGCGGTTGGCTTGGACGAGCTCAAGCTCGCCCTCCGCGACATCGCGAACAGCGCTCCACGCCTCCGCTGCAGAGCCTGCACACGAGGCGGTGTCCAGCTTCAATTGCTGCTCCCGCATCGCAGAGAAGTGTGCGACGGAGGCGCGCTGCTGCATCTGCTCGAGGGCCTCCTGGATGGCCTGCTCGCGGACGGTCTGCGCCTGGCGGAGCTGGCCCTCGAGCGAGGTGATATACTCCATGCGCTCCGCGTCGACGTACAGATTCCCGTGGATCTGTTGTTCGAGCTCCGAAACCTGCTTCGCGAGCTCCTCCGTGTCGCGCAGGCGTGCGGCCTTCGCGGTCTGCAGCTGGCTCTCGAGGGACTCAATCTCGGCGAGTCTGTCGCGTGCCTTTGTCTCTGCGGAGGCGAGCTGGAGGCGGAGGAGGGTCGTCGATGCGCCATCTTCAATAGAGACCTCGCCGGAGACGTCGAACAGGTCTGCTCTGTTGAAGACGGCGGGCGATGGAGTGACGTCGGGCAGTAGGACTTGTGAGATCGAGCCGTAGCCCCCAGGCGATGGCAGGGCACTCAAGGTTGGGCTCTCGGGGACGTCATGGGTAGACGAGCTGAGACTGGGCGAAACGGCACCGGAGCGGAAAGGTGCAGGTATCTCGGATAACATGTGATCAACTTCCTCGTCCTGTAATGTTCTACTGTGTTGGGCGAGCTGCTCCCAAGACAGGATGGAACCACGTTCGTTGCCCAGTTGTCGGCGGAACGGGCGCAGGAAGGGAGAGCTGTTAGTGGACGAGGGTTGCTCCGGGGACAGGTAGGATAGGTTGTTTCGGGAAGGGAGATTTGGGCGAGGTGGTGTCATGGCATTGCGCCGCTCTCGCTCCGTTAGCATCCTGAACCGAGGTAGAGCAGGGGTCGGCGCTGTTGGGGATACAACGCCAGAGAGCATATACTCGACATCGTGTGCATCGACGCTGTCGATGCTACTGCCCTCCACGAAAGCGTTGGCGGTGGGTGTGGTTGATTGATGACGAACAGGCGACGGTGTAGAGGGGGAAAGTGCAAACTGGTTCTTACGTGTGGAAACCTGGGTGAGAGGTGATTCCTGGAGTCGTGCAGCGACGCCTCGAAGCGGGCTCGGGCTCGGGCTATCGCGCTGCACTGACGAGCTAGACGACTTCTTCACAGCGCTGCGGAAGAGGCCTGTCTTAGGCGTCTGCGGGGTCAACGAGGACGTAGACGAGGAAGCCGATGATGATGGACGAGAAATATTCCGAGCGGCAGACGCGGTCGATGACGTCTTCACAGACTTCACTGCGCGTGCCGAAGAGCCCTGGCGAGGGGTCGAAGGGGGTGCAGCAGACCGTTTAGCGGAAGCCCCCTTCTTCTCTGGGGTACGAGGCGCCACGTTGATAGCGTCCTTGAGATCAACTTTCAGCGCATCGGGGTGAGGGTTGGGGCTGACCGAGCGAGAAAGCTTGCTCGCTGACGAGGGTGGTTCAAGGGTGGCACTGCGCTTATGAGCCACCTTCGTCTTCTCGACAGGAGAACTATTCAACGCCTTGCCCCCACGCGTAGGGGAGGGTGGCTTTGTGACCTCCTCAACGGAGAGCATGGAACGCGGTCGAGGACGGTATTTCGGCAAGGCAGATACGCCGTTCGATGTCCGAGGGCGGAGAGCAGTGGACCGCGGTAGGGCTGTCTTCGGTGTCTGAGGAGAAGAGGAGCGATCCTCTGAATCCGTAGCGGCAGGCTTCTTCAGAGCTGATGTCCGTCGCACATGGCGACCGATGGTCTTGGACTTTGCATCTGGCGACGGCCCATCCTTGTTGAAGATCGACTTGTCGAGCGATGGGCGAGGAGCGTGGACCTGCGAGACAGCGATAGTGCTCGAGCGGCGAGCAGACTTCTTACTGGCCTTCTCCTTCTCTCCGCCGTCCTTGCCGTCTTTGTGCATCACGTCTACGAGAGCCTTTCCCATCGAGGCGAGGTTGAGCGACTGCCGGATAGAGGTCCTGGTTCCGGCTTTGTTCAGTAACGTGCCACTTGAGGCAGATGGTTGGGTGGACATGGTAGAGTGTTTTGTAGGTCCCGAATAGTGAGTAGTAGTGTGGGACGTGAACTTGAGGCCTCTTGAGGGCAGTGATGGGGGTCGCTGACGGGGCGGACCTCGCGGGTCGTTGAAGAGTCGTTGCGAGGAGCGTGTGTTCGTGATGGGAATGATGGCTACTCGCGTTCGCGACACGGTTCAACTCGCGCCAAATACCGCGTCAACAATCCCCGTGTCACGCGGCTCCTTGTGGGTCCACCTGCCTCCTGGCGTATCCGTTCCTGCAATGTATTCGACGGCTCCGAGTACTACCACATAAATCGCCCTACGCCTGCCCTCTCTTTGTGCAGAAACACGTACATCGTGGCAGCGTTGATCAGCCCGTACCAGAAACCCTCTCCAATGACAGCATACAATGGAACGTCTACCACCTGAGCTCGGAGCAAAACATAGGGAATGAGGAAATAGCGTGGCTCGAGCAATGGTGTGGGAATGAGGGTAGGGAGGACGAACACGGGGAGCAGTAGATTCTGCAACAAGGTTTGATCCTGTCCTGTGGGCAATTCAGATGTGTGCTTCAAATGCAACGGGAGTTCTTACCGATACGAATGTACCAGGCCCATGCACAAGCAATGTAGCCAGGGATCAGCAGGAACGGGGCAATAGGGTGGAGCATGAACACCCTGCGCCAGATGTAGAAGGTATAGTGTCTGTTGTCGGCCAGCAGGAAGGGGTGGTGAATGCTGAAGGGAGACGTGAAGTATTAAGTCAGGACACAAGGATGAAGACACCGAGCGTACGTGAATTTGTAGACGGTCACACCCATAAATACTGCGGCTACAATGGTGGCCACCGTGTTCCTACAGTCAATCAGCCTCGCCTTCGCCACGCCCTCTCGGTACCGTCGGCCTTACCTTGCGCTGCCGAACATCCGCTTCTGCACTTCGCGCGCCAATGCCTTGGGCCCACCTTTCCCGCTGATCAGGGCTGGCCACCCCAGTATGGTAGCGAACCCCACAAAGTAGTACAGCTGCGGGACGTGAAAGGCAGGTACGTGGTTTGACTTGTCGCCTGTCGCACAATGCACAGGTGTGAGTAAAGGGGAGGTGCCGCTCAGTGTGATTGTCGCGCACCAAGTACGATACCGCCGTTCCACACTATGAAGGCGCCGAATCCTGCAAGGACCAGCGCGTAGGGCGCAAAAGCGCCAAGGATGCTAAGGAGAACCCTGGGGAAGCTAATGATAGAGCCAACCAAATCACCTAAAAATACAAACGTCACTTTGTTTCCCTGGTAATACACCGTAGAACCGCAGCATACCTGGCGAGGCCTCGAGCGCAGGTGGGTCGTGGAGCTTTGCGAGCGGTTTCGCGCCGGGCGGCGCACGGCGAAACCGTAGCTCCATGAGCTGGCTCGACGCATACGCGTAGAGAACCCAAACAATGTTGTTCTGGCGGAACGTGCAGCTCACGGCTCCTAGCTAAGTTCCTGAGTTCCATCAGGCGACCCTCGATTGTATATTGGAAGCGCGGACATACCAGCGCAGCGAGCCAGTGCCGCTCCTGCGACGCCGCCACAACCGTCAGGACGACGAAGAGCAGGCTCGGCGTCTCGGTGTAGTAGAGGAAGCCGAAGAACCACGCGATGGGGAAGCTCGCGAGGACGACGGCCTCCGTCGTCGGCGCGAAGACTGTGTGCGGCGGCCGCACCCGCTTGTGATAGCAGAGGAGGCGTGTCAACGCGAAAGGGAGCACGGCGAGGCAGAGCATGGGCGTGAGGCGCAGCATGGAGAGGTTGCATTTGAACATAAACACTTGCTTGAGAAGTATGCTTAGCACGTAGCTGCACGACCATGGTCAGCTGGCCGCAACGGTAGACAGTACGGCTCTTGCTGCACTCACAGACCAGGTGGAGTAGTAATCTTTGGGTCCCAGGCCCAGTAGTCCCCCCTGCAGTACGCCTGCGCCTGCGGGACGTGAAACGGCTCGTCCTGCATGACACGTTGCTTCCGTGAGTACCGGGCTCTAGGAATTAAGTGCATAACACGTACCATGTAAGGTTCGGTCACCTCCTCATTGACTGCCTTCAATGTGACGACGCACAGCGCCACGAATGCGGCATAGTACGATGCCCCAGGCTCGGACGACATGGTGGTATGCTTTAACGTCGACTGCCATTCTGGGACATCATACTCAACGCCGGTAATAAGCGCTCATCATACGGGCGCTCGGTACAATATCGCGAACGCTCTTCACTGGCTACTCATTCCAAAGTTCTCAACATGATTCCCACACCGGACCTGTCCCATCTCACCGAGAAAGACTACGAACGCGTCTATGAGCCCGCAGGTAAACTACCCTCGTGTCAACGGCGTGTGAAACACCGACGACCCATATCTTATGCTGGACAGAGGACACATTCATCTTACTGGACGCGCTCGAGGGAGAGGCAGATAAACTACGTGGCTCGGGTCTACTCATCTGTCTTGAGATAGGGTCAGTGCGTCTCTCTGTAGTTTCTGTTGTTCTGCATGTTTTTCTGCATTAACAACTGGTCGTAGTTCCGGGTCAGGCTGCGTTTCAAGTTTTGTGGGTAGTATACTCAGCGCGTCGACGACCTGTGAGTTCTTTCCGAGCTCAGAGTAGCTTATGGCTGAATATAATCTTAGTGCGCATCGCTACCGACATAAACCCCCATGCCTGTCGATGTACAGGGCTAACGGGCAAGCAGAACAAGGTGAGTCGTGGTTCGCTCTTCCAGTGAGCTGCCGCTCAATCGATTTGCAGTAGATACCCATCGATCCGATTAATGCCTCCCTAGCGGCACCACTCATGCAACGACTGAAACATGCAGTCGACATCCTGATCTTCAACCCCCCATACGTCCCCACAAACGACGACGAGGTCGATGACGCACAACAAGGCGCAAACATACAAGGTGCATGGGCGGGCGGTAAGGATGGCATGCAGGTAACAGATGTACTCCTTGACCAAGTCGAGGTGAGTGGCTCACTCTCGGACTCCAGCCACGACAGAGCATGACCGCGCTTCGCAGGGCTTACTTTCACCAACTGGCCGATTCTACCTTGTCGCAGTGGCACAGAACGACGTACCTGCGATTCAGCGGAGAATGCTCGAAAAGTACAATCTCAATAGCGAGGTATGCACGGCAAGGCGATGACTTCTGCACAGCTCACCTCCACACTCTCGCAGGTCGTCCTCCAGCGCCGGGCAGGGGGCGAACGTCTCTTCGTGATACGCTTCACTCGATAGTTACGAAGGATAACCACATATATCACCATTCCGGTCAGACATGTACAGGTACAGCACGTCTTCGTCTACTATTGCTACACGGAACAGATAGATGCCCTGATGCTACATACGTTTTGACAGCTGCCCGAGAGACCCCGCGCTTGTCTAGTACTTCTTCCACTTGCCGTCCCAACTGAGATCGAGCCCCGCGAGGGCGGGGATCGGACGCTCAGCCTGCGGAGTGATACGGACACCATGGCGCTTTTGGCCTCCCTCGGTGAAGTCGACGATCGCGGACTACACATGCGAGTCAGCCCCAGCCATTCGACAAGGCAGAGCTAGACTTACATGTGCGGTGACCCTGTTGTCCCAGAGCACGACTGTACCAGGCTGCCACTTGACGCGAGCCTGGATGTCGGCGCTCTTCTCGACATGACTATAGAGCAGTTCAAGGATCGTGTCTACACATCGAGCAGCTGGTCAGCGACCATGGCGTGTAGCGGTGTTGGGCGACTGACCTGACTCCTCGCGCTTGAGGCCAACGATACGGCGAGTGAACTGCCTGTTCACGTAGATCGCCTCCTCGCCAGTCACAGGGTGCCGCCTGATGATGGGGTGGACGTTTTCCACAGGCTCGCGGCGGACCACGCCGCCGCGGTAGCCGGACCTCGAGAAGTTCGCCTGCTCGACGCCCGAGTGGATCGCCTTGAGCGTGCGCAGGAACGCAACGAACTGTGGCGAGAGGCGCTTGACCGCGGCGACCTGGGACGTGAACCCGGTGTCGCCGCCAACGTCGGGCGACGAGACGAGGAAGAGCGCGGTCAGGCCGGGCGGCTGGAGCTCGTACGAGACGTCCGAGTGCCAGACGGTGGACGTGAGGCGGTCGTCGCGCTCGAAGTTGTACGTCGTGTTCGCATCGCGGTACACGAGGTGCAGGTGGGGGTAGTTCTCGGGGTGCCCCGAGGTGGGGTGGATGTGCAGGCGGCCGAAGTGGCGGCCGAACTCGAGGTAAGCTTCTGGGCCGCTGTCGATGAACTCCTGTTGGTCCCTGAAAACGACAAGGCCACGTCGAGCGACCTATACATAACAGTGCACACGCGTCCAAGTTTGGGAGACAATGAGAAGCGGGTCGACGTGACGGTGACATCAGACACATACCTCAAGCGCGAGCTGATCTCTCGCATCACTGTCAAGCGTAGCGAGGTTGACTCCGCGAATTTCCTCGCCGAGATGGGGCGTCAACTGCACGATGCTGGTTGCATTGTCCAGGAAGGACCGGGGGTTTGGGTGAGACAGCGCGCGACTGCCCGGATCGGTATGGTCGAATGGAGTCAGAGGCGGGTAGTGCTCGTCGCGTGGAAACTCGGGAAGCAGATGGGCATATCGGTACGGCTCTTCCTCGTGTTTGGACGACTCATTGTTCTGTACCGAATCCGCGGCGCGGAGGCTGACCGCGCTAGGGAGGACCTGAGTAATTGTTTGGACAGTCGTAGACATGGTGATGCTAAGACTCCTCTGCTGGGTTGTGCGAGGTGTTGGACGCTCCCTCTGCTATGCCCTCATAAATACGAGGCTGGATTAGCGTCATTCTGCGGTCCATGCACGCAATTGCAGTCACTGGGCCGTTATCGGGTGAGCAAGACTGTGAGTGAGTTTCGCAAGATGACATTGCGTGGTGATTGCGACGAGGAGCCTCTGCCGGGCTCGGGGCGGGTGTCCGCGGTCGGCACAGGCCAAACAACGCGTCAATAAGGGAGATTAGATAGCCACAGACGCGTCGACGCGTCCACAGGCGCACAGTGACGCACGTGGATCGCGTAGGCGCTGGGTAATTGTGTAGCATCGGACACAGAATCTCAGCCAGCAGCTCCGTAGCCCGCACGGTCTCCATCCCAAGCCCGGCATGCCCCCTGGCGCTGGCAGACAATAGGGACAATAGCCAGCAATGTCACATCCGTACTCCGCCCCCGGACGAAGCGAGGGTGCGTGCCTTGCGCTGTGTCCTGCTGACGTGCTGTCCGGCAGGTCGAGATGCGCTTTGCGACAGGAATTCTGCCAGGGCCACCCTCATTGCACAGACAATGTTGCCCACCGTGGACGCGAAGAGACTGTCGAGTCATGATCAGGAGGTGTGTCCGGCGATGACCTATTTACACCCAATCTAGATCGATCGAAGGCGGAAGTATTCTCAGCGATCCTGAGTCTTGTCGCATCACGATCATGTCGCTTTCAGCCATTCTTATTGTTCTGCAGCGCTTTGCGCTGCCCACCCAGGGGAAACGGACACCCATTCTATCCTCGTTAGGAGCGTAACAATTAGACCCCCACGCGAGCCCGTCTTCTTGGCTGTCTTCGCGAGCCATGAAAAGGCAAAGGCTGCACGGGTCAATTCCTCAGGCCCCCTCCCCGCCCGCAGCCGTTTTCTCTTCCCTCGCTCCAGCGGCACCCAGTTCACAACATGGAGTCCAAGGACACCTCATTCCCCATTCCCCTGCCTCAGTTGCTGCGTCACCGTAACGTCCCCGACGTCCCCGAAGATGTAGACTATGTCATGCAACACTTGAACGATCCCAACTGGGACATGGACCAGGCGTCGCCTACCGCCAGCGTCTCGTCCTTCCCGATGGAACCGAAAGGGACGATCTCGAGCGGTCAATCAATTCACAGCTCTGACCTCGATTCCGAGTCGCAAACCGATTCGACTTACAAGGCGAGGGCATCGTCGCGCGCTCAGCTTCAAGAAGCAGACATAGACGACTTCAATGAGTATGTGTCCTCAGTGCTATGCTGTTCGTTTATGTACCCCACTGACATCATTCGCACAATCCAGCGAGTCGCCTTACGCTGAAGTGCGAGCGGCAGTCTCCAATATCGACGACCCATCGATGCCTGTCAATACTTTCCGAATGTACGTAGCACAGCTACCTCACCCCATTATGAAGCTAACCTCTACATTCAGGTGGTTCCTGGGAATCATTCTTACGATTCTCATGGCTGGGATCAACCACTTTTTCGCCGAACGATGTATGCCCTACGTTCTATTGCCCCACGCTCATGTCACTGACCAGACGCTACAGACCCTTCCGTCGTTATTAGTTCCCTAGTGATCCAGCTCATCGCTCTTCCGCTTGGGAAGGGTATGGCATGGCTGCTTCCCGAGAAGCGCTTCAACACCTTCGGCTACATCTGGTCTCTCAACCCTGGGCCCTTCAACATCAAGGAGCACACCGTCATCACGATCATGGCGAGCGCGGTCTACAGCGACGTCTACGTCACCACCGTCTTCGCGACGCAGAAGGCGTTCTACAACCAGAACCTCTCGTTCGGCTACCAGATACTCCTCGCGCTCTCGACGCAGTGCCTCGGTTACTCCTTCGCGGGTGTCGCGCGCCGCTTCCTCGTCTGGCCCGCGAGCATGATCTGGCCCGGCGCACTCGTGTCCTGCGCGCTGCTCAACACCCTCCACAAGAACTGGGGCCGCAGGGAGAAGCGCCACATCAGCCGCGAGCGATTCTTCGTCTACGTCTTCTTGGCCGGAGTCGCCTGGTATTTCCTCCCGGGCTACCTCTTCACCGCCCTGAGCGTGTTCAACTGGGTCTGCTGGATTGCGCCTCAGAACCCCACGGTCAACGCCCTGTTCGGCTACTCGACGGGTCTTGGCATGGGCTTCTTGACCTTCGACTGGTCGATGATCTCGTGGATCGGCAGCCCTCTAGTTACACCGGTAAGTTTCTTTTCGGTCTGTTCGGCAGCCCAGTGACTAATTGTATTTTCCAGTGGTGGGCTGAGGCGAACATTGCAGTGGCCTTCGTTCTCTTCTTCT
Organism: Fomitopsis schrenkii; assembly: GCA_000344655.2. Classification (NCBI taxonomy): domain Eukaryota; kingdom Fungi; phylum Basidiomycota; class Agaricomycetes; order Polyporales; family Fomitopsidaceae; genus Fomitopsis; species Fomitopsis schrenkii. Next base: position 673,468 of record KE504127.1, read on the forward strand.
GGATCGTTACTCCGGCTGTGTTCTGTACGTATTTACTTCATACTGGCGCGTCACCTTTCACTAACGAACACCTACAGTCACGAATGGCTTCTTCACTCAGTTCATGCCAATTTCTTCTACCGGCTCCTACGACCGCACAGGAGCGGCGTACGACGTGACGAAGATCATGACGAATGGCCTCTTTGACGAGGAGAAGTACAAGGCCTACTCGCCTCTGTTCATCCCAGCAACGTTCATCATCTCGTACGGCGTCCAGTTCGCGGCCATTACTGCGGTCGTTGTGCACACTATCTGTACGTTGGTACCCTGTTCCATATCCCACCGCTTGCTTATATTGATGACTGCCCTTTCAGTGTGGTACAGGCACGACATCACTCGTCAATTCCGCCGCGCTCTCAAAGACGAGCGCGATGTGCACGCTCGACTCATGATGGCCTACACCGAAGTCCCCTGGTACTGGTACGCGGCGATTGGTGTCATCTCCTTCGTGCTCGGTGTCATCGGCATCGAGATCTTCCCGACTGAACTGCCCATCTGGACCTACGTTATCTCCCTGATCCTCGCCGCTCTCCTCATTATCCCCGTCGGCATGATTCGCGCTATCACCAACCAGATGATCTCCATAAACGTCATCATGGAGGTCCTCGTTGGCTACATGCTCCCGGGCAAGCCCGTCGCGATGATGCTCTTCAAGACGTACGGCTTCATCACCGTCTCGCAGGCCCTCACGCTCGCCAGCGACATGAAGATCGCGCACTATATGAAGATCCCGCCGCGCACCACGTTCATCGCGCAGACGCTTGCGACCATCATCCTCTGCTTCGTCTGCGTCGGCATCCAGATCTGGCAGTTCGCCAACATCCCCGACTTTTGCATGCCGGACCAGAAGGACTTCTTCACCTGCTCGGACGTCAGCGTCTTCGCGACCGCATCGATCATCTGGGGAGGCATCGGCCCACAGCGCCTCTTCTCGCCCGGCCAGCTCTACAGCCCGATGCTCTGGTTCTTCCTCGTCGGCGCGCTCTCGCCCATCCCCTTCTACATCCTCGCGCGCCGCTTCCCGCACTCGATCTGGCGGTACGTCAACATGCCGATCTTCTTCGCCGGCCTCGGCCAGATGCCACCCGCGTCGGGCATCAACTACTCGGCGTGGGTCATGGTCGGCGCATTCTTCCAGTGGTTCATGCGCCGCGTCCACTTCCGCTGGTGGATGCGCTACAACTACATCCTCTCCGCTGCGCTCGACTCGGGAGTCGCCGTCAGCCTTATCATCATATTCTTCGTGCTGCAGATGCCCAAGGGCGGCATCAACGTCAACTGGTGGGGCAACTCCGTCTGGCAGAACACTTTCGACTCGATGGGCATGCCCTTCAAGCTCCCGCCAAACGGCACCTTCGGTCCCGAGACCTGGTCATAGACACGAACACTTCACCTCTCGTTCCCCTCATTTCTTTTCCTCTGTAGCATTATTCGGTATATCATTATCGCTGAACGATCCATTCACGACAATCTGCATCAGACATCATACCACGTTACGTCTCTCTCCGCTTATCTCTCTCTGGCTTTCATTAGGCAGCATTCGGCCCGCTCATTCTTCGAGACCTCGCTGTAAAACGAACCGCTAGGGTTCCTTCTTCTGCGATGCCCTTCCGCCTTCGTTCACGTACTACGGTTGTATCACTAGTTACGGTCATGTACCCCGTTGCATGTTGACGACTGGAATGATTATGCGTCAGCACCTTACGAACTGTATTCGCTGCGTCAATGGTTGGCAAGGTCGAATCGGACTGCGGAGTCGCGGCTCGAGTAATCACTATGAAGTCGTGGACGCGGCCAGACAGTCGGTTGAATAGTCGTTATCGCACAGAACACGATCTCGTGCTAGGGCTTCGTGCAGCAGACGGGGAACCGACAAGCAGACAACATCTCGACATAAGCACGAGCGAGCATGAGCTCCCGGTTTCAGCAAGAATAGAAAAGGTACAACAGTGACTGTATGAACAGAGTTTACGCCGGCAGACCCCATATTCTGACCTCCCTGCCGGTAGCGCCCCATACCTCCTTGCCCTCGGCGCCGAACACGAAGTCAGAGACCTCGCCGCCCTCTTCGAAGCGGACGAGTTCCTCCCAAGACTTGTGCGCGAAGATGCGCGCGCCCTCGCTTCCCGCAACGCCTAGGAGTTGGGCGCTTAGGTCGTAGGTCACCTTGGTCACTTTGAAACTTTCGCCGAGCGCGATAGAGTGGGCGATCTTCGGCTTGCGAAGGTCCCAGATCGCGACAGACGAGAGTGAGTCTGGCGCAAGCATGTGGTAACCATTCTCCGAGAAGCTGAGGGTCTTGACGGTGAATGGCGTGCTCTCAGGGGGCGATAGGGAGGCTGCGACAGCTCCCGAACGGATATCGAAGACCTGGACCGTGGAGGCAGGGGTACCAACGGCAAGCAACGTGCCATCTGGATGCACGGCTAGGGATGTGAACGACTCCTCCGCGGGGGCTGAACGATACACGGCCGAGCCGGTCGTCAGGTCATGCAAGGAGTAAGTACGGTCGGCAGACACCAGTGCGACGAGTGTGTTCGTGGGGTGCACAGCAAGGCCCGTCACCTCGCCCTTGTGCGTGCGAATGACCGCACGAGTCTTGTACTCGCCAGACACCGCATCGTGCGCCCATGCCCTCGCGGTCTTGTCAGCGCTGGCAGACAGGAGCAAGGTAGGCTCGCTCTCGCTGATAGCTTCACGAAACGCGACGTGGGTGACCTTCTTCTGGTGTCCGGGTAGAGAAGCGAGAACCTTGTCCGTGCTGCGGTCATACAGCTGCACGATTTTATCGTTGCCGCCGGTGAGGAAATGCGTCGGGTTCGCCGTGGATACAGCCAAAGCGGTTATGCCAGCGGGTGAAGGTGAGTGCAGAGAGGGGATAGCATGTTTCGCGGTGAGTGTCTTGACCTCGGCCGCAGTGACATAGCCTGCTGGGGGTTTGCGCTTCTTCCGCTGAGCGGACAGCGTCTGGTGCGTCTCCTCGATTTTCTTCGACACCTCCTCAGGGAGGCCTCCAGTCTCACCCTCTGCTTCTGTCATCTCGACATCTCCCCCATTGCCAGCCGGCGCGACCCCCATGGTCGCGGAAACACTTGCAAGAGCTCTTCAAGAAGAATCTGTTAGGGCACTGTCCTCCAGGGCTATAGCAGGGACACGTACTCTCTTGCCGCGTCACGCTCGCGTATCATGCGCGCGACCACGCGTGTCGCCGCGTCCTGGGCGTAGAGCGCGTAGCTTAGCTCTTGACGGAGAGAGTTGTACTGTTGCTTGAGCGTGAACGTCTCGAGCATGAGGGCGTCCCACTCGTTTTGTAATGTGTGAATGAGGGCCGGGATAGAAGTGGCTGCCGGAGGACGCGGAGCAGCGGTTTTCGGATCTGAAGAGCGTGTCAGCGAAGTAAAATGGTTAAAAACGTCTCTGAACACTCACTTGCTTTGATGGTGATCAGGTCAGACTCCTCCAACTTGTCTCCGGTAATGGGGTCTGTGCCGTTCTCCGTAATGTATTTGAGAATGAGCCTCCGCTCATAGACATGGCCGGACTTTTGAGATACAACAGGGTCTTGAGGGGGCTCTCCAGAAATCGAACAGAAAAACATGTTGTCAGTCGCAGAGAGGGCGAGACTGTAGACGCGACTGGACTTGTCGACGACGGCTTTGCACAAGTCGAGGTTGGAACTTCGGAACAGAGGCGCTGGGAGAATGTTTGGGCCTGTTGGTGCGGGCGTCTGTTTCTGTACCACTGCTCAGTCCTGTACGACCATGTCCAACAAGCAACGGCTCGTCCTCTCTGTTATCGACTTTCTCAACCAGTCTCTCGAGGATGGCACCGTCAGTCAGGACGACAAGGAGAGTCTTGAGGTTGCAAGTGCGTCTCCTCTCCGACCCATCTCGCTCGACACGTCCTGAACAAGTAACACGCGCCCAGTCCAATGCATAGGCGAGGCCTTCGCAGTCGATCCTTCCGATTCAGCCCAGCGAGAGAAACTGTCTATCCAGCCTGCGACCCTCCAGAACGTCTTCGATGTCTTTTTGAAGACCCGAGAGAAGGTTGGTGGCGTGTCACCATCGGCTGCGCCACTGACGCCAGTGAAACCGGTGGCGCCGAGCGCAGAGGACAAGGCGAAGGCGGAGAAGTTCAAGGCTGAGGGAAATGCTCAGATGTCCGCGAAACAATACGACAAGGCAATCGACGCGTATACGAAAGCTATTGCTGTTGACCCAACAAACCCCGTGTATTACTCGAACCGCGCCGCGGCATATTCGAGTAAGGAAGAACATCAGGAAGCTATATTTGACGCGGAGAAGGCTATTGAAGTTGACTCCAGTTTTGTCAAGGCGTATCATAGACTCGGGTAAGCCTATACATGCACATGCAATTCGGCGAATGATCGCGCTAACACGGTTGACAGACACGCACAATATTGCCTTGGAAACTTCCAGGATGCCGCGACCGCCTTCCGTCGCGGAGTGGAGCTTGACCCTTCGAATGCGTCACTAAAGTTAGGACTCAAAAATGCGGAAGCACGCATTGTCCCGGATGACGGCGACATACCCTCTTTGGAAGCCGACACCGTTCGCAGTGATACCAACGCGGGTGCTGGGCTGGGAGGGATGGCGGAAATGCTGAGAGGTCTAGGTGGAGGTGGCGCAGGCGGTGGAATGCCTGACCTCGCCGGAATGATGAACAATCCGATGATGATGCAGATGGCCCAGCAGATGGCGGCGAATGGTGGTTTGGAGCGGCTGATGCAAAATCCTGCGTTAGCTAACATGGTAGGTTATTCCTTTGCTCCGTGTTCGTTTGCCTTGGTTCTTAACCTTGTCCAAGATGAACCGTGTGCAGCAAGGCGGCGGCATGCCCTCCATGGCAGAGTTGATGTCGGATCCAACCATGCGAGATCTGTATGTATCGCTCCCATGACACATGCATATTATGCTAACATATGAAGCCCAGGGCTCAGCAGTTTGGGGCGGGCGGAGCGCGATAGTACCTTTTTCAGGTGTGACGAACGGCATCCTGACCTCAATCTGTATATAGGCTTTGCCCGAACGATACAACTGATGCTCTGTCAGGAGATAAACTCGCGCGCATGCAAAGTAAGCGGGTAGGAATCGGATTCTGACCTGTTAGGTGCATGAGATAGAAGACGCTTGCATGCTTTAATGGTCTGTGGTGGAGACAAGACGTACGCCAGGAACGGCGTGAATTTTCTCCGGGTGGGAGCGACTTCCTTCCACGTCCATGAGATGCAGATTTACTGGAAAAGGTTCTAGAGACCCTGCCAACAGTACCTGTAAGTCCTGGCCCCATAGCAGCCCTCATTGCACAACACGGATCCGAAGGGAGAGTGGTCTTGCACAGGTATGTGGCACAATCTCAATCGATCGATCCGGTCAGGTCAGCGGGCATACGGGTTATACTCTACATGACGGTTTGAGATGGCAACTCGATCGACTCGCACGAGATGCTGGGGCCTCAATCTGCTTGCCGAATGGTTCGAACGGGTCTTGGCTACTCACAAGAGCTGGACTGACACCCGCGATACCACAGAATAAGAGCGCAGATTCATGTACGCGTTGATAACCGTATATGTGCGCTGAGCGCTGGTATCGACAATCGCAAACTCTGCAACTGTGCTTTTACCTCACCGCACAGCGCGGTTGTCTTCTTGGCTTCATAGTTCCCGATAAGGTGAGTTCTGCAATCAGGATGTTGGGCGCTCACATTGACGATTGCTCAGGCATCTGACTCATCTTCAGGCTCAAAGATCGCTGCTGGGAGTTGACCATGGCTGGCGCGCTGGGGCTTACTTCGGTGCGAATCACAAACGAGCACTGCAGCTAATGGTCAAATGTTTCGTAGGCCTTCGTGCCGTATGTGTCCGAATCTATCAGCAGGTGCGTGCGCATAGGCTCCTACAACGTACGTGCTCCACAGTCCTTCGACTCAGCAATGATTCAATACCCTCATCCAGTGTTGAGCAGCAGGCAGCTGAGGATTATCCGAACTGTTGGCTCGGGAGACCATGTATATTTATGTCTCTGTTTGCGCTGAGCCCCCAGTTATACGGAACATTGTTCCTGATGACCCTCGGTGCGTTATTATCCTGTTAGCGTGGGGAATGATCGTTCATCTCGAGCTTTTTTTACAGGCTCGGCAACATGTAGGTATGTTCTTGCCGAAGGTCCCTCGCTAATTCACACGAAATACCTGCACATCCATCTGGTACATAGCTGTGGCACAGGTTCTGTGAGATGTCACTCAAGTTCGCTACCTAGAAGCCCCGAATAGCATCGCGTGGACGGAAGTTCACAGCATGATGGTCGGTAGCCAGGTGCGTCATATGGATCTTAGACTTGTTCGGAGCACGTATGCGCAGCATCCTACTGACGGCTAGCAGGTCATGTCAACATGGTAGCGCAATTTGTGTTGGACATATACGTCACCTTCATGCCTTGTTATGATTGATGTCGGCACCGAAATAATTGCCTCCGGCAAGTCCTCGCTCGGGATACAGTGCTCTGCTCTGGCAAGAGGCTGGATATATATATTAGCGTGGTGTTATACTGTGGTGAGTTAGGGTCGACAACATAATTAACATGAGCTGACGCGATGTTCTTCAGATTCACACTCTCGTGTCTGATTGTGGCGAGTGTACGGCAGTGTGCGAGTCGGTCAGGTCGCCGAGTCTGGGCCATATTTCAATCTTCCACCGATGGTAGACGGAACACGCTATACGGTAGTGAGATACCCTCGGCACCTGAGTCAGCCTGTGCGTGAAATGATACAAATGAGCGTGCTGATCATTCTAACTCTCGATCGGTAGTTCTATACGCGAACTGCCTAATGGCTGTGTACGTAGCTCAGCCGTTGGCTCCCTGGGACTGGACTTTCGCGACTAGCTCACAGGTGACTGGTTAATCTGCATTGCACGACATTAATTGACTGGTATCGCACTGCGATGCTGTAGCCGGAATGACAATTAACACTTACTAACCACCGCTGAGGTACTACTATATGTGACCGCGGCGGCGCCGTGCTGCTGACGGCGAGGCCGCTAGATGACGTAATCATTGGACGAGGACTGAAGCGATTCATGATTGGGTTGCTTCACACATACTTTAGCACATGAAGCCGCTGAAGATGAGTGAGGGTAAATAGCATATCTCGGATACATTATGATGTCGCTTCATCGTACTGATTGGCATGCACGTCTACTCCCCATCGCTTTTGCGGCGTTCTAGGGCTCATGAACGCTCTCCGCATGGAAAATATTTCTGGCACATAGACGCAACTGAGGCGTGGTCACATAGAGGGCCACGGCGCTCTCCCCAGTACGCGGCGTCCCTTCACCTCAGTTCGCGTGAGGCCAGCCGTGCCTAAGTGGTTCCTTGTCATCTACGATGATTCGATGATATATGGCCAATGTGCCGAACAGAAGCATACGCCAATGCGTGCATCACCATCTGATCATGTTTGACCTCCCTGTCAGCGCATAGTCAAGACGAGAACTTGGAAGTCCCATACCAGGTGTGCAAATTCCAGTAGATCTGTGCCCTGTCCCGAATCTGTCATAAAACGAGGACCTCAAGAATTGCCAGCCTCGACTTGCCACCCACACCGGAGGATTGCTCAAGAAATGGTCAGCGTCCTTACCAATCTCATCCACTCCATGAGCTGCCTGTTTACGGGCGTCGTCCTCAGCCTCGCGTATGTACCTCGCGTCACAGCTTTGTCTGCTATGCTGATCAATCTCGATCCAGATGTTACGGAGTGGTGTGCGCTCAAGTGCTGTACTACTTGTGGAATTATAGGCGTGACACCTGGGTAGTGCAATCATGGGTCAGTACGCTTGGGGGGCTCCTTCAGCCTGGACCTGTTTTGATAGCTCAGAGCAGGTGATGACTGTGTGGTTCGTCCTAGTGAAACCCACATGTGGCTTCTAGAGGTTTTGACACGCCACGACCTTCTAGGGCGTTACAAACTGCGGGTACGATAGTGGAAATCCATGTCAGTGTCCCATTCTATCAATTTAGGATCCGGCGGCTGAGTACCACTCACGAATCCGACTTTACTATATAGCAACTGTGGTTCTATCTTGTTCCACGGCACGGACACGTCCTCGAACTCATGAAGCTGGATCCGTGCGTACCGCCACTACAACAATAAATTCCATCTCATCTATTCCCATCGCTTAGTCTCACCGTGGTAAGGCACTCCTAATTTAATTGCTAGGCTGACCTACTGCATGTGCATCAGGTACAACAACTGCTAGCTGTAACAGTTCATCTTACTTTCCCGAGTCTGATAGAGACTGACTATCTTCATGTCTCAGCGATTCGTTCAGCTTCTCGTACAATGGTGAGGTATATAACCTTTGACTCATATTTCTCTAACATTCCGGTAGGTATCTGCTTCATAAGACATGGAAGCGTGAGTTTGACCAGAGGTCCGTTGTACCGAAGGATATACATCTCATTGTACAAAGTTCTCGATGCCAAGCGTCACAAAAGGCTTCACGCAATTACATCGGTAAGTGGCCGAATATCATGCCCCGAGCCGTTAGTGCAGTAGTAATGATCTTGGTGCAGGGGATATTATTATCCATTGGCGTCGGTGAGCATCAATATTATTGCATTGAAGCTCCAGTATCATACTCCCGGTCACCGTTTCCATCTCAGGCACCTCAATCGGTAAGGTTTCTTCAGTCCCCCGTATCTCCATTCTCGATAGGCGCATATCTTAAACGTTGGCTACATCAGCTATAGTGTATAGTAGGTAGGTGCCATGACTGCCCGGACGTTGCGGGAAACGTTAGCTTACGGGGCACAAGCTCCAAGCAGAAAACTATCGGCGGCTTAATCCATAGCACCATGGTAGGCAGCTCATGTACTGCCACTCGCTAACTCGCCTGCTAACTGAAATAACGCAGTTGCCAGGCTTTTTGAACCTCGCCTCCCAAATCGTTATTGACGTCTACATCACTGTGCTACTGTGTCATGTTCTACGCCAATACACCACCATCTTTGCAAGGTGGGTCTATCTGCATTGGTTGTACCGAACGTTGAACATAATGCTGTACTCCAGGATGAATGATGTTGTGGAGAGGTTGACCGTGTATGCTATCCGACGCGGCGTACTACTATGGTACGTATCATCCGGCATGCATGTCACAGCTTTTGGCATGAACAATGACATGTTATACTTCAGTCTAGTTGAAGTCCTCTGCATTGCCCTTGTAGGTGTGCTACTGCCCAGTGTATATATGATCTCACCGCCGTTTGATCTGTTAGTACTCAGTGGACAACAAAAACGGCACTTTTTACAGCGAGGTGGTATCTGCACCGACAGCGGCCTGTAAGCAAGGTCGCAAAAGTGTCGGGATGACGATGTACTGATGCTGGGATTTGTTAGTGTACCTCAGCTTCATGATGGCAATGCGAGTCTTTTGACCCCTCTCATCAACGTGCCTCGATACTGATAACTTACCGGGCACGTCTAGATTGAATGTTCGGGACCATGTAGAGAAATCTGAGGTCGAATCAAGTCGAGGCGGCAGATCGGACAACCACTACTCACTTGCTCGGATGACGATGCATGTGCATGGGCCAACGGAGAGCACGATGGGTTCGACAAGCAATGCGTAGCAGCCTGGTGCATGTTTGCGCTCATACGCAATGACGTGGGCAGCAGAGCTAGATCTCAGCTATGACGTACGATGCTTGCGACTCGCGTAGTGTCACAGATGCACTGAACTGGTACCACTAGTAGCGCTATGATGATTCAGTACTACTATGATACGGCGAGTCGTTCGTGACGACCCGAAAGGCACCTTCTCCCCGTAAACCTCATTGATACTTCAGCAGACATGCCGCACAATACTTACGCTGACATATTTATCATCTGGCGATTTTGTACGCTACTTCCGACCGATCTTCTCGTATATATACGTTCAACGTGCAAGTTCGTAACTTGGATGTCTCAGTAATCAAGGAGTCTCTCCGGCCATCAAGTTGTCGCGCACAACACTGGCAGGCTCCGCGCACTCCGAGTCGTCCCGCCGCCTTACGTCGTTGCCCGCCACCGCTACTTTCAAGCCACCCGTAGGCTCCCTCTCCCTCTGGAGTCCCTTGTCCCGCGTGTCCCGCCGTCTTCGTGCCACGTCTCTTTCCTCCTGCCGCCACTCGCCGTCGTATCTTCCACCACCGTACATACTCCCAACCATCGCGGTGGTACACCCTCTGGCTGCATCCCCGCGCTCGGGCCTGGAGCAGGTGGGAGGTGCATGACTCGGAGCATGCAGTGCACTTCAGCTGGCGGAGGCAAAGCATATCATTTTCGTTGTTAGCTTGGTCCTTAGCTCAGAATAAGGAGTCGGGGATGGCGCTTGCGCCGATAAGTATGGGATCACAACACGTCGTTTAAGAGCCGAGCCGGCCCGAGGGCGCAAGCACCGAGATAACGATCGTATCAAACCGCGGTGTGGGACTTCCGAGCGTTACATATATTGTGACCAGTGACTGGCTTCCGCATCAGCTCACTAGTACATCGATGCTTCTGCCACAATACACCGACTGCTATGCAGGGTGCTCCGGACTGTCCTTCAATCCATTAGGGACCACCTCCTTTCCAAGGGGTGTCAAACTCAGCCTGGCACCTGCATGAACATCATTCTAGGCCTCAGCAATCATGCAGACACAGAGTCCGGCCCGACCATCTGAACGAATCTTATCAGTGAGTAGTATTGCTAACGTTTCACACATCCTGTTTCCCATGCACTCGATAAGTGCATCTCTCGTGGGACCCGTTCCCGCCCTCACGGCGTAATGTGTCTCGCTGTGCGAATGAACTCAAAAGAGAACAGCAGTGATATAGGCTCATGGTGTTCAACTCATACGCCTCATCATAAAATCTCAGAGCTTACTGTCATCCAACGGAACTAGCCTCCCAAGGCACGATGGACGACAGTTGATTGCCAACGCAGTTATGCAACAATTGAGCTCACGCTCCTACGTGTTCAAGATGATTACACGGTTCGTATCTGGATCCTGCCCCTAGCATACGTATCCTACTCTCAGGATGCCTTTCTTGCGCCGTCCATGCTGCTTAGGCCTTTTACTTCTCTCCTACAGGAAAGCGAGGCTCAGACTGCAACATCATGTACTACTCAAGAACACACCTTGATATGAAGACCGACCTTCAACATGGCTCGACCGACTGAACTACTGGCTCGACCGACTGAACTACTGAAGGAGTAGTCACAGCTGTTGACCATTGACACTCGGGAAACCAACATCCTCGGTCGACTCCAGCAAGAGCGTCCCACCGTATGAGTGTATCAGACATTTGTTAGCATCAACAGCGATGTGGTCTCACGAAAATAACAGCCGAACAAGAGGATCCTATACGGATTCAATCCGCGCACCATCGTCCCGTCCTTATTAACACGCGAGCTTAGATCGAGGTAACACACTTATTTCGCGTCCGCTGCCAGGGTCTCATCTACAATGGTCGCTTTCGAGGTCGATCTGAACGACTCCATGGGCTGCTTGTTCATAGGTGTCGTTCTCAGTCTCGCGTTAGTACGACATACCTTGTGCCCCCGGTACTAACATCGACGTGCTCGACAGGTTCTATGGAATTGCGTGCGCTCAAGTCATGTACTATCTCTGGAACTACCGACGCGATCCTCTTACTTTGACGAGTTGGGCACGTCCTCTACATTTATTTGGAGTGTGTACAGTGCTGACCACCACAAGCAGGTGTGCGTTACATGGTCTGTACAACATGATGTACTACTGCCAGTACTAGTAGGACTATTTTGACGCAGTGGACACTGCAGGGTCATACAGACAGCAGGCATGGTGACAGAACTCCACGTATGCATTGTTTTTCTCTGATACGGCTTGTATCCGAGTCGAGCTGACTGTACCTTATCGCGCAGCAATTATGGTTCTACCTTGTAGCACGGCACGAGGATCTCCTAGGCCTCATAGCTCTTGACCCGTATGTCACGCCTCTGTAGATATTGAAGCTATCTGACGTATACACACTGGATGTAGTTCGACAGGAGTGGGTGTTCTGCATTCTATGATTATGGTCTACCCTTACCGTGGCGCAACGCCCGAGAACTAGGCGCAACAGTTGTTTGCCGTAAGCATGCAGACACAGTCTACACTGATGCTGTTTAACTAATTCCATAACTCCAGCGAGCCGTTCAGCTGCTCGTCCAATGGTGAGATTTCGACTTACCACTCTTACCATATCTTGACAGCGCGCCAGCTATCTCCTCCAGAAAATACGGCAGCGTACGCCGCCGTCTGCGACTGCTCCTTGACTCATCTGAAACACACATCGGATCCATGCACTATAGTCTTCAAAGTCCGACTACAAAGACTTGCCCATGTGTTGATCTCCGTAAGCAGTGATACTACCTTGATTCACTAGTAGTCTGATTTAAATCTAAGGGGGTTCTCTTTGCGGTCTGTGTGGGTATGTGTCACGGCTCTCACTGTCAACTTGAAGGCCACATTGAGCATATCATATATTGATCTCATAGGATCTTCTATCGGTAAGACAATGTCTACGCTGCAAGCGCAATTGAGTATGAACATGCCAGTGCGCTTCCAGCTATAGTGCATAGCAGGTAAGTCGAAACTGCACCTAGCCTGAGCAGGCAATCACTGAGAGCAGATTTCCAGTATTGTTCAGAAAAGTGTTAACGGCGCAGTTCGCAAAGCTCTGGTAGGCGTTTTCTGAGATGCTCGTCATGATACTAATATTCACCGAGAACAGATACCGGGCCATTGGACGTTGGCATCTCAATTTGCTTTGGACTTCTACATCACCGCCGCGCTCTTTTTTATTTTGCGTCAGAGTAGAACTGCATTCTCTCGGTAAGCAATCGCCCGTCTTGACTGTATCTAGCTAGAAGCTGACACAATACCGTGACTGTGGTTTTAGAACTAATGCCGTCCTGGAGAAGCTGACAGTTTACACGATCAACCGTGGAATTTTGCTGTGGTGCGTGCCACGAGCCCTGAGCATGAGGTGTCATGATCAGTAAACAAAATTTGACCCCTGACGACTCGGAGCTAGCCTACTTTCGTTGCTATGCGCCATACTGGTAAGTTTGTCCCAGTGCTTCGAGCTCCAAGTCAGCAGTCTCATTGTAGGCACCGTGTCAGTATACCGTCGACGGAAAGCACGGAAGTCTATACAGTGAAACGGTTTCCGCGCCAGAGGCAGCTTGTGCGTCAGGCCGGTCCGATTTTCCTCATCGTTGACGGGAAGCACTCATCACGCTATATTGACAGTGTATCTCAATTGCTTGATGGCAGTGTAGGTTACTATTCGTCCCATATTTGTGAATGCCACTCACTGTCACGTACTGGCCATGTACAGATTGAATGTTCGCAACCACCTAGGCCAGCTGGAGGTAGAAGCAAGTCAGTACGGGAGATATGAGGGTGCTCGTGCTCTCGACTCTGTAGGGCCAATGGTAGCGGATTGAGTATTCTGTGTTCACCTACAACGATCCTCTTCGTCCCCGGTGTCCATCGCTGAGTCTAGGTTGTATTCAAGGGGGTTCCAGATATTGTCTATCCCTCTTGTTGGCATCTCATTGATGATCGCAGGGCCTTTGGCTATGCGGCTACGACAGTGGTGACACGCAAACAATCAGACCCTGATTGACAGGGCCCGGTATGTGTACCTACTTGAAGGCGGCAATGGTTGAACTGCCAGAGAGAGTTGCGTGCTATTATACATTTTGTTTGGCAAGGGGCATATCGGTGCACTCATGCGTCACGCCAGGCGGGCGGTGACGGCTTTCACAGCGGATCTTGTTAGTTCTAGTTCAATGGTATGCCTTCAATCCCCGTTCAGGGGTCAACATGCTTGCAATGCTACTAGAATGCTGTGATGCAGGTACTTCCTATACAGGGTATGGATGCGTGAGTGGAACCTACATTGCCATAATTCATAGTCTAATTGAGATAGAATTGGGACGGCCGTGGCTCATCCTGGCGGTATGCACCCGTACTAATCATACGCTAAGCCTGCATCTGACACCATAATTCAACTAATTGCAGACCGTGCTACTAGTACTTCTCATGAGTTCAGGTCAGCTCTCTTCCAGTCTCCTCCGTCAGACCGACTAATCAAGCATATCCAGCTTCTTGCCTGTGTGAGTGCACCCACGTTCGCCCACACCCCGCAGTGACTTATATCATGCCCTCGCAAAAGGGATTGTTGTGGCTAGGTGAGCACCGTATGATGTCGAGGGATAATTCTGCATCCACAACCCTGAATCCGGGGACAGCTTCAACTGGAGGCAGTCTATGGTGAGTTCTGTTGCTATCCATGACGTGCCAGTAATTTGAGCACTGGGATCCCGGCTTCTGGTCCCTTGCAGCGATCTTCGTGACAGATTTGTACTTCACCTGTGTGCTTTGCTATGTCCTGCGGGGCTCTAGAAATCCCTTCCGACGGTGTGCAATGTCCACAAGATATTCTAGTACTTCCCATTCATTTACAGGGCTTTCATCAGGACTCGCACCGATGGGATACTGTCAAAGCTAGCTCTCTACGTCATCAACCGAGGCATAATATTAGGGTACGCCATCCTTGCCTCCTCATTCGCGTAGAACGCTGAGCCCAAAGTCTCATCGATACCAAGGCTGAATGCACTGCTCACCATACTCCTAGTGAGTACTCAACTAATGGGCCTCAGATTCTACATGCTGCTAATCCCATTGTTCGAAGTACGTTTACGACAGCCAGCACAGCACTATGTACATGTTGATGATCACATCACCGGGTGGCACGCGTGCGTTCCCTCAGTACTACCTCATGCCGACAGAACGCTGACTCGAAAATTCCTTGGCCACCGTTATACGATGCCCTACCACTGTCTCCAGTCTACGCGAACTCTTTCCTGGCACTGTTAGTATCATACTGCACTTACTCTTAGTATTGCTCAATCGCCGCTGACTCTCAACACTTCAGGCTGAACGTTCGCAATCACCTTGGAGAATTAGAGGTTGCTACAATGTGTGACGACACATTCCAATGAAAGGCAGAGTTCGCGGGCGGTTATACCGAAGTAGGGAGTCGGCCACGGAGAGTGCACTAGTCTTAATTATCTTGCTCGATGTGTAGGGATAACAGAATCCCGAGCGGGCCAATCCCCACTCATAATGATGATCATGACGCGACGGTTCACTAGTCATTTACTACCCAGATACATGCAAGACACGGTCTGACGAACCCAGCTCTAGAAGCCAAGAAGCCATGGGGCTTCTCATTTGCTCTACTCGTCTAGGCACTGAGCTCCGCGCATCCAAATCCTTCGTTCCACCCATCACACCGATAATAGAGACGGACAATGTAAACAAAAGTCCGAGGCACAAAACAAGGAGGGAACATTCCAGTTCAAGAACAACAACAACAGTGTCATGAGTCGTGGTCATATCGTGAAGGGAAACGTGAAGACAGATGGATATATAGGCCATAGCCTCTACCAGAAGAGGATCCAGGCGCCGATGAGCAGTCCAACTAGGACACCAATCGCGCGGAGGACCAGCACTACGACGAGTGCTTTTCGGACGGCGGCGTAGAATGTTGTCAGGGCAGAACCTGTCCAGTTTATTCTGCAAGAAAGGAAATCAGCTTTGCTGCCGACCGCACCAGCTCGAGAGACGTACCGTCTGTCATTCGTACCACCTGCGCGTACGCTGGCCTCCCATCCACGCATAACAGCGCGGTATCTCTTTCCGAAAACCCTGCAACCAACGGTAAGCAGACCCACCATATGCCATAGAACGAATGCGTACCAGATCCAGAAGTTCACGTCAGGATATGAGAATCGGGGGAAGATACTCGTCAAGCTCGGCGCAACGACAGGCATACGGAGCATCTCTAACGTCTCCGCATCCGGGGGCAGCAGCGAGTGCGCGCTCATTACCGCTTCCTCACTCTTCTCTCCCATCTTCGCCCTGCCTTTGCCCTTGCTGACACCCGTCGCCTTCTGTACTGCCGGCGATACATTAGGTACCGTCATGTTCAGCAGCAGATCCAGCGTCATGCCGAGCGAGAGGCCCCAGAGCTTCAGCTCATCCTCACTATCCGCGCCGTACTCGAGTATTGCGCGCTTCTCGTCAATGGCGAGCAGCTGCGACTTCGTATCGCTCGAAGGCGAGTGCGCGAGCGGGGTCGCGGCGGAGGTAGAGGGAGAGATAAGGATGGCGGGGAACTGCATGCTGCCGACGAGCACGCGCATCAGGAGGCGGAGCACGTTCGAGTGACGCGGCGCGAGGCGTGACGACGCGTCAACGGTGACATGTGACCAGCGGGGCCTCCGCGTTCGGGAGGAGGAGGGGAGTGGGAGGAGCTCAGCGAGAGGCACCCAGTGGAGCGCTGTTCCCGGGGCGGGGTCAACAGGAGTGGTGTATGGTGCGAGTTGGAGGAAGACGAAAGGAGAGAGTACCATAAGGAGGCGCTTGCCGAGGGACGTCGTCACTTCGCGATCGTCGAGTTGGCCTACAGGGGTATATGCGCTCTCCGCGAGGTCGAGACCAATCTCCTCCCATGTTTGGCGCATAGCTGGAACGCGTCAGACATAGCATATCGTATTCGTGAACAGAACGAACCTGTGTACATGCCACCTTCGTCCCCTTCCTCAGTTTTACCTCCGGGGAAGGCGACGTGCGCCTCGCGCGTACGCGGGCCACTACCGCTCATGCGACCAGAGTCCGCTGTTGCATCTGGCTTATCTCTGCGGAGGAAGAGGATTTCGGGACGCGCTCCTGGCGCGTTGACCCAGTCAAGCTGGAAGAATTCTGTCAGGCCAGGGGCCGGCTCGGGAGGCGGATTCAACGAAGGCGGCGGGACAACACGGATAATGAGAGCTACAGCTGCTCTACGTGGCTCTGAGCGAGAGCCTGTCAGTGGATTTTCAACCGCAGACATTGCAGGACGTACGGGTTGCGGGGGACGCGATAGCCCTAGGCGGTGTCGAACGGATGTGGTGGAGGGCTCGCGAGAGTAGCGGGATGATAGAGATGTCTAAGAAGGATGATGAGTGGGCTGTAATATACGGACGACGATGAGCAAACCTGCTGTGTCTGCCATGGTGGGCGATGGCAAGGCGGGTAAGTCGGTGAGAGGAGCAAACTGCTCGTCTGCGGGAAAACGCGGCAATGCGGCCGAGGTCTTTAAGCGCCCATACTACGCGTTGGGGATCTGGGGAATTGACGTCACGACGCGCACTTGCCTTTCTCGGCTGCAACCGATCTCATCGTCGATCGCATCGCTCTCGCGTCGTCGTCTTCGGAAGTGTGGGCGACTTCATCTTCGCCCTCACCACCGTGCTCGTCGACCACCAGCTATCTTCACAGACCTTCAACAGTGGTCTCAAAACTCAAGCTGTGCGTAGAACGCTCTAGGTCCTCAGCTTCCCCACGGCCCGCGAGCATAGCTAGCCCGGTATCCCCGCATTTCAATATCTCGTCAATTGCCGAAGTCGAGGCTCTCTTGCGGGCGTTGCTCTTGACAAATGCTTCCGGCGGAGGAGGTCGCCTCGGTGTCGCCCCAAGACTGGTTGGAGGCCAGAAACAACTCATCGAGAATACTAGAAGGGTCTACTGTCAGTCAAGAACACGAGACATGTTTCCCACTCCCGCAGGCTGCGGACCACAACTTTCGTTTTCAGTATCTGTGCCGTAGCTCAAGAGAGCCTCGCGGGCGGCCTGGTGGTGGCGAGACGTCGTTTTCGCCTCTCCGGAATTCTGGACAACGGTCGACGGTGAATGTACCACATGCATCGAAGGCGACGAATGCGCGCAAGAGTGCTTCGAACGCTCTAGATGACGGCTACCTCCTCAAGGCCTCATGTCGATTCGGACTCGTTTGATGTTCCAGCCATATTGTGCTCTTCATTACACCCGCATGCGACTCGCATCCAGCTTCGGCATATGAGACCGAAATGCCAGAGCGAAGAGTGCGGCTTCCCGGACAACCTCTCTGATTAGCGGCGCAGGCGCGTACTTCTGCTGCCTGCAACGCCTTGAAGTCGTTGACTGCTGCCTAGTTTTCTATCTTCCGTGAGCTGACACTCGACTCTATGTGTATACCTTTGCCTCGCGTTTGGACCTGCCTGGGGTTGATGTCACTTTGGCTCCAACATATTCGCGGCGAGAATTGCACAGGTTTTGTCACCAGGACGCCGAACAAGCTCGTCGATGTACTCCGGCGATTCCATCTGTCCATGGCGTACTTCACCCGACCACACAAGCGTGTCAAACGTTTAGCGATAGTTACATTGTCGAAGCTTGTGACACTGAGTTGCCAAGACGACCACTCTCAGCTACTGTAGGTCGACGTCTGCCCATGCATAAATTATTGATTTTCCATATACGGCGCGCGTGGAACTTGCCAGTGAGCACTCCCTCGAGGTCCGGCCCATCGACTTCACGGAGCCGTCATAAATTCTGGACGCGCATCAGCAGAGCCTGCAGCGACCTGTCGGAACATTCCCCACGGGCAATCGAAAGTTTGGTATGTATGCTATCTCGCTTAGAAAGGTAGCCTAGCTTTTATCTTTGTCGCTATAGTGCTAACCGGCAACACGTCCCCCGACCTTCCTCTCAGGCTTCAGCTCACCCACGGAATTGCCCAACAGTTGCATGTTCATCCACAACACATCGGCTGCCAACAGTAGTAGCGATAACGTCTAATACTCGACCGAGCGAGAAAACTCATGACGTGAATTCGTCGCAGGACTTTTGCTACTGCACCGCTGACAAAACGTAGGATCCTTTGTCAGGCGACCGGCGGAGAGCTTGGGCTCACACACGTTGTTCTTAAACATCTGTGGAACCTTGACATAACCCTCGGGCCAGAGCGTCAAGTCGTCTATTCCGCTGAACGTTACCTATAGTGAGCAGTGCAATGTTCTACACAACACTATCGGTTCCATCGTCCCCTGTTCCATCTAATGGCGCATCATTGCCAATGTCCTTTCCCTCGTAGGAGCTTTCCCGATCATCTAACGACCGTACAAGAAATGGACCCGCATACTATGATTCTATCACACCCCTGCGCATACGAGCCGTAGTCACGCATCCGACGCATGTGTCACCTGGGTGACAATGTCTACTAAGCGGTCGAACCAAGGTTCCATCAAAGCAGGGGTCGCGCGTTCCGCGTTGTACCTGAGCTGCAGATGTAGCCTGCCGTCGAAAGTGAAGAGGTGGCACGAGAGGGAAAAGTTATCGAGTCTGCCAACGACCAACATGTCCGTAATGCGTATCCCCGCGCCCTCCTCGACCGCAGAGTGATTGTTCGTAGGCGCGCCTTCCCGTTCTGTCTCTTGGACGGTATACTGAGCCGGAAGCAGCGACTTGAGGTCACCGAGGCTGCTGATGAACGGATGTGCTGGCCGCCCGGCGACTCGAGCCTGGTGGGCCTCAATAAACAGAGGATTATACATCTTCATGAAATGCCAGAAGTAGGGCGACTTGATAAAGGCGTTGTTCCGCTCCTTGAACCGCTCAACAAGGGCCCATATATGCGTGGAGGAGCCATGGGCAGCATCGGCTACAGCAGAGCGGGGGACATCGAGCACAATGGGGAACATCCCTATGCGCACGACGGTCTCCATTTCATCGCTTGCCTGCCCGTGAAGACCGTGAAATTGTTCAGGGAATCTGGTGGCGAGATCGATGGGCTGGGAGAAGTCGAGGTAGATCCTTTCGCTGTCGCCGTTGCCATTAACCACGGCGCACTGGTCCTTGTCTTTCAGTGCGGATAGGGCGTTGGCGATATGCGCGAGATGCGTTATCGTGACACCGCGAGTCTTGCACGCCTGAAGTATGCGTTTTGTCTCATCCGCAGTCCAAATTTTACGCAAGAACCGAGGGACAAAAATTGAGGTCGAGAGCGAACCGTCTGGAACAATGCCGGACATCGGCTGCGAAAAGCCAATAGTCAAGTTAGCGAATCTAGTAGGTCGGTAGACCGAACGACTTCGATGGTACCTTGTCAGCGAAGCGCATGTATAGCTCATCAAAAGCGAGCTTTGCTTTGCTCCCCGCTTCCTCATCCTCATCCAACTTGGGTACGAGGTCTTCGATGGAAGCCGGGATCGGTGCTGGCATGACCGCGCCGGAGAAATGCGCGTCCAACTCGCTCTGCGCCTTCCCGGGACTCGCCAGGAGCTCCACGAACTGGCGTACGAGGTTGAAGGAGCGGCGCTGATCCGTGACGAAGTGCGTCGTGAGCAGGCCCAACACGTATTTCCCGGAATGCGTGTCGGCGTCCCTGCCCCACCAGACCGCGCACGTACGCTCGCGGATATCGAGCGCCTTGTCGAGGCTGACCGCGAGCCACTCGTCGCGCAGCTTGACCACGGCATCGTCCTGGTCGGTGAAGGTATGGAACTCGATCTGCGCCTCGGCGGTGCGCAACGCGTGCACCTGCGTCACGGGGGAGTTGACGACAAAGTGCGGCGTGCCGATGAACGTTACGTGGGATGCAAAGAGCGGGTGACGGAGGCGCAACGCTGCGCAGGCGAGGATCACTTGGTCGTCGGTGACGGTATATCCTGGTGAGCACGTAAGGGAAACAATGGTGGAGGGATCCGCCGTGCCGCCGGCCCGCCGGCCTAAGGCGTAACTGACTTCGCCAGCCGAGAGAGGGCGACTCCTTGTGAGGCGTGGCTCGCTCATGTAGGCTTGCAGAGACTGTATTGTGAGGTCAGATACACCTATACCACTGAGTGCGTTCGTGGCCATATTGTGGAGGTGACGGTAGTGAAGATAGACCCACAGCCGGTGGAGCAGTACTTCCCGCAATCCGTGCGACATCTCTTCTAGTGTACTAAAGCCCACTCGTACGCTTCTGGGGAGATAAGCCGGCGTAGAACTCGGCTCTGTATTGGAGGAGTCAGTTGCCAGTACAGATCAAATTCAATGGATGTCGATGAGCATAAGTGAACTCACATATCAGTACGGGATCCAAGGCAATGTAACAACTTTACGTGCAACTACCGACAACGCATCAGGCACCCGATGCGCCTCGACACGACAAGTTCTCAAATTTGGAGATGCGTCTGCCGTCCGACTTCAATCGGCGTTCATAGAACTAGTCTCGACCCTGGTTGGAGAGAGTGTGCCTCATAGGCTGTACCTTTCTGACGCGAACGTTCTATACACATCGACTCGGCATTGTGAGAGATCCGATGTTCGATGATGCTTGGAGTGACGTCGAGCCGTTCCAGAGGCGGCGATTCGTCCGAGTCGAGGAAGACAGAAGTCGATACTAGGACCTAGCCATGGGAAACGGCGTCGTCGAATCCCGAATTTGGGTGTGCGTGCCATCGATAGATGTCATCAAGAGGTACAGTAGTACTCATCGCGATTTCGCCCAGGCTGCTCAATGGCGCGATGTGAGCACGGCCAGCACACTATCGTCGGAGGTAGTGCCAGTGTAAGGTCCAGGGACTCTGTGCATCATCAATCGACGTACCAAAGCTCAATTATAGTGTCCAATTGAATCACATCTGCGTCGGTGCTTTTCCGTACGCACATATGTTGCGTGGGTGAATTGGCTGAGGTGTAGAAGCCGCTGGCGGTGTACTCTGGTAGCGACGGTTTGCCTCAGTCCCAGTCACCGCAAGTCGCAGACCGCTTACATAAGCAAACACGTACGTCTATATAAATAAGCCTTCGCCAGATATACGGAGTACTTGGTACACACCCTCGGCGAAGCCGACCCCTCCTAACTTATATTGATATGGACCGACTGACCTGGTGAGTCCATTTACGGCGGTGGAGTGGACAAGACACATACAATGATACATTGCACTTCGATTACAAGACAGTAGTACTTACACACTGCAGCGACTAAATACCGCGCATGATACACGACATCACGTCGTATCGCGAACGACCATACAAGAAGTACTACTACACTTCTATGCTAGACTGTGACAACATAAATAGGTTTATATGCAGGGGGCACTACCATGAAATGCACACCGAATCATGGCGTTGATACACAGCGTACGGCTCGCAGAGTCCGCACCTAAAAGCAGGATAGATGGAAGCAACATTGAAGTTCCTACATAGATCGTGAGAGGGCATATAGATGGCTGCACAGGGCCGGCCGGGCGGCTGTCGCCCAAACGGGCACCGCGACTGCTCACAGTGCTACCTATTGCCCTGCTTCGCAGCCAGGCCTGGTGCATAGCCTAGTCAGCACGCCCCGCCCCGCCCCGTGCAATCCGACGCCCGCTCACCCGCACCACCATCGCCCCCCGCCGAGCTCGGCAGCACAGGCGCGCCCGACCGCCCGAGCATCGCCATCGTCTTGCGGCGCATGATCCCGACGCCGCCGCCCTCCTCACTCCCGCTCCCGCTCCCACCGAACGAGCCCCGGCGCGTATTCTGCGGTGAGTCCACGCCCTTATCTATGCGCGCGGTCAGTCGCCGCCATAGTCCAGGCGACGCGGGAGCGAAAGAGCTCTGCCGCTTAGCCGTGGCGATGGGTGGGAGGTTGGGTCGCTCGCGGCGCGTAGTGGCGGCGTCGCTTGTGTCGGAGGTGCATGACGATGCGGAGGGAGAAGAAGAGAGGGTGGGCATTGGGACAGCCAGCGTCGCCTTGATGGGGTCAGGCTGTTCATCCTCTGACTCTGAAGACTCGCCCGATGGCGGCGATCCATGCGGCGACGGCGACGGGCCGCCAGTGGGTATCTCCACCTCGACGATGGGCGCAGCGATGACACTGTGCGTCGTGCTATGGATGTCGGCATCTGCCCATGACCCGGAGCGCGATAGGTGGGGGCGCCCGGGCCGACCGCGCACGCGCATCGCGTATAGCTCCGCGCTTGTTCGCCGCTCGCTATCGCGCTCGACCACCTCCGCGTTGTCGTCTGCATCGTACCCAGCCTCCTTCTCCGCGTCCGCCAGGTCGAATGGGACTGCCCGCCGGCTGTACACGCTCACAGACGGGCTTACGAGCGGCGGGCTGGTGACGCTTGCGTCAAAGTCCCAGCTCTCCATCGTTGCGCGGGTCATCTCTGATGGCATCCGCTGACGCTCCATGCGGCTCGTGAGCGGCGGCAAGCCCTGGAGAATTGTGCCGACGAGGAAGCTCTTCTTCTTTGCGCTCTTGAAGATGGGCATCGCGAGCAGGTCGGCTGCGGTCGGCCGCTTGCTTGGGTCTTTCTCGAGGCACCGCGCGACGACCTCCTGGAGCGCACGGGAGTAAGTGTGTACGCCGTCGTGGCGGTCAAGCTGGGGCGCCGCGTCGCGAACGGTCTGCAGAAGGGCAGTCTTAGTTGAAACAAGTGAACGCGGTGCGCGCCCTTGGGTCAGTGCAAGTGCAGTGATACCAAAGGACCAGATGTCGGCGGAAGCATCGTACGCCTTGCCGTTGATGACCTCCGGGGCCATGTAGCAAGGCGTACCAACGAACGACTTCCGTTTCGTCAGTCGGGGTGCGCTGGGCGTGGGGTGTAGGTTGTGGAGATGGTGATGTGGGTGGTGATGATGGTGATGTGGGTGGCCGTGGGCGTGCGAGTGGTGCGGGTGGGGGACACGCGGAGACGTTGGACTGCGTTTGTGGATCTGGACGGTCGGGAATACAGGCGCAGGAGGCGTATCCTCCGCGTCCCAGAGGAAGGCGGCGACACCGAGGTCGCCGAGCAGCACGGTGCCGTCATCATCAATCAAGAGGTTGGCCGGCTTGATATCGCGGTGCATAAGCCCGTTAGTGTGCAGGTAGCTTGGCACAGCCACAGCGTCGGTAAGCTCATCGGACGGATGTGTAGAGGCACTCACTTGAGGCCTTCCAGGGCTTGCTTCAGGATGCACTTGACAACCTCTTCCTCCATGCCGCCCGGCCACCCATAGCGCATTACATCTACGACACTGCCGGCATTCATGAGTCGCATGGCGATGTAGAGCTTATGGCCCTGCATCCACGTCCCTCGCACCCGAAGCACATTAGGGTGCTTCGAGAGGGACATGAGTTGGGTCTCCCTCTGCAACAGCCGAAGTGCGGAAGGTTGCAGGCGGTCAAGATCGAGGACCTTCATGCCGCATGGGATCGGGTTCGGGGCATCCGGGGGATGAAACTGCGCGGCGTATACAGTGGACGATGCGCCGAAGCCGATCGGGTCGCCAATGTCGTAGTCCTTAGGATCGTTGCTGGGGACCGCGCGTACATGAGCGCAGTCCAAGCCGAGATAACAGACGGGCCAGCACACCTGTACAGCCGCCACTCGTCCTCGACGGCACCAATAAACTTCTTCGTTACCTGCTCCGCGGCGGGAGACATGGAGGGCATCGCGAGCAACGGAGAGTGGGGGGGAGGCTCCAGCGCGAGGGAGGGGGAGGGGGGAGATGATTATAAAGTGAGAGCCGGAGGTCGTTACGCATCGTCGCTTGTCGGTGGCGAGGGACGGCTAAGGCTAAGATGCAATCGGCCAAGACGCGATCTCAGATCTCACGCGCGCTCGCCGGCCCCCTCGCACGCCGCTCCTCCACGAGTGCCATTTTCCCGCACATCCCCGCCTCTTCTCCTCGCTCGGTGTCCTCCCTTTCCCCTGATTATAGCCCTCGTCCAGGGCCATCAGCGCTGCACGAATGCATATTTTATCGCACATCGAACCTTACTCATCCGATGGTCTCGTTCGGGATGCGGCCGGGACGTCACTCGATGATCTCAGCAGGGTGCCAGACACCTGCCAGGCTAGGTCTAGGGTATACCGAGTAACGACCCTCACTCCAAAGAAACCAGACTTTCCCGCAGCGTAAAAACAACGGAAAGGCATTCAAAGGGAGGATTTCTTTGTAGTGCCTCAGGCGAACCACTCAGGAGGCCGGTCAGTCCAGAACATACCTACACTCTCTTGCGGCGTATCTTCCAGGCCTGCGGTCGGGCACGTTGGGGAGAATTTATGGAGGGATCACCCTAAACGGCTTTCGCGCAGTCTGCCCTGCCAGCACAATTGCCAACCACACCAATTTGCTACTCGGCCCCCTCGCAAGTTCCCGCTTCTGTGGCCGTCGCAGATTTTCCTTGACATGCAGCGCTATTGTTAGCCCGCCTGTGGTCTGCACGTCTATCCATGCATGCCAGAGCTAATCAACCTTTCGCGCGCGTAGTACCTGCTCCGCGAGGGTCCACACCCTTAACTGTGTACCGTGTACGTACGCTGCCTAACGCACTACGCGTCCGCCGCGGTATCCCGGGTGATCTGACTGTTGATGTGCAAACGCGCAGCCTGTAGTTCAGCAGACCCTGATGCTTAGTGCGTTCGCGTCCATTGAGTTCAACCACAGCGAGGTCAGTTGCTTATCCCTCGTCTTCCTGAACTCGGAGAGTTTGACATTTATGTTCCCGTTCCTATCAGTAGCACCCGGATGATCGATCAGGAGCACACAAGTCACTCGTGAAACCAATCCCATGGCGTCACCCTTTAACGTCCAACGCCCCAGAACCTCGAATTGCCGTAGTACAACCGCTGAGGCGGGCACTAGGTGCCCCATCTAAGTGACAGCACTGACACCTCCAAAAGAGTGCGGCTCAGCGGATATCCTCCGTACCAAGTCCGTTCGCATTCATTCCGCCACGGTCGCGCTCCCGTGGCCATTCGTTTTTCATGATCCGCGCGAACTGAGCGTCCTGCAACTAACCCATCCCAGGCGAATCTCGCCATTCACCTCCTAGTCATGCGTGTTTCTGGGAGAAGCCAGTGTGATCCAGCTCTCCAAGAGCGGCGGTGGCCAGGGAATGTCCGAGTGACGGTACCACCTACGTAGCGACCACATATCGAAGGTTCCGTAAGTACGCGGGTGCTATATCGCAGCTATACGATCAGAACCACTTCGGAACCAACTCTAAGACGCCCTTGCATTGTAGCATCCCTCAATCTCAGACCGCACGGAGACCATGAGGCTTGGGGTTACTTGGCATGACGATCAGCAGTCGAGGAGATGCAGAAGAAGGCTGTAAAATAATCGCATTACCGCATGTCGTCATACAAAGACGTGTACGCAACGTGGCACGACTAAGATTTCAGTACAAGATTCGATCATAAAAGCAGGGAAGCACAAGCTTCACAGGGAACATAAGACGAAGAGGGATAGATCGTCGTCAGAGCAGCAGGCAAGACGTCCAGGACAGAACGCGCGGGTGACTCCAAGACAAAGCCCCTAAGCACGCTGTTCAGTGGGTGACTAGGAGCTAGTCCTACGGCCGCCTATAAGCCTCGTCCCGAGAGCTACGAGGAGGATAGTCTCTGTCGGAGCCCCTAGAGCCGCCGTTCGCATAGCTGCCGCCTCCGTAAGCTGCAGAAGAACTCCCGTTGTAGGCTGCACCCGAGCTTCCTCGATAGTTGGCAGAGTCATAGGCACCAGACGTAGACCGCGGCGGAGGACTCTGAGAGCGACGGCTGTTTTCGTCGTCGATCAGCGATTGCATGACTTCATGTGGCATGAGACGACTCACCGATACCTCGGCGGACTGGCGCCCCGAGGAGGGTAATCCGGGTAGCGCGACGAGGCTGGCGGTGGCGATGCAGGCCTAGCACGGGATTCAGAAGCGGACGCGGAGTATTCACTGGAAGTGAAAGTCAGAAACGCTAAATCAATAGCTAAGGGCGAGAACATACCGAGGAGGCCTATCGTAATCATCCCGAGAGCGAGCCGGCGGCGCACCAGGAGGTGTTCTCGGCCGTGCAGCAGCAGGCGGGGGCACAGAAGCATAAGCATACCGATCGGGGGGCGGCGGCGGCAAAGCTCTCTTGTCATAGCGATCGTAGTAGTCACGAGGAGGTGGAGGTGGATAGCCACGAGGAGGGTAGCCAGCAGGATCGCTCTCAGGCGGAGGGTAATAACCAGGACGAGACTCATAGCGAGGAGGTGGAGGAGGCATCGGCGGCGGAGGCCCTCTCAGCTTGTAGTCGTCATAGTCGCGACTCGAACGCACAGGAGGCGGAGGATAGTCACGAGTATCCCGAGGAGGAGGCGAAGGAGGTCGTCTGTAGTCTCGTCCCGGGAGTGGCGGCGGCGGATAGTCATAGCCGTAGCGAGGATCCCTTGATGGATAGCGGTAGTCATCTCGGTAGGGAGGGTAATCGCGCGGGGGAGGCAAGTAATCCCTAGGCGGTTGGATGCGATCTATCAAAGGCGGATCCAGAGGCCTCCGTCCACTTTACACCATTGCTTTGAGAAACGTACAAAATGACAAAAGCAATGCAACTTACGTTGGAGGCACATTTGGGCATTCCCTACGCGATCGTGCACACCATGAGCAACTACAGAGCGCTAAGACACGTTTTGCGTACCTTGCCCAATGCCCAAGCTGACCGCACTTGAAACAAGCCCCTGGATCGTTGCTATACTTGGCGGTCCGTCCGCCACCTCGCGACAGCTCAACTCGAATTTTGTTACCCATGAAATAGCCTTCATGATATTTGGCTACACTTTCTTCGGCAGCCTCGCGACTGTCGAATTCCTGGGAAGTACCGGTCAATCATCAGGCATGAGATGGCCGCAAGTGACAACGTACCACAAAACCGTATCCAATCCTATCATGTGAAATTCGGCATGTGAGATAACGAAGGGCCCTAGGGGACGACACTTACTTCAGTTCAATGTTTACGATAGTGCCAATTTTGCCAAAACAGCTTTCCAGATCTTCTTTCCTCGTGTGTTCAGGAAGACCGCCGATATAAACTTTATTGGGCTATAGAGGCAAGAGTCAACACCAGAGTCAGATTCTAAGAAAGCAGCAGGCGGAACCAGCAAGCGAGAAGGAAAGACAGCACAAGTCACTGGCACCAGGGAGAACACAGCAGAGCTGCCAATCGCAAGGAACCAAGGAAGATCTCTGCCACAGAAACATCGATGCATTCGACAATCTCCACGACCATTGAGCCTTGTGGACACCTTACCAAACGTCGATGCGCAGCAGGTCAAAAGGGGGCACGCAGGCGCGCGGTGACGCATCGCACAAAGCCCGAGCGTGGAGAGTGTAGAGAGTATCAGGTATCAGAGCAGACAAGCACCTTGATCTGTTTCTCGCCGCGAGGGTCGGCAGAAGTCTGGCTGCCCGAGGCAACATCACCCCCGTCAGCAGACGGGGCAGCAGGAGCCTTTTCCGCGCCGTCGGCACCCTGTGCAGGAGCACGGTCATCAGCAGGAGGTTGCCCGCCGTTGGCAGCCTCGTCGCCAGGGGGAGCCATAGAAACGTCGCGTGCCTGCTCTTCCGGTACGCTGTACTTTTCTTGAGTTGGTGCGGTTGCGGTTTCCGCTCGAGGAGAGGCGGCCATTGCTGGGTGACGAGAGCAAGCGTGTAAGCGCCCACCACGCGAAGTAAAATCTGCCACTTCGCAATTCGGCGTCCGCCCGGATTTTGCCGAGGGCCGTCCTATCAACGTGACGAACTAGTAGTTGCTCCAAGCCCAGCGGATGTTGAAACACACATTTCCTAGACGAAATACAGCCGAGCACGAGAGTGGAACGATGAGGGCCTGGCATAGAATTCTACTAACATAGCCACAACAGACTACGAAGGGTACAAATTAACCTAAGAATCTATGTACCCGAATACAAGCTCAAAGAAATTACAGACGGAACGTGAAGGGGTATGCGACTAGCGTAACAAGACAGCTGCAAGGCACGTATCCAGCGAGACATGTCTAGTGTCTATGTATGGGGGGACGGGAGGGATGTGTCGCATATTGGGGCTTGATGCATGATGATAAACCACAACGAGAGGTCGAACAGCGAGATTGTGCAAAGCGAGAGAGGGAATGCGCGTGAGGGGATTACTGAGGGCCAGTGGCTCGACCGGTCCACGACGGTCAAAGTATCATCAGTCAAACAGTATGGTAGTGGCTGGCGTGAGCGTCTCAGGCATCCGCCGCGGCCAGTGCAGCGGAGGTGCCCAGGAAGCCAGAAAGGACATGGGCGAAGACGCCAGAAAGGAGCGCCATCACCAGCTCTCGAGCTCCGAGCTTGCGGGATCGACTTCGAGCCACTTGTGGTCCTTCATATCCCGCGCGTGTTTGCGCTTCCGGTAGTCGGTGACTAGCATGGGCTCGAGGAACTCGCACAACGCATCAGAGTCTTCTTCGTTCCACAGGTACTTCTCCATCATCACCCGCTTCAGTGGCCAGGGCTTCAAACTCCGGATGTACCGCAAGGCGCCTAGCATACGAAGATCAGGTTAGCTCACTGTCGAAACAAACAAAGGTCCGTTGGATTGGACCCGGGGAATGGAGAACTGCGAGGCCTGATAGGCCCGGTTGCCGAAGAGGCGCACGGCAGCAGCGCCCATGCAGCCAAATTCGGAGGGGACATCGCGCAATATATAGACACTCACCGGTGCTGTCGAAAATCTCGCGACTGAATCTCCCACCAAATTTCACCTCCGAGGTGAAGTCGCCCAGCAGCTCGATGATCTGCGCCATGTGGTCGTCGTCCTTGCCAAAGACACCCCCCTGGGCCTGGGGATCGAAGAGGTACTCCGCGGTGAGCAGCTCGAAGATAACGCATGCTGCACTCCACATATCGGCGGTGTGATTCCAGTCGGTGCGTCCTAAGATCACCTCAGGCGAACGGTACTGGCGTGTCTGGATGTCTTCCGTATAGTGTTGTTGGCTGGGTGTCGCGTTGCCAAGGTCGGCGATCTTGATGGAGATAGGGCAAGGAAGCGGTGATGGGGGCGGTGGCGAAGGTGGTCGATGGGTCGGACGGGAGGAGGAGGCATGGGAAGAGCGTGGCACACGGATGGGAGATGAAGCGCGGGGAGATGTGACGGGGCGGGTGTCGACGGTGAGATTCTGAGGGGCCGTCCGGGACAAAAGT
Organism: Fomitopsis schrenkii; assembly: GCA_000344655.2. Lineage (NCBI taxonomy): Eukaryota > Fungi > Basidiomycota > Agaricomycetes > Polyporales > Fomitopsidaceae > Fomitopsis > Fomitopsis schrenkii. The sequence continues at coordinate 703,392 of KE504127.1, forward strand.
GACGGGCCATTGGCAGCTTTCGTCAACTGCGGCTGCATGCTTGGTAGGATCGACTCTACCACCATCTCAATAGGTGACTCGTCGCTGACGGACGCAGACAGACAACCATTCAAAGAGTGCGTCACGATCGACATCTTGCTGACCTCGCTTGTGACCACGCTCACAGATGTTGGTAGTGAGTCGTTGCCAAACGACGCCGACAACGTCGACGGCAGTGGGATGGAATCGGAGCTCGCCGTCGAGCTGTCGGACAGCTCGGGCGTCGACAGCGAGGACCCGCCGGAATCCTGTTTGCCTTTGCCCTTCTTGTCCAGCAGGCCGTGGATGCTCTGCATGCTGGCTAACCGCGACTGCTGCTGCATGCCCCTCGGTAAGCTCCGACTGGAGCTAGCTGACGCGGGGCTCGAGAGTGGCTGCGAGTCGAAGATATGCACGTGGCGATCGCGTTCTGCGTGCCGTGGGATTGCGACACCAGTCCGGATGAGCTGCTTTGGGGGCACGCCCACCTTGCGCGAGGTCGGCGAGGGGGAGTTGGATAGCTCTGCCTGGATGTGCGCTTCGACGTCGGGAATGGAAATCACTAAATACGCAATTAGGTGAGAAACGTGCTAGGTCACGCCATGGTACTCATGTCTACGCACTGATGTTCTCTGGCTTGATATCGGTATGAACGAGGTCACATTCATCGTGTAGGTACTCCAAGCCTAGCAATATCTGCCTCGCAATGACCTTCACAAGCGCGGGTAGGACGCCAGTCTTCTTGTGACGCTCAATAAGTGCAAGGAGGTTCTCTCCCAATGGCTCGAAGACGATGCATACATGCACACCCTCAGGCCCGGGTTGTTGGAACGAGTCCAAAAACGAGACGACAAAATCCCGTCCAGGATGGTCAGGGGTCTCGTCCCGCACCTGGCTGAGTAGTTTGATCTCGTCACGCGCAGTCTCGGCATAGCGCCCTGCGGACTTGACCACTTTGAGGGCCGAATGGCGTTGGGAACTATGAGGTATATGATCAGTAAAGTCATGGAAAGCGTAATGACTCCACCAGTCTGTCGTGCTGGGGCGGAAGTCGCCCCAGGAGGCAAGACGCCATCAGCTCTATCACGCATTCTCCTCGGACCGCACCGCTACATCCTAAACATGATGTGCACAGTATCTCGCCTTCGAGGGACCAATCCACGTCATGACATTTGTGGCACGAGCGGGTGGGGTTGTATCACCTGCCCTGCATCATCCGCTGTGGCAATTGCCGCTGCGTAGTACCGACTGCGGGACGTAGTACAGAAGTCAGAAGACCAAAGCGCGACCAGAACTTCAATTGAGAAGTTGATCTGATCTGATCGGTCGACCTCGAGCCCAAATCTCCGGGCAAAGGCGACTTCTACTCCACAGTTGGTTTTCCTCGATGATTGGTATATGTCTAGCCTAGAGGGCATGGGGCCGGGAAACGAACAATGAACCGTCGAATTGGATTGCAGCGTTCATGAGTTCCATGTGCCTACAAATTGTCTGAATCCCTTCGCTCACCAATGGCGGAATGCCTACTGGTCAGGAGGAGCCAAACAATTTGCCCGCCCAAAGGCGGCAAGCCCAGGACACTTTCGTCATGTCCGGGATCAGAGCGCTGCCTCACGAGGCCATGACGCATGCTCGATCGAGCACTGACGAACGCTACAGCAAGATGAGGCGTCGGGTGTCCGTTCCGGGCGGGACCGAATGTAGATTGGTCGCGTGAACATCGGAGGCCAACGAAATGCGTCTGCAGCAGCACACCAGAAGGCAGGGAGTCATCGAGGGCGGCGGTGATGACAACACGACACGATGAACAGGCAACAACGTGAAGAGTGAGACTTACACTGTGTCCTTCACAAGCCAAACTGTCGAGAAGTGCCCCCATCTGATCGTGCGATCGTAATGTCAGCTCGGCCACAGCGAAATGCCATCGGAGGACGAGTAGAGAACGTACCCAAGCTTCCTGAGTACAGTATAGCGGCTGTCCTTGAACGTGTCTCCCAGTTTGACTGGGAGATACCCGCCAGCGTTGTAGTCTGCGGGGGATTCCTCGTCCTTGGAGTGCGCATCTGCGACGGGTATGATCTTGGGGCCGGTTGGGGTGACGACGTACTCGTAAGTTGCGCAGGGCTGCTTGGGAGCCATAGACCGGATGGGAGGAGAAGAGAAAGGAGTGAACTGGCACTACTGATACGAACGACCTGCTCTGCCCCGAGCCGGAGCAGGCTTATCGCTGACATGGCCACGCGCGCTCGAAGCGCCGCCGAGCCAGACGCAAGCCACCCCGCGTCACGCACCAGCCAATCACAGCGAGCCAATTTAGATTTGTAACGCTCTGTGACGCCGATAAGATAACACATGCACCGCTCGATCCCGATCGCCCGTTCGCTTCAGGAACAGCCCGCCCCGTCGCAGCCCGCCGCAGGCTCGCCCACAGCCTCTGCCCCGGGCCACTGCCCGACGCTTTTCCCGCCGCCTCTACATACACCCGCAGCAGCGCAGAGGAAACAGCACAGAAAATCTGCGGTGTACCGGTAAACGACTGGGTCTAGACGCACGCGCAGCTTTATTCCGAATTCCGAGGAAGCGTTCCGTAGATTCATTTCTGTGGGCCTCTCATCTACATCGATGTCAGCGCTCTCCATCCAACGCCGTCAGTGACTGAGCTTGTCCATCGCACCGAAGATTCCACAGCTCATTGCCTATCAAGTTCATCGCCGAGATTCTTCACGAAGGCTCTCCACCCAGGGCCACGTCCAAACTTACACACCCGCGGGAGAAAAGGCATCTTAACAAAGCTACCGACTACACACACTTCTTTAACTTGAATGAGGTCCAATAAGCATTGATCAACCAAGACACTCTCGGAGGCCAGAGTAGCCTCGCGAATCTATGCCACGCACGTCGAGCTGATCGGTGGCAGGTACTTGGTCAGAAACGGTCAGACGCATATCCTCGGGAGCCGGGCCACCGTCTCGCGACGTACCATCGTCCATCTTGATGAGGTAGGGTGACCGAGCACCCGGACCTAGACCGGTCGTTCCGACGAAAAGACCCGTACTGGCAGAGGGCATCTTCGGGCACTTGCGTACCGTGAATACGTTCTGCGTGCCGTGACTACAAGACCAAGGATGATCCCAGCGACTCATCTGCGGACCAGAGTGAGTTTGCCCACACGGTCCAAAGTACGCGAGCCTTGCTGCATAGAGCAAGTGCAGCCAGGAGTAAGGTCCGAGCTGTGAGGATGCGTCGGGAAGCCTCCGTGAGAAGCGTCAGAAACTTCGCGCGATGATGTCAGCTGGGATCGGCTCATGTAGAAGGCACGTCCATAAAAAGAAGCACGAAGCGGGATACGCGGACTTCGAGAACAGACTGAGCATGAACCTATGTCCTTAGTGCTTTCCCCAGTGTCATGATGACAAGGCATTCCATTATACGCTGTAGGTTGCATTCTACGGACACAACGTCTATCAACCAATGACGAGCAAGTTGTTCACTTCGTCGAAGTCGTGAACAGGCACCTCAAGATTGGTCTGCCAAGAGCGTCAGCAAGCGTGATATGTGAGATGAAGAAGGGTTGCTCACGGGGGCAGGACCCTTGCGTATACGGCCAGCTACGCGGAGACGACTCAATGAGACAGAATCAACACTGAGAGGGTCCAGACTTACATATGTCGTAATGAGAGCCGTGGCACGGGCAGAACCTGAATTGAAGCGCACTCGTGAGCAAAGGGGGTGGCCGGCACTAACAAGGCACGCACCATCCACCGAAGTCACCCGCCTCGCCAATGGGGACACAACCCAGGTGGGTGCAGACACCCAGCATGACCAGCCATTCCGGCTTCTTCGTCCTGTCCTCGTCGCGCTGGGGGTCACGGAGGGTCTTCCAGGGCGTCTGGCGCGCCTCCTGAATCTCGTCCTGGGTGCGGTGGCGGATGAAGACGGGCTTGCCGCGCCACTTGAGGATGACGTTCTTGCCCTCGGGGATGGTCGCCAGCTCGACCTCGATCTTCGCCATGGCGAGGACGTCCGCGGACGCGGCCATCGTCGCGAGGAACTCCGTCACGGTCGACTTCGCGACGGACGCGGAGAGCAGGCCCATACCGCCGATCATCATGTACGCGACGCCGCGGTTCGTCGACTCTGACTTCGCCTCGTAATGCGAGAAGTCCGGCACCTGCGGCTCGATCTTGGCGGGCACCGTCGAGTGGATCAGGCGCTTCTGGAAGACGCCAGTGGACGGGACTGGGAGGCGAGCAAAATGGTGAGTCCAACGAGTCCCCTGTCAGTGGACACCGTGCAGGAGGTACGCACCGTTAGCGAAGCTCTTCGAGACGAGCCCCGCAGACGAGCTGGCGGAAACCCCACCCGCCCACCGAGCGGGGGCGTCAGAGCGGGGGCCAACACCATGCCCGTGCCCATGTCCGTGGCCAGCGGTGTCGCGGACGTTGAGGTTGACGTAGGACGCGGCGGGCACGCCAGACGCAAGGGTGCGGCAGGTGGGAGGCAAGTTAACGGCCTTTTTGGCGAGCTGGATAGCAGCCATGGCGGAGACAGAGAGCGGGGTGCTCGACGCTGCTGGCGGGGACGACGAGGAAAGTGGAGTTTGCTTAGCGCTGGTTGCCCCGGGTATGCTATTCCCGTTCTCTCCCGATGTCGGGCGCTTGCGGCCTTTGAGCGGCTACGAACCAGTAAGAACGCGAATATTTGCCAGCGCCTCAATTCACAATTCTACCGTTGCACGTACTACATAAGTAGTTACTGTAGTACTCTTCAAGTGCCTGGTGCATGATATTTGTACAGGCGCAGCCGTACATTGATCCATTTCGGCTCTCGAAAACTGTATTGATTACATGACTAATATGGTACATCTACGTGGGTATGGTCCTGTATTCAAGTTAATGGCCTAACTCTCCACTTGTTGCCGCGCAAGATGCTCCTTCAAACATGACAACACGCGATGCTTGGGATATGTGGGAGCGGACGGCAGTCCGTACTGTTTGGTCAACCGTCTGACGACATTTGGATCTACGATGAAGGTACACAGTAGTCAGACTTTACATACGCGCATATTTATCGCACGAGATACGTACAGTCTGTGATGATACCGTCGACCTTCCAGTCAAGCATCTGTTCTGCAATGTTCATGCGATTGACCTGTTGCGACATGAACGCAATGTTCGGTGAGGGGGACAGTTTACGCACGGTCCACAGCACGACTCTCAGGCCCAGTCGGTGCGCTTCATCTACCATCTGCTTCGTCGTGAACGTCTCATAGCCGTCCATCGACGGGTCAGCGACGGTGCCAAAGAAAGACTTCGCCGACGGTGATAGGATATCCGCGCCTAGGGAGCGCGCCGCCTGCGCGACTCGGTGCCCAACGGTGGGACCGGGGTATGAGTCGAGCCTCAGTCCTGCGAGCCACGGTGTCGTACTGTTGTCCGGCATCCACGCGGTGTCACTGGATACAGTCGTACATGATTGGTTAGCAGCGATTCTCAGCCTCGAGTACATGACGTACTCGTCGATGAGCGCTGAGGTTGGGATACTCGAATCTAGCGCCTTGCATGTACGTGAGCGAGAAGTCCTCTAGTCACCACCAGATGTTACTACCTTCATCGCGATCAGTGTCCGCCAATCGAAGCTCTGGTACTAGAAGACGGTGACATTAGTCCAGCCACATGGGATGAGACCATTTCTACGTACAGTGATCTGGGAAGCGTAGTGGCTCGCTGAGAACAGCGCATGTTGCCTCTTGACGAAGTCCTCCACGCCCAGCGTCCGGTTCGGGTACTGAGGGTTGATCTTCGACTCGATATTCCACAGGATCTTGTGCTCCGGATCAGCACACTCGACGAAGTCGAAGACCTCCTGCATCGTGGATATCCGTGTGCCGGGGTAAGTCAATTGCATTGCTATGCGAGTGATGGTTCGCGGTCAAGCAATGAGACGGAGGGTGGGACCCTTACGATAGCCGTCCTGCCGCTTGGAGCCACAATCGAGCGTCTTGAGCTGAGCGAGGGTGAGGTTGGCGATGTACTTCCCGACGTAGGGGAAGTCTGGGTCGTCTGGGAACTGAAGGGCCGGTCAGTGGGTGATTGTGAGATACGCATAGGCGACATACAGCGGGTACGGTGTCTATACACTTCTCCGGCGTTACGTTCTCGTCGTGCCACACAACAACATACCCATCCTAGTTTCGGGATTAGTATTTTGAGTCAATACAGCATTATGTCAGGCACCTTAGTGATACCGTTGTCCAGCTCGAGGGTGGCAGCCCCGTCGATGAGCCCCCTGTGCATACGTGTGGTCAGCGGCGTTGGCATCGGTTGCTCCTGACTCCGCGGCATACCAAGCGAAGCTAGGGAGACTGTTCTCGATTGTGTTGCCCCTGCCGCCGCGATGCGCCTACAAGCGAAGAACGCACTCAGTACGTAAATCACCTAGCGATCTCGATAGCTTCCACACACCTGCACGTCATAGAAACGACGATGGCCCTGTAGAGCTGGTGCCAATAGGGGTTGTTGTACCGGTGCAGGCGAGGCGAGGATAGAGAGAAATTGGGTAGCCAGCTCTGCCAGCACTGAGACGGGGGCGAACATGGCCGCAGAGTTGTGGGTAAGTGGGGAGAATCGGGAACAACTCTGGTGGTGTATCGATGGTCATCTTTGCTATCAAGTAGAGCGTTTCGGCGAACGCCATTCGGCCGCAGACTGTTCGATGCGATGACACGTTCGAAGGGCTGGCGACACCCGGGGGACGGAGCGTGCGCGTGCGCGTCGACGAACGTTCATCGTCGCCACTCCGACCCGGGACGCGGATGTGCCCAAGAAAGGCAGTGGATGTGCCATATACGGCGGTGCGTGGCTGAGCGGGGCCAACGGGGCGGCCGTATCTGTAACGACGGTCAATCAGCACTTGGAACGTGCATCTGGTCAATTCATCTCTCCGTTCCGCAGCCTTCCCGCCAGCGCGAGACGCGTCGGAAAATTGTCACCACGGGACCGATATAGCAGGACATCCTTGCAGTGGCTCTTGGTGACGTGAGACTAGGCGAGTTCCTACCGCTGACGTCTGTGTGCGGTTAGCACTATCCCGAACGAAGACCGGGTCAAGGTTATCATAGACAACGGAACTTTGCGATAAGCTGGGAACAACCTGTGAGAGGCAAAAAATTGCGTTCATGCGCTTGTGGTAGGCGGCAGCCAGGGCTTGAGTTGGTTGAAGGAACACAGGACTACCATAGGTGAGCACCATGAACTGGGTCCGTGAGCAGCAGTACTAAATCAGAGACCACATGCTGTATGGCTGCGCAAGTGTTAGAACTAAACTTACTCTGCCCCAAGGATCGTCGGAAGGCGGGATAGGCCAAGCACGCACCTATTATGGCTGGACCTGAGCTAGAAGTATGAGCATCCAGGTGACACTGGGACGCCAACGCAAATGGACAGTGTGGACTAGGCATTCCGGCCTTTATGAGAACCGACGGGCTCCAACACAAATGTTGTGCCGAACCCAGCGTTGTTGGATCTTCATGCGCTATATAGAACGCCGTGTGATATGGGACGCCGAGGCCCCCAATCGCGAGTACCAGGATAATTGAGTGAGTATGGGAATTGTCATTGAAAGCATGTGTATTATCCGAGCCTCGCATCATCGCCTGAACGATATGACGAACCGAGCTGAGCCCTGGCACAAAAGCCAGCGCACCTGGCTTTGCTCTACGTCGGTGTTGACGGTTTGAAGACGACGTTATGTGGGTCGTCCTTGGCAGGCGATGCGCTAGGATCAACATTGCTCAACCCCAAATTCCTCCACTCGTCCTTGTTCATCAGCCCTCTACACCCAGTCAGAGGTGATCTCGTTCACAAACAAAGAGGTGACGCACCGGTTCATCCGACAATCGAGATAATCACGGTTCAGGTGTCGGCATGGTGTCGAGTTATGTTCATTCTTTCGTAGGCAGTCAAGGTAGACTCTCATGAAATCCTTACATTCACCTGCACCATTGTTCGTCAGCTCCTCACGCGGCACAGATCATATGCTGCTTTCACCATAATGATCGAGTGGGAATGACCCCCTGTCCTTCGGAGAGGTCAGACAAATCCGTGAGGGGGTATATGAAGGGGCATTACGGGAGGTGAAGTTTGGAAGCTGCCGGAGATGCTGGGTGGTCGTCCGAAAGACATGTCGTTCGTCGAGGAGCGCGTGCCGGCTGAGCAAGCGCGGCCAAGCGCCGGGCGTTTCCGCGCCCTGGCCGCCGCGACGCCGCGACGCCACAACTGGCCCCGCACTGGAATACCTGCCATAAAAGGAGAATTCCGAATTCACTAGTTCGGAGAGAAGGTTATTCGGAATTCGGTAGTGTACTGCAATATATAGCGTTGGCACACAGATTTCGCGGGCACCGTCCTTTTCCTCTCGTCCCCTACCCTACACAGATCATGAGGTCGTTCTCCCGCTTCCTTCGCCGCCTCCCGATGCGTCTGTTAGATCAGGCTGGCTACTACTCGCACTCGCGGACGTCCCCGCCTCCCCCGCCGCCACCGCCTGCGCATTCTGTTTGCTCTTCAGCATGACAATCTCTTTCAGCCACCCGTTCTCACGCCGCAGCTCTGCGGCCTCCATCTCAAGCTCCTGCACGCGGCCAGAGAGATCCGAGATAGTGCGCTCGAGATTGAGCGTCCACTGTTTCTTCTTGATCCTGAACCGCGCTGTTTGGTGCGCCGTATTTCTGGTTAGCATGGTTCGCTGACGCGGTGGGAAACAAGCCTTACCAGAAGCAGCGGTGTTTCGTCTTCGCTTGTCCTCCGCGACTACTACCGGGTCCTCCCCAGGACCGTCTGCCTGCTGTGGTGGAGATGGCGCGCCTGCCGAGGACGCAGGGGATGCTGCAGCTGTCTGGTTGCGTTCCGGAGAGGAGGAGAACGGGTTTGAGGGGGCCTCCCATGGAGTATGAGGTTGGGATGAAGGAGGCCGGTGCGTTTGTGCATGGGAGTGTTGTGACTGAGAGTCAGCTTGCGGCTGTTGCGGGAACGGCATATGGTGAGTGGGGTGCTGCATCGGCTGGCCGTACTGATTAGTCTGCTGCATCTGGTACATCATCTGCAGCCAGGGTAGCGCGGCGAGGAATGCCTGCGTTGGGTTGCCCTGTGTCGGCATGCCTGGCATGCTGGGTACGTTGGACATGTTAGGCACGCTCGGCATGCTGGACATGCTCGGTTGGGTGGGCATGTTGGGCATCGAGGGCGGGGGCGTCGGCATCGAATGGGAGGACGCGGGGTTATACGGCGACTGTTGCTGGAACGCTGCTGCTGCTCGTTGGAACGCGGCCTCGTCGTAGCCTTGCGCGGAAGACGACGTGGAAGGCTGTTGGTCGAGTGGGTTATATGAGGAGAGGAAGTCGAAGTCAAACGGATCTGCAAAATGGGCGTCGGGTGCCGCGGCGGTAGCACCCATCAACGGGGTCCTCTCAGTTGGTCTGAAGCCGGCGTGCGCAAATGACGGGCCTGGCTGGCTGATAGACCGCACCCTGCGTCGTTCCGCAGCGCTGTTGTTTCCCTGTGGGTCCTGTGTCGGCGTACGTCTGCGATCCATGGGTGAAAGCAAGCTCGGGGGGTCTTGAATGCGCTCCTTGGTTGCTCCTATGCATACATTTGCAAGCCTGTCCTTCGATAGCGACATACCTCATCATTATCCTGTAGTACTTCCTATTTCAATTATAACAACGTGGACTTCGGCCCCAGCGCCAGCAACGGCGGCCAGGAAGGCTCCGCCGGGTGTGCGCAATGCGCGCACACGATTGCGCCAGAGTGAGCGCGCCCGGATCAAGTCACATGTTCACGACGCGTCTTGAGAGATTATGTAAGCCAGGCGTGACGTAACGCGTATGCATCTTCTGCGCGACGCGTAAGTCGTTGGACGCTCATCGCTTCTCTGCGCTTGCCGTCACCATCCAACCCATTCTCGACCATGGTATGCGCAGGATTGCGTCGTTCAACAAATGAAAGGCCTGACCCTCATACAGTTGATTAGAATACGATCTAGGGATGGTAACTTTCGTTTCGATTTTGTGCCAACAGCCGACATCTCGGAGCTAGTGGCCAAGGTACGCCATTTACCGAGGCATCTCAGTGTAGATCCATCTCACATGCGCTTAAGATTCTCGAGACTACAACCAATGCTGATCCCTCCACTCTTGCAATCTCGAACCGGCCGAGGGGGAATGAGACCCTAGTGTCGACGATCAAAGGGAACTTGCAATCTCTAGGACTATCGTGCGTGATTTCGTTAGTGCTGCTTCAGGGGCTGTTCGCCATACGCTATATGGTCATGGGCTATATTGCTCATTTGCCTCTGCGCGTGCGTATGCGGGCCAGCTGATGGACTGTTCAGCTCAGCGGGCCAGAAACATGTGCCCGGCAACTCTAGCTAATGATCGCTTGCGACACCTCCTCGCAGTCACGTACCCGAGTTGTGGTCCATCGAGCTGACTTATCTGGAGCAGTACTCGTCTGTTCATTCGACTGATACGTTTGCTCCATCAGGCACGGCGAACTCGTCTTCGTGTCGTACAAGTCACGAGAAGACAACATCCCCGAAGCAGCACCAGCCGCAGGAACATCCCAAGTCACTCAAACCGGTGGCGTCACAGCAAAAAGCCCCTGGGAACTCGTACAAGAAGATCCGGTGGATACGTACTGGCGGACAAGGGATGGCAAGATACCGCGCGGCCGTGATTCACGGTTCTGCAAACACGGTGCAGCGGGCATGTGCGAGTACTGCATGCCTGTTGAGCCGTACGACGCCGCATACCACGCAGAACACAACATCAAACACCTCTCCTATCACGCATACCTCCGCAAGTTGACACCAAAGGCCTCCGCGGCAACATCTTCAACTGCTCTTCTGCCCCCGCTCTCTCAGTTGTCATACAAGGTCAAGATTCCGTGCCCAAGCGGAAGCCATGCATCATGGCCTGCATCTATCTGTACAGCGTGCCAGCCATCCGCAATCACGCTGCAGAGTCAGTCCTTCCGGATGATCGATCACCTAGAGATCGCTTCGACGGACGTCATTGATCGGTTCCTACACGCATGGCGGTTGACGGGTACACAGCGGTTCGGGTGGCTCATCGGGCACTACGAGCCGTATGAAGAGGTCCCAATGGGTGTGAAGGCGGTGGTAGAGGCGATCCACGAACCCCCGCAAGAGGGCGAACTAGACGGGTTGTCGCTCGGACAGCCGTGGGAGGACGAGCAACGGATCAAGGACCTCGCGCGGTCGGCATCGACACCCTTGCAGATCGTAGGCTACATCTTCACCGATCTCGAGCCACAAGAGGAGAACCGAGCACTGACGAGATACAAGCGGCATCCGCAGTCGTTCTACCTCTCCTCCTTGGAAGCGATCTTCGCCGCGCATGTACAAAATGCCAATCCGACGCCGTCGAAATCGTCCACAACAGGCCTGTATGGCTCGCGCATGGTCACGGCCGTGCTCACGGGCACAGCGGATGGTGGAATCGATGTGTCGGCGTACCAGGTGTCAGAACAGGCCTGCGCTATGGTAGAGGCGGACATGATCGAGGCAAGCGTAGATCCGGGGATCGTGCGAGTGAAGGAGGAAGATCGGGACGAGAACTCGGAGCGCTACGTGCCCGACGTATTCTTCAGATATAAGAACGAGTACGGCCTGGACGTGCAGAAAAGCGCGAAGCCGTGCTTCCCCGTGGAATACCTCCTCGTGAATGTAAGCCGTCTCATGTTGCGTATTCACACCAGCGTGCTCATATTTGCGCGTAGGTCTCGAACGGTTTTCCACAAAATCCGTCACCAGTGTTCCGCTCGGCATCGTACCCCATCGAGAACCGTCCGGGTCTGGAGGACCAGCATATCGAGAAGGTCCTCCGGAAGCTTGCAGAACTGCATGCGCCCGACATAACGGAGAGCTCACAGGGCGGCAACCAGTCGCAGCGCGTTGCACTTGCGCAGTGGTTGAGCGACTGGCATCTGATTGCCTTCCTCGGGACGACGCAACTCATGTCTCCCGTATGTACGACCCCGCCGGAATGTGCCGTCCGCTGACCCGAACATTCGCAGGATGACATGAAAGTGCTCTTACGGACGGCAACTTCGCCGAACCTAGACGACCCCGCATTGCTCGACGCCCTCATCCGAACGGAAGGCTGGCAAACGCTCATGACCTTTACACGAGAGACAATCCGTAAGCGTTTGAACGATCGTACACATTACCAGTCTATTCACGCCGTTTGACAGCTGCACGCCCCGCAGCATCGGCCCCCTCGGGCTCAACGCACGCGCCTATGGATGAGGACATCCCACCGGACGTGTTCGACCAGATCGCCCGGGAAGCAGGTGGGCAGGGCGACGGTTTTGCGGCGGGTGGAGCGAACGAGCGCGTCTGCCCACATTGCACATTCGTCAACGCGCACGGGGGGAGCGACTGTGAGATTTGCGGGCTGCCACTGCAGGGTTAAGAAATGGAATGACGGACAGACGAAGACACTGATTATGTACGCTAGGAGGAGCGCATAGCTAGACGACGAAACAGAATATTCCGGACATGACTGCACAACGGCAGTACCTACATAGCCTTGAGATTGATTGACCACGAGAAAACCGGCTTTGACGAATCACAGTGCACTCGTCTCACGTTCCTCCCTCTGGTCTTGCCAGCTCGTGCAAAACGCACATCTCCTCGCCTGTTTGATGCGGACGTCAGTGGCTACCTAACCATATGGACATCACGACGATATTGACCTTGGCAGAGATTTCTTTCCGGCAAGCGTAGCAGCGCACGGTGTGCTTGATGATCGAATCTTTGGACACGAACGAATAAAATTGCGCGATTGCGTAGAGTACGGTGCCCAGGCCGATGAAGGTGACCAGATGGTCCAGGAACATTCTGCAAGCAACGTACTAAGGTCGAGTGACAGGCCTGATCATGCAAAGGTGGACGCGAACCCATAGTTCATTGTCACCGCGCCATCCTCCTGCGCTTGTTGCAGGGTGTTGTAGTGTGTGCCATTTTCTCCGCGCTGCAGGACCACGAACTTCTGTGGCAGGTTGCGGTGCGACATGAATGGCAGGAGCGAGATCGGCGGGAGCAGGAGGTCGGACACGAAGGAATTGACGAGAGTCGTGAACGCAGATGCGATCATGAGACCGACTGCGACCTCGAGAACATTGTCACGCAACGCGAAATCTAGGGGGAAGTGTAGGTCAACACGGCGGCCCTCCTAGTAGCTGACTGCAAGAACAAACCTGTGAAACCTGCCCACGCAGATTTGAGGCGGTTAGCCACGACCTGCTCGCCACGCAGGAGGTGTTGTTGGGAGCTATCCCATGTCTGATCGTTCTCCATGCTTGATGCGATGGTCCTAGCACAGTGTTAGTATTCAGTAGTAGTGCGGGTTGTGGTACAAGTCAGAGCCTTCACTGGCAGCTCAGGCGCGACGCGCGACGTGCACTGACGTCACATCATGGGGTCGCGGTAGCTGGGCGCCTCTGTCACAGAGCCCCCCTCCGCCTCTCCGAGAGTGACTTATCGACTGAATGCATTGACGAGAATCCTCATGATCAGGCTGGGACTGTCAGGAGTACTTACATACTTTCCTTCTGCCTTGAACTGAAGCAAAAAGTCAACAAAAGGCCTAAGCAGGAGTCGAACCTACGTCTACGGAACAATGCTGCTAATACATCAGAATCCGCCGTGATAACCACTACACTATAAGGCCTATGATTAGTTTTCCCTCAGTGGACAGTTCTATAGCTCATTACTACGCGCCTGAGCAGCTCACTCAGAGTCACTGGCACTTTGTGAGGTTCAGCTGCAAAACTATTTCAGCTCGCGAGGCGTTGGCAAGCAGTACTATTAGACTCGTCCAATCTCTTTCAGCACACATCAACATGCAAAGCACCGCACAGCGACTAGTTCCTTGAGTATTCAATGAATATTCATATACTACTATGCTTGTGTTAGCCACTCAGGAATGGGTTGCAAGCCCCAATCCCTAAGCCATGTCTCGAATAGCCCAGCAATCTTCTGGTGTCCCTCGACATCCGGATGTATGTTTCTGTAACCAAGGACTCGTGGGTCAGATTGCCAACAACATAGGCTAAATGAATCGCATACCCGGGAAAGACGTCAGAATAGTCAACCCAGCCGGTCGTGTTGACGAGGAAGACCTGCTCATCGCCAAGGGCGTGCCGGGCAGTGACGACGTCGGTGTAAGCATTTGGATAGTAGTATGTGTTTGGACCGTCCGGCTGCGGCCATCCCCACGGTGTGAACACAAAGATCGGCTGGGTAGCATACATGGTACGGATGCGCTCCACGAAGCCCAGGTACGTTTGCGTAAAGCTCGCCTCGGACACATTCCAAGACGCGTCATTCGCACTGCAATTTCAATGAGAGGGGGGGAATCAGTCCGCTCTGTGCAAAGCGACGCACCCGATGTGAATGACGAAGTGGGTCGGCGGCGGCTGGTCGCGCAAGAAATTCCACGGTGTCGTATAATTGTGCTGGGGCGTGTAATAATAGCCAGTGTCCTCCGTTCGGAAATACTGGAAGGACACGCCGTGGACGTTCCCATACGACTCCATGTCGGTAAGTGCTGCCCCGGGCTGCGCGTTAATGCGATGCTCGGCTTTGAACGATTCAGCCGTCATGAAGTTCCACGCCTGGTCGACGCCCATTGGGAGGTACTGGCCTGCGGATAGCGAGTCGCCGATGAACTGGAACATGAGAGGCTGAGGCACGTATGGCAGCAGCTCCGCGTCCTTGCAATGCACGCGGCGCGGTTAGTGGGGGGTAGAGTCATCGAAGACACGGCTTACCGAGTTGAGCTGGACAGACTCCAGATTCATGCGGTTGTCCTGCCATTCCTCTACATTGATCCGTACTACCGACGACGACGGGTCAGCTCCGGTAACGTTGATCTCATTCACTCCCTCCGAAACGTTGACAGTGACAAAGGGCTGGTAGTCCACAGATACCCCTAGGGAGGCTAGCGGCGAGGTAGTGTTCGGTCCCAGGGTGAGAGACAGAGACTTCAAGTTGGAAACGTGCAATTTGAAGCCCGACGAAGCCCTGCAAAGCAGGCGAATGAAGAGGCGAAGATATGATACAAGGGGTAGACGCACCACCAAGTCGCTGGCGCAGTATCCCACCGCCCGTGGTAGTAAATAAGCGGGTCCGTGTAAGGGACAGTCACCGCGGATGCTGTTGAAGTCGCATCATTGACCGGAACGGCCTTCCCACTGCTGGCAATGAGTAGACCGAGTGCAGCGACAACGAAACTAAGATGCATGGCGTGCAGGGCTAGCTAGTTTTGTCGCACCCATCGCGCATTTATGCTGTTCCGGATGCGCACCGAGGACAACACAGTGGGAATCGGCATCGAGTGTGATACCAGGACCCCCGAGAATAGGTGGGGAACCCTGATCGCACTCGTCCAAAATCCGGCAAATTTGTCTGGTCGCCCAGTGGCCTATTTTGTCTGGATTCCGATCCGGCTCCAGGCCGGATCGCGGATTTGTCTGGATTCCTTATCCGGCATCCAAAATCGCAAAATTTGTCTGGATTAGTGTATCCGGCTTCAAAAAACGCGCATTTTGTCTGGTTTAATGTATCTGGCCGCGTTTCGAGGCTGAATCATCGACCAAAACTCTTTAGAACTAGCCAGGACACTACTAAACACAATGGTGAGTCAGACGAGTCCACCGAATCGAAGAACATTGCTCGTATGCATCATTCGTCCGACTCGCCATCTTCGTCCTTGCTTTTCTTCCTGCGCGCCTTGCGAAGAGACACTACTAAACAGTGAGGATGGCTAGTATGGTGATGTCGAGCGAGGACTGCACAACAAGGAACTTCGTCAGCGCGGAAGTTAGGACTGACTGTACCGAGTGATAGTACAGCAGGCTCATAGCTACTTAACTGATGTAGAAGGGTTCATCGCCACCGGAAGCGCGCAAGTTCGATCCCTGGTCAGACACCAACCCTAACCCCCCCATACTTATTTGTCCGGACCGGTATCAGACTTCCCCGACCTCCCGGGCAAAATGTCTGGACAAAAAATCCGGCCTCACCGCAAATCTCCAGGATTTGTCTGGATTTCGATCCGGCTGTGGGAGGTCCAATCACCCAAATTTTGTCTGGATTGCGATCAGGGTCCCCCACCTATTCTCGGGGGTCCTGTGATACCTTCCGAACATTTGCCGCTGAACCGTAATATCTCCGTGACGAGGCCTGCTGACCGGAAATGTCGTTGTGCATAATCATGCACCGGCTGCTTGGCAAGTTACTGTTCGACAGGACGTGATGTCGGTTCGTCGAACGAGCACGGGAAGAGGCACTGTGGCCCGTGGGCTATATATGTATACTTGGTACCACCAATCGAGCGAGACTTACCATCCGAGTCATTGCCGCGGCTAGGATTCGACCAAAGCGGGTGGATTGTAGGGTGGACAGCTGCATCCCGAATCCAAGGGACCCTTCGTTTCCTGAGCTTCCTCATGTTGAGTCCAAGATACTTTGAGAGTCCATCGGACCTCGCGCGACGAAAAGCACTAGCACGGTTGTACGGTACTTGTCTGTATCGATATCACTTCGGAGTCGTCCGCCTGTTGTTCATCACTTCGACGGCCCTTACACAGGCTAACCCAATGGATAAATAAGTGGACGAGCGGGACCCAAGCCCAGTGTAACGAGCATTGCCAAGGTAGGGGGATACAATATAAGGGTGAGGGGAGATCATGAGCGACAACTGTCAGTTGAGTGTCGACGCGTCAGTGTCAAGTTGCACAGTGACAATGCGGCACTGCGCCGGCCCGGGTCCGTCCGGTGCCACCCACCAGTCAACTCGTGACGCGTGACGCGTGACGGTTCGTCCAATTCGCGAGTCTGAGTCACCGACTGCTGCTACCATGGCACGGCCAGACTCAGAACTTGCATGATCTTGACTTTGAAACTGATGACTCTCGCTCTGTCGTGGCTTGGGTCTCCCAAGCACAACTTGGTTTCTGCAGACCTTGGATACCTGGGTCCCATACCCCGTTCCGGTTGAGGGCACACCGGTAGTACTACCACACAGGCCCGTATCTGTTGACCAAGCCATTGATGTGAATGTGCTTGTTTACTTCAACGTTCAACCTTGAAGATGCGCACAACGATTTGTTCATAGTCATCAGCGAGTCAGTCCCAAGGAGCCGGTTGACCGTAGATGTACAAGGTGGGTACCATCATGGTTATATGGCATCGATATCCTGTGACATTACATATGCTGAATTGAAGGCCATCTTCGCATCAGAAGACAGAAGCTGTGGTGACAATGTCCCCAGGGCCGCTGGCCACGGACTTCCTACTCGGACTCCGGCGTAGAATAATCTGAGTAGCCCCACTGTGCATTCCAGCCGCAGTGCAACTGGGCGCGCGTCCTAGTTGCCTTTCGCAGCGATTCAGCTTGCGAACTCGGCCGCAGGCGCGCACACCGCCTGTATCACCGAGCCACGCTCCGCTCATATGTATCGAGTCAGTACGTGTCGATGCCACGAGTCGCTACGCCAGCGCCCTGAAGGCCCTTGCTACTCTCGGCCTCCTCGCAGTGTCTCGCGCACTGCATGCCAGTGCCCGCAGGCTGTGCCGCGTGCGCAAGGGTGGCATACCCTACCGGGCTTTTCGGGTTATTCAGTAAGTCATCCTTGGTGTTGTTTGTACTGATTGACCCATCGCTCACTTCTGCGTATAGGGTCTCATCACTAAGCTCACTTCGATACACACGGTAAGGTAGGCTACGTATGTGCGTAATATGCTTCCAGTACCAATGCTTCGGGTTCCTCATGCCTCCAGACCGCCGGAAGCACTGGAGCTCCTGGGATTGAATCATATCCAATGTCGAGACAAGCAGGCACGTGTCGGCGGTGCCGTCAGAAGCTCCCGCGCCGCACCGCCCATAGAAACGCTACAGTGTACTGGCACTCCTTTTCACACCTGAACGAATCGGCTTGATCTCTCTACAAGCCTCTAGGAAGTGGCCAATGTAATTTGGTACTATGCATGAGAACTGGTTCTACTAGCTAGCCTGGTAGTACGATTGGCTCTCGACTTCGCGCGTTCCGTGGTGTCCTCAAATTTGTTTGTTGGGCATAATTGTGGCGCAGACCACTCCTTTTCACGCGTAACTGCGAGTGATGATTGGTGACATGTGTGACGAAATGTCAGACGCGTGATCCCCAGTGTCCCATTATTGCAGCTTCGTCGCGCAGCACGCATCGACTGGAGCGCGTCGGTGGCTCAGCCTGAAGCAGGACTCTGGGGAACATGATTGAACACTGAGAACACACATATATTGTAGCTATGGGTGCATTGTTGAGCTATGTAAGTAGTAAAGTAAGAAATGACCGGGCGATCAGTCATCGTCTGAGCTGGCATCGCTGCTGCTGCCGTCAACGTCCTTGCACTCACTGTTTGTGGCTTCTGCAAAGCTGGAGCACTGCTACCATCCTGCGCAGATCCCCCGATTCCAATCGTACCCGAGGCCTTTGGCTTCCGAGGACAAACAGACTTTTGCGGAAGGTCCTTTTTCAGCGACCCGCTACTAGCCGCCGCTGGATCGTGATATTGCACGAGAGCGAGGGCAGCAGTATTCGGGAATCACTCCGCACCTTCTTGCTGTCCCAGACAATGATGTCGGGCAACCTCGCACTCAACCATGGTCCACCGCCACTTGCGGATCCATTGCGAGTGAAAGCGGCGATGAGCCGCATGGGCCCGCCGGGCGTCTACTTTGACACTGTCACGCTTGCGATGGTCTATGTCGTGTTCCATAGTGTTGGTGGTACGGACACACTTTCCTTCATAATACGACAATCGAAAATTCAGTTATGTGTTATTAGCCATGTTCTCGACCTCGTCATAGTACGATCAGGCCAAGCGCTCAGATTTGCACTCAGGAAAAATGCCACAAAAGTGGGACTTTGCCAAAACAAGTGTAATTGCGACATTGAGTGCTTGATCCAACACCCATAGCATTGTTAAAATTCCTCAAAATATTATGACATGTACGGTAGTGGTCCCAAAATGCGATCCTAAGTTTATATGCTTATCGGAGCTGAAGTGAGTGAGATCGGTCCAAGTGTGAAAAGGAGTGATAGTGTGAAAAGGAGTGCCAGTACACTGTAAGCGATACAGAATGGAATCAAGACACACAATATCGATGACTCGTCATGGCTTCAATGCTCCTATAGCTAGACGCCGCATGCTAACACTATATATAACCCTGCGCGTGTACGCTAACATGATTGACTCAGACACATCTGCACTCGATCCCTCCCCCACTCCCGCCGTGTAGCTGGACTCAACAAACGTGGATCCCATTCAGCTTTTCTCGCAACTGACATCCCTTACGGGAAGACTATCAGCCTCGTTCAATGACACCTTGACGTCAAACATCACGAACACTACGGTCGCAGCCACTGCTATGGCCTCATTCCCTGTGCCACACGAGATCTACTCTCTGGTCACGTCATTCCTATCTATCTCCGCCATCAGCGACTGGATCAAGCTCTTTGTCGTTGGCGGGGCCCTCGAGACATGTCGGCGGTTCCTCTTCAGCTGGTGGGATGGCTTCCTCGAGACGTTTTGGCTCATTGCCACCATCGACGCCGGAGAAGACGCGTGCCGTAGGTCTCTCAGCACGACTGTAGGCTTTACAAACTAACATTGACTCCCGCTTCGTCCAGGCTGGGTGCTGTACTGGCTCTCACATCAGCACTTCTGGGACCAGGCTCGTGTGGTCGACATAGCGATGAGTGACAACTTCGGTCTCGAGAATGGCGACGACGACGACGACGGAGAGGAAGAAGATTCGAGCACATCTCGGAAGCTCGTGTATCATCCGAGCCTCGTCAGTCCGTACAAGCTGTGGTACAAGGGTCGTTATATGACCATATCGCGTGAAACACGTTGGGCTACTATCAAGATCAAGTATGGCACACTGCTGCACATCATTGATGTTCACTGAGCGACTTCATCGGCAGGATCTTCTCGCGAGACAGAGAAATCCTCAATAAGTTCATGGAAGACGCGCGGCAGCTATACAAGGCCGCGGAGAAGAAGGGCATCTCGATCTACGCCGCTGATACGTATGTGTAGAATGCAACCCTAGAAATCGCATTGCTCACTGACGTGGTTTTGCGATGACAGCGCCGGCTATTGGCAGTTCATGACGGCGCGCCCTAAGCGGCCCATGAGCTCGAT
This sequence comes from Fomitopsis schrenkii, assembly GCA_000344655.2. Taxonomy (NCBI): domain Eukaryota; kingdom Fungi; phylum Basidiomycota; class Agaricomycetes; order Polyporales; family Fomitopsidaceae; genus Fomitopsis; species Fomitopsis schrenkii. The sequence continues at coordinate 723,687 of KE504127.1, forward strand.
CATTCTGGATCCTGGGGTGAAGGAACGGCTCCTCAACGACGCACGCAACTTCCTCGCCTGCAGGAAGTGGTACTCAGACAGGGGCATCCCATACCGACGCGGCTACCTCCTTGTGAGTCATGTAGGCTCGTGCTCCGGTGCCGCAATAGCTGATAATCATGCTCCGGCATCTAGTACGGCGCTCCAGGCTCGGGCAAGACGTCTATGATCCACAGCATCGCCGGCGAGCTTGGCTTGAACGTGTACATCGTGACACTCAGCCGCGCAGGGCTCGACGACACTGCGCTCACTGAGCTCATCTCCAACATGCCTCGACGGTGCATCGCGCTTATGGAAGACATCGACGCGGCGTTCAAACGGGGAATTACGCGCGACCTGTCTGCCGAGGGGCACGGCGCAAACAAAGGTGCTAACGATAAGGCCAAGAAGGACAATGATAATGAGGACGAGGACGAGGAGGGTCCGAAGCCATTCGAAGAGGCGGACTCTCGCGTCACGTTGAGTGGCTTGCTCAACGCGTTAGACGGCATTGGCGCCCAGGAGGGCCGTCTTCTCTTCGCGACGACGAACAACTACAAGGCGCTCGACCCAGCGCTATGCCGCCCGGGAAGAATGGACCTGCATATCGAGTTCCACCTCGCGAGTCGATACCAAGCGGAGAGCATGTTCAAGGCTTTCTTCACGGAGGAGGCGGAAGAGAGTCATGACGCCGACTCTATCTCCTCTGAGAAGACCTTTGGTGCAAGCGGTCCCGAGCTCCCATCTCCTCCTGCCACGCCACCGCCTTCCTCTTCCTCCGCTTCGCCCCAGACCCCTACATCGGATAGGGAGAAGACAGAGATGCTAGCGACGTTCGCGGCCCCGGTTCAGCTTTCCAAAGAAGAGGTCGAGGAGCTTGCGGCACGCTTCGCGGACGCCATCCCGGAACGGCAGTTTTCCATGGCCAGCCTGCAGGGATATCTCATGTTGTACATGCATGTTCCTCGCGCGGCTGTGACGAACGCGCCTGCATGGGTTGACGAGGAGAAGGCCAGAGGTGCGGCGCGTGGCGGCCGTGCGTCGGACGACGCGGCCACGTCCGGGGTTGCACGTTTGGGCTGAGCGCCATTGCGAAACGTTTTTGCGATTCTGGCTTCATGGCGGGGAATGGCAACAATTGGTGCTGCACGAAGGGAAGGGCAAGTTCCGCGTGAGATAACCACGTCCTCCTTCTCGGGCCTTCGTAGACGGTCAGCCCACTGAACGGCCAAGTCATTCTGGCGAACACAGATGGCATCTGCAATTCTGCCATAGGGCTGCAACACTATCGATCTTCGCTGTACAATATCTGTATTTTTCCAACTCAACGAGAAGGACATACCTAGCACGACCACCTGTTACAGTGTATTGTATAGCGTCGCATTTGCATGCACTTTGCATGCACTTGTATGTATCAATAGATATGCTTTTGACATACGCCTCCAGAAACTCCACCATGATGTGTGCCCATAAAACTGTTCAGTAAGCAGCTTTTATGCCGTAGGAATCGCGCTCACGTGACTCGCGTCCCGATCGCAACCTTGACACGTCTCAGCAGAGTTGCAGCGTCTGGCTACATATGTGTATAGTGTAGAATTGATATGTCTTAGATAACCATCACCAACATCTCGAGGATTCATCTTCAGGATGAAACGCCTCGCCTTCGATGAGCTCTGCTGTAGATGTGAGCAACACGCGCTCGTATACTTCTTTAGTCGTTGGATGCTGTAGATGCGGATGCTCGGTGCTCGCGTCGATGAATACGGGTGGAATACCAAGTTCGTTGGGAGTCAATACACACGTGCGCTACAAGATCAATAGCCCAGGCGGCTCTGACAGTCCAAACCGAGATTGCGGCTGGCGCACCCAGTCGTAGTCAGTGAGTATAAAGCACGCGACGTACACCTCAGACCTGCATCGCGAACTTGACATAAACCTCCATACACCCTCGGGGCGACTATCGCAAGAGCCCCTTTGCTAGTCAACTTACCTAGCACATCCAGGTAATCGCAAGTACGCTATGGCACACCTCATGGGAGCCCGTCCTCTTGCACGCGCGGCCACCGTAGTCAACCTCCGAAGGGCCGTGCCTGACTATCGTAAGGCCGCGCTGCTCAACACCGTACGTCTTGCTCTGGCGAACTCTCGACGGTCACATCTTGCAGTCCTCGCTCGACGGTCCACCGCCTTGCATGCCAAGCCGAAACTTCCCCCAGCTGCGTCTCTCACCTGGTACCGTAAGCCGTCGCTGAGGCCGAACCGTTCGATGTGGGCGAAGCCCTGCGTGCAAGTCGCGGATCTCTCGTTCGTGCTGGACAGGATGACGCTTGACTCTGTTCATCGCGGCGCCGTAGACGAGCTGTCTGACTCATTCGGCAAACTCAGCGTCCAGGACGTGTCGCCCTCCGCCATCGACGAGCTGTCAGCTGCATTCGAAAGGCTGACTCTCGACGACCCTGTGGTTGACGGATTGACGGCTTCCTTCGGCAGCATGTCCCTGGAGCAGCGCTCAGCTTCTCTCGACGATCTAGCGCGCGTGTTCGGTCAATGCTCGTTGGAGGATGACAGTGGCTCAGAATCAGATGGCATACCCGGACTCAGCCCTATCTCTGCGCCATTGGATGCAACTAGCACAACCACGGACGCGAATCTGGCTAACGTCGATGGCAACGAGGAGTCCACAACGTCGGGTTTCGCGGCTGACACTGACAACAGAGAGGAAGTGACATGCCTCCCGCCACTATCGGTGTCCGACTTCGCCGCTGGCGCCGTCCTGCCACTTGGAACTAGTCCTGAAGACTGGCTTCCCGCCGCGAGGTCTCCGCAGGCAATCGAACGTGCACATTTGGTAGATTCTGTTCGCCCTTGCACGCCCCTCGCATGGGCCCAGGAGCCGATGTTCAACGTTCTCGTGGTGCGTGCATTAGTCACCCTGAAGGATTGTTTCAATAGACGCTCACGCTGACCTCTGTAGTACGCTACCGTCGATCGGCACCCCAAGTACGAGTCTTCTGCACCCCGTGCAGGTGCCTTGTCAAGCTTCCTTGGACGTTTTTTCACGCCTTCCACCAACTTTCGGTCGACCACGCACCTCCTTCCACTCCACTCTGTATCAAGCTTTAGCCCGAACACGTCCGGCTGTTCCGCATCGTCAGAATCCTCTGGCCGTACTTCGATATCTGGCCACGCACCGTCCGATCTCTCTGGATCTTCTTTCTCTCTGGATCTCTCGATTTGCCTCGACTCGCAGCTCTTCGTCGACCCCTGGTTTCTTCTCCAAGCTTAAGTGCGTTTTCGGATGGTCCGCATGAAAGGACCTGGACTGAGTCCCCAATCTCTCTGGGGGGCCTATCTGGCAACTTGAATGCTGACAGATGCTGTTGTGTTTGGCTGTCTCACCGCACTTGCTTCCACGACTCGCTCGCCTCTTCTTGCTATCGTTCGCATTTTCTGTCTTGCTTCAGTCAATCCCTCGCACTTCAACTACCATACCGGCACGAGGCCCCTGGAAAGGTCTCAGCGCGAAGACCATTCCGTCACGTCCTAAACGCGCTGGATTGATGCCTGCACACCCAAACAACAGCGTCAGCACCACCCACAAGCTACAATCGCCCTCGTGTTTTACGGCCACCTAGTGCATGTATTGTTTGCTCGAGTAGGCCATAGCACGGTCTGCCAGCGAACGATACCTGCACGGATACGCCTTGACACGATCCCCTTTCCACACGCACCGGCATCAACCTGACGACATGTTTGCCCATCTTGCCATCCAGCTGCTTCGTTCGTGACGCGTCCAACGATGCTCCGTCCGTCCTGTGTGGTCTGATTCGTAACATCGCTAGTCTCAAGGTCTACCTCTTGGCCAGCGCAAATTTCACATACCTTGCACACCTCAGAGCCAACGTGTGTATGAGTCCCTTCAATGATGCGCCAACAGCTTTCATCAATATGGTACTATTGTGACAGGTGCCAACCTGGATGTTGACGAAGTCGCAGACTCGCTAGAAAACATCCTCTCGTCGAACTATAGCTTGAGTCGTAAGATGAAATGTCAGGAATTCAGTTTCGAGTGCAAGAGCCTGCCAGGTGACTTGAGTCATGATGGCGAGTCAGTGCTTCGGACTCGCGGTCGAACTTCAAGGAGACGCCGTCACGTGTGACCGTCAACGTAGGAAATGGTACGCGTAACGCGAGTCGCGACTGCCCAACGCGAGCGCTCCCCCGTTACAGCTCGGTTCCGGTAGTACTGTCAAATTCGTTTACCCAGGTTTACACCCAACACGCGCTGACTTGATAGTGTCTCTGTCGTCCCCGCTTGGATATTCTCCCTTTCTATAGACCCTCTACGCTCCCCCTTGTTGGCATCATGGCGAGGGTACGGAGAAATAAACTGTACGCCGTGAAGAAGGGTAAAGGGGGTCCTCGAATATACACAACCTGGGCAGAGGTACGTTTCATGTGCCCATCCCTGCTGTATATGGCCAAAATGACGCGTTGTTTGCTAGGCCAAAGCAGATGTGCGTCGCAACGCCAGTAACTAACCTTCAATTGGCCTGGAATTCACACTGTGTGTACACAGGTTGAAGGATTCCCGGGGGCTGAACACAAGAGTTTCACGACAATGAATGAAGCTGAAGACTACTTGAAGGCTCCATCCAGGACGACGGGGTCTATCCGTACGTGGTCTTCTAGAACAATAAACTCGACGACACCTGAGTCGAAGTTGTCTCGCTTTGTATCGCAGAGCACTTCAGGCCACCGTTGAACCATATACCGCCTACCGGCGACCCCTCAAATATACTAGGTACTGGTCACCCAGGACCAGTAGCACGATGTCCTCACGTGCAAAGGAGCGTCATGGAGGGGGGAGGCTGCTTTGGCCCCTCGGCCGTCAAAAGAGAAGCACTTGACGACGATGTTGGCATGTCCTCTATTACAGTCAAAACAGAGACGCCCGATGAGTCGCATATGCCGGCCGACAATGTTGCCCCAATACCGGCTGTCTCGGGTTCTGCAGTGCCCGCGGAAATGACGTCTCAAAAAGATGAACTACGGGGCCATCCTGCCCAAATGGGTGAGACATCTGCAAACATATTCCCAGAGTGCCTTGCCTCGAACCCGCAACCTTTGGTTCCGCCCCCACCTCCGGTTACTCTATCCGAAAAACAGCAAGAGGTTCTCCAGATGGTCATGTCTGGACAGAATGTCTTCTTCACGGGTTCCGCAGGTATGTGACTTCTCCCTACACGTTATATACTGAAGATAGCTCGCTCATGGTCGTCGATTCCACGCACTTCGCAGGTACCGGGAAGTCAATCCTGCTATGTGAGATCATCGCACACTGCAGGGCGCGTGATTCAAGGTGGAGTGAGCTTGCTATTACGGCCGCGACTGGCATCGCCGGGGTCAATATCGGCGGCTGCACTCTGCACTCGTGGGCGGGCATCGGCCTCGGGAAGGAGTCGGGGGAGGATCTCGCGGGCAAACTGCTCGGCCAGTTCAAGAACAGGCGGAAGCGGGACGGTCTAGGAGCGGCGGTTGCACGATGGATGGATGTGAGGACACTCATCGTGGACGAAAGTAAGTTTCCAACACCTGTCTGTGAGCGAGACATTCGCGTACTTACTCTCGAGCAGTCTCGATGATAGACGGTGCCTTGTTTGATAAACTAGTACAGCGGCCAGTTCTCTCTCTTTTCGAACACTCGACTTAGGCTGTCCTTCGTCAGGAATACATCGCACGGAGGTTGCGAAACAATGAGCTCCCATTCGGCGGGATACAGGTGCGCGCTCTCCTCTGCTGTCATTTTGGGCACACAGAGCTAAGGCGTCGGTAGCTTGTCTTATCGGGGGATTTCTGTCAACTCCCTCCAGTCCCAGATCACCGTGAAGATGATACTGAGGTGTTGTCTACCTTTGCGTTCGAGGCTCGTACTTGGCAGAGTTGTATGGGCAATCCGGTCGTTCTGCATCAAGTCTTCCGGCAGAGCGAGAAAAGTCAGTTGTTCTGACGTGCATCATGACTAGCAACTAACCCGCGCAACTGCAGAATTCGTCGACATGCTCGAGGCCATCCGCTTTGGTAGGGTCACCCCGGAAATAACGGCGGCGTTCAAGGCACTCTCGCGAAAAGTCATTCATGACGACGGTATTGAGCCCACTGAGCTGTAAGCTGCCTGCTCCGAGTCCAGCCTTCATATAAATAGACAGGCGGCTCTGATGGGTTGTCCAGGTATCCTCTCCGAAGAGAGGCGGATAATGCTAACAGCCTACGCCTAGAGCAGTTAGAGGGACCGCAGCGCAAGTACAATGCCAATGACGAGCCCGGGGACAATATCATGGGACAGAAATATCCTCCGAGCAAAGTGCAACTCGCGTTGTCCAGGATTGTTGCGCCGGAAACAGTTACACTGAAGGTATTGCCGAATCCCTTCTTATGTATATAGCTCGGTGTCACTTACCAGGCTCGCTCAGATCGGTGCTCAGGTCATGCTCATCAAGGTAAGAAATACAGTAAGGTAAAATGATGTAGGCTAGCGGCCGACTGAAGTTGGATGATCCACACAACAGAACATGGTGCAAGCGAAGCTGGTCAATGGCTCCATCGGCCGCGTAATCCGTTTTAGCACACCCCGCGATGCTCGAGAGCGTGAAGTTGACATCGCGAAGACAGAGGATCAGGCCCGAAATCCCTCGCAAGAGCCAAAGTATCGTGAGTTGGCGGAAGCCGCAGAGTACAACTCCTGGCCAGAAGTCATGTTCGAGAACGGGCTCACCCTCCTATGTATTCCGACTATGTTCGATGCCGTCAACGCGGAGGCCAGGATTGAGGCGACTCGTAAGCAGGTACGTCGCGCGCAAGGGCTTCGTCAGCCGGGAACGGTGTCTCATCAGTCATAGGTTCCCCTCATACTGGCATGGGCTTTGAGCATACACAAATCGCAAGGGCAGACCCTGGAACGCGTACGTGTCAACTTGAAGAATGCTTTCGAGAGTGGTCAAGGTCAGACCTCATGCGCTGAATCGCGAGTTCTTGATGAAGCTAATTCGCCGCAGTCTACGTCGCCTTATCGCGTGCCCGACAATTGGCGACACTCGAGGTAGAGGGGTTTGAGCCAGGGAAGTACGTACAACCCCTGCTGGTTTTCCGAGCGATTGGGAGGTTGACTGATTTTTGCCAGGGTGTGGGCGAATGAACGCGTTCTACGCTGGATGAGTCAAACGATGGGCATTGAGGTCACCGGAGACAATGCAAAGACAGCTCAAGGAGACTCGATGGAAGTCGAAGACACATCAGCAGGAGCTCAAAATAACCCAGCAAAATCTGTGTCCGTAGTGATACAGCAAATTGAAGAAGATGAGGACGATGATGAACAATATTGGAGACATTTTGACTAATACTAGTATTGAGTTTCTTGAGTCAGCTATCACCGCGACTACTGATCTTGCGCTATCGTATGCTACATGCACTGCACCTGCTTTGTTTCACTGTTACCGAACGTTTGCTTTCCTGTCATCATTGAATACGCTATCGCCTCGCATTGTCCTAGTAAAGAGTTGTCTTGATATGATCTACTTCAGGTCTATCAAGCCATGCAGAGAATACCGGTGTTCTCAGCAAAAAGACTTCAGGAGTAATATTGGGATAGCCTCAATACTAATCTTCTAGAGGTGGCGTACACGCTCATGAAACGATTGGGAGCTGACCTTGGCCTGAACTCGGCCCGGGCAAGGCCATTTCTGACTTCCTTTGCACCCGTTCTCGCGATCGGGAGCGCCATCACGTGCGTGACGCGGTGACTTACGCGACGCGCTCGAGCAGGCGCTGAGAACGCGTTCATTCCGGTCCGTCCGACGTGCGACTCATGCCCACCACGTTGCTGGTTCGTGCTACGACGCGCCCGGCCATCTTCCATGGGCAAAGCTCGAAGGAACAAATTCTATGCTGTTAGAGTAGGGAGGCAAGGGCCACGCATCTATTCGACGTGGGAGGAGGTACTACAGTCCCATCGTGTGAGCTGGATACCCCGAGGCTGAGACTCATTTTGTAGGCAAATGAGAACGTGCGTGACCATAGGTTCTCCAAAAGAGCAACGAGGGAAACGAGTATCCTCAGATCTACAAGTACCCGGGCTCGCTGCAAAAGGGCTTCTACTCAATCCGTGATGCGGAAGAATGGCTGAATGCCGGTGCTCCAGAGCGAATGCGTGCATCACGCTGTGAGCACAAATCTCAAGCATATCTGCTTGACACTGAGACCAATCTCCAAAGCAGCCCTGGCACCCCGTCGGGACTGGCAACCGCGTCAAGCAGCGACATACTCTGGATCCTCGCACTGGCAACGTCACAGAACTGCTACTGGCTTTCCGTGGCCTACCGCTCCGGGTCATGGTCCCGCACACTATCAACGGCCAGTGTCAGTCAAGACTGAGCAGGGTAGCTCATTAGGTATGGATGCTAGGTGGTTCAAGGCTGGCCCTGCAAGTGGCGATTTAAACACCACAGGTGGTGATTCACAATTGGCCCCGTGCCAGCGAGGAGGAGAGACACGCGATGCGAACGAGGTGAAGCAAGAACCGACCGACTCGCTCATTCACCCCGTGAAGGAAGGAAACAATGAGCCGGTGCTCACGGAAGCCTCGAAGCCCAGGGTGGGAGCTATTGACACGACGCCATCCTCATGCAAGGCGGAGGATGCAGCGGACGCGGGCTCGAAGCCAGTCATAGCAGAGCCACCTCCCCCATCAGTCATACTGTCCGCCGAACAGCAAGAGGTGCTTGACATGGTCGGATCTGGACAAAATGTGTTCTTCACTGGCTCTGCAGGTGCGTGGTACACCGCAGTGGATCCGTGCGAGTTGAAGCGCCTCACGGACGCTGTACATACACAATAATAGGTACGGGCAAGTCGGTCCTCCTGAACGAAATAATCCGGAATCGAGGCGACCGGTATTCAGGACGTCTTGCTATTACTGCGGCGACGGGTATCGCAGCGGTGAACATCGGTGGATGCACGCTGCATTCGTGGGCTGGCATCGGCCTTGGCAAGGAGTCGGCAGAGAAGCTTGTGGGCAAGTTTGTTGGTCAAGATCACTACAATCGTGAACACTGGCAGGAAGAGAGAGCATACACCGGCACAGCTTTGCGCTGGAGGAGAGTAAAAACACTTATCATTGATGAGAGTCAGTTTCCCCGTCGCATAAGGGTTTCAAGCGCCAACTCACATGTTCAATAGTCTCGATGATAGACGGCGTCCTCTTTGACAAACTAGTGATGTTCTTGCATTTCATGCATGACTACATCACTGACGATTGAACGGTGGCAGGAATACATTGCACGAGAACTTCGATGCAGCACTGCGCCTTTTGGCGGTATACAGGTTGGATCCCCGTACATCTGTGACAGAAATCAAGAACTGATTGAACGTGGATAGCTAGTACTCTCCGGGGATTTTTGTCAGCTTCCGCCAGTGCCCGACCGGGACGAACACGGGGCTTCCATTCCCGCGACATTCGCATTCGAGGCGGAGTCCTGGAAGAGCTGCATGCAAAAGCTCGTTATCCTCCGGCATGTGTTCCGGCAAAGTGATCAGAGTAGGTCTTACGATTGGTTCACTGCCGCTGGACCTCAACAATGTCTTGGTGATAGAGTTCATTGATATGTTGAACTCGGTGCGCTTCGGCAGAGTAACCCCACAAATAACGGCGGACTTCATGAAACTTTCGCGCCGGGTCATCTATAGCGACGGCATAGAGCCCACTGACCTGTAAGTTGTCCTGAGTAGTTGACCCGACGCGTCACTGAATGCCGTGCCCAGATGTCCTACACGTCAAGAGGCTGATAGCATCAACATTGCTCGACTAAATCGACTGAACGGCCCGCAGTTTAACTACCCGGCGGCTGATCAGGAGGGTGTGGACGAGAAATACAAACCATATCCTCCTTACAGGGTTAATGCTGCGCTTGGGAGATTAGTGGCACCCAAAGACATCACCCTCAAGGCTAGTGTTGTAGTCTTCGACTGATTGCCAATCTTGAAGTTGAACTCATCGGGTGGAACCCATGTGTAGATCGGCGCCCACGTCATGCTCATCAAGGTGAGCAGATCCACAATATCAAGCGTCGTCGTGCACCGTGACTCACACTGCGTCCCACGTGGCAGAACATGGTCCAGGGCGAGCTGGTGAATGGCTCGTTGGGCCATGTTGTGGGGTTCAACACAGTATTGCGTGCGCGAGCAAGCGGCACAGACATCGCAAAAGAAGACCCCGCGAAGAACCACGACCGAAAACCGAACATTAGTCTAATCGATTCAGTGGAAAGACGCGTTTGGCCAGTGGTGAAGTTCCACACCGGACAGACGCTCATATGCGTTCCGGCTACTTTCGAGGCGATCAATGCAGCGAATAGGGTGGAGGCCAAACGCTACCAAGTACTCTTCCCCAATGACGCAACGTGATTCTGATTGACCTCAGGCGGCACAGGTTCCTCTCATACTAGCATGGGCACTGAGTATCCACAAGTCGCAGGGACAGACTCTAAGTCGAGTTCGTGTCAATCTCCGGCGGGTATTTGAGAAAGGCCAAGGTCAGTCAAAGCCGACATGACCGTGTTTTTATGCTGGACTTCTCGGCAGCATACGTCGCCCTGTCTCGCGCGACGAGCCTGGATGGTCTTCAAGTACTGGGTTTCCAGCCTGACAAGTGTGTTTCCGTGCCTCTAAATCTTCAGTTGCGTCTTCAATGTTGTATTCACAGAATTGAAGCCCACCCTCGCGTTATCGAGTGGATGCGTGAGGTGACGGGTGAAGAGGTTCCTTCGCCCGCTGCCGATCTACCAAAGGTGGAACCTGAAGGCGATTCAGACGATGACCATCAATACTGGGCAGCATTTGACGACTGATGTTATGACTTAGCTACCCTAGCACCCTCTATGATCTAACTTATCAGACACACCTGGACTGTATGTATCACTGGATTGCTCTCGCATCGCACATGTACTACATATCTTTGCTTTGGTTCACATTATGATTAGGATAAACGATTCAATCTCTAAGATGAACTTTCGGCCAGCCCCTTGATATGGTACTTGAATATATTGCCTCATACCGTAGATCTACTTGCAGGCTGCTAGCGCCACTACCGCGACGATGAGTCACGAGATCGTGTTTCAGCGCTAAGGTATGACGACCTACAATTGACCAATGCGGCCTTCGGGCTCAGGCTCGTGTCTGTCCGAGCCTTGGGAGACTCGGTTCGGGATAACGTCACGTATCGGGTGAGATACGGTCTCGCGCCCTTGTCTACTACCTTTTGCCATCTCTCAATCGCAAGCTTTCAAGCTCTGTCTCGCTGCACTCGGAGTGCATATTTGAGATCTCTTGAGTTCACAAGGAAGGTTTTCTGTCTTTGATAGAAAGCTGTATCCTTAGCCTACTAGGCGACAGCAGTGACTTGCAATTTTTGCCTCAAGCGACGGTGAGCTATCAGTCACGGCTGGGCTCCAAGCGACTCACTGGTCTGACCGCGCACTTGAACAATCCTAAGGCCTGAGCAGCCTTAACTGATGGACGAGGATAGCACAATTCAATGGGACGAGGCTGAGATGTCTGACGAGACTATTCAGTCTCTTATCAGCGCCAAAGCCTCGAGCCTGGAAGTGGCCCCACCGCCCGAGCCGCCCAGCTTCGTGAGGCTTGCATTGGACAACGCACTATCTCCAGAACAAAGGGCCATCCTGAAGCTCGTGGAATCCGGGAGGAGCATTTTCTTTACAGGGTCTGCAGGTATGTTGCGTTCCTGAGGTTGCAATTCATCATGACATGCTGAATGGTCGAGAGGGACGGGCAAATCGGTGCTCCTGCGGGCGATTATTCGCTACTTCCGCGACAAGTACGCAACCGATCCTCCGCTTGACCAACAAGAGCGGGAGCGACCGATGTTGAAACTGGCCATTACAGCGTCTACCGGCATCGCTTCCGTGAATATAGACGGGTGTACGCTGCACTCGTGGGCGGGTATCGGCCTTGGGAAGGAGGACCCACGCGTTCTCGCCAAGAGATTTATATCAATCTATAGCAGAACGAGAGCGAGGGAAAATGAGGCCCATGTGCCTGATTCGGAAAAGTTGGTCACTGCGTTAGAGCGGTGGCAGAAGGTCCGGACACTCATCATCGACGAGAGTAAGTACAACATTCATAACGATATTGCTACAATGTTGACAACGTGTACATTCCCAGTCTCCATGATTGACGCAATTCTATTCGACAAACTTGTGTGTCCATGATTTTGCGGCACTTGTGGAACGTGGTTGACGAGTTGGTAGGAATATATTGCCCGCTTTGTCCGCAAGAGCAACCAACCTTTCGGCGGAATCCAAGTACGCCTTACTGACATGAATTGGCATTGAGCGTCCTCGTTCACATCGCATCTGCATATCAGCTCATCATATCGGGAGACTTCTGTCAGTTGCCTCCCATCATGGACGAGGTCAACGGTGTACGGCAACCCCCTGTCTTTGCGTTCGAGGCGAACTCGTGGCCGGATTGTATCGGTCAGCCCGTTCTACTGAAGCATGTCTTCCGACAGAAGGAACCCAGTACGCTATGCGTTGACCCTCTTACAGATGTATTGATCACATCTCTGCAGAATTTGTTGAGTTGCTCAACGACATGAGATTGGGCAATCTGAAGAATGACGCCAAACTTCAAATCAAGAGGTTGGATAGGAGGGTTGCATACAGCGATGGTATCGAGCCAACAGAGATGTACGTAGCTGGGCTTGACGTCAAATTCCTACTACGAAAGGCAGAACTCATGACATGCTCAGCTACCCTACCCGTTCGGAAGTCGAGGGTGCCAATAGCCATCGTCTGAGGAATCTCCCGGGAGTTGAACATCGCTTCTACGCGAGGGACAGCGTCATCATCTACCATGACTTCGATCCTGAAGACGAACATCGCCCAGTATTTGTAGATCCTGTCCTAGTCAAGAGGGCAGATACTTCTCTTGAGCGGCTGGTGGTCCCAAGGGAGATTCCATTGAAGGTGATCAGTACAGCTCGATGGACAGCGTGGTAATAGTCGTTTGACTACGTGACCATTAGGTAGGAGCGCAAGTGATGCTCATCAAGGTTGGTTCAGGTGAAGTATCCCCCATATCTTCAGGGCTGACAGGCGGGCCTAGAATCTTGTGCAAGGCAAATTGGTAAACGGGACAAAAGGCAGGATTGAAGAGTTCATCACAAGGCGAGACGCGCGCGAGCGTAGTATCGGGTGCGCCAGTGAACAGTGCGGTCCGCGGGGCGACGAACCATCTCCGAGAAGTATCATCATCGAGCTCAGAGGGCCGCCTCGCGACAAAGCCGAGTCGTGGGACGGGTGCTGGCCTCTTGTTAGGCTCGAGACAGGCGGAGAGTTGCTCTGCGACTTGTGCGTGTTCGACGTGAAGAGCACTGAGGGCGTACCTGAGGCCATCCGGCACCAGGTAGGATATCATACCGTATGGCTCCGACATGCTTACGCAAATGCATTTTGAAGGTGCCTCTGATCCTTGCATGGGCACTCAGTGTCCATAAATCTCAAGGCCAGACCTTACAGCGAGTACGCGTCGACTTGAAGCGCACGTTTGCCAATGGCCAAGGTCGGCACAGACCATTCTACTCATCAGTTTGCGGTCATTTATGGTAGATCCTGTAGCGTATGTAGCTCTGTCGCGTGCGACGAGCTTAGAGACCCTCGAAGTCGTCAACTTCGAGCCCTCGCAGTGAGTATGTTCCACCTCGGCATGGCCCGTGGGCCGCGAGCTGACGGTCAGTGCACAGAGTGATGGCAGACAGTAAGGTGCTCAAATGGTATGAGGAGCTACAGCCTGTGGAACTACATGTGGAAATCACAGCTCCCGTCTCCAAAAACGTGGGCGAAACGATGCAAACAGAGCTGGTAGACGATGATGCGGAATACTGGGCTGCGTTTGACGAGTCTGATGATGATGCTGCAGGAGCCTGGTCTTCCCTGACAGCCTACTAAACTCAGGTACTACGCCTCGCATGGTAGATAGCTCTACGCGCTACTCGAGTAGTGTTTTTAATGTATGGCCGATGCAGGCCCCAGCTAGATTTGAAATGGACCTCAGTGCAAGTACTAATTAGTACTACGTAGTGACAGGATCACGTGCGCCATTCATTTCTCGCCACTCACTCCGAGTCCGCGTCGCGTTGCGGGCGTAGGCTCTGCCTCATTGGCCACCTCTATTATTGTTCTCCACGCACGCCATAAACCGCACTATCTAGCTCAAGTCCAGTATACACAAGCTGCCCTGAATCGTTCTGCTAAGATCTGACTGGGATACGCATCTCGAGAGTGCCCAATACCCTGCTAGTGCAGTGCTACTTGTAATTTCAGGGGCTACTAGCTCCGTCCCGGGCCTAGCGCACGGTTACTCAGCTATATTCGTACGTGTTCAACCATCGATGAAAGTGCCCTGCGAACATCTATGACCCATTCGTTTTGTAGGACAACAACAACTTCGAAAACCTGCCTGTACGTTAACCCGAGAGATGGAGGTTCCCCTTCCTACGGACCTCAACCCGACAGCCGGCGGGGCTATGAATGACGTTGATATCCACATGCCACCCAACACCCCGTCCGATATCGCCCCTGCAGACTTGTCGCCGCCACAGATACCTGTTCCAACTATGCCTTCGCCAGAAGTCGTACTATCTGACGAACAGAAAGCTATTCTGACTCTGGTGAGGGCAGGCAGAAGCGTCTTCTTCACTGGCTCCGCAGGTAACGTATTCGCATTATTGGCGGCCTCTTTGTACTCTGACACATGTTAGGTACCGGAAAGTCCGTGCTCCTGCGCGAAATCATTAGTTTATGTCGTCAAAAGTACGGAAGAGACCCCGTTGGCGTAACAGCCGCAACTGGGATTGCGTCGATCAACATAGGGGGATGCACCCTCCATTCTTGGGCTGGGATAGGTCTTGGGAAAGGGGACCCTCAGGGGATAGCGAGACGACTGATAGGACACGACAATTATCTCAAGAAGAGGGCCCCGGCAGAACAAAATAACGTGCCTGTGAACAAACAAACCTTCACGACAGATCGGTGGAAGAGTGCTCATGCACTAATCATCGATGAAAGTAAGTGCCCAGTGCATGTCTCTACGAGTGTCATACTGAGGCTAACGCGTAGTTTCCATGATTGACGGCATTTTGTTCGATAAGCTTGTACGTTCGTCGTGAAGGTTAGGACCCTTCTACATCTTACTGATACTGATTGGTGGCAGGAGTTTATAGCGCGATACATACGGGGTGATCCCCAGCCTTTTGGCGGAATACAGGTGAGTCGCGCACTCACTATGCGTCAGTGTTGTCTCATTCTTCCTACACTAGCTCATCATATCTGGAGACTTCTATCAACTCCCACCTGTTCCAGATCAGATTGATGGCGTTCCCCAACCTGCTACATTCTGCTTCGATTCTAACTCGTGGGCAGATTGTATTGGCCAGGCCGTCCAGTTGACCAAAGTCTTCCGGCAGAGTGACCAAGGTCAGGACTCACGCTAGTCTCGCACACATAGCTACCCCTAATTGAGTCCCCTGAAGCCTTTGTAGACATGCTGAACGAGATGCGACTTGGTTCGCTAAACAACAACACCATCGCAAAATTTCGAGGGCTCGACAGACGAGTGGTATATGATGACGGTATTGAGCCCACAGAGCTGTGCGTCCCATGCTTTCATACTTGCTGGTTTTCGCTCACGAGCCGTAGGTTCTCGACCAGGAGAGAGGTATATGGAGCCAATTATAATCGTCTCGAACAGCTGCCAGGACAATCGGTTTCATTCCCGGCTGCTGACCAACCTGGGACCGACAGTGAGGGCTTCCTCGTCACGCTAGAGAAGATGGACCGTTCTCTGGAGCAGGGTGTTCTCGCTCCAAAAGTCATTAACTTGAAGGTAAGGACAAGAAGCATACGACGGACATATCGGAGGTACTGAGCACCTTGCTGCCTATGGAATCAGGTCGGCGCGCAAGTCATGCTCATTGTGGTGAGTGATGGACCGGACACGCATCTAACTCTGCTCAGAACTTGAGATCAACCCGGCAGAATATCGTGCAAGGACAGCTCGTCAACGGGTCCGTCGGCAAGGTCGACGATTTCATGCGGGTGACGGATGCGCAGCTACGTGGCATTCAGATCGGGGTGGTGTATCGCGAGGGCCAGACTTCGTCGCAGCCGGCGCGTCCGAGGGGCTCAGCTCCTCCGGTCCCGCAGCACATTCAGAAGAGCAACAGGCAGTGGCCATATGTGCGATTCGACAACGGATTATCCTTGTTGTGCATCCCTGCCACGTTCGAGGTCACCAACGCCCAGGGCAGGATCGAGGCGAGTCGCGAGCAGGTGAGCGCGCGCGGCTTTCACTCGACGCGATTCTGTAGTAAGCACTGATTTCTGGCCGTAGGTGCCTTTGATCCTGGCGTGGGCAATCAGTATACATAAGTCTCAAGGGCAGACATTGAAGAGGGTGAGAGTCAACATGGAGCGTATCTTCGAAAAAGGTCAAGGTAGGGACGCCTGTCGTGTTCATCTACTCGCAAGTTCACCTCAGTCAAGTAGCGTATGTCGCACTCTCGCGGGCAACCAGCATGGAGACCCTAGAAGTGAACAAGTTTCAACCGACTAAGTGAATCACTAGCCGTCCACTAAAATGTGTCACGCACCATGCTCACAGCCGTCTTATCTTGTAGGGTCAAGGCTCATCCCCGAGTCCTCGATTGGATGCGCGAACGCCCACCAATAAGCCCGCTGGAGCTCGCTACTGTTCTCAATGGTCAAGGGGTGTAGGGGTTGCCCAGCCGTACAGCAACGTCCTTCCTGGTCTAGCCATACTACTTCATATCTCTCGCTCGTCTGACTTGCATCTTTCGCTTAGTCGCATATCGGTTTGCTCTCCTAGTGTGTCGCATCGCTCATCGCAACTCGCTTTATAACTCCGGTACAATACCTGTATAAGTAAGTACATAACATAGAACACGCTACTGTCGCGAGATCCTACTGAACAGATGTGTGTACTCATGACTACTTGAGCGATCGTACGTTTCAAGCACGTCCATTTCGTTGTAACTGCCCGAAAGATCAGTTCTACGACACACTACACATGCATTCACTCTGCAGAACGGGCATCATTGGCGACCGCATCACCACCAGCCAGCGGTGGCTCAGCGCTGCTGCCCAGGGGAACGGGCAAAGCCTGCTGCGTCACCACCGCCGACCTCTGAGGCTCCACTGACGGCCCGGATACCGACCTCCTAGTAGACTGCCTAGAGTCCGGCCTGATGTTGGCAAACTGACTCCTCGGCGAAGCCGACGCCGATGCTGGGCGGTCCTCAGGTTTGTGCAACTCTAGGTTGCTCCCCCACGGCGTGAGGGGCAACCGCTCTCGCCCCAGGGGTTCGCGCTCCTCCTGAATACTCGACTCTCCCGTCCGCGTGGACACCGCGGGCGACAGCGGGCGCGGGGGCAGGCTCGGCGAGAGCAGCCGCTCTCTCCTCGGCGACGTCGGTTCCTCCGTGTCCAACTCGCGCTGGGGCAGGCGCGGTGTCGTCCGCGGCGTGCGTCGTTCCACACGCTCCCTGCTCACTTCGCGAGACTGCGGGAATCCGGGCGCGGACGGAGAGTCTGGCACCTGCGTGCGCGGCGGCACGGGTGCTGATTGGCGGTTCGGCCGTTGCGACATTGGCACGAGCGGCGGGGGCGGTGGCAAACCTGCGGAGCGCTGTGATGGGTGGATACTACCTTGTGGGCGGGGAGGAAGCTGTGGTCGGAAATCTTCGGGCGGATGTTGGTGTTGTCGAGCGCTAACAATGGCGGGAGAGTATGGCGGTGAACGCTGTGGTGGGAGGGATGGAGATCGGCCCAAGCGTGGACTACGCGACAGTGCGGGTGGCGGCCCCATTTGACCTAAAACCGAAGCTTGTGATGATGCCCTAGCTCGCGGGGAGCCGGTCGCGGTTGGTGAGGTAGGGGATGATGGTACCGGGGTAGTGGGAGCAAAGGAAGGAAGCTGGGGTGACCCTGTGGGCTGGAACAAAATATGTGCATTTGTGATGAGGTCTTCGCACAGGGTATCCTGTAGAGTACAGGTCAGAGAAGACCTCAATCTAACCTGAGCGCAGTCCCCCGCGTACCTTCCATGAGTGCAGAGTAAGTAGGTCGCCCCCGGACTTTGGCATCTCGTCCTCGCCGAAGATGACAGTTGCGAAGACAATCGCCAGGTTTCTCGCATCCATCTTGTTCTTCTCTGCATGGGCGGCTACTCGCGCAAGGTGTTCCAGGAGGATCCTCAGTGTCATCTGGTGCACCGCCGGCAGCCTGCGTATCTTGCCCCGAATAAGCTGGAAGTCATTACCTCTATGTTCATCTGACAGCACATCAGTGGGCACTGGCGAACATGCGACTCAACACTGAGATCGTACCGAGATCCTCGCTATGAGACAAGCGCTCTTGCAGCGGGAACCTGAACAGAGGCTCAGGGAGCTCGCGGAGATACATCTACACGCCCTGTAAGCAATATATAGCTGTCATGTACTCCAGACACGGACCTTCAAAAGAGATGCCACAGCATATACTTCGTCCACAGCAGGATTCAGCTGGAAGGCTGCCTCATTGCGCTCGATCTTGTGCTGAAGCTGTTGATATGGCCGTATGATACTGAGCTAACTATATGCCATTGAGCGCGCGCCGACATACCTCTCGCACGCTTGCGTGCTTCCCAGACACCTGACAGCGCGAGGCATCATGTCAGGGACACATCCTGTTAGCAACCATCTTCGAGAGTTCGCGCACCCGATATATACCCTCACACTCCAAACCCCTCTTGTCTATATCCTTCACGCAGATCCGCAC
The DNA here is from genome assembly GCA_000344655.2 of Fomitopsis schrenkii. NCBI lineage: Eukaryota > Fungi > Basidiomycota > Agaricomycetes > Polyporales > Fomitopsidaceae > Fomitopsis > Fomitopsis schrenkii. The sequence goes on from KE504127.1 coordinate 742,616, forward strand.
GATCTTCGGCACGCCTTGCTCGCCCTCGACGCCGTGCAGGTTCCGCGCCGTGGCGTAGTCCACCAGGCTGACGCCGAATATCAAGTCCTTGCATTCCCCGACGGTGAAGTTGTAGTAGTAGATGGGCTTGGGGAGCGCCGCGGCGAGCATGCGGGGGATGTTGTACCCGATGATAGCGCTGTCGCGTGCGGACGATATACGCGCGACTGAGCGTCGGCCGTGTTCGCAGATCTGCGACTGCGTTGCGCAGGTGGCCCTACGAAACGCAGTGAGTGGTATTCGCATCGAGTCAACTGAAGACTTACACCATGTTGTCGGTGTACCTCTGGAGCACGGACTTGACTGTCTCTGCATTCTCGCGCACGAAGGTTTCCAGGCTCTGTTACCAAAACTTAGCGCCACACGGGTGATGTCACAAGATGCAGGACAGACGTTGTATCCGGACTCAAGTATCTTTACTCTCCGCAGGCGCAGGGTTTCCTGCCAATGTACACCTTTACGATACTCCTTGTCTTGTTCGCGATATTCAGCCTCGCGCGCACGAACTCACTACCTGCGAGGATATACACACCTGCTTCATCTGCCTCCCGCTTAGCTCTCACGCTTCTCAGCGCGTTATCCGAACGCCCTGCGAGGTCTTTCATGTTGCCGCCCTTGTCCAGGAAGGTCATCAACTGATTGAGCTGCTTCTTCCCTAATAGGCATCGTGTCACATTCCGGCGCGTGGTCAGACAGTGAGCAACGCACCTTGGTGGGCCAAGTCTTGCAGCGTCGTCGACGTGCTCGTGGATGGCGAGCGCGCGTGGTTCGAGGTCGCGCCTACGGACGGCCGGCGGTCGAGGGGCCGGAGCGGCTGCGGCGCGGTGATGATGGCGGGGCGCGCCCCAAGGCCAGGATTTGGCTTCGCGGAATGTGGCGACGTCGCGGACTGGCCGTCGGTGGGCGAGGTAGAAAATTGGGTATTCAGCTGTATGGCAGCCTTGTATTCCTGATGAACCCCACTGCCGTGTCAGGGAGACTCGCACAGGTGGAAGTGGATGTGGACACCGAACCTCGACTTCCTGACACTTCCTGAGGTAATTGCGCTTCAGACGCGGTAGAACGTTCTCGGAATATTCGGCATGTGCGGTCACTGCATCCTTGAGGTCCTCCTTGATGCGTTTCCGGATGCGGTCTTGGGTTTCCTGAGCTGCTATCCACATGGTGTCTGGAAGCTCGTATTACACACAGACTCACTCTGAAGTTCATGAGAGGGTTGATGACATCCGCAGTGAGGGCACCGAGGAACGCGACGCGTGTATCCGCCTCTGTGACGACGCCACGGCGTGAACGACTGGGCAACCGAACATCGCTTTGGGACGCACCTCTCGCCACATTATCCCTGATCTCGTTCCACGCAGCTCGGGTCGTGCTAGTGTCGCTGCGCCCTGGGTCGTCAAGGACAGTGTCTGCTGCCTTGACTTTCCGGTGTAATCGGAGCAGAGCTTCGATACTGGGTGCTGCGTTAACGAAAGGGAACATACGCGTATGATTGTACCCACTAGTGTTCCTCTATCTTTCGCCTGCCGAGCAAATCTCAATCAAACAGCAGTTTTATCTCGGATATATGCGCACCTTTCAAGGAAGAAGCTAAGGTACGAATCGGACAAGAATTTGAGGTGGAGGTCGAAGAGCGTGATCGCATCTTGCTGTGGCGGCTCAGAGGTCGACGGTCGACCTGACGGCTGATTCTCCTGCGATGAAGACATGGTGCTGGGTTGAGCATACACGCAGGCTTAAGACACGAAAGGCAAGGGGCACGGAGGGGTAGAGGGTGGGCACGCGGACGCGTAAGTTTATGTAGAAGTAGCACTGCTCAGGCGGAGAGCCTCAGAACCGCCGTGCACACCAACCATATCCGGCAACTGGTGACGCACACCGGTACCGATCACCTCTGGTGGTGGCACAGCGCGGTTCCGGCACTGTTCCGGCGCGTCTCACGCTAGCGCTGTCTCACAACCCCGTCGACATAGAATGCGATCGCATCACTATATTGCGAGTAGTACAAGGTGAAGTGTCTTCTGTATCCGCTGCTGGTGGGATAGTGCGTGGCATGGGTTCCTACTACTCTCATACCAGTACTTCTGCGCATAAAGCGCAGAACATCTACGAAATGCAAAACGCAGTACGTACTACTTGCATTCGGAGAGGCTGACAGTCTGCGGCAATGCGCCAGGCGGTGTTCATGCTCCGTTGTGTATCTGGTATTAGTGCGAATATTAGGCATTGTGTCTAAGCATTGAGGTACAAGAGGGGTAATATTGGGAAGGAACGAAGGTAAGCATCGATACACACATCCCTTTTGGCGGCTAAGTTGTCAGAGTCAGCCAATGGTGTTCTTCGGGCTCGACGATAACTTCCATCTCCAGAGGCTGGCTACCGTCACCCACTGGGCAATATGTCATAGCGGAGAGCACGCTTGCTACGCGCATCCCCGCAGCAAGGGCGTAGGGTATCCGCTCCTTGAGAGGCCCGACAACGTCAGGCTTCACGAACCCCAAGGGCAGCACGCCGTAGAAATGAAACGTGACGATCAGGGAGGAGCACCGCTTGTGGAGTGAGGCGAGGGCCTTATCTAGGCGAGGCCAGTCAGTCCAGTCCCCAACGACCCCAAACTGGTCATCGGCCTCAAGGTGTAGGTGGACTTCCTGGAGGCGGTCAGATGGAAGGCTGGAGAGGAAGGAGGGGAGTTCGTCCAGACAGAAGTCTGACTCTCGTTCGAGGGACTCGCCGCGGCGGAACACGAATGTGAGGTGCGTGAGCCGCTTGTGGCGGGACAAATCAAGATCTCTCAGCCACGCTGTGAGCGGGGATATATGGATGAGACGTTCTCGTCGTCCAGCAACAGGATCACTCACAGTCCTCTGCAAACGATACTTTCAGCGTTTCCAAAGTCGATTGTGATGTTCGCAATGCGCCCTTTAGGAAGACTATGTCGTTGATACCGTGTCGCGAATCTACTGGGCACGTCTCCCACTCGATATGTTTGAGCTGTATGTGGAACGGAGGAGAGAGGAGTCTCTCCACAACGCGCGCAATGATCGATTGCGAGCGGCGGTCAAAGTCCACCACAATCGTCCGGAGATGTGTACCCAGCTCGTCCGCGGAAAGCAAGTCCCTTGGGTCGTGCGGGGGCTCTGGTGGAGGCAGCCAGCTTCCCGGTGCGAGAGGCGCGATGATTCGCTGCAGCTCGAGTCGCGACAACCGGGGGAAGATTGATATGAGCAGCGTGAGCTCGTGCGACGAGAGCGATACCAGGTTGTCGATGAGTAGCTCCCTCAGCTCTGGGAAGTGGAAGAACGCGGCCATAGCGGCTCGCAGGCCCCCATCACCAGCTTCTGCACGGAGCAGATCCATGAAGCCCATCCAGTCGAAAGCGTACAGTCGGAGCCGGGTGAGGTGGCGGAGGTGGTGGAGTACCCGACGCACCAGCTCGTACCGCAAGCCTTTGTTCCCGCCCCGTGTCCCGCTGACGAACGCTATGAAGGGCAAGCGAATGTCCCGGACATAGTTCGCGATGCTTGCCTGAGTGGACGCGGATGTTTCGAGGGCGCTGAGGAAGCGGAGACAGTCTGGGACGCGCTTGAGGACGATGCAGCGGAAGAGATGCAGTCTGGTGACGGGGAGTAGGCTTTGGCAAGTTAGACTGCACGTCTGAAGTGCATCGGTGTCGTCGTGGTGGAAGTCGACTATGTACTCCAGGACCTCGAGGGGTAGATATGAGCGCGACATTGGCGAGAGGCGATGCTGGGTGAGCAGCGTGAACACGCCGAATGACTCGTAGCTTGAAGTATGTGCAAGGGTTGTTATATACACCTCTTGGATCAAGACGAGCCGTACACAGCGGTGGCCTGCAGTGGCGCGAATTCACAATCAACTTGCACGTGGTATCGGCGGCCAGTGCCTTCCTCTTAGGGAAGGCAACCTTCCATATTGGTGAGGTTACACCAAGTAGTTGATAGTTCAGGCTCTTCTAGACGAATCTATAGCAACTCATTCCGACATGCACGACTGACCTCCTTTTTCATAATATGGCAATGCAGATTTACCTCCACCTTCCGCCTCAGAGCCCTGAGCGCTTCATCATTTAGGTTGTCGAACAGACATTGAATGCCAGATATTTGCTCTGTTGAATTGTCAAGGTGTCTCTGCATGTTAAGACATTATCATCTTCCTTTTGAATCTTGAAAGGAACCTCAATCCACCTCAGTGACATAGTACTATGTACTAGTGTGAGTACTTTACTGCCTTCGACCTGGCAGCCAATCACTGACAAGTGTGATTTAGCGCACCGATCGGGAAACGAAATCTGGGCGATCTTCCGACCCATGCTGCAGCCTGCAACAACCAAGTTCAAACAAACGGCCGTGATATGTCTTGACGACCTATAGCCTATCTTTCACGCGGCGACTCCGTCTAACATTTGAGACCTTCCACCCGACTCTGCCTCACCTGTCGCCATTTACGCAAAATGACGAATCTCAGATGCGATAACGCACACCGCGTGCTTCTGCCGGGGTCATCGTTTTCTCAGATCAGGAACGCTGCCGTGCCGCCCCCGCCCTTGACTCGCCCGGGGAGGCGCTGGTGTATATAGCCTCTTGCCTGTTCTCGTGCACGCAAGCGAGTGCGACAACCCGAGTCTTCTCGTGGGCGACAATGGAAGGCTACAGCTATCTGGCTGGCCTCATGCACTCGACTTGGGATGCATCCCAGTTCTATCTAGGTCAAGGCGTGCACTCGAGTGCTGTTTATAGTGCTGCGTTGGATGGGTTGCGGACAGAGGTTGAGCAGTACGTGGTCATACTTTGCTCCCCCTTACGCGAACTCAGCCTGTCCGCTTCGAAGGGCTACAGTCTTCTTCGACACACTCGCATTCCCCGGATATGCTGCAGTGGGTTCGCTGCTGGTGCTTCTCGGCCAACTGCTCGTACGCTCGGAAAGCGCGAAGAAGTTTTACGAAAAGCTCACACGCTCGAGGGCAGACGACGGCGACGAGACAGATGACGACGAGGTTGCTAGTCCGGAGCAGCAGAATCCCTCTGTCATCACACGATACACTGCTCGATGTGGCGGCTCAGTCATCTTCGCCTTCCGTGTCTCCCGTCTTCTCTGCACGCTCGCACTGCTCTCCCTGAGCATTATCTCTGTGGTCTTTGCAGCACGCTCGAAGAATGCGCCGTTCGCTACTGCTGTGATCCCTCATATTCTGCTTTGCTTGACATATGTGAGTCCATGCTGCCATGGTCGCTGTATAACCCGGACCAACGCGGTCCCCCTTTCAGGGCTATGCATCCCTTCTGGGCATACTTTCCGTAACTACGGGCGCCGATACTGCCAACCATGCAACCCGCCATCTCGCTCTGCTGCTGGGGTTCACGTGGGCGATATTCGTTTATCGCGACATCTGGCCTCTGGCCACCTTCACGCTCCAACCAGCTGATGAAGCCGAGGGCGGGTTCCTCTGGGCCAAGTTTGCGCTACTCACAGTTGCGGGCGTCGTGGTCCCGCTGCTCGTCCCTCGGCAATACACACCTGCCGACCCCAAGAACCCTTGGAAGCCAATCCCCGAGCAAACGGCATGTCTGCTGTCCATGATGCTATACCTGTGGCTGGACCCGACGGTCTACAAAGCATACAAGGTCCCACACCTGCCGCTTGAGCAGCTGCCGCCGCTCGCGGACTACGACAGCTCCAGCCATTTGGTGAAGCGCGCTTTCAAGCACCTCGACCCGTTCCAAACGAAGTCGCGCCGGCACTTGTTCTTCGGGCTCATGACCGTGTTCCGCAAGGAGTACATGGTGCTCGCGCTCATGCTCACCATCCAGAACGTCACCGCGTTCGCGAGCCCTCTGGGCATCAAGAACCTACTGCGCTACCTCGAGACGGACGGCGCGGGCGCGACCGTGCGCCCATGGCTGTGGGTCTCGTGGCTGCTGATCGGGCCCATGGTCGGCTCGGTCGCGATCCAGTGGTACATCTTCACGACGACGCGCATGCTCGTGCGCACGACAGGCATCATCACGCAGCTCATTTTCGCGCACGCGCTGCGCATCCGCATGAAGGCGGAGGTGCCCGACTCGCCCGCGAGCAGCACCGTCACCACCGCCGTCGGCACGCCGGACAACGCGTCTATCGCAGAGACGGACGGTGCTCACTCCCAGAGCCAGACCGAAGGCGGGAACCACAGTCCGGCGAGCAGCGAGGATGAGACGGTACGAGCCAGCACTGTTAGCATCTCGGGCTCCACGGCTAGCGCCAAAGGCAAGCGTGCGTCTAAGGCGCCCTCCGAGCCGGGAGAAGGCAAGAAGGAGGAACCCAAGAAGAGTGTTGATACAAGTGCGGGGAACCTCGTCGGAAAGATTAACAACTTGGTGACCACGGATCTGGACAACCTAATCAATGGACGGGACTTTATGTTCATCGGTGAGTGGATCAGATCGATCTCTAAGTGACTGAGCGGCTCAACCGGTTCCCGTTGATGAATAGTGGTTGAGGTGCCGCTACAGCTCGCCCTCTGCATCTGGTTCCTGTATTCCATCCTTGGCTGGAGGTAAGCGAATATGCTCGTCGACATCGAATGTGTCATGAATCTGCGTACCAGTGCTTTCGCCGGTATGGCGGTCATGGTGCTACTCTTCCCTTTACCCGGGTGGGTAGCCAGCAAGGTCCAGACCATCCAGGTCGAGAAGATGAAGAAGACAGATATCCGCGTCCAGAGTGTCACTGAATGTGGGCAATTCCTTCAACGACACATGGTCGACATCAGACTCATTGTGTTCCTCAGCTATGAATGTCATCCGCATGATCAAACTCTTCGGTTGGGAGCCGCGTGTCAAGCAACAGCTCACCGAGAAACGCGAGGATGAGCTGTACTACCAGTGGAAGTACCGCCTGATGGGTCTCATCAATGCGTGTCTAAAGTGTGTCCATTCCATGGGTCACACTGATGAGATAACTGAAGCTGGTGCAGCTATACCATTCCGTTGGCAACGATGATAGTTACATTCATGACATACGTGAGCGGGGGTTATCGATTTCGTTGTCAGCGCTTCTCTAACTCTAGGACCCTTCAGACCTTGATCATGCGAAGGGAGTTGACGGCGTCGGCCGTCTTCTCCACAATGTCTGGTAAGCTCCATGACTGACTGCAGGTAGCTTACGCTCACCGTGATCCATAGTCTTCGACATGCTCCGGAACACTCTCAGCGGTGTATTCGGTATTGTCCCTGCCATTATCCGAGGTAAATACCAGTGCTTTCCGTACAGACACGGGCTCACTCTGTTGCTCAGCGAAGGTATCCCTTGACCGTGTTGACGACTTCTTGAAGAGCGTAAGCCTACCTTCGACATCGTCGTCTCCATAGACGCTCATATCTTCGTTCTTTAGACAGAGCTACTCGACGAGTACTCTACGGACTCACATGAGGCTGAAGCCCTGATCCCGAAGACCCTCGTCACCCGCGACATCATCGGCATTCGCAATGCTGCGTTCACCTGGACGAACGAGAACCACGGCGTCTCGACGCCTGCGTCGCCGGGCACGCCGGGGCGCTCTAGAAGAAACTTCGTATTGCGTATCGACGGGGAGGTACAGTTAAAGCGGGGCCATATAAACCTCATCGTTGGGCCCACGGGATCCGGCAAGACTTCGTTCCTGATGGCTTTACTCGGTGCGCCCTAGTGCTCCAGTTCACCCTGGCCTCAGCTCATCCGTACTCAGGCGAAATGCACTACATTCCGTCTGGACCCGACTCGTACTACCATCTTCCTCGGACTGGCGGCATCGCGTATGCAGCGCAGGAGTCGTGGGTACAGAACGAGACCATCAAGGCAAGCATTCGCTTGTAGTCAGCCTGCACGTTGGGCTCACTTTTAGCAGGATAACATCTTGTTCGGCGCGCCATATGACGAGGAGCGCTATAACAAAGGTGAGGCTTCCTGAAGCAATAATAGAGAGTCAAGTATCTCAAAGGGTCTAGTCATCGATCAATGCGGTCTTGAACGCGACCTCACTCTGTTTGAGGCCGGTGACCAAACCGAGGTTGGAGAGAAGGGCTTGACGCTAAGGCAAGCTTTCCGCCTTTCCTTGTTCGTCGATACTGATGTCCGCAATTTATTCTTCAGTGGTGGACAGAAGGCGAGCACGTTTGTCAGCTGTGATACGCAGCACAGTGCTCATTCATTCATAGGCCCGCATCACGCTCGCCCGCGCTGTGTATTCCTCCGCCGAGATCTTGCTCCTCGACGATGTCCTGGCTGCCCTAGATGTGCACACTGCCAAATGGATCGTAGACAAGTGCTTGAAGGGCGATCTGATCCGTGGCCGCACAGTAGTCTTGGTGGTACGAGGCATATACAGGTGGTTAGGCGACTCGATGCTGAGGGATACCTTCAGACACACAATGTCGCCATGGCCAGCCCAGTGGCAGACTTCGTCGTCTCCCTCGGCACGGATGGCCGAGTCGCCAGCCAAGGATCTATGTCAAAGGTGCTGGCCAAGGACAAGGGACTATCCAAGGAGATCGACGAGGAGAACGAGGTGATAGAGAAGGCCGAGCACACCGTCGATGACCAACAACTCGTCGAGGGATCCAAGAAGTCTGACGGGAAGCTCATCGTTGCTGAGGAGATCTCTGTTGGACACATCAGCTGGCCTGCCTGTACGTCCGTTGACTCTGTCGTTATCCTCAATTGGAGAGCTTACAGCTGGGCAGTGAAACTCTTCTTCTCCAGCCTCGGAGGGAATCAACAAGCCATCTTCTGGTTGCTCTGCGTGGGCACGCTTGTATTGTCTCAGCTAGTGGACACCTTCCAGACATGGTTCCTTGGCTATTGGGCGAGGCAATACGAGGAACGCGATCCGTCGGAAGTCGATGCATCCTAGTGAGCTGTTTCTGCTGCTGTGCGAAAGACATTGCTAACCTCGTCTCTCCGAAGCTACCTCGCCGTATATTGCGGCCTAATGGTATTCGTCTCAATCCTCTACTCAATCGGATACATTGCATATGTCTACGGGGCTCTGCGAGCTTCACGGTCAATTCATGTATCGCTCGTCCAGTCGGTACTTGGCACAACCCTGAGGTCAGTCTATCGTCAAGCATGATACTTCGCTTCAGTTGATGAACTGAGTCTGTAGATGGTTGGACAAGACACCAACATCTCGCATCATTACGCGGTGCACGCAAGATATCGCAGCAGGTGCGAATGTGTTCCTCCATATCTGATGATCGTAATAACTCAAAGGTGTCATAGTCGATGGGCCTATCACCGATGACTTCCGCTGGGTCGTTGAACTGAGCATATCGATGTTGTGCAAGCTCGCCGCTGTGGTCATCATGTCGCCCGTTTTCCTCATCCCCGGCGCACTTGTTGCGCTCGTCGGTGGATGGCTTGGGCAGATCTACATGAAGGCTCAGCTTTCAGTCAAGCGCGAGATGAGCAACGCGCGTGCTCCTGTTCTTGGCCACTTCGGTGCCGCCATTGCTGGACTCAGTACGTGTTCTGAGTGAGGCTATATGATGATCGCCCATGTTGATTTTTCTGTAGCATCGATCCGAGCATACGGTGCGCAGGAGGCCTTTACCAAGGAGGCATACGCTCGTAGTGACCGTTGGACTATTCCTGCGCGTACCTTCTACAACCTCAATCGGTGCGTATAGTTTCGTTCATCACGACAGTACTTGGTCTGAGACCATATTCAGATGGATTTGCATTCGTATCGATGCCTCTGGCGCTATCTTCTCTACCGGTCTCGCTGCTTACCTCGTGTATGGGAGCTCCTTCGATGCGTCTAACACAGGTTTCTCCCTCAACATGGCAGGTTGGTATGGCGCTCACCAGAGATAATACGTTGCTCACGAACCATCTAGTTGGATTCAGCGGCATGATCCTTTGGTGGGTCCGTATTGTCAATGAATTCGAAGTCGCAGGTAAGCTTCCCTCCGCAAGTCCGCTCATTACCGACACTGATGTGTAATTCACAGGGAACAGGTGAGCTTCGCCGCTGCGTGCGCCTCTTCACGTCTGACCACGTTGTAGTCTGGAGCGCATTGAGCAATACGTCCACATTGAGCAAGAACCGAAGCCGACGACCGATGGTATACCACCTGCATATTGGCCAGCAAGTGGCGACCTGAGGGTGGACAAGTTGGCCGCACGTTATGCTACCGTAAGTATAAAAACCCCGTGGTACAACCTTGCCTGACATATCACAGGATGGGCCTCGCGTTCTGCACGAGCTCTCTTTCGAAGTAAAATCAGGCGAACGTGTTGGCATCGGTAAGCGCTTCTCTGTCGCTTTTGTGGCGTTGGACTTATCTGGCACATCAACAGTGGGCCGTACGGGCAGTGGCAAGGTCGGCACACTGTTTGACTAGATGAATCCGTTACTAACAATGGACCACAGAGTTCGCTGACGTTATCGCTTCTCCGTTGCATCGTCACGGAGGGCAAGGTTTATTACGATGGACTAGCCACTGACGAAATCAACCTTGATGCACTGCGTTCAAATATCACCATCATACCCCAAGTAGTACGTAAGGCACAGCTTGACTCAGGGTTTGCTGCTGACAACGCTGGCCTACTCAGCCCGAACTGCTGAGTGGCACACTACGACAAAACTTGGACCCCTTCGAACAGCATGACGATGCCGTACTCAACGATGCGTTGCGTGCGGCCGGTCTTTTCAACCTACAGAGTGACATGGACGAGGGCCGAATTACCCTTGACAGTCAAATCTCCAGTGGCGGAAGCAATCTTTCTGTTGGCCAGCGACAGATCTTGGCGCTAGCAAGAGCTATCGTCCGTCAGAGCAAGCTGCTGATCCTTGACGAAGGTGCGTACTACCTTAATGAACGCGTACGCTGTGCTGACTGTCGTCGTACAGCAACGTCTGCAATTGGTGCGTGCCATCGTCGGCTGACTTACCTCGCATCTTAATTTTAATGCAGACTACGCGACGGACACCGTCATACAAGAATCACTCCGCAGAGAGCTTGACAAGGGTGTGACACTTCTCACAATCGCGCACCGTCTGCAGACTATCATGGATGCAGACAAGATAGTGAGCCGTTTAGCATTCTTACACTGGTCACACTTCACTGATGACCGTGTAGATGGTCCTGGATGCTGGTCGCATCGTGAGTCAGACTGTAGTTATCATGCATGTCTCAAGGTCTGACCGATGTTATCCAGGTCGAGTTTGGCAGCCCGATCCAGCTACTCAAGAACCCCAAGGGGATGCTCAAAGCGCTCGTAGATGAGAGCGGAGACAGAGACACGCTCTACGCCATGGCGAACAGGGCGGCGAAATGATATCGCACTATACACGTAGATAAGTTGATGTTTTACGGACATGGGTATGTCCTGTATCGTTAAATGAGCGTTACATGATGGTATTCTGCTACTTTTCTGTGGAGTGTAGGCGACTGTGTCTCTGTCGCGGTGTGGCTCCGAATGGCAAAGCAGTGCGACGACACAACCCCAAAAGATGCCATGTGGATAGCAAGAAGCTTTGGAAGTCTTGTGTAGGACAAAACCTATGGTAGAGCTTTCTGCGTGAGACAGCGCCTTGCGATTGCGTTGGCTCTCAAACGGGCTTCAATGATATTCGAACTCATCCCAGTACTCTCTGTCATCCTCGAGTTCTTCCTGTGTCCTTGTGTCCACTCCTGTGATCTGGCTCATCCATTGCAGAACTCGCGGGTGTGCCACGACTCTGCGCACCACATCAGGCTTCCGCCGGTGCAGGGGTTGGAGGATAGCACTCACTTCGTCGGTTCAAACCCATGTACCTCTAACGTATCCATGCTGGTCGCCCGAGATAATGCGACGTAGGCTGCAACGAATACACAGTCAGTTCTTACCCAACAGGGATACGACGACGGACCTTGGCCTTTCTCAAAAATGCGACCGAGGTTGACGCGCACACGTTGGAGGGTCTGGCCTTGAGACTTATGTATGCTAAGTGCCCATGCAAGGATGAGTGGTATCTACCATGTACTCAGTCAGTTCCAGCGGGGTGCCATCGTTGATCACCACAGCTGCACCTGATCGCGTGCTGCTTCTACGCGGCCTTCCCCGTTGACGACCTCGAAGGTGGCGGGGATGCAGAGCGTCCGCCGCCCGCCCGGAAACTCGACGACCGGAAACGGGTGGTCGATCTCGAGGATCTGCTCGGGGATCTTCTCGCGGCTCCCATCTGCGAGCTGCGTCCGCGCGATGTCTACGCCGTGGCTGCGCGCGTCGCGCGGGGCGCTGAAGCTGACTACGCGCCCCACGGAGCCGTTGACGAGCTCGCCTTGCACGAGGTTCTGCGACGGCGTAGACTCGTCAATCGTTTATGATCGTCGGTGGTGCGTTTGACTGACCTTGATGAGCATTACTTGAGCACCAACCTGGGTGGGTGGTATTCAGTTGAGCACGGTGCATCGTAGAAGTCGAATTACCTTGAGCGTGAGGTCTTTGGGTGCTACTAGTCGATCCAAAAGCTCCCTAGCCTTCACTAAAGGTATCTGGTTGCCCTTAGCGTCCATCCCAGGTCTGTCGATGGCGAGATATCTCTGTAGCGAGCCAGGAAGCTGCGCAAGGCGCGCGCTGTTGGCGTTGTCGACTTCTCGCCGCGTCGGGAACCTGCAGACAACGACAAACCTGGCTCAGGATGCGGTGCGTCAGCGAAGAAGTGCATCTCACAGGTCTGTGGGATCGATACCGTCGTCGTAGGTAACCTTGCGTGAGAGCTGCATGAAGGTAGTGACAGTCTCCGGAGTGAGATGACCAAAGCGCATTGAGTTCAACATGTCAACAAACGCTGCGTGAAAAGGCGGCTGCGCTTCAGGCTTTGTCGACAACGACCCACAGTTGACTCACCTTGGTCCTTCTGTCGGAAGACTTTGTGGAGTATGACGGGCTGTCCGACGCATGCATCCCAAGACTCTGCATCGAAGGCGAACGTGGCTGATTGCTTGTCCCTGTCGGGGACAGGCGGAAGTTGGCAGAAGTCGCCGGACAGAACGAGCTGTTGTGTGATCGTTGTATCGTGTTTGGTTGTTACAGTCTGAAAGAGCGAAGCTTACCTGTATACCGCCGAAAGGGCGGCTATCATTTCGTAGCTTGCGTCCCAGGAATTCCTGTCATCATCGTCAGGATGAAGAACGAGTATCAACAGTGCCACGGACCAGCTTATCAAAGAGGTCACCGTCGATCATCGATACTGAAATGGGTGTGTCAGTTGAGTATGACCGCGGCGTGCTAGCTGCAGAGCTGACTCTCGTCGACGATGAGTGTCTTCACCCGCCTCCACCTTGCGACGACTCGGTTCTGAGTCGTCTTGCCGTCGGACGACATCTCCTTCTGTCTCAAATGCTTGTCATATCCGACGAGCCTGCCCAGAAGTTGTTCCTTGGTCTCCTTCCCGATTCCTACTCCTGCCCAGGAGTGGAGGGTACACCCCCCAATGTTCACTGAGGCAATGCCGGTTGCGGCTGTGATTGCCAACGTATCCGCGTCGCGGCCACCACAGTGTTGAATGATCTCTCGGAGAAGGACAGATTTTCCAGTACCTATGATGAGAGGGTGCCCTTGATGTTACAAGCGTCCGCCAGAGGATACCATCAATGCACACATACCTGCAGAACCAGTGAAGAAGACATTCCTACCATCCTTCACCATGTCAAGCACAGCTTGCTGCTCAGGAGATAAGTCGATATTCGGTGCCAGTGTCATATTCTTCAGGGCGTCTGCCGCTTCGTCGTGACTCGCCTCAGACGTTGCATCCGGGGGCACGTCCCTTGCTGCGGTTGGTGTCCTCTGGTCTGTCGAGTGGGAGCCACGTTGGTGAGTAATTGTCGCATTAGCCTTTTTGACGACTGGTGGACCTTCCCCAAAAAAACGAAGTAAATAATTGTGTCACTATCAGCGTATGCCGAGAAGATCTAACCTGTATCGCAGTCAATATTTGGAGCCGAGTTGAGCCATTCCTGCGCTTGAGAGAGGCTCTTGAAGCTCTTGTGAGTTGCGCCGGGGTACCTGGATACCTGAGATATAGCCATCATATCTCAAGGAGTGGTGCTCATCAAGTCAAATGACTCACGTTCGCTTTGGTCTATTGGATCGTCCAAGACAAGATATTGAGCAATACTCGTCACTGCGTGAAATGAGACCATACTATGCACCTCTTCCCAGCTCGAGTAAATTTGAGGTCCTTGCCTGCCACTCCTCACCGCATAGTATTTGCGTTGGGACTGTTTTGACATATTGAACCAGCTGGTGCGGAAGAGTGGGCCTTCCGCGGTAGCATGATTCAAGTGTGCGTGCCACAATGAGGCACACGTCCTCGCGAAAGGAAATCGGCGGCTCATTTCCGATCTTCTCGGGGTACTCACGTGAGTTCTCCAAGCTAATGAGGAATCGAGATCTTGAGATTTCGGGTGGCGGCGGGCGGCAACGACTGGCTCAGTACAGGCCCGGACTACGACCTCGACACGCGATTATAGGCGACTCTTTGGCTCCCTCTTTGGTCACTGTGCGGTTTGATCTCGTATTCATGCGGTCAATTACAACAGGCTCGTGGGGTTCAGGGACGTAAGCTTACCATCACAAGGATGGGACCGCGCAGTGCGCTTCTGGCTCGCTATTGTTGACTACTTCCTGCACATGGCCCATACGGCTCGGTGGTACGTGGACCATTCCCCAGTGGTCTAGTTGATCCGACTGATTCCTGGGAGCGGCCGGACTCTCATCTGTGGTTGTCAACTTGCTGGCCCTATCAAGAGCCCACGTTATGTCAAGTTTGTGGAGCTTAGGGTAGGTCCTGCGAGGCTCAAAAGAGCAATCGTCACGCGGAATCAATTCCAACGGACCTCATTCCTTCGTTGCAGTGGTCCCCTCGCACAAAGCCTCAGCAGTATCCATAGCCGCCATTTGTGGCATTACCTCTATAGCTGTTGCGATTTACCATCTAGCCCCTTGGTTTAGGAAGCGGTACAATACCTGGAACGAACGCCGTGCTCGTGCAACAGTCAGTACGATATCATTGCATAGATCAAACCAAAGCTACTGAGCATACAACCCAGCTTCCGCACGAGCTCTCCTCGTGGAGCTTGTTCGTGAATACAGTAGATTGCCAGCGTGTCTGGGAGACTGTGCGACCCGCCTTCAACGACGCCGGGATTGACGTATGGACTTACTATGGCATATTCTCGAATGCCAGCTCCTCGCAACCAGTGGTCGCTAGCGGCTTTGCGTATGTAACGCCCCTACGTGGCGAAAGGTATTCTGGTAAATTCCGAAGGTTCAACTGCCACGCAAGTCTCGATGAAGACATTGATTCGCAGTTCTGCTCAGGCTGACGGTTCGTGTACAGAATGAATTGTCACGAGGCGGTACGACTTCCGGTGGTCTTCACGTTATTATCAGGATCACCGCCATGGGCGACTAAGGAAGACAGCATCTAGAGATAATGCGCAAGCTTGCTCACGGTTCGAGGAGCCTACTGACCGATAATCATGTCGTGCCTCTCTGGAAAGAGGTACAGTTCGACGATCTCGTTTTCACCGTGGTTCCCTATGTTGGTCACAGCATGAGAGAATGCTACGGCGAATGGGCCAAGGACTCGGTGGGAGACATAATCAATATGATATTACAGGCCCTCGAAGTGAGTGGTATGTTACGCTATGTTAACAACATTTCTCAAACATTGACAGGCGATCGCTTTCGTTCACGACCTTGGCATCGTCCACAGGGTAAGTGGCTTACGTTGATGGCATGTAGCATATCGCATATCATCACTCGACAAAAGGATCTCTGCAAACACAACTACCTCGTACAATGGCACCCTGAATCTCTGTCAACGATGCAGGTTCCTCTCACTCGTCCTCGCGTTTTCTTGACCGACTTCGAGATGGCATTCGAGTTCCCGTCGGACATATCTCCAGGACAGCGCCTCCTGACTGGACTTCCCGCCGAGGGCTACCGCCGTCCTGTTGCGCCGGAGGTAGCCTCTGGCTTGCCGTATGACCCATTCAAGAGTGACATCTGGCAATTCGCGGAGAGTCTCTCTGACTTTAAGGCATGTAGACTCTTAGGCTACCGTTGGCTATTGACCTGACGTTTGCTCAGGCCACTGTTCCAGAGATTGATGCTGTCTTAGCAGAGATGTTTCAGGAAGAACCTTTGAAGAGACTGTCTGCGGCCGATGCTCGTGACAAGCTGGCGAGAATCGTTCATAACACTCCCCCGCTCGCTCGATCCCACCCCATATCAACATTGTCTCCGACTACATATGATTACTAGAATCGACAGTTTCAATGATGATGAGAGTAGGGCGCTCGGCATACAACTAGAAGTGGACTCATCTTGAATGAGATGTGTGCGTGATCCTCACCGTGATTCATGAACGTTCGATACCAGTGCGGCGAGGTGATGATCTGAGTCCGGGCTCTGCAGAATGGGCGTCGTCGCCGTACCGTGACAGCGGAACGGCGTCTACATATGTAACTCTACGACGGCGCTAACGCCTGAGACCTGAATTGTTCGGAAACTTACACCGCGGGGCCTGCTACTTCCCTCGACTATTGCTCGACTAAGTACTAGTCTTGCTGCCGTGCTTTGACTCTGCGCATACCTCTGCAAGAGGCTTCGCGTCTCGAAGCTCTTGACCGCTTCATCTCCGACTGAGCTTGATGCCAGGCGCCGTTTTGCGCACGGTACAGGCCGCAGTTGTAGCAAGACCAGTCACAAGCATCTTACGGGAATCGGCCTCATATCACTTGCCAGAACGTGCCACCGACCAGTCACGTCTCCCCGACGCGCGGCCAGCACCCAACACTACCCCAAAGCACCGTCCTCACACAAGTCAAGGTGCTGTTAGCCCAAAGCCACCGACCACGCGCAGTTCGAGCGGTCTGTTGTCCACCGAAGCCCGAGACACCTTCAGGCTACCCTTGTTACTACAGTGGGGGCTTCAAATCGAAGAAGATCCTAGATTGCAACTACGGACAGAAGGAGCTATCACCATCGCTTTTTGGTCCTCTGCACTCTTTACCCTCAGATATCCGCTCATGTCTGCCACGATTGACTTGGAGCCTAATACGGTGGTCAAAGCCGTCAAGGGCCCGCCGCTTCCAATGTACTCCTGGCGAACGAAGTCACCGAACGCACGCCTCGTATATACGCGAAGTACCGACGAGGCCAACATTGAACTGGGGAGGCTGCAACCGGGGCCGCTTGGTTTCGATATGGAGTGGAAGCCGAATTTTGTTGTTGGTCAGACACCGAACCCTGTCGCACTCGTCCAGTTGGCGAATGACGAAGTGGTGCTTCTGTTGCAAGTGAGTGCCATGACGGGTGCGTGTTGCGTTCAACTCTTGCATAATCATTGCTCACGCCTTCCCGCGTTATAGCATTCCCTGCGAAGCTGCGAGAGGTGTTGGGTGATTCGTCATACGTAAAGGCTGGTGTATCGATCAAGAGTAAGTTATTATCCTAGTGTAATAGGATGCGACTGAGTGGTTGACACATCTCGCAGACGATGTGGAAAAACTGTATCGAGATTACGGGATCGTCACCCGCAACTGCGTTGAACTGGCCTACCTCGCTCGGACTGTTGATAATCCACGGTGGAATGGATCATACCGCTCTGGCCTCGGTCTCAATACCCTATGTGAGGCATATCAAGAGGCGTCCCTGCAGAAAGGCAAGATCACCAGGAGCAACTGGGAGCTTATGCTCACAGAGGCGCAGCAACATTGTGAGTAGCCTGTACTCTTCAGGTCATGGCATCTGACTCGGGGCCCTTGCAGACGCTGCCAACGACAGCCATTCTGGCTACACACTGTACCGTATACTGGCAGCGATGGCCGCCGCCATGTCACCTGCGCCGCTGCTCACCTGGTACTCATTCGACTTCGTTGGAAGTGCGCTCGACTCAGAGACGGGCATGGCGTGGGTTCCGGACAATCCGAGCTACGACCCAGGCCCACCCACCAGGGTGCGTGTTGTGAGAGAAGACGACGACGACCGCCGGAAAAGGAAGGGGCGGAAAGGTGGTGCGGACGGCCCAACTGCCTCCAACGTCTCCACGAATTCAGAAACAGGCAATGCCACCTCTCGTGGTCCCCGCATGTCAGGTCATGGGCACCAGCCGCTGTTCAAACCGCCGCCGCACATCGGACCCTCTCGGTATGTGACCTCAATCCGATCTCCCGGACAACAGCCGGACGACGTCCCTCTGTTTGTCTCGCGTGATTCGCCCGATTACGAGAAGTACCGCAGTCTAGGAGAAACGAGTGTGCGTTGCCTGTTTCTCTGTAGGCGATCCATGGCGCCAGGACTCACATACCCGCACAGCAGAATACACAACCGTCAAGCTCTCGAGAGCAGCAGCGTGGGCCACGACAAGCACCGGCTCGATATGAGCAGACAAGGCCAGATGATCGGCCCCCGCAGGACGGCAGGGGCGAAAGGGGTGAAACTCAGATGGGATTCGGACTGAAGCGGTCGAGCACCGATTCGCCGCGCTTCGAACGGGGAGAGCCACCCGCACAGCGCACGCGCTCTGGCCCGGGACGGCCCTATACCCCTCACTCGCAGGACGCTCGAGAGCCTTCCTCCTCGAGACCACCGTTCCCCCCTCGTGGCCGTGGCGGACCAGGGCCTTCTCCACCCCCACCCCGAATGGAATTCGGCATCAGGCGCCCGAGCTCCCCCACACAGCAAGCGAGCTCCCGCGAGCCATTCAGGCCCTCTCATGACCGGCACTCGAGCTCGTACGAGCGGCGGCCTGTGTCTTATGAGACACACCGGCGACCGCCCGTCGACGAACGACCGCCGAGCGCCTATGATCGGCGGGAGGACTCCCGCGAACGATCTGGTCGAGACGCGCTGCCTCATCGAAGCGTGTCTCCGCCGCGGCGCCCGCAATTCGGTCTTCAACCTCAGCACACGCCAGGTGGATCGCAGGGACACACTGGTCCCGGCCCTGCAGGGCGTAGTGATGGTGCAGATGGTGCGGTAGATGGTCCTGGCCATCATAGACCTACAAAGCCGCGATGGAAGAAGGGGAGGCCATCACCAGCGTAAGTGAGCGGAGAGGGTCTCTATTGGAGTTACGGGCATATGGTTGCTTGGGGATTATTCACTTGGTCATCGCGCTCTTATGTACTACACTAGGTTACATTGTCGTCATGGGTATATCAACACAACACAACTCATTCTTGGCTATTAGTACTTTGGTAGACGGCGCTCAGTATTGGGCTTCCGCGGCGACGCTAGCTTGAGAGTGAATGTAAGGAACGGCCATGAGCGATATGCAAGCCAGGTCCACACGCACTGGACTGACAGGCAATACAAGTGTAAATGGACTGTATGCGTGTCGAGCGACCTCTATGGTGCCTGGAATCAAGCCGCAAGGAATGAAGCGAAGACCGCGTTCTGCAGTTTATATGTAATCGCAGCATGGGCCATTCAAGCCACCGCGCAGGGCACGAAGACACCGATTGGGGACGGTCTCCACCCGTCCTCTCTACAGACTTTCCTCCACCCGCTCGGTAGCTGAGGCGCAGAACTCGCGACACGGTCGCCCATGTAGGGCCCGGCGTCTGCCATCGCGACTTCCGGCGGCGTACCTGTTCCCATAGGCGATGACGCCCCTCCGGAAGCGGTGAGGAGCGCGGTGAGGCGGTCGTGCATGAGCTGCATGTCGGCTTCCTGCCAGGTCTGTGAAGAGGTGGGATACGAGTGAGAGTGAGCGTGCGGAGAAGTTGGAGGGCGGACGTACCCCGGACGACGCGGGTTGCGGCATGTTCAGCACGAGCGCGGATGCTTTCTCGAGTGCGGGGCGGCCCTTGCTCAGGATGCGCAGGAGGTCTTGTGCACTGCGGATGTGGGTAAAGCTCAGTGATCAGGGACGGTGGACGAGCACTGACGTCTTTTCCCGGGTGCCCGAGACGCTCTTTGTCGGACCTAGGACCGCGACCAGCTTCAAGACTACCTCTGCTCGGTTTAAGGAGGCATCGCTATCCTCGTACTCGTTGTCGTCTTCACTCCTGCCGTAGGTGTCCACGATCCAGTTTGCCCAGCCCGCGGCGCAGCGGTCAAAAGAGGCGTCCTGCTTCTGCTTCTCCTGCTCCTCTTCTGCGTCGAGCAGGACAACGTCAGCATCATGTGCTTGCACGGCTTGATCTCCTTCTGCAGGGCTGCCGAGATGTGAGATGACTTTGGATGTGAGGATGGCGTGCAAGGTTGGGTGTAAGCTTTGCAGGTGTGTCAGCAATGAAGTCCATGTGTTGAGGACCGACGAAGATGGATAAAAGGCTGGCGACAGCATGCGCTTCCTGTAAGTAATGGTCAGTTGGCAGGCGTGCTATGATCCCAAAAATTCTGTACTTCTTGGACACCGGCACTAGAGCCCCCTTCTCTAGCAATGCCTCCACCAGCCTCTTCAGCGCCCAGCGCTCCCTGGCATCGCCCTCACCCCCTTCCTCGCTGTCAACATCATCCCACGCCGTCGGCGCGACTGGGGCCGCGACCTTTGCCTCGGCGATCCACCGCTCTACGTCCCTAAGCACGCGGGCTGTTTCGTGTTTGTATTTGTTCGCAAGGCTCGCGTCCCTCGCTGTCGCCTTTGCGAACGCCTTGTACTGCCTCAACAACGGGGCGATCGGGCGGAGGGTTGGCTGTTGGGGCAGAGACGCGGCTGGCGTGGAGGGGTTGAGCGTGGGCAGGAAGTAATTTTGGAGGAGCCACGCCATCGCCTGGCGGGCTGCTTCTCTGAGCATCTCGATGCTGGGCAGATCCTCGTGCGTCGCGGCATGCCGGAGCTCGACGAACCATGCGGGCAGCCTGAGCTGGGCCGCAATGCTATTGATCGAGCGGGCGTACGCGCCCAGCTGAAGTGGATCGACGAGGCCGTTGACGAGCCGGATGATCGCAGTCGCGTAGCTCTGCCTGAGCGACAGGTAGGAAGAGGAGCCTTGGCCCGGCAGCGCTGCGTCTTGCAGGATGGCCGTGAGGAGTGCGTGCGTGGACTCGAGGGCTTGTGGGAGGGAAGTTATGGCCTTCCACGCCGCTAGCTTTCTCTCTGTCAGGCACAGGTGTCACTGCAATTTTCTGCCACGTACCCGGTTCACAGCGAGGACTTTCGCGTCGAGGTCGTTCTCGTCTGCGTAAATCCACGAGCAGACCTGCTCGAGCTCGCTGATATGTGCCCAGGGTACACGACGAGGAAGCCTCATATCTTGAGTTTCAGTGAAGACTTTCGCGGTGTAGATCTTCCCAACGGATGTAGGTTGTGTGCTGATTTAGCTGCACTGATCTCGATTCGAAGGTAGACAAAAAGTGTATGCGTCCGATATGAGCCGTTTGAGAAGCGGCCAGGGAGTTGAGGATGAATGACAGGGAAACGCGCTGTGCCACCGTCGTCTTCGAATGCAAATCATCGAGGTCGGCTTTGCCGGCCCGGGGTCTCCTACAGTTCTGAATCTGACAAAACTCAACGTACCAGACGACGAGCAAGTTAGAATTGAGCGCAAAACGCTAGGCACACATCGAGCAGCACGCGTCAACAGATAATTCAGGCCCTATTCCATTCCACTGGATAATACACATCACCACAGCACATAAAAGGATGTCCGAGCCTCATAGTCAAGCACCTCCCACCCCGTCCGTAGACGGCTGGGAGGCGCTCCGGCTTAATTGGGCCCTCCAAAAGTTCGGTTTCCCCTCGTCACGGCATATACCCCAGGCCACTGCGGATGCGAGACGCGGAGTTGCTGCACGACAGACGTGCAGCGATGATGAGGGTTGTGTGGAAGAAGAGAAATTGCAAGCGCGCGCTTCTACGTGGAATCGGGAAGTGCCGAACACGGAGGCGCCCGTGCGTGTACGTCGGGTGGCGACCTCAAGCTCACCTACCATCCCCACTGTCTGTCTAGAGAAACAACACTGTCCTGTTTCACTATCTTCAGTCTTTCCCAGGCAATCAGACTGTGCTGAATTAACATGGGGAAGCTGAACATTGCACACCACAAGTCCTACCATCCGTATCGACGGGATAACATCGAGCGGGTTCGCCGCGATGAAGAAGAGGCCCGCTCGAAAGAGGCAGTACAGGAGGGGAGGATGATGTTGGCAGTGTGTAAATCTCCATCACTCTCGCGTCACCTCTTGGACAATGACATGACGTTGCATTGCAGGATTCTGAGGCTCGAATAGACCTGCTGCGGCAGCGTGCCGGACTGGCTAATAGCCAGCATATGGCGAAGGGAGGAGATGATGAAGTTGAAGAGAAACGCGAAGCAGGACCGTCGAGCATCATGGCTGGGGGACACATCAATCTGTTTGAGGACGTCGAGCGGGTTGGTTGTTTGTTTCTTCACGCATTACTGTCGGAAGGCTCACTCTCACGTACAACACAGCAAACGATATCCATGCATGGGCGTTCTACCAAGAAGGCTGCCCCGGAGACTGAAAAGGGAATTCCACTAGCACCATCTGAGAAAGACTTGAAGCCATGGTACTCTGATCGTGGCAATGGCAAAGGCAAGGACCGCGACGAAGCGAGAGAGTGCGTCAGGTATACCCCACGTCCACGTCTCTGTACTAAATCTTCACCAGAACACGCGAACTCAAGCGCAAGTCTGTCAACGACCCTCTCACATCCATCAACCACCAACTATCCGCTCGTTCTTCCGGCGCGACTTCCACAGGTCCGTCGACCTCCCGCTCTCGGCCTTCAAACTTCAGTAGACCGCCACCGCCACCACCACTATCCGAGCCCCGCAGTGCAGAGGCTGCCCGACAAAATCGCGAATCCGCCGAAAGACAACGAGCTCTCGAACTTATCCGACGGAAGAAGCGCGAGATGGCAGGAAGCGAGACCCCAAGTACCGTGCACGGCAACATGGAGGAAGGCTATCGAGACGTATTCAACAGACGGGAGGTCGAGGAGGCGCGGAGGCACCGGGAACGCAGGTGGGATGAGCATGATCGGAGAGAGTGGAGAAGTGCCGGTGACTACCGTTCGCGACGGTGAGTTCCTCGGACCGGCCACCGGTTTGGGGTGTACCGTGCTGTAACATCAGCTGCTTCCTGGACTTTATCTGGCACATCTTGTTGGTCAGCGACGTTCTACGGACCCCGAGATGGGTCCGCGACATGCCGCTCAATCGTTACGCGTACCCATTCCGCCTGCTTTGCGCGTGTGCTTGCTCTAAAGAGGATCATAGTAGGTCCGTGGAGAAGGTATTCGTTCGTACTAACATCTTTGCCAAATGAATACAATAACAACTTATCCCCGTTGTGAATGATCGTTCACAAGGCTTCCGCTGACATCATTTCGGCGGCTTCTGACTGGCTCCCAAAACCCTCACAGACGTCCGACCACGATGCCCTCCATATATACCCCATGCGATTCCTGCGTTCCCCCGCTTTCCCATCCTCATGCCTCCTCCTGCGCCCTTCGAAACACTGCCCGCAGAGCTCATCGAGCGCATCCTGCTCTTCTGCGAGGTGTCAGACGTCGCGGTGAGCCCCATCCCTCGAGATACGGCGAGACTTCTCATGCTCACGCTCAGTGATTCCCCAGAGCTTCGCACAGACCAGCCGCAACGCACGCAGGCTCATCTATCTGTCTGACGACCAATACTTCTGGCGTGAGCTCTTCTTGAGCAAGCCCTTCGATGACCTCCGCAAGGCGACCCCATCACTCACCGCACAAACACCGAGCATGCAGCCCGACTGGAAGGGCGAGCTCCAGCGCAGGGTCGCCGCAGAGCACATTCTGGCGGGCGGACTCACAGGCCCGCCCCTGCGTGATGCGCTCGAGACGCTGCTGAGCGCCGTAGAGACCGCCCTCCCCCTCAGCGATGGCCCGGACATGGAGCACTCGGAGAACCTCCGCTGGCTCGAGGGGCTCCTGCGCCATGTCACGTTCGACTCGGACGCTATGTCTTCGGACGAGCGGCAGCTCCTCGGCCGCCTCATGACGTACTACGCGCTGACGTACGACTCGCCCGCCGACCCGACCGAGGAGAACGCGGCCGTGCGGAAGCGGCTCAACGAGGTGCGGCGCACGAGCCGGTGCTTCGTCTACGACCTGCGCCGGTACAAGGAGGACACGCTCTGGGGCCCGTTCGTGCGCGGCGAGAAGGGCGAGCTGCGCACGAACTGGGTGCACATGGAGCACGTCGTGAACGTCGTCGCCCTGAAGCTGCGCGAGCTGCCGGTCCTCGCGCTGCGGCTGTACAGCAAGCCGCGCGCCGGCTTGAGCGCCACGCAGGCGTACTCTGCCCCCTTCGCGCACGATAGGAAGCCGCACGACTGGGCGGGGGTGACTGGGACGTGGCGGCGCTTCGTGTGCTTCATGGACTATCGGTTGGTGCCGCTGATCCTCATATCACGTACAAGAACTCTGACCGCCATACAGCGACCTGTTCGGTGCGTGGCTAATCGCTCCATCGTGGCCCGCCTGACCGTGGCGCGCCCATCTATACAGCGTTCAACGTAAGTATCGCCATCCACTCGCCCTGCGCCGCTGATCCACCGCAGTTCTCTGTCTCCGGCCCGGGCCCGCGAAATCGCAACTTCTTCGACGACGAGTACCAAGAGGCGATCCGCCCCGTCGAGCTGCAGCTCGACGTGCTCGATCCACAGCCATCCGAGGCGTCCCAGCCGTCCTCGTCAGACGCCGATTCGCCGTCGCCGCATTCCGCGCGGTACCCGCCCCTCTTCTTCAAGGGCCTCTCGCGCGGCGCCCACAGCGCGGATGCGGTGGTCGAGGGCTCCGTGCGCGTGCTCGCCGACGGCAGTATACGATGGAGCTTCGTGAGTCTGCATGGGGCTTCTGCGGTTCGTCTTCCGTTTCGTTCACGCTGATTCCTCGGGAAGGTCACGAAGTATGATGGGCTTACGCAGTGGAGGTACGCGGCCGCTTCTGCTCCTGCCGTGCAAATGTCTTATCGCTCGTCGTCTCAATTCGCAGCGCGGAAGGCATTCAAGTAGGGAACGTGTGCAGCGCCGCGGGTGTTGGCGGCATATGGACGGGTGCGTTCCACGAGGATGGTGAGCATGCGCGATCTTACCGCTCTGTTATGCCAGTCTCACGCCATTATGACATAGCGGACCCCGCCGGTATGCACTCTACTCTACTTCATACGTTAGATGATGTTCTGATGCACTGTATTACTCAGGTCCGTTTTGGATGTGGAAGGTGCCAGCAGGCCTCCCGGAGGGTTTGTAGACCTGACAACCAACATCGCAGGTGCGACCACGACCCAAACACGGTGAACGCAGGCAATGAGGAGCGCTTGGTTTTGAATCAGCGTTCAATGATTCTTTCAGTAATAGAGCAGGACTATCGGTTTTGATTCGAGAGCTGTTGTACATCAGTTGTAATTGTATGTTTCCATCCTATCCAGTGTTCCTTCATGTTCAGCATATCTTCATGTTCAGTGTGCAGGTGTCCCGCTTGCTTTACTGAAAAAGCCGACGAGTCTGGCATACAGGTCCTGGAAGCTGCCCCACAATTAGCTTCTGTGTGCATCTGGATCACAATGATACTCACTCCTTCTGCTGCTTCGGGTCGTTCAGATCAGCGCGAGCAGCGGCGAACCCGTGGAAGCTAGCCAGACTGAGTAATCACCAGGCTATCAGGTTTAGGTTCAGACCCACCTATCATAGAATTTGTTGTCGTTTTTGTCCGCGAACGGCTTCTTTGAGACGATCTCAACGATCTTCTTGTACTTCATGACAAGCTAAGGTGAGCAAACGACGATAACACCACTACAATGATGTCCCCACCTCTTCCTGAGACTCGTCGCGGCTGGGGTAAATGCCAAGGGGGACCTTGAGCTCGTTGACATCGGCCGAGGCGAGCATGCTACACGGAATCATTCAGCCAGACGGCCTGCGCACGATAATGGCCACACATACGCAGGATGTGTAGCAGCCACGGCATCTAGCGTCGTCGTAGGCGCAGATCCAGCAAGGATCGTAACCTTACCGCCTGCGCCGCTCCATCAGCGTATTTCACAGATGACTGTGCTCCTACACTTGCCCCAGCAGAACCCAAACGCGCCGACGAACTTCGCGCCGTCCTGCTTGAGCGCCTCGCTGACCTTGAGGAGCTTCGTCGCGCCGTTCGGCGGGCTCGCGGCGCCGCCGAAGAACTGCTGGAGCTTCGCCTTCTCCTCGTCCGTCTGCGGCGGGAACTTGTCCTGGGGCCAGGCGTCCGCGGGCTCGAAGAAGTCCGGCATCAAGACGTGCGCGTTCAGCTTCTCGGCGAGGATGTCGGCGCCCTGCTGCGTTTGCGGCTTGAACCTGGGTATGGGGAGGTGGGTGAGAGCCTCGTTCGGTGTATGGATAGGGTGGTGGTGCTCACCCGAAGATGTCATATACGCAGACGAGCGCAAGGTTGCCGTTGGGCGATGGCTGGCCGGTAACGTAGACCTATGTGTGGGGCGTATGAATGAGTCTCTCGAACGCGTCAGAAATGCAAAGACGACAAAGCAGAACAAGCCCAATGCTACTGGGCTGCCGCTACACTCTGGTCCTCTCGTTCTTAGGTGCACGTTGTACATAGTTGCTTCTGCAGCGCGTGGAAATAGAAGCAACGGTGGTCCCAGAGTCGACTACCCGCTACAAACACTCTGCATTTGAGTAGGTCGCGCAGAGTATCGTTCCTCAAGGTACTAGTACTAGTAATACTACGGTGATCGGATGGCGCTTTGTGATCCGTACACTCTCGCACGTCGTGCACCAATCCGGTGAACACGCTCCTTCGACGCCTCGGGGAGTACGGACGCGTTGAAGAAGCCTAGATGATAGGACTGTGCAAGCATTGATGAGCCCGAACCTTGTCGAAGCCAGCATAGGACTTGTAGGAGCCCTTGGGTGTGTAGTCGGACTTGACGGGCGGGATGCTGCAGCAGGCAGCGTTGTCGTTGTGGATGACGGTGGACATTCCCGCGCGAGCTAGGCTGGAGGAAGGGGCAAGATGGTGGGTGATAGCACGGAGACGATCGAACATGGCGGCCTGAACAGCTTTCCTATTTGCCACACACCTTAAGCCCATGTCACGATGACGTCGTTCGTGCGCCCCGAGTCCGATCACGCGACCGGCGCGAATATCAGAGGCACGGCCACCACTCGCACTGGCACATGTACAGGTCGTTCCTATAAAATCTCCAGCATATAGGTATAGACAACTTAACAGTGTCGGAGGCAGAGGTACCCTGCAACATAAGTTGCCAGTGGTCGGGTACTCATGCCAAGCCAGGTGAGATCTGTCCGAGTCGAGATCGATATCGACTACGTGCGATACGGTGAGTATCTGAGTGGCAACATGTACACTTCACATTATGATAAGGCTACATTTAGTGCTGTCGCACATTCACATCGATACTACCTTGATGTCAAGTTGAACAATACAGAATCCTCCCCTTTGCCATCGGGAGAGGAGTGGTCGTCGATATATCTGACTTCGACACCAGCAAGTCGAACTTGAACCCAGAAAGTACAAATAGCCTTATACAACCATCGACGTATACGCCCAAACTGACGAGGTAGTACTGACAGAATACAACGAGGACCCGCGACTCAATGCGGTTGACCCCCTTTTCTACTTTTACACGCCATTCAGCCCGCCATCCCTTGATCATAACATTCGTGACCCACCGTCTACCCCTACTTCTCCGCCTCCCCATTCACCTTCTCGCTTATCGACGCAAGTTCTGGTCTTGCACCCGCCCTTCCCCGACTCCGACTCCGGTGCACGTCCAGCTCCGTACCCCCATGCCGGTCGCCAGCTGCAAAATGATCCCGGTCCTCATCCGAAGGGTCCCTCCGGCCCCACCGTGCCCCCTCGTCCCCTCGCTCCACGCTCCCACTGCGCTCCCTCGACTGCTTCCTGCTTATGGAGAGATCCGGGCGCGCGTGGCGGTCGCCCGCCGCGAACGGCGTGTGCGAGTCCGTCTCGGACACCTTCGTGTCGGCGTCCTTGTGGTCGATGGGCGGCGTCCAGTCCGTGTAGTTCCGGCGCACCTCGATGTAGTCCGTCGCGAACTCGCCGATCTGCCGTGCGCGCGTGTGAGTACGGTTCTCAGGGCATGGATGCTGTAATAGAAGCGCAAGCGCACCTGAGCATCGTCCATCCCGATTGACTCCATCTCCGGCGCTGCACGCAGAGCAAGCCCCGGAATGAGGTCGATCCCCTTGTCGATGATCGCAGTTACGACGAATGAGTAGCCGCATGTAGCGAAGACGTAGGCGACTTGGATATAGAGCTGCTTATAGTTGTGCTCGATCCAACCGCCTGGTACGGATGTGTTGACGCCATCCAGAGCGATGAGGTGGCTATCGGCGAAGAGGGCGTTGAAGATGAGTCCAATGACCCCACCAATGGCATGTTCCGCGTAGAGATCTAACAAAGGACCGGTGAGCGTGTGCCGGGCCCCACGACTGAATACAGGTGGAACATACCCAGCGCGTCGTCCACGCGAACAAGGAACTTGACTATTCGTAAGATGAGTGTCCGGAAGCACGTCTGAGATGACAGAAGCGGAGCATACTCTTCGTCGCATAGTTGGTTACAGCGCCAACAACGATGCCCATCACGAACGCAGCCCACTGCGGGATAAACCCCGACGCTGGAGTGGCGGCAACAAGCCCGGCGATCGTGCCTGAGCAGAAGCCGACCATGGTGTACTTGCGCTCAAGGCGATAGTCGAGGGCGCACCATACGATTCCGGCCATTGCAGCGGCCAGCATGGAATTCCATATAGCCAGGATAGCACGGAGGTTCGCGCCGAACGCGCTGCCGCCATTGAAACCTAGCCAACCAAACCAGAGCATGGCGGTGCCGAGGTAGACCAGCGAGACATTGTGGGGGCGGAAGTTGAGTAGCTCGCGCTCGCTCCGCCGACCAAGTACCCAGGCGTAGGCCAGCCCGGAGACCCCGCTGCCTATTTCGACGGGACCTCCGCCTATACAGGACATCGGGGAGTAAGTGCTGCGATAGATGGGCTGTGCGGGAGAGGACGTACCAGCGTAGTCCAGAACACCCCATGTGTATCCCCATCCGTTCGGATTCCAGGCCCAACAGGCGAGAGGGCAGTACACAACGGTCATCCAGACGAAAGTGAAGATCATGGCAGGTAGCACGCGACCACGGTCTACGAGCGCACCCATCAGGATGCCCACCGTGACGCATGCGAACTCCATCTGGTAGAAGCTGTAGAGCAGCTCGGGTATGAGGGGAGAACCCGGGCTGGGGTCATCCAAGACCTTCCGGAGAGCAAAGCTTCGCAGGTCGCCGATGAAGCCATTGGTGGCGGTGGGCGAGAAGGCGAGAGAGTAGCCCCAGAACCACCATTGGAAGATGACTACCGCGTTGCTGGCTGCTACCGCCCACACCAGAGTAAGAGCATTCTTTCGTCTTGCCAGACCAGAATAGAGGAAGGCTTGCGAGGGCGCATACGGTGAGTCTCTTGAGTTTTGTGGGCAATCTTATCTTCACTCACCAAGTCCAGGTACCATGAAAAACACCAAGATCCCAGCCACAGCGATAAACGCTATGTCGCCGCCCTCGAACCTGTATCTCGGCGATTACTCTTTGTCTATTTCCACGAGCGCACGCCTGCATCATGGCTCCATCGCGTACTTACGAGCTGGAAGCGCCTGTGAGACTAGATAAATGCGACAAATGAACGGCATCAAGCAGAGAACTCACGTCCAAGAAGACCACCTCGTTCCCAGTGCGATGCGGGGTCGAACCCCACACTGCTCCCAGGAACATCGGCAACATCAACGGCGGCGGCGGGCATGTCGTTGTGGCTGATAAGAACAGAGCTCGCGGCGCGATAGCGCGCATATATATAAAGGGTTCTGGACGGCCAAATGCACGTCAGGCAACGGCGGCTGGCATTGGCAAAACCTGCGTAGTCCGAGCGTCCCCACCGCGGTTCCTAACCTCGCTGGTCTCCAATTCTCCAATCGTGTACCGCGCCTTATCGCATCGTGGGCGTTTGCAGCGGGGCTCGAGCCAGACCCTCGATTTTCGCGGGCCCCAGCAAGGGCCCCAAGGGGGCCGGCTGCATATCTTAGGCGATCGTCTTCCGAGTCCAGTATGAACGTTTCTTGTAAAGTTCGCCAAATCGCTATTGCGATCGATGTTGAATGTATACCGATGCCTTATGCCCTGAGGGAAGTCTGTCACGCGCGCAGAAAATATGTGAGAGATATCGGGAGCAGGTCAGAGAACCAGCTCTTCCTGATGGTCAAAGTACTCGGTCTTTCCTAACCGGGCAGCCTCGTCGAAGCCACCGGCAACCGCCGGACGACTCCCTGCGCTCTCGAGTCTCGAGTCTACTGTGATGGATCCGACTCCTCCATGCCTCGTTGGTGCTTTACTCACGGCACACAGTACTGCTACATACCACCATCTATGCAGTAATACGCCCGCGCTACTCGTCATTGTGGAACTCATGCGTGAGGTACTTACAGCTGATTCCGAAAACCTTGTCCGAGGCGCGTTTCGGTCGTGAGAAATTCTATTAAATCGAGAAAATGCTGTAAATTCGAGAAAATCCAATAATCCGTGTAGACGGCTACTCTGCTTGTAAACACTACCCAGGACCAGTCAAACTAGCTCTCAGTCACTCGAGACATATATGCGAGGGCTCTGTTGAGTCCAATGATCCCGGGAGGCTTCCATCTGACGAAGACGCGGCTTGGGATCTCGCATTGGAAGCCATCGGGCAGACAGATGACATGGCGGGTTTGGAGGATGAGGACAGCTACAGAGAGTCGTCTCCGGGTGTGTACTGTTGTCTATTCTGTTGCATTCTGCTTGACGAGAGCTAGAACTGGTGAACGAGATCGACGAACCGGCGCCATTGGAAGTGGGACCTCGCAGTCTCACGATCCGTCTTCCCGGGAGGCAGCACAGATGTCAAGAGATGGCGGCCGTTGACAGGCCAGTGTCTAGTAGTACTGTAGTACCGACGAGGAGATATCCCTGCAGGAGCAGACTCGAGTCTCCAAACGGGAGCGCGCAGAGACTGTCACAGTCTATGATCATCCTTCGAAGTCGTTCACCCGGCTGCACGGAAAAGCCCTGGACACATCTCTCCCTGACGAAGCTCGTCTGTCAGATGTTGCTTCTGATGATTCCTTGCCACCAGCGACCCTCGAAGGTGTCATGTCACATTAATGGCATCGTCTTCCCCTGTCAAGCCACAGGACCTCGGGGCCGAAAGACACACAGGTAAGTGCACTCTACATTACACATAGCTACTGGGGCCAATCTCTACATAGCCAAAGAGTTTTGCTGGAGGTTACGTTTGTCGATGCTCACCTGATCTCCGAATACGAGCTGCTCAGCAGTGAAGTCTGCCCGGATCTCCTCTCGCCACTGCTTCCGCCGCTCCTCATCCCTCTCGCCTGCGGGTGTGAGAAGAACCTCCCGACTGAGTTCTATCCGCGTCAGTGTCACATGGAGTGCAGTCTTCGAGATATGTATGTCGTGCGAGACTGCGAGTGCGAGGGACTGCTGTGCCTCGTCGAGGTAGGCATTGGGCCAACTCGGTAGAACTCTGCGAGGACCTTCTCCATGTTGCGGGAAATCAACGGTAGCCGTCCACTACGCACATCAGGGAGTTTGACCTCCCCAAAGGCCTCGTAGTTTGCGCACCATCGACGTATGCTCTTCGCGTGAACGCCGAGGACTGCGGCGGCGCCATCCGTTGTATAGCCCTTGTCTCGGAGCTGGAGAACCCTCTGCTTGATCCCAGGGTCGTGGTGAGTGTATACCATGGCAAATGCACATCTGCGAAGGGCCAGGACGTTGTGAGGAGAGCACACTCTGTTTTCTCGATTTTACAGCATTTTCTCGATTTAATTGAATTTCTCACGACCGAAACGCGCCTTGGACAAGGTTTTCGGAATCAGCTGTATTACTCCATTTAACTTTGCATCTACCTAGCAACCACAATTCCGCGCTGGCAACACTGTCGGCAGGAAGCTATAACTAAGTACCACAAATCCACCTCGTGCAGCTTGGGGCACGCGCAGGGCACTGCCGCAGGTAGCGATGAGCCTGGCATCGAATGCTGAAGGTGAACTCTATCATCATGCGTTCTGCGCGTGTCAGTCCAGACGTGACGCGATTTCCCTCGCAGAGTCCTGCCCTTGCATCGGACTGCAATTATTGTCTATTGATCAACTCTGCAGCGCTCAGTGACACGGCGCACCGATTATCTCATCCACGCTCCCAAAAACCAACGACACGCAGCCATAGCGATGGCGGATCCCATTCGTGCCCAGGAACTCAAAGCAGAGGGAAATGCGCTATTTGGCAAAGGCGAATGGAGTGCGGCGTACGAGACGTACGCGGAGGCTATACAGCATGACGATCAGAACGCAGTTTTGCATGCTAATCGTGCGGCCTGTGCGATACACCTGGGAAAGTAAGCAGACAAGATACCGTGGCGCAGCTGTAATGCTCATGAGGAGTTCATCTGCAGGTTCGCTGCCGCTAAAGCCGACGCGCAAAGGGTCAGCGCACTGCAAGCTTTCAATGGTGGATAATACTGACTCGAAGCCGTAACTACGGGCACAGGCTGTTACGTTGGACCCAAAGTACACAAAAGCTTGGGGCCGTCTGGCGTCGGCATGTAATGTGAGCAGTGCGCCTCCCCCGACATGCCCATGGCTGACCGTGTACGGACAGGGATTGCTCGAGCACAAAGAAAGTGCCGAGTGCTGGCGCAAGGCTCTGGCTACCTTTCCTTCGATGAACCTTACTCCTGCAGAGCAGCAACAAAAGCAGCACTGCGAGGGCGAACTGCGGGATGCGCTCCTTCGTGCCGATCTCACCGACACAGCGAATGTTGTCACCTTAAGCCGGGAGTATAACGGTTTGCTGCCGTGGGACCGTGCCAAGGCGCTGGAAGCTGAACTGGAGGCTAGTCTGCCCGATTCCGCGGCGAGCAGCGTCAGTATTCTCCAGCCTTGCTGAGGCATTCTGATTCACGGCTTGCACAGGCTTGGGTCATTCTGCGTGCGTCGAAGGTACGTGATGATGTGCATTCTGGCATCGGGAATCGCCCGTATTGAGGGAACGCTTCGCAAGCTGTGGGACATCGCCATGGAAAATATGGAGCAAATCAGGGAGATGGTCACCCCCATGGGGACAATGTATGGTGGTCGTTTCGGGGTGAGTGCCTTAGTGATCATTGCTGGTCTCTGTTGTATCTCAATGCATGCAGGTTATTGGCCTGATTTCGGACGCCGTTCTCACAGATCAACGAGTATTTCGCATGAACGGGCAGGATTGGGTAGACACGTATCACAAACAGCGTGAGTGGTGCCACGCGCCCGTCAGGACCCGTCCATGGATGGCTGAACATCGCTAACGGGCACTATGTGAAGTATCGCTTGAGAGTACCAAGAATGGTGCTTGGCTCTCTTTCTCATCGCAAGCCGTCAAACAGAAGGCACTGGAACGGCAACAGCTTGAGGGCTGGAGCGCCGTTAGGCCTGCTGTTGATATAACCGTCCGGTAACGCGTCGCAATTCAATGCGCTTTCTTGCAGATATCTGATGGTACTTCCTCCAGTGGATGGTTGATGCGGGCATTCAGTGCCAATAGACCCGGTGGTGATCCACGCTTATCCCTCACCATATACGATGCCGCGCTGGAGATCCTTAACTGGGGGCGGGCAGGCCCGTGGAAGAGCGCTTCCACGCAGGACAAGGGCGTCATCTTCGAAGACTATTTCGTACGGGCCGTGCGTCGCATGAGGCTAGATGCCTTCGTATCCGTATGTGGATCATGTACTGTGTTCCATGCACGTTGCGACTGAACTTTCCCTTTCGCACAGATCGTCGGAAGAGCCGAGAGCCATGGACCGGAAGATATATGGAAACGGATCCACGAGGAGGCGCAGAGCATAGTCGGCGAGATGCCGGAGGTCGGGGAAGCGGCGGTACCTCCGGGAGAGCATGAGCCTGGCTTCGTGTTGGCGTACGGTGTTTACCCGAAGGCGACCGCAGCAACGTATGCCGTCCTGCCCCTGTCGCGACTCTTACGCTCACCCTAACTCGCTTAGGATGCTTGGGCTGCACGCCCATCACATGGGGTGGTTGTGTCTGCAACGCGGAGAAAACGACGACGCGGTTGATCACCTAGTCCGTGCATATTTCTTGTACTATAATGCGGCGAAGCTCTACCCTCAAGACGACGAGAAGCATGTCTGTATGTCATGCTCACTGTGCTGCCATCTCATCCTTATCACTCACTCAAATCCAGGGTTCCTCGCTGTCGCGATCAAACTGGCAATGTTGACTGGTGGTCCCATTGAGGTCATTTTGGGTGCAACAGAGGAGCATCGCGTGTCGTTGCAGCTGTCGAAGAAGATATGGGCGAACTCTGTGAATTCCACCTCAGACAGAGACAACGTGCACACGATGGTCCTGCAGCTTGAGGAAGATCTCAAGAAGGACCTGGCAGACGGGAAGATCAAACGGGAAGATCTTATGCCTTCCTACTATAAGGCGCGGGATGACTAGAGCTGCGTGCTTCGGGTATCTTGAGCAGAATCTGTGTCTCACTGGCATAGTGGACTGTTGTAGACCATCACATGACTGTTTACACAGCTGGACGGCCTTCATTGCTGCCGTCCACAAGCAAGTAGCTATGTATTATATAGTGTTCATTCACCCTAACACTCGTAGCAACCCCTTGGACTCGAACCACCACCATCACCCCGGGTGGTTCTGCGGCTGGCCTCTACGTGGCCCAGGGAGACTAGTACCTGCTTGCAGGGAAGCAAACAAGCCGTCCACGTCCCGTTCGATCGGGGGGAAAAGACGGCAGTGCGACGTCTGATGAGCATAGCTCATCGAGTGGCACGCAGTGAGCGGCCACCGCCCTAGAGGCGACCTGCCGAACCCACGCAGGACTGAGAGTAGACACCAGCCAACCCTACACTCACGCACCCCAAGTGCACTGTACTCTCCACGCCTAAGCTATAGAGTGTACGCAATGCCGAGCGTAAAGGCATGCACAGTAGGCTACCGTAGAACGGGCGCCTATAAGAGAGCGACGACGCGCAACGAGCCTGATTGGGCCGTAGAGGCGCGCTGCCTGACCCGCCTCTGTCTGCTACGCCCACCGCATCGACCACACAGGCCCTACGGGCACGGACTATACACCCGGGACTCTAAACCCCCAACCCCCCGTCTCGCAAACGAACACGACAAAGAGCCCTGGGACCACACGCACAGCCACAGCAAACGAACTGGGCTGAGCACAAAGGGACAGCACAAAGCCACGCCGCTTTGACACGCGCCGCGAACAATGCGCAACTAGGGAGGGGTGGCGCAAATGAGGATCACGCACATATAAAAGTGAGCCTTGACAGGCTATCCGCCGCTACCCGTACTCACCCTCCCAACACGCCAACGCATCAGGAAAATCCCCTGTTCCTAAGTTAGAGGTTATTGTGAATGAGGAATGTATAATAATGGATTACAGCAATTATCCACAATGATCATGGTTACAGATGTTACTGACTATTATTGCTCATGATTATGGGCAATCACACAATGCCCATTAGTTGTTACGGATGTATGTTACAACGGACAGAGGAGCTCTCAAGGGAGTCATACATCATAACACATTTGTATACCTTTCATCCAACCATAAGCCGTGGTAGAGAGGTAGTGTATAAAGAACAACATGTAATTACTGACTGTATTCAATATACATACATTCTCATAGGTCACTGTGTACTGGTGGCAGGAAGACAGAGAAAGACCCACAGCTTATCCAACAAAAGCTTTAGTTCATGCTCAAGCACGATGTCTACCGCCGTATCCGTCCACATCCGATTCCACACTGACAGTGCACTCAACTCAGGCATTGTCATCACCATGATTGTGCACGGTGGAGGGGAGGTCGAGAACAGTCAGTGACAGCGAGGACAGAGGGCGGAGTTCGTGTACCCACATATCAGTTGCTTGAGTGGCACCGCTCGTTCAGTGTCAAGCCAGCAAGCACGCTCGTCTTGCAGCGAGCTCGCAGGGGCCAGGCAGCACCGTACCTGAGTGCGCTCGCGGCAACATGTTGACGTGGCGGGCTGGACTATCCGTGAGAGGAATGTGGTCGGCGACTACATGCGCGTGCATGTGAAATGGTGAGCAGAAATTCTGAGCTTGCCCGAGAGGGAACGTACAGCAAGTGGCATACCTTGTCCTGCACTCAGTCACATGGCATGCGTCCGCAAGGTCTCATGTGTCGACGACGCAATACGGCGTCTTGCACACGCTGACGACAGCCCAGAGTGGGCAGGAAGCACGAACCGACGGCGATGCGCTGATAGAGGCCTCATTGACCGGCATGTCCAGCCATCGAGTTGGCGTGGCTGAATTGGAACGGGAGGAATTGGAACGGGAGGGTGGATGGCAAGGGCGCGGCTGTTGTGGGCAGACTCGGACGCGTAGGTAATGAGGGACGTGGCAACGAAGATGGAGTAGCTGCGGTGTGGAGTATGGATGTACACTTCGTGTTTGCTTGTCCGTTGAGCGCGTGGACTCTGTCGGTATGATGCGGCTCTTCAATGGCAAGATGGCGGCGGGGAGGCGAGAAAGCAAGAGTGGACTCGAGAGACTCAGGCACTGGCAGCAAGGCAAATCGGTCCGGCAATTCCCGGAATGCCGCCACAAGCGCTGACGTGTCTGCTGCCAGCGCCCGATCCTCCCTCGATCCTTCCTCTACCTTCGCTACACCCCCTACGACATTGAGGATGGGGCTCAGATGTGTAGCGGCATCAAGACAAGTGCCCGGAACGTGAACACTCCCAATCGACGGATGGAAAGCACAC
Organism: Fomitopsis schrenkii; assembly: GCA_000344655.2. NCBI lineage: Eukaryota > Fungi > Basidiomycota > Agaricomycetes > Polyporales > Fomitopsidaceae > Fomitopsis > Fomitopsis schrenkii. Next base: position 779,536 of record KE504127.1, read on the forward strand.
GAGAGCGCGCCGACTGCCAGCGCGCAGGGCGAATGCCCTGCGTGCAGACGCGGCGGAAGAGCAGACCGCAGGCGCAGTGAGTGCAAACGCACGCGAGTCAACTAGCTGACTGTAAGTACAGGTGTCAGCGACGCGCAGCACAACACACGTCAACCACGAGCGCGCCGGGCAAATGCCCAGCGTACAAATGCAGCCGACGGGCAGACGGGGTGCATGGGGAGGTAGGCGAACAGGAAGAGGATGGGCGGGCGGATGCGTGAGTAGGCGGCAACTGGATGGGTGACAAAGGGAGAAGGTGAGTCAATGGGTAGGCTGGCAAGTGGGTATAGACGGGTGCTGAGTGCTGCATAGTCCTAGGGCCAGGGCAAACCCAGGTGAGTGAGTACTCGCGTCCCCATGGTCCTGGGCACAAACGTCCACGAGGACGGCAAATACCGCAGTGGTGGGTGCAGGAAATCACCTCCCCTCGTCTCGCCGGCACATGCTACAACATTGCGCCTCAAGCAGCTGCAACGTAACTGCTCCTCGACCCTAGTCAAGCACAAGTACGAACTCACGTACACACAGTGCAACAAACTCAGGACTGCGGGAGAGGGTGATGCCCCGGAAAACAACGAGCAACACATTTGTCACCAAACTCCGAGACAGGGTCCGCGCCCGCGATGTAGAGCTCACTTGCAAGGCGGACGAGCTCGATGCGATGCGCGTGCAGCTCGCTGAGAAGGACGCCAAGTTAGGCGAGCGCGAGGCTAGCACAGACCAGGAGACTGTCGTCGTGCGTACTATTCTTCGCGGTTGTCCTTCCATTCACTGACTATTGGCTGCACAGAGCTTGACGGCTCAAAACGAACAGCTGGAGATAGACCTCGCAGCTCTGCGCGAGGAAGCTCACTCCCGGGACGCCAACTTTTGCAGCAAGAATGCCCTCATCACCATTTTGGAGGAGAAGTGCTTCGAGAAGGAGGACACAATGATCCGCGCTGTGAAAGAGAGAGACGCCGCACGCGCAAAGAACAATAACTTTGATAAGAGCCAGGCGAAGATTGCTCGCATCACAACGTTAAGCAATCCACGACACACTGTCAGAGCCGGTAGGCCGGGACTCATCGTTGTCGCCTATAGGAGCTAGTTCAGTACAAGGCCTCGTCGGAGCGGTACAAGGAGGAAGCGGAGAAGTCCAATGAACTCGTCAAGAAGTACAGTAATGATGGGAAGGTACGTACAGATGTTCGACTCGTCTACAAGACATTCACTATATTCCGCAACACGGACAGTTTGAGGCGTTCTGGGCGACGCTCCAAGGCTTTCCCGAACCTTTGTGCGCTCCTCGTATCAACAGGACACCGTGCGCGACGCACATGTGCACCAACGTCTTCTCCGGCGTTTCTGAAGTACGTATTGGGTCAGCCGTTCATACAACCACACCTGACCGCACTCCTGAGCAGCTCCTTTCTGAACTCTAGTGAGTCGTTCCCCTTACGAAACTGTACGGTGCTGACCGTCGCACAGTGGCGCAAAGGCGGTCCTGTACCTCGACAACGTTCCCGTGTGGTTCCCGAAGCGCATGCACGGGATCTATGCCGTGCCCGCCTATACGTACACGAAACGGGGTCCAACGCTAGGCGCGCTGTGGATGCTCAACATGCTACGCAAGGACGTCTGCGAGACCGTGTGCGAGGTCTTCTATCGCACCGCGGAAGAGTCGATAGTCTACGCTGGGACGTACAAGATCACCGTCAGCTCGACGTTCACGATGAAAAAGTGTGATGTCGCCCGCCGCAAACCGCTTGTAAGCGCAGGATCCCCACACGTCGCCCTAGTTTCGGGCTGATATATCAACGGCAGGTGCACGTAACGAAGAATCTACCGCTCTGCACACTGCTGCTCCCCGACAAAGACAAAGACGTGTTGGAAGCGATTGAGGGTCTGTATGCGGAGGGACTCCTGTCCTTCGGGCTGCTCAGCCTACAGTGCATCGGCTTCATGAAGGACTTCGATGCGCCCGTGCGGAAGTGGGAAGCACAGCGCCGCGAGGGCAGGTGAACACCATGAATATGCTTGCACGGCGTACGCTCGAGGCGGCTGCGGGACGGGACCAGAGCACGTTCGACGTGGTGGTCGCGGCGTACACGCAGGGCATGCTCCCGTTCAGGATGCTAGGCCTCCAGTGCGTCGGGTACAAGTCGAGGTTTGACGAGCCGCTCAGGGTGTGGGCCGTGCAAAATCTCAAGATGCTTCCAGGGGGCGAGCGTGGTGCGGTGGTGGCAACACCTATGAAGGTCTCGCGTGTGGAGGCTAGCTGTCAAGTGGCGGTCTGCCTCGACCGAGTGGCCACACATGCACGCACACCCAAGATGAGGGCTGTCGCAAAGTGCTACCACCGGAATCGTGATTCGAGGGCGGACACAAGTAGTTCAGGGCCGCCCGTGCCGGATGAGTACGGTATGTAGCCCGCTCGCTCGTCCGCAGCACAACAAGCCGCTAACACGCATCACCGGCATTGTGCGTCCTGCGGAGCGCGCCACTAACCAGCACACGAAGGCCCAGTGCCAGCGTTGGCAAGGCGATTTCTCGCTGCCTCCCGCTGTTCCCTCCTCTCTCCTCACCTCTTGCCCCTTGCTCTTGCCCTCAGTGCAAACTACAACTGATGGATTTGCTGTAGTAGGCCTGTGCACAGCGACAAGCGGGTGACAGGGGCGGATGATGAGCGAATGGCAGAGCGCGGACGGGCGAGGGCCAGATGCTGCATGTGAGTGTGAATCTGCGTGAGTGAGCCTACTAACTGTAGCTACAGAGCTCGGTTCGGACGTGCTGCACGACACGCACAACGACTGCAAGCACACGGGGCCCAATGCCCCGGGTCCACGCACAGCTGATGAACGGGCGCCGGCGAGCAGACAAGCGGGAGTGTGTGCGAGTGGCAGCACACATTGACTGCGAGCACGCCGGGCAATTGCGTCGGACGCAAACTGTTACAGCATATTGGTGTCGCCAACCTTCGACGTTCTAATCGGTGACAGGTTGAGTAGGATTGCGAGCTATTTTCACTTGTGATATGATGTCCCCTACGAACACCATAGCATAGCACTTGTGTGGTACTCGTTACACCCCTGTATTGTATGTCATCATATATGTGATGTCTATCTGCTCAACTGGAATCAATTGGTGGCTGGCTGTGTGCATTCACGGACCAACTAAGGGACAATACAGTCAGAATAATTGCTAAATGTTCTGTTATTACAGCACAATAAGTCGTTACTAGTCTGTTATTTGCACTAATGCTATTGGGACTAAAGCAAAATTTTCTAATTTCCAATAATCGTGAACCGCGGTTATTAGCTCTTATTCTGTATGATCATTGACTATTATCAACTATAGTGCATGATTGTGAAAGGGAGGTTTTCCTGATGTCACAACCTGCACCGTAACACAACAAACATGGCCCCCACCGACCGACAGCCGCCTGCCTCAACCCCCCCGCCGTCCACGGCGGGTGGAGTGGCCACCCAGGAGTCTGGCCGGTGCGAGACAGCCACAGTCACGGAGAAAACGACCAAGAGGGCACGCACAACGGAAGGCGTGAGGGCAGCGCGTACGGAGCACGAACCTACCCGTGAGCATGAGTCCGCCACTGCCGAAAATGACTCAGTCATGAACCCTCGCGACATTCGGGCCCTCCCGAAACGCCTCCCCCCAGCCGCGCCCAAGGACGAATACCAGTGGCCCAACCCGCTGCTCCCCCCGTCGGACACCCACGATGATCCCCATGCGAGGCGAACGCGGGACCTTGACCCTCCGCCACCACTCCCTAAGTCCCGAGTGGCGTACACGGATGCGATCTACGACCGCGTCTGCATCCCCCTGGACACCCTGGTAGAAAAGCTACGTACGGAACAGCGAGACGGCCTACTTGCTGCCCCAGACGAATACCTAGCAGTGGTGCCTTTCGGCGCGGGCTCAGCCTTCTTCCGAAGCAACCCATACATTCAGAAGACGCTCCTAGCCTTCCTCAAGACTTTCCGCTACAGCGACGCCGAAAGTCTTGAACGCGAGGACCAGACCCTCCAGGCTATCATCAACGAGGGTACCCCAGAGCAAGTTGAAGCCGCGCTCCTTGCCCAGGACGAGTGCAACCCAGACACAAGGGACCTGCAGGTAATCGTACCTGCGGCAGCCTCCAAGTCTGCAAACCCTAAAGATAGGTTTGGGCTCCCGTGGGCCCTGTGGCTCGCAGGATGCTCGCCACGCTTCCGCCAAGCCCTCCTGCACCAAGGGACCTTCTCCGTCAACGAGAGCCTTACCTTCACGGTCATGGAACTGAAGACGTCTGTCTTCTCCTGGGTGCTAGCAAACTTCAAAGGCGACGCGGTAACCCGCGCGAATGCGAACGCCATCCTCTCCGTCGCCAAACGCACCCTGTGGCTGAACAACGCGTTCCGCACCCACGTCCACCGCATCTACACTCGCCAAGGCATCAAGGGAGACATCAATGAGCATGCGGTCCGCGCGACCAACTCCTTCACGCTCACGTTCTTCGACAACACAGACGACTTCGGTCAACCCGCCACCGTAGCTCAGCTGCGAGGGCGGCCGGTTGGCGACACGAAGAGCGAACAACGAGAGTACGGCAACATTGTGCGTCTCGAGCACTACTGGGTCGGGCTCATCCCGCTCGTCCTCGCAGGGGCGATATCGTGCCAACTCTGCAAAGCGGAGACGCACCCGACCTACGAGTGCCCTTTCCCGAAGACGGAAGGGTGGTTCGGGCCTGCCAACAACGGTGTCAAGAAGCACACGGCCAAGGTACAGAAGACTCTTGCCAAGGGCAAGAGACGCGATGGAGATAACAACCGAGCCGGTGCTAAGAAGGGAGGCCCCTCGCAGAAGAAGGGCCGCAAGTAGGCAGGCATACTACTCTCCCCCTTTTTTTCGCGTGTACCTGTATCGAGCAATGATCGTCGTCCAACTTGTACCTATAAGCTATAGTGCACTGTATACCACTCCTTATGCCCCCGCACTACAGAGCCCTAGCCCCCGACAACTGGCCAGTAAGGCCTGCGCGCTGGCGCAGATACGGACTGTCAAAAGACGGTGAGTCAACGACTGCGAAGAAGTCGATGGCGCACAGACCACGGATGCCCAATTTACTGACATCGCTCCTGCGATGGACAGGAAGCATCCGGGGAGAAAACGGCAGATTTCACCAGTGCCGTGCCACCGCTGGTGGCGAACTGAGTCCAGACGTTGGTGGAGACCAGTAGGCTCCCTTCGCTCTTGACGAGGACTGAGTGACACCCGACATCGACTCCTCTGGTTTGGCTGACCATAGGAAGAGTCTACTAATGCTACTAACATCTCACAACATACGAATATAGACAACACACGGACGCAAGAGAACGGTAACGGTGACGAAGACAGCCTGACCCCCAGAGGCGTCCCAGGCTCCGCCACCGACCGAGATGCTAATGACGGGGGTCCGACTAAGGAAGGTGGGCAAGAAGGGGGCGAGGCTGGCGTACCAAAAGGTGCGTTGGACATCACACCTACCACCCAGAGGCACGACAGCCAACCCCCCGCTCTAAGTCATGGGCACCAAGGGCCCGACCTAGAACCTGCCAGTGCGGGCAGAGGTACGCAGTGCGCACGACCACAGCAGCCAGGCCTGAACACAAACAGGCTGGTCCCAGGGTCCCCCATGGGAGCGCAATACGCGCCAGAGCAGCATAACACTGAGGAGGCAAACACCCCCAGACAAGACGGGAACCTGCACGGAAGCCGTGCAGTGGAGAACCGCTACCGTCCGTCGCCGCCGAAAGGCACGAGACACAAAGCTAGACCACATACCCGTCCGAGAAAGACGCTGAAGGCAGCTGTTACGATAGCCTCCCTAAACATACGAGGCTTCGGAAGTGACAACATCTACAACCCAAGCAACAAGTGGTTGCACGTAAATCAGCTGATGCGCGATAAACGCATTGGGGTGTTAGTGGTGCAGGAGACGCACATGGATGAGCGACGCAGGCAACAGGTGGAGGACCTCTTCTGCCAACGAATTCGCATCTTTGCGACGGGGGACCCTGACAACCCCACAGGGAAAGGCGGTGTCGCAATTGTCCTAAACAAGGAATTAGTGGATGCGATGGCCGCGACAGCGGTGACTATAAAAGAGGGCCGAGCACTGAGTGCCCACATCCCACATAAACAAGGAAAAGGACTCACGGTCTTGGGAATCTACGCACCGAATGATCCCGTCCAGAATGAGTACCTGTGGGAGGACATAGTCGCCTTCTACGACCACCCACTCAATAAGGGGGTCCCACGTCCAAACATCATGCTCGGGGACTTCAATATCGTAGAGCAGGCTCTAGACCGCATGCCACAACACGAAGACAGACGCGAGACAGTAGAAGGGCTCCGTGATCTCCTCATAAAGCTGAACCTACATGATGGATGGAGGCAGATGAATCCAGCAGAGAGGGCATTCACTTACCATCAAGTAGCCACGGGATCACAGTCCCGGATTGACAGGATCTATGCCTCAAAGCCCATTTGTCGACAGGCAAGGGAGTGGCAAACGAGGCCGACAGGAATTGTTGAACTTCTACCATTTCAGGCGTTATCTAATCAGGCTTGCCTGATATGGACTAATTATGTTCTGCAACGCTACGTACCGTACTGTACGCCTACTTTCCTTTTTCGCTCTTATCTTATCTGCAGGACTCGTTATCTCTCGTCCTGATCTCAGTAGATTAGATTACGGACTCACTT